>VRYO01001366.1:11002947-11491862 GCA_009812075.1 Sialia sialis
CTTCTGATCTCCATACATTTCCAGATGCCTTACTTCAAGCAAATCAAAAAGAAACAGTCTAAAATTACCTTATTCAGCTTAAGGAGATTTGTAGCAGTGCCATGCTTTTCTACACATAGAAAAATGTTATATATTAAACTCACTAAATACCAGTCCTTCCACAGGGTCAGGAGAAAACCATAAGAAGGAGCAATACCACAGTAAATCTCAACTCAGCTTTAGGATCAACCTCTCTCTGAAGCTGAGGAGGTTGCTCATATCCACATGATTTAACTCAGCACTGGCCCTCCCTATGGGCTTCATGCAGGTCAACACAAAATTTCTTCCGCTCCAACCTCCCCAAGAGGTTGCAGTGCTTTCCTCTGGTATACAAGATTAAAAAGAGTGGGAAGAAATAATTCAGTATATTACCTTTCAGGAGAGAGGATTTACTAGCTATAATGTCTGGGAAAATGCAGGGTCCACTGCTGCTGCAATGCCAGAGCAACACTTCCCCTCCCACAATGGCAGTATCTGACATGACCACATGCTTCACCCTTTTAAAAAGTCCCATTTTTATGGAAACAGTGACAACACAACCACCATAAAACTCATTTCAGTGATGTCTTTTTGATTCAAGCCTTGAAATTGCTTACAGTGTGAAGCACTGACCTTCACTGCATTAAGAAAAGCGTTTAGGAAAGAATTCACACCAAAAAGAAGCATAATTATTTAGTATTAATAGATTAAATTACTTTTTACAAACAAGTGATTTGACAATAAATTTAAAGTGATAATTAAAGAAGATTGCTAAAATTAAATGGAAGATGTATACAAACTCATTAGATCTAGACTGGATCTGGAAAAATTACTTTTCCACATATCCTCACACTGACTAGCAATTATGGAATTCAATTAAATTAATAAGCATCCAGTGTTCACTTACTGTCAAACCAATCAGCTTCCTTCAAGCACTCAAACACATGCTTAGTGCAAGTTCCCATACACAGAATGGATTTAGCGTGCTCAGGGTGAGAGTAACCAATCCCAAGTCCCTGCACTGGTCCAGAAACTCCATTAACTCCCATTTAAAAGTTCATTTTGATCAGGTGAGAATCTGCACACAGATCTGCTGCATGCTTTGGCAATCTTGCTTAGATTGCCAAAATTTATGGTGCACGTTTGGAGTTGAGAACATGCTTTGGCACCTTATTGCATCGGGGCTACAGAGTTATTCTCTCTTCCATATCCTTGACCCATACCACATACTGAAGTCCTATTAGGCTTGTCTCAGCCGAAGGCTGCTCTTGGGATCAGATGGACAGTACAGCCAGATAACATCTGGCTCCATAGCACCAGTGCAGCCAAGCATTGGACTGTAACAGCTGGGAAGGCACATACTGTAAGCCAGTGTGCTATGGATGTTTGGATAGTGCATCCTTAGGCAGATTAGTCCTTGCCAGCTTGGACATATAGGCTGTCCCTAGAAACAGGTGGGTCTGAAATCATTTGCTGCTCCCAGTTCCCCCTCAAGACCTTTCTGTAGATGTGGCCAAGCCATTCCTGTAGACACACACAGTATGCACAGCAGCACTTCAGAAGGGAGCATTTCAAAAAGAACCAAGAACGAGGTCCCTCGTGTCAGTGTTAAAAACAGAATTCCCTACTGCCAGATCAGGCAAGCAAAAAAAGAAAAATATGAGAAAAAGTACTCCAAAGCAAAAACACCCACGTGTCTCCTTCCAGCTCCCTGCTCCATCCAGCTAACCAGTGTGTCCTCGCCAGACTGGAATTAGTGCCTTTCCTGAAATGTGACAGATGTAACAACAAAGGCTTCAAAGCTGCACACATGCAAAACACAATGAAAAGTAATGAATTCCTCAGGGCATAAGCCAGCAGTTGTAACCCTGAACAAGCCAATGTCCGTATGTAACATCCACCAACTCCTTGTCAGTTCAGTCCTACCTCTAGACAGATGTTTAACTTTTCCTTCCTCCCCTTCCCCCCCCAGCACATTTCTCCAAGGCTGCAGTCCCTTCCCTACTTGGTGTGGAAAAGAGAGCAGTGTTCAGAAGCCTATTTAGGAGGAATGCAGATAAGTGGCAACCACTTCTGTACAGCCTGTCTGGATTATCTCACATGCTCTAAAGGTTTGAATACTCCCCCTACAAAGGCAGGGGGTAACAAACAGTTCATTAATAGTTCTAAGCAAGGACACATGCTCTTAAGCCACTGGTATCTTAGCTAAGAGTCGCAGGCAGTGGTTATTTTTGGTGGTCCTAATGTGAGTGTGGGGAAAAGTAACTTCCTTTCTTCCCTTGTTAGTACTGAGAGCTCTGGTGACTCACAAAGGATTTTAAAACCTTTGCTAGGCATGAGATGAACATTCAAAACTTATTGTGCTGGTCCCCTATATTCCTGAGATGTACACTCCTTTATTTTTGTCACTTTCCAGTTTTTCACATTTTCCAAGTTTTCTCTCTAAATACAAGAGGTTTAAATATTTTGTGGCTGAATTTAAATGAAAAAATCAAATTCTTATTTATATTAGTATAAAGTAGGAGTTGAGGCTATCAGAAAAACTGTAAGCTTTCGGACTGAAAGGATGATTAGCAATCACAAAACTTACTTTTGACCTGGTCAGGTCTTACACATCACTGACAGCATTCATTTGTTTCACCCCAGCTCAGACCCTTTCTCACAATGCCATCAGTGTCCCTGACCCAAACGCTCCTCTTCAACAAGCCATGTCAGCAATACAGAGTCCCAAACCTGGAAAGAGGACAAAGAGCTGCACTCCAGTCAGTGCCTCCCACCAGCAGCTTCCACTGCTTAAAGGAACTTGCTGGAAAACACTCCTGTGCACTTCTCATCTCGCATCACATAAAATGTGACAAGAAAAAAAAATAACTTCAAATAGAGCACGCAGCTCATGTTAACCCAGGCAATCAGCTCTCTCTTCAACTATCATTATTCTTTTATTCTGGAATAATGAAATATATTGTCTGTCAGTTTTATTTTAAGGGTTAAAGAACATCCTGTCATCCCTTCAGAAGACATTATGCTCCTAAGAACAAAAGTCATGAAAAGACTGAGTAAGCAAGCAGTGCACACAGAATAATCACACCAATTCTGTACAAGACAACAGCTTTCACACACTCTTCAGCAAGTGTTAAGACAGCAGAGAGAGAGCACTGAAAGCTCACTAAATGAAACAAATGATATCATTACACACCAACTTGGATAAGGTGTTCTTATAAATAATGGAACTTACAGCTGTTGCAATAAACAAATACAGCACATTTCACATGCAGTATTGCTTCCTTTTTTTTTTTTCTTTAAGTACAGTGTGTGTCTGTTGCCTTCCAAATTAGCAAAATTAAGTTATCTGGGGCACAGGTGCCAATTTTTGTGCAATATATGAGGAATGTGCCTCTCTTAATAATAAAATGTTAAATAGGAAATGTAAACTAGGAGATACAGCTTTAAAAATTCAGAGATACTTTTGAACTAAGTCATCCTACAGTCATCAACTTCAGAGTAAACAAAGTTTACTGCAACCTGAGTTAACTCAGTTCAAGGTCACCACTTGTGGAGCAGGGGCAGAAAAGAATCTCCTGGGTCATCCAGCCTACTCCCATGCTATTGAAGGCAACTGTGTCATACAACCCTGTGCAAGAACACTTCACATTCCAGCTTGAAACTGCTGTAGTTTCCCACCTCCATTGCTCTTCCTGGAAGCCTGCTCCAGAACTCATTCCTCATATGGCATGAATGCTGTTTCTCATCTGTGACCTAAATTAAATTCATGAGCAGCTACAGCTGAATTGTTTTGCACCAACACAATTTTTCTGTTTAAGCAGGTCTTCCTCCTTGCGCTCACCCCTATCCAAGCATTTTTTGAAAGCTCTTGCACCTCTGAGTCTTCCTTTTGCAAGCCTGTAAACAAGCATTCCCAAAGAAATTGGCTGGCATGCTGTCAGCCATCTCATTACAATCTGGCAAATAGTGAAAGACTTGAAAAAGTCAGCAGGCCAAAGTCTAAACTCCACTTAACTTCACAAAGCCAGTGAGCAAAGCCTACAGCCAAACAGCAAAGCTGAAAAGGTAAATCATCTCTTTTTGTTCATTCTAACTCTGACCTGTATAGTAAAATTAATTCCATGATTAGTGCTATTTCAGACAGTGATTTGATGTCCACAGGAACCCCCCCCTGCAAAGAAACAGACTGCAATAATTTCATACTAGCCACTAAACCTTCATTAACCAACACTGACTTATACCTGGAAGACTGTGTGGATGAAAGGTGGTTCTTGCTTGAGCCATCAACCTCCTGCTCTCTGCAGACTCAAGGCTTGACAAATGGCTGTACAGAAGGTTGTTTGGCTCACAGCACACTTGACATGCGGTTTTACCATCGGTTCCCTCTGGATAAACAACTGCTCACATCCCTGCCTTACAGTCAAAAACATTTCTTCTCCTGACAATAGATTCTAAATACATTCTAACTGGACTTTGGCTTCCTCCTGAGTCTGTCATGACTGCCCTCTGTCTTTGGAATTTGATGGCTGTGATATGGTGACAGTAGCCCTGGCCTGTGTATGATGGGTGTTAGCTGAAGAAACAAATGCCTTTCTGCCACACTCATACGCCCAAGCAACTCACATGAACATTGTGAAACTTCAGAAAGAAAACCAAAATTTTACAGGATATTTTAAATAAAATCTCATCTCCATCTTAGCAGAAGACACAAAGCACAGCACTTGACAGCAGCAAAAGTTGAGATTTCTGTTCAGATTTATCTGCAATATGTATGATCACATCTCCTAGATGGAAGCACTTTACAAACAAGCCGATGTACATCCTATAAAAGGAAGCTCACTGGGCACAGCTCTCAGGCTGCCAGCTCCAGGAAGGCTGTAAACAACTTAACAGCATACTACAACCTGGGACTCTTCAGGATACTTAAATGAGATTCACACAGGAACTGGCATAAGGAGCACACAACTACTGAAATTGGAATTTATTTACATGCAAGGGTAATTCGTTCCATGACACCCGATTTACCTTTGTTGCAAAAAGAAAATCTTTCAATCTGCAATGACCGCACCTAGCCAAGAGGATGCTGGTTTTATACTTCAGCTGGAAGAAATGGAGGATTCATGGAGTTCAAGCTGTTGTGAGACTACTTGTAAGAGCTGTGCAGCTGGGCTGCTCTGGGTACTGCACCTAACTCTCTGTAGATCTCTGATAGGGGGCCACTTGTGCTTCGGCAGAACAACTACTGTAAATAAACAGACCCAAATTCCAGAAGCCCTAATTATGTATAACAATGAATCCATTCAGCTGACTGCAGGATTGAGGGACACAAACACTGCATTGCATTTACTACAGTGAATGGCATTCTATAAATACAAATCAATTAGATCATCTAAACAACATCCAGCAGCTTCTCTTGCATGATTTTGTGTAACAAAGACTACAAAGGCTGTCTTCACCTCTGTCACACACTCTCAAACAGTAAAGTAGTAAATAAGAGGAAGTTGCATTAGACAGAAACACTAATTAGAGAATGACTAGTGTCTCAAAGTTCAAATCCAGTTTACAAACATTTCACAAAGATTAGAGAGAAGACTGTGATGCACCTTTGACATATAAACCAGACACTTTAATGCAACAGACCCTCTTACACTATTCCACATACATCCTGAGATTCCCAGTTGTACAAGGCAGAGGAATTGTCCCTGATGGAGTGCTCACTGTGGCAACCACACCAAATTTTAATTACAACCTCTTCTAACATTAGCTGTTCTGAAGCTCTGTACAAATACTCACTAAGCAATAGCTAATCTTGTCAAGACATATAGGTGATAGTCTTATTTTATACCAAGATGGAAGATTTGGGCCTCTATCCCATGCAACATCCAATACTAGCTGATCTCACACAGTATAACAAGGCCTTACAGGTATCAGTTCTACAGGTTGCTTTTAATAGTTTCAAAATAAGAAAAATCAGTTTGAGAGCTGGTCTCATTTACACACAACTGCAACAACCTCCAGAGAACCATACAGAGCTAAGTCTAACCAAAGTGCACGGGAAGCCAGGCATACAATACTTCCAACATCTCTGACAAGCCTAGTTGGAAGCAAGCTGAAATGAGATAGGGTCATCTTCTTTAGCCTTTTCCAACTGGAAGCACTGCTAGGCTAGCAAAACTGTCAGGGGACTAATTCATCTGCCTGGATATCAGACAAAATGGTCTCAGCAAAACTCATAAGGCTGGCCACTGTCACATATCCAAGGCCAGCCAGCAAACTTATGCCTGCCAGGGAATTTAGGCTGGAGCGCTAGTCTGCTAGTCCTGATGGACTGTGCTGCCTCTAGAGTCTATAAGGAAGGACACAACAACTGCTTCTCTACTCACTACTGAAAACCAAAACTGATGGGTGAAGCAATAGTCTGACATACCAAGTGTCTCCAGAAATATCACACAGTTACATTCCAGAAGCCAGTCCTCATCTTTACTTCCTTCTGACTCCTCCAGCCTCAGGTGACAAGTTCATACACTGCTGAGAAATCTCCATTCTCTTCACTTTCCTCTAAGTAACTGTCTTAGAATCTTCAGGAACTGCTTTCAATCTCTCCTTCCCATGAAAATAATTAGGAGAAAGACCAGTCACTAGGGTAAGGAGGCAAGGACATGCTGATTTCCCTTAATGAGAACACAGATCCATGTAATGTCTACCCTGACATTGCCTCTTTTCAATCAGCAATTCAAAATACCCATCCAAATGAAAGCAGCATTCTGAAAATCAATGTGTACTACCCACCGGACCTACCCACTCAGTGAATATTAGTATATACCATATAAAGTTCTGGGAGTTCAGCTCACAGCAGACCTAGCAGATGTGACTGTGACTAAAAACCATATTGGTGTCCTTACCTCGATTCAGGCTTTTCAGTCAATGGAGCCATTTTCTTAGTCTCTTGATTTCACTCCATAAGAGGCACGAAAGAGTTAAGAAAACCTCTCACTGGGATGCCCAGTCACTTGGCTGCTGAAGTGTAAGAAATTAGTGGAGGCATCTCTCTCTCTCTCTGGCACCCTTAAATACTTTGCTCCTCCTACTGCTGTGCTTTAATTAGCCAGCTGGTTCTTAGTCACTCCATCCTGTCACTAGGCTTGCTCACCAACAGCCACCCCCACCCAGCCTGCCTGTCACTCCCCTGCCACTGTCATCACTAAGGACACTGTCTCTTCCTGAAGCTCTGGAAGGGAAAAAGGTAGGAAGTGACACTCCAGGGTAGAATTGGTATGGCATGCATTTGAGAAGCGACAGAAAGACCTTGAAGGGATGTCAAATTACTTGAAAGTACTTGAAAAAGCACTATTCTGTTTTTTAAATCAGGCAGCATCCACTTGCCAAGGAAAGATTTTCATTAGCACTGGACATTGCAGATCCTATTTCAATGGCTAGGAGCTGAAGGAGCAGCTAAAGTTTCTGCTCTTGGCAGCTAAGATGTGCAGCATAAATACCTGAATGACACAAGGGCAAACTCACTGCTTGTATGGCTATTACATATTATATGCCAACTCCATGAGCATTGTAACAGGCATCAGAGAAACTTCTGAGCCATAAGCTGTACTAGGGTGTCCCCAGAGTGGAGTGTCCCAACCATAGTGTGGCTTGGCAACCTAAAACTTGCCCTGGAGTGGAGATGATGCCAGCTTTTAGGAGAGCAAAGGTGTACTCACACATCATCAGGTCCGGGCAGCCCACTGGTAAGGAAGGCAAACTGCAGCACAGAATCACCCTTCCTTCCACAGCCAATGTCTGCAACACAAACAACTGGGACAAAGACTTCCTCAATTCAGACCCTGGAGGCTGCCTCATGCAAGATCAAGTGAAGGAGTCCATTAAGCCTCTTGGCACTATCCTTTGTCGCCAGCACCGGCTTTCATGACTGACACTCCAGTGTGTCTCTATTTGCAGCCTGTCTCTGGATTTTGATTCCTCAAATACACACGTATGGGCATTGATCTGCTGCCAAACATACAGACTGATAAAATGTACTGAAAATTATCACAAGACGAGCATCTCAGCATTCAAATGAGACCTAAAAAGCAGCACAGATGGCAGGAGTTGCTGATTGCAGAAGGGCATAGAGCAAAGTTGACTCTGTAGGTCAAAGCTTACACTACTGAGTCTTTCAGTAAAGGACACAGAACAAAGGTCTCCAAATACCTACACATGTAAACCCATATTGATGCTCTGTCAAATGCTGACTCAGGTTTGGTCAGCAACACAAGCTCTGCTTCTTCCTCCTGAAAACATCCTTTAGCATCCCAATAATCACTTCCCACCAAATGAAGCATTCCATTGTAAACCAGATCAGGCACAACTCTAGCTTAGTATATTGTCTAAGGGGCCAAAAAGGTCTGGGCAATGGTACTCTATTTTACTTAAGACCAATCCCAAACCTCAGTGTGAACATGATACTGGTAGTTCTAATCAGAGTAAACAAAGGGCTCTGGACATTTACTACTAATATTTACTACCAAATCCCAAAGACTGATTTTGAGGAGCTTGTACCTGAGCTTTTGATTTCATCTACCGCAGCAGATAACAGACACAATTAGCAAAACTTAGGCTTTGAATCTAGGTTTAGAATCTAGTCTCTTTACTTTTGAGAGGTGTTTGGTTTGGGTGGAGGAGGAAGGGGCTCATTTCAGACATATAAATAGTCAGAATAAAGGGTGATGGAAAATAATATATATGTTTTGAGTGGTCAGATGCTACTCTCCTCTTTACAAAAAAAAAAAAAAAATGCAAACCAATCAACCAAACAAAAAAACATAATCCCGTGTGGCTCTCAAAAACAAACCAGAAACGCCAACAAAAACCCCCATTGTCCAAAGTAAGCTGTGCAGTCATCACCAACTCAAATTATTTGAAACATACTTATTTACACAACATGAAACACAGTTTACACTCTTTGCAACAGGAGATATCTCTCACAACCCAAAACAACCTCCTTGATCTCCTTCAAGTCTGCTGTGGAGCCTGGACCACATGAGAGCAGGTCAGTTGGAAGTCCTATTTGCTGTGTAGCAAGGGTTTATAAACAAGCCCCTGATAGTTTGTCTTCAGGTAATAAAAAAAGACTGTGATTAAAAAAAACATATTGTAAAAATAACAACTAGTAAATAAAAGCATGGCACCTAAAGGAGAGGCAAAGGAAGGAAGGATCCAGAAGCTGGATCAAGTCCAAAGTCAGGATGGTCAGATCAACATGGGGTTTGAAACATTCCTGGTCTTTGCAGAAACCAGCTTAGAGAATCTTCAAACAGCTTGGCAAGGAGGGAGGAGTTTCTGTTACAGACCACCACTTGATTGGAAAATAGAATTTTCACAGAATTCCGTCTGGGTGAAGAGCAGCAAGCTTTGAGTAGCTGCAGGGCCACAGAGCTTGGTTGTTTCTAAAGTCAACCTTGAGTGCAGGGTAAAAAGCTTTATGAAGTGTTGATGTTTTACCATCAACCCACTGTACCAATATACTGTGCACTGCAATTTTCCTGGCATCTGCTGCTGCACAATCTCTGCTGTGTTTTTCAACATAATACCATGTCTTTGTGAAAGATAACTTCACCATGGTGGCTAAAGGAAATAGCAAAAAGGAACAAATTAATTTTCTCAACAAAGGAAGCCTTTGGCATAACAGAAGCAGACACTGGTTCTAGGAAATTCTGGACGCCTGCTGTAGTAGACCCTGGACAGAGTAATTTAACCAGTTATAAGCTCCCCTGGAAAGTTTTGTTGCACAATCCAAACATTTTAAAATAAATTTTGATAAATATCACACAGCTACACTAGTTCTTTTATGCCACCCCAATATGCTATGGGACTAGGCTTTCCAGCTACCAGAAGAAAGTGGAAGTGCTGTGACATGCAGTTCAGAAAATGAGGCACTTTCGAGAGCTCTGGGAAATGCTTAACCAAAGTGATTGAAGTTACTTCATTCTGCAGATGGAGGAGGAAGACAAGCAAACTTACATCATGCTAGTGCTTTTTGTTCAGTTCCAGGGTTTGAATTGCAAAACAAAACTCAGCCAAAATAACACGTTGCTGCCAGAGTTCCACCCAGTACTGTCAATGAGCACAAACTCATTCACCCAACATCCTCGCCCTGCTTTGTTACAAAACAGCCACCCAGCTTCTGGTTAGGAGAGTATTACAGCACCCTCCCTGCTATAAAAGATGAGCCCTACCTTGCCCCAAAGCTCCCAACACACAGATCCCCCTGGACCCGAGCCTGAATACTGCAGCTCAGTCCTGCCCAGTTGAAATCCAAGGGAAGCAGCATGACTGCAGAAATAAATACTGTCACCAGCAGTCCCTACAGTCTGCCAGGCTGCTCCTTCCAACTGCACAAGGACTTGGGAAGCACTTCCTGCTGAGTCTGCATGGTGTGAGGGGTTCACTGTCACCAGAGACTGAACAAAATTCCTTGGAAAGACATATACAGCTCTTTTAAAAGCTCTAGATAGGAACTTAATCTGTCAGTAAAAGAAGTCTTCAGGACAGAAGTTAAGGACCAGCCAGAGGTCCTTGTACCAACAGGTGAGAGCACATAACCTGCTAACCATAGAGAGAGAAGAGCAGAGAATACAAGACAAAGTGCTCAAGAATCTTTTCAAATGGCTGAGAAAAGCAAATGCAGAATTTGTCTTCCTTGCTAAAGGCTGAAGAACTGTCCTAGTGTCCCTTTTGGCTGTTGAAAATAAGAGCTGCACTGGGACTGGTGATGCCTCATTTAAAACAGAATGAAATACCACCTGGTAAGATCACAGTTTATCTGCACTCAGGATCTACCTTAAGGCAGACTTCAGTGAAAGGCATGGCACCTGGTGCTGCATTTTTCTGACTGCAGAACTCCATGGGAGCTGGACAGTCTCTTACACCAGCACAAGCTGGGAGTGATCAGCTGCTCAGCAGGCACCTGAGCACACTTTTTTCCCAGCTCCTACAGATCTGCTGACCTATTTTAA
Organism: Sialia sialis; assembly: GCA_009812075.1. Taxonomy (NCBI): domain Eukaryota; kingdom Metazoa; phylum Chordata; class Aves; order Passeriformes; family Turdidae; genus Sialia; species Sialia sialis. Next base: position 11,013,978 of record VRYO01001366.1, read on the forward strand.
CTCTCATGCATAAAAGAAAGTATAACTTTGCTCCTCTGCCTAGAATAGTTGCTGATCAAACAATTTTGTGGAATTGAAGACCTGCTAACTGTAATACTATGGGGAAAAAAACTGGGGCTCAGCTATGTTTACTCTAAGGAAAATCCTAGGAAATGAATGGCAGTTCCTGAATGCAGTTGATAAAGCATACATCCTCACCTACACATAAGCATCTCCAGCCCTTTGTACCCTGTGCTGCCACATACACTCAGCAAAATGGAAGCAAAACTTCACATGCTGGGATTTGTGGCGTATGTGGCCAAACTGGGGTGTGAGACACAAGGATTATACTCAATGATCACTAAATTGCTTGTGGCAGGAGAATCCAGGCTTGTGTTCCTCTACTACAAAAGGACAAAGGCACTTCATAAGTTTAGTTTATGCCACCAGAGCTGTGCTTACTGACCGTGAAGGTAACAGAATCCACCCCAATCAATATTAAAAGCTTCTGTAAACGCACCAGCTGTTTACCACTGCTCTTAAACTTTGTGCTGTAGAGCTTAAATTAACCTTAAGGTACTGTCAGGAGAAAAAGCACCTCCTATATGACACAGAAGGAAGCTGATTTTTTGCAAAATTCTCTCACTTTTCTTTAGATCCAAAATAGTCAGATATTAGCATAATGTCTGTGCCAGCACCCGAGTTTACTGCCTCTTCCAATAACAGTGATTTGCTAAGTTACTGAGAGTTAAAAAAGAGATACAGGTGTGCAGGAAAGAAGGGAACCTATAGAAGCAGAAAAGAAAATTCAAACTACACTCCCTCACTCCATCTCAGTATTTTCTTGCAATGCTTTTTCCTGCACCCTAAGTGCTAAAGATAAGTGAATATCAAATCAGGCTACCCACAGCTGATCTTCTGTTCTCCAGAACTATAGAGCCAAAAGAAGCAACATGTCTTCCAGTAGACAAGCCTGGGCATTCACAGAAACAAAGTCCCAGCAGTTCTGTCCAATGTATTTGCTGTGTGTGTCATTAATAAGGAAAAATCCTGCCCAAAACACCAGGCTGAGGAGAAATTTGGATTTTCACTTGGCCAGCTGGCTGGAATTATTAACCAGTTACATTTGGAACTATGAAAGCTAATGAGAGAGTAATCATATTTCACAGTTCACAGCCGAAAGCAATTTCCTTTAGGAGTTAATGATGGTTTAAATTCCCCCTTCTTTTTGATTTCTCTCCAATAAACTGTGGCTGTCACAGAGTTTTGAAGGCCTTACTTTAAGTCTTCAAAGGGCAACACTTTGGTACAGGTGTATTGGGAAGAAAAGGGCTTGAACCTCTCCAAGGGGAAGAGGAGAAAAGCTGATCTTCCCTTATCCCTCCGCTGCCAAACACACAAACATTTCTTGTCACAGCAAAGAAACAGCAACTGGATAACTAAGTAATGATAATGACTTCTGCTCAGTGCACTGCTGGGCTCTGATTAGATTCTTCTTGGCCTCTACCCAGATTTTAAACAAAAAAACCCTGAAAAACAAAATGCCAAAGAAAACACATTGGCCATTTAGAAGAGGCAGGACTGATCCTAATAGGATCAGTACAGTGCTCAGTTAAGATGCTCTGGGGTCATTGTCTCTGTCCAGAAAGACCAGATACTTCACTTCAGTGACTTGGAATGAAGTAAACAAAGACATTGCCCATCAGGCCATGAGCAGCTCCCACGGCCCTTTGCATCAAAAGTTCCACAGCCCAAAAAAGACAGCTAAACAGGCCTTGGGGAACATCCACCTCTGGAAAGTCCGGGGGTGTTGAAATTTTCACATGCTAAACTAACTGCCCTGTGCCAAACAGACAGGAGCTATGAATGTATGAGCAGATTGGGAAGACATTAAGGAAAACACAGAATCTCTGCCTCATCGATGCTCCATCTGTTCCCAAAAATTCAATGGAAAAAAATGAAAACTCCGTTTTCCTAATTTCTTTAAACTCAGTGTTACTGCTCTGGTTTCTGGCCCAATGCTTCACCATTAAACTTCTATTACAGTCTCTGATGGGCAGAGCTAGTGTGAAGGTGGTGTGACCAACCAGCTGGAACCAAAATTACATTCTGGGCAACACCTTCCTCTAGAAGGTATTCTGCTCTGACCCAAGGGAAAGTTGTGAGAGAAAACTTGTTACACCTTATAGCAGCTTGTCTGAATAACATTCAGCATTCACCCAAAGCAACAAGCTGCAGAACTCAATAAGGCAGCAGCTATCGACCAGCAGATTCTGGGAAATCTGGCTATCAGTAAAAATATCTTTATAGCAGCCCTCCACAGTCTCTGTGTGTACACTAAGAGCACTTTTTCTCAGTTATTGAGCCATGGACCTACTGGAGCATTTTCCACACTTTGACTCCCTCACCTATGACAACAAATGATTCAGTCAATATATATCTACGGTGCTTTCACAGATTAACTTTGTTTCCTGGTGCACTGGCTAGATATTTTCCTTTCCCTTCTGTGCCTTTGGTCCACCTTGACAGGCCTGGAACTGTTTTGCATTGCAGATCAATGCATCCTGGATTGATGTAGTGTTAAAAAGGTAATGTAAAAAGGGCCATTCAGGGCTCCATCTAAGATGGAGCAGGGGCTAAAGAGTAAGTTGTTCTCCTTCAAACTCCCATATGGGCTACTCAGGCCCTGGTACTCAATGCTGTGAACTTCCTGAAGAACAGATGTGCTATGCCTTGATGTCACACTACAGCCAGTAGGTTTGAGCAGGCATCATGAATAAGGGAAGAAAGAAATGCAGATGTCATCCCTTGACTGATGACACAGGTCAACCATAGCACAAGCATGAGGCACAGTGACTCCCAGGCATGTCTCTGAGAATCAAGGCTTCTTAGAGATGCTCTTTCTCCAGGTCAATGCTTGACTGTGTATTTCTGCCTGGAAGAGAACCAAGTATCACATTCTCTTCCTTCTAAAGCAGTCAAACTGAGGGGAGGGAGCTTCCATCTCTTTTGTAGCCAAAGTACAAGCTCATATTCAGGCTGGTTGTAAAACAGCCCATTGTGCCAGTTCAACAGTGGGGTCAATGTGATTTTGCTCATAAGGCAGTAGTAGGAGGATGACATAAAATTTGGCTTGATATACCCCAAAAGTTTCTCCAGCTTCCTCTCCAACAGCTTTAATTTTAATTCCACAGAGAGAAGTAATTCACAAAAGACAGCACCATCAGCTAACAACAGCCTCCGCACATTCAGCATGCAAGAGGCTGATGCAGCCTTACTGGAACAGTTATGTATCCCCAAAGGAGATGGACAGAAGCAATCTTTGAGAATCATAATGTCAATATGGATGTGACTTCAGCATAGGGACAAACACCAGGTAAAGAAAGAAGCACCCAAAAAGAATTCTTTGTGCGATTTCTATAAAGCCAGAAATTCAGTCTTTGGTAACTGCTGTTTTGACCTTTGCCTTCCTGATCACAAACAAGTTCCGTAGATCAGTCACCCTAAGGGGAAATTCCAAAATCCCACTACCTCCATCTGTTTCTGACGTGGAATAAGGCACAGAATATTTACTAGCACTAGCATCAAAATAAACAGAAAAGCATGTCACACATGCAGGTAATAAACAAGGAGGATGTAACAAATGCACATAGTAAACATTACATCATGAACACAGATAGGAACACATCTGATAGTGGCAAAGGTGAATTTAATTCTTTCTGGGACTACTATGTTTTATCTAATGCATCCATGAATCACCTCAAAAGCAGCATTTGGAGACTGTCTTTCAAGAACTGGAGCTTTTGACTGGCTCACATACCAAAGAAATGCTCTGCAATACAGTGGTACTCTTGCATCATATAGCTTTCTGCTGCACAACCCACATGGGCTGCTGCTAGGATGAAAACTCCTTCACTGCAAGTGATAGAGAAAGAAGTGATTTTGGTGCCCCAAGTCAGGATAAGGTCTCCCAGTAATGTGCTCCTTCCCCTCGCTTTCAGGCTACTCACACCAGTCAGCTGGATGAACTTTCAGGCCCAGCTTAGGACAGGATCTTCTGACAATGACTTGTACTCTGTCTTCTCTTCACATACAACTTCTACATAACAGTTCATACCTACAAAAGTCAAAGAGAAAGAAAATGCTTCTTAGTGCCATTACTCCTGCTGTCAAACATCTACAGAGAGGGCTGTACCAAAGCAGTAAGTCATTCATAGAAATAATGCTACTTTTAGATTAAACAATTACATCTGCTTACCATGCAGGAAGCATAGCACAGTTAGTATAAACATCAGTCTGCCCAGATGCACATCCTAGCATCCTTTGTGTGAGAACCAATATTTATGGTTGTCTCCAGGGAAGGCTGAAACCACATCCGTTTTCCTGCCTTTCTGTTAGAGATTCCCCCTCAAGCAGCAAGGAAAGCTGAATAGCACAAATATTCACTCCTCCTTCCAACCTATGGTCTGTTTATTAATGTAAACTGCTGTTTATTTCAGCTTCATTTAGTATACTAGTTTGCAAAACACAAAAAGAAGTAAATACACATCTATGCAGCTATCTCTGATGTGCGAATAGGTTCATCTGATCCAGAGCATGGGCTGGGAACAAGGTTATCAACAACCATGAAATGCAATTCCCCACTGCCAGGAATAAAGAAGGAAGGGCAGTAAACATATATTAAGAAACATACACATTAGGTTGTCTTCAGACAAGTTCCTTAGTTAGGAGACACAGCTAGACAGACACAGAGGTAAAATTCACACTAAAAAATTTAATGGTTTTTTTGCATGCATGGATGGTTACTAAACAAAATTATTTAACTCCAGTCCAATGTAAAGTCTAAATGGTAAGACTTGACTTAGATTTGATAGACGGTGGTGTGCCTTTATTGTTTCACTCAATAACAGTAACAGCAGTCTCCTGTAGCAAGATGCCTGAGCAGTTTGACTTACAAGGTAAGTACTGACACCCCTCATCTTTAATCATATCATTCATCAGGCTGAACCAGTGAACCAGGTACCCTGAGCTCCTGCTGTATCAAGTGGAGAGAGGGGCTCTTCCAGTGGGCAATGCAACTTTTCTCTATGCTACCTTCTTCATACTTCTCTGTATTCAAGAACTTTGGGCAGAGGTTGAGGACACCAACTAGTGAAGTTTGATACTTGTGCTGGTTGACTGAACAAATCCTCATGTGTTTTATTCAAGCTCTGAGGGGAGTGAAGTCACATTTCTTTCAACAAGCAGTACAGGACCAGGACTTCTGAGGGCCTTGGTACAAGCAATCTGTCAGCCAGTAAGCCTCATCATTTAGATATTTTCATTGCAGTGCACACAGGGCAAAAACACAACCTAGAGAAAGTAGAAGTTGATGCTCAGAGCTAAAAGCACTCATAAGGAGTATCAAGGACCTTGCATAGGTGCCTTCTCAGACCATGCTTACAGAGCTCCAATAATACGATGTTTTTACAAGCCTCAAGACTTCTTTCAAAACCCATGAAGACCCCGAGCAATGAGCCTAGAAGAACCAGGATAGTTTTTCAATAAAACTAGAATAGTCCTAGGAAAACACAAGCTGAAACAAATTAAAGTTTTCTGCTGAGGATGGTAACAAATTAGAGTTTTCTGCTGAGGATGGTCTAAGAGCTTCTCTATGTCCAACTAGTAGAAAGGGATCAGTGAAAAGGCACATTTGAAAGGTTTATTGCTAACAGTGGAAAGAAAATTTCCTATAAAGGTGTCCAGAGTATGCACTAAGAGAGTTAATATTCCAGTGGCAAGGTCAGGCCCTGGTTTTCCTGCAAGACAAGAAGCTGCCCTGCTGGCATTAACTGCAGTTTGTTTGCTTTCCCAACCTGCCTTGTCCTTGTGAGTTGGCAAAAGACTGAAGCTGGCCAGAGTCCCAACTACCAAAAGCTGCCCAAAGCAGAGAACTGTTATCACATGGACTAACAGCAAGACTGAGAGGGGGAGGAGAGAGTAAATGGCACAAACTCCAACCCATAGAAACCTCTCTGGTGCTGAGAATTGTTACAAGTAAGGCTCTATCCTGGCAGATAGCCAGAGAGCTCAGCAAGAGAATACAGAACAAGGTTATAACTGGTCTGTGCCCCAGTCTAGAACAGGAATGTTTAAACTTTCCCCTTGGAAATATGCCCCACTTTAGCTCCTGGAGGACCATAAGAAGCTGTTTTTGCTGAAAAATCTATGCAGGACTCACAGATTCAGTTTAGACAAACTTTATACCCACTGCTGTTGGAGTACTTCACTTTCTCTCAATGGCAGCAAAATTAGGGACCTGGGAATGCCAGAGAAAAGGACACCATACCAAGAAGTTTTCAACACGTTTTAATTTTAATTCTGTTAGTAGTCAGCTGTGTTCTGGCTTTATCTGTTTTTAAGAGTTTGATTTCCACCATTAAAAAAAAGTCTGATGAAAGAGTTTCTAATAATACAAAAGGTACTTGGATACTGCCTGCACAAGAAGCCAGCAACCAGCACCAGGGGTAACTGAGTGGCTCAGTGAGCTACAAAAAGCAACTTCCACACGGAAACTCTGAATGAATGCAGCAGGTGAGCAAATCAAACAAGTGGAGAGAAAACAAAAAGACCACCACAAAACCAAACCAAAATTACACCCCACTGCTAACAAAAAAGTTTCCCTGCAGAGTTTAGAGTTTTCTTCCTTCTTTTTTTCCCCTTTAATTTTTAATAACTAAGGGTTTCCCTAACTCTAGACACATCTTGAGTTTAATAATAAATCACTGTGGCTTAGAGCAAACTGCAGATTGCATAGTTCTGATACATTAAGCAACAGCCTCAGTCTGTCCTGGTACCCAAACCTGGTGTAAGAGGCTTTTCAGAATGACATGGGAAGGCAATAGCAGGAACATCATGGGCCTGAGACTACAGTACAAAAGTAACAAGGTCAACATTTTCACAGATGTTTTTGGAGGCTGTTTTACTCCCTACTAAGGACGGATACACTGACTGACAATGCTATAGTAGTGCAGAATCAAGCTCTCTTGCTCCTTCTCCCTTTTCAGATCAAGTCAGGCACATCTTAAAAGAGCTGGATGCAGGCCACACTCAAATCACATCCCTATGGAGGAAGGAATGCTGCAAAAAGCAAAAAGGAGAGGTGAAAAACAGGAGAAAATTTCTTGTTGCAGACAGTAGGCAGGCATGATCCAGCAGGACAAATCCATGAATACACTTATGAGCCCTGATAAGGACACCTAGTCCCAGCTAACGCACTGTAGACACGAACATCAGCTCAGCATGCTGCTATTCTTGCAGTAATTTTCCACACTTCACAGCCTGAGCTAACACACAACCAAGCAGACAGCACAGCTTCCAGTATCCCCTTAGGCAGCAATGGAAAACACTCTCCGAGTGATCTCACACCTGAACACAACAGGAGGGCAGCGTGCACACACACAGCCTCCAGCTCAAGAACTGGAGGTACCAAGCAAAAGAAACACAGGAGTCTCACATTGTTTTCAAGGTAAAAGTAGAAAGGACCTGACCCTGCTTGACTTCATCATGTTGTTTGTACAGCACCCTGTGCTTTGGGCACTGAGCTGCAAAATCAAAGCTAGTACAATGGCAATGAAAATATAATCAAACACATCAGTGTGGGACCAGCTTTGCAATGGAAAAGTAAGGAGCTGGAAACTAAGATCAACAAACAATACTCAGATCTAAAGGCTATTTAGAAAACAACAAAGTCAAGCAGCTTTGTAAAACCAGTAGGATAAAAATACTATATTTTTCCATTGTCCACATAAGAACAGGCACCCCTTTTCAAGGAATTTAAATGGACAAGACACATGAAGGGGAAAAAGATGCATGGATAAGGAGTGATTTGACCTGATCTCACCAGAATCAATGCCAGGAACAAACTGACTCCAGCTTTCCTAGCACAATGCTCTTTTCACGGTCTATACTGCCTCTAAGGCTGAAAATTGACACCCACCTTTTGAAAGCATTTTCACTGAAAACTGCTTGTCACCATCCCACCTGCTGGAGCTTATAACTCCCTGCAGCACTCGCAGCAGAGGTGTCCAAGTGAGCACTTCATAATCCACAGAAGGCTGAATCCACCAAGTTAATTTATTGCCACTGGTTGTTCAGTTTAAGCTGATCTATTTTCTCAATGTTGATCACACAGTGCTCACATGCACCCTTCAGCTGGCAAAGCTGCAAGTGAGGCCAACCATCAGTACTGGTAAAGCAACAAGAAGCAGTGTGGAAGGAAACACAAGGGTGCCTGTCTTCAACGTGAGCAACTCTTTGCTAAATTGATGCTTGTCCTTGGTCTCAGCTATAGTTATGGCCTTCCACTCTGGAAGTCCTAAGATTTGTTGATCAGCTCAGAAGAGATATCAACAGATATTTTGAAAATTTCTTACCTGAGCCACTCCACCACAAGATTTCTAGCTCAATAAATATCAAATACAACAAAAATGTCATCCTCAGCTAATGCAGCAAAGATCAAATTCTGATAATATTTTTGCCAACTAAAATTACTACTAATAATAGTAGTAGCAGTAGTAGCAGTAATAATCATCAAACTTACTGATAAGCCATCTCTAATATCCTTGTGGTTTGGATAGTTTATTGTATTTTACAAAACAAACTGCCTATATGCTATGAATAGGGACTGCATAGGTACAGATGGCCAGAGCTCAGCCTGTCCCTATGGAGAATGACTCAAAGAACATTGCTTTGAGCTAGCAGAAACACTAAAGACAGCAGTGATGCTGTTACCAACCTACATGCAAGACCAAATTCTGCTAAAGCATGTCATTTTCAGTGAAGTCAACCAAAGGCGCATAAGTTCATTTCAGGGTAGATTCCTGATTCTCAAGATTGTTTTTATATTGGAGGAAATTAGCCAAACTCTTCTGCCTGGTAGACCTTCCATTTTAGTGAGCTTATGCAAACCTGTGGCTTTCTTCACCCACTGCTCAACAAACATGATCTATATAGTATGTAACCTCCAAATGCAAATTCCTTACATGGGTTCAACTCTTGAGAAAAACTGCCAGCACATAACAGTTAAGCTTGAGCTGCCTCCTCAGAAGAGGCTGCTGCCAAAATTCTTCTTTCAGGTTTGTTCAGTCCATGCCTGAAAGACTGCTTTTACCTGTCCAAATGAGTCAGCAGAATCCATTTCACCTCCTCTCCAACACAGTGCAGGCAGTGTGCACCTTCATGGCACAGGCAGCAGGACCAGCCTGGTGCAAAGCATCCCTGTTTGCTCAGGTGTGGCTCTTTCTGCAGGCAGCATTCCAGCAGCACTCTGCAGAAGATAAACTGCCCAGAAGCAGCTAATACATACAAACCATTAATACAGGCTTCCCCCAGAAAATACCCATTAAGGCATCCAGGAAGCTGGAGAGAACAGCAAAGCAGCAGCTCTCAGTCTAACAGAATTTAAGAGCAAATCTGCACAAAAAGGGAGAAGTGGATATCTGCAGAGCAGGCATCCCTGTTTCTTCTACATCCCCATCTCAAAACTGAGGTCAGGAATAAAAACAAACATACAAAGGAACAAGGTCATGTTATATCTCAACAATCACAGAAAACCAAGCTTGTACATCAACGCTGATCTGCTGTCAGATCCCTAAGATGTAATTTCAGCAATACACATTTGATTACCTCTACAATTCACCTGATACCTCTTGAAAGGAGAGAAAAAAAAAAAAGGCGTCACCAACATGTAGATGGTGATCAGAAAGAACACAACTGCAGTGATGCCAGAGCTCAGGGCACGTTCACACTTTGTCGCCATTTTCCATTAGCTAATACTGTCAGCTCCAGAGAGGTGAGATATAACTTTGCCCAGAGTAATACCATGCAGATACAGAGGTTACTCTCAACTGACCCCAACCTAAGTGAGATTAGAGTCAGCCCCTCCTCTTCCCACCTCTTTCATCACCTCTATTTTTAACTGCAGATTAACTCATTTCCTCTATCCATATGTAAGATTAAAGTGCACCAAGCGCTGTCAGCTCAAGCAGAGCCTCAAAGCATCCTCATGTAAATCACCACTCAGTGCATGTTTTAAAGTATGTCAAGGAGGAGAATGAGTCACACCTTCATACTCACAAAATCATACACTTGCTTCTCAAGAAGTAAAACTGGCTGGCAGCCCAGGTGCCCAGAATAGTAAGAGAGATCTCCAATTCTAATCTTTCCCTGACTGTTACATAAATCTCAGAGACATAAGAAGTACCACTATTTACCAACGTGTTTGAATGAAATGTGGGTCCGTGACCAAAGCAAAGGGTCAAACACAGTGACCTGGCCTTCAGGCACTGCATTGATTACACTTCTCTAGGAGGAAACAATAGCCCCTCATTCCAGAGAGAGGGAAAAACAATGCAACAAAATCTCACTGAGATCTCAAGCGCACTAGGTTTGGTTCAAAGAGGCTGAGAACTACAAAACTGACTAGAAAAAAATGAAACACCAGCAGGAAAGGGAGAGAGAAATAGAAAACAGTGAAAGATTTCTCAGCCTGCAATGCCACTCATGAAGGGCTTTGTACAAGGATGAAAATCCTTCCCTCAGACAGACTCAGATGAAGGAGAGAGGTGCTCTACACTGCCAGGGGGCTGTAGGGATCTCACCCTTGTCTGGTCACAGCACTGCTGTGCTCTGACCCTTCAGGGCTACAGCCAGCACCTGACACTCCCATGGAAAGCAGGTGCCTTCTGTATTTGTAGCCCCCCTCTGCCTCTCAAGACAATACAACCAAAGTCAGCATTTTACTTCTGTCTGGCCTCTCTGCAAATCACTTGGAGCCCTGCATTAATCACAGCTTGAAACAAACATTAGGAAGTTGTAAATAAATCCGGGACTTTAAATCCAGCCACATGAGTTAAGTCTACAGTGAATATAATTTTTCACAGCTAACAACTGTGGTAATGAATTTTACGTCAATGAACACAGAAAGGGTGAAGCATGCAAAACTGAAAACAGGAGTACAGTAATTTGACACTTATAAGGCACACTGATAAGGTTATAAGGCGCACTTCCAGGTAGCCCACGGAATTTGTCCATATATAAGGCGCACTGGCCTATAAGGAACATTTTTTTTTTTTTTTTTTTTTTTGGTTGAAGGATCTGCTGCCAGCTCTCCCTGCCCAGCCACTGGGGCCACTCACCCTGGCTTGCCCCGCACCGCCTCGGCTTCGCGTGTGCCACTGCCGCCGCCCTGGCTCCCTGCTTGCCGCCCCTGCCCCGGCTCTGTGTGTGCTGCCATCACCCTGGCTCCGTGTGTGCCGCTCCAGCGGCGTGCCCCGGCTCTCCCCGCCCAGCCACCAGCCCCGCGCCCTCCAGGTCTCCCTGCAGCTTGCACTTCCAGGTTGGCAATTCGCTGGAATTTGTCCATATATAAGGTGCACTGGGTGATAAGGCGCACTTCCAGGGTAGGCTCGAAACTTCAGTCAAAAAGGTGCGCCTTATACGCGTGAAATTACTGTAAGTTTCTTGCCTTAGATTTTATATCAGTAATCCTTTAAAGTAAAAACACTTGTTTTCCTCATCTCCCTAATCTCTCTTGGTCTAACACTTCAAGCAATGAGGTTGCCTTTAAATTCCAGCGGCTAAAAAAAGAAGCCTCCCTATTTTTGCCAAGAATAATAGAGAATAAATGTGGACAGCAAGCAGGGAAACATGCAGAAGAGCCACTGGCACTTGCTTCAGCTGTACAGCTGGAATAAGTTGTCAATTCCCCTTACTGTATCCTCCAACTGCACTGCCTGGCAAAGGGGGCTACTAAAAAAGAAAAAAAGGAAATAAAATGCTTATGACAAGCTTATGACACATCTCAAAAGCAATCACTGTGTCTCCATTATTCAAGAAACTCTGAAACGACAAACAGATGGAAATGAGAAAAGAAAAAGTGGAATGACAAAGAGGATCCAGCCATAGATTGCAGGAGCAATGGGGCATGTCAGGCAGATGTACCATTGCCAGGGAAGAATCTGCCCGATCTAACACAGAGAATGCATTGCCTGTGAACGAAATCAAAATGTGCTGGGCAAAGACAGACATAACTGTTAATATCTGGTGCTGCCATGCATATACCAAAACATAGATGAATACTGACCAAAATACAGACAACAAAGAGTGAAGTGGCTGAAACCTCCCAGGAAAACAAAGATCTACCTTGCAAGGATCAAAAACTACAAAGCTGGTGGTGATTATCTTTCAGCTCAGGCACTCTCAGAGGGCTATAAATAGATTGTCATAATTTTCCATTTATTTAAGAATGTATTTTGGGGAGAACATGTGTCAGTTTTGTTTTCTGGCAGTATGAAATCACTATACAAAATTTATGGCAAACTTAGGACACATCTAAAAATCAATAGCAGGCTTCTAGCTAGATGAGAAGCTGAAACACTGAACAGATGGAAAGGAGAAAAAGAACAATGCACTGCATGGGGTCACTATCAGTTCACAGAAAATCTACAAGATACACAGTCCATGAGCTGTGTAATAGGTGTGAAAGGCCTCTCTGCTCTCTCTGTACACTGGCTTCATGTGTCAATGAAAAAAAGTGGAAGCATGTCTCAGGGAAGCAAGTCACATTTCTTTCTTCTCTGTCTGCTAAATGTGCTTACACACCATTGTCCCATGTTTGCACACATGCTTTTTTCTGCTGAGACTTTAAAAAATAGAGTTCTTTTTGTTGCTCCTTTAATTCAGAAATTAGACTCAGCCCCTGCAAACATGGTCTATTCTTGGCAAAACAAAGGGCAAAAGACTCTTGATCAGGTCTACAGGAAAAGAATACTAAAGAAAAAATTATGTTTCCTATTTCTTTAAGCCTCATGTTGTTTTGGTGTCTTTATACATAACAGAAGAAATAAAAATGGACTGTAACCACTATAGATGAATTTTCACCAGATTCCGTTCGAATTCTGTATTTTGTGCCTGAACAGTGCAAGTGACCAAGTAGCTGGCAAAGTTACATCAGGTATGATTATGGCAACGCTAATAGTCAGGCATCCTTAAAATGGGTGGAAAAACTAACAAAGAAACATCTTCTGCTCAGACAGCCTTTCCAAAGTCTAAACCTCCATCAATCATCTCAGAGGGTCAGTGATTGAGCCAGAGCATGGCAAGTCACAGCCACTCCACACTGCAGGGTACTGCTCCAGGATACTGAAGGGAGAACACAGGAGACAATCTCAAGGCTGCTATTTCTGCTGGATAATGCACCATCCTGCCTAGGGTGGCAGGGTCTTACAAATATGATTTAAGACGATTCCTCCTTGTCTGAAAGGAGCAGCCTGAACCAGGTATGTGGAAGATGTGGAAGTCCAGGGACCACACCACTAGCCGGGCTGGGATTCATAATGATCCAGGCAAAAGTCACAGTAAGAATCAGTCAGACTCTTGAAGCAGCAGCCCAGAAAACCTGACTCGTTAACCAATGTATAATTAAATAATACCAAGGAACCTTGTAGGATTAGGCAACTGAATCAAATCAATATTTAAGAGAAAAGGCGACAAATATACATAAAGGTTACAAAGAAGGATTAAAGGAATATTTATCTGAAAAAGACTGAGGCATAGAAGAAAAGCCGATTAATTTCAGGCTGCGAGTCAAGTAATGAATTAATAACTGTGAAGCAAAACTGGGATGCACTGATTTATCCTGCTCCATGCCAGAATAAGGCACTAGGTGTGATAGATATTTTACAAAACTAAACTGTAGAAGGTGGCATGAAAATCAGCCTGAAGAATTTATTACCACAGGGCAAGAAGTGAACACTGTAGGGAAATATCTTTACTGGCTTTCAAAAATGATTAGACAATTATATTAACATAAATAAAAGCTACAACTGGCAGAGCTACACAAAGAGTTACAAGAATAATCAGCCCAAAGGCATCTCTCTCTTCCATTTGCAGCCCTATACTTGTGCCTTCAGGCAAGGTCTGCTCTTTCGGAGCCATTGCTGGAATTAAACAGGCTGTAAAATTCCTATTTGGCCCTCACACGATTTTGTGTGTGATGGATGTTCAAACCATGAGTTCAGATTCTCAATAGTTTTGGGATGTTCCAATGCCAGTGAGTAAGGCTGAAGTTTTGTCTGGTAGAAGGACTGGTAATTCTAGTCCTTTAGTGAGCTGGAAAGCTAACCAGCACAGCAGCAAGTTGCTTACTTTAGCTCAAGCATCTTCCTGCTAAAGTCTGCCCTAGCTGTGACTCAGTCTGCTCTTGTGAATGAAGATAAGCACAAAAAAACCCCACCATTTTTGGTCTTCATATACTCAGGCCTCCCTGAAGTCCACAAGATTTGACAGATTCATTTCTCATATCATGGTGGCCTTAAAAGCCACCCTGTCTTCAATAAAGCCCCCATGCCAAAACACAGCCCAGATTTTTAAAATCCACTCTTATAATAGTTGAAATAATTCAAGAATGTGATTGCAAAAATATTGAATTTTTCACACATACCTCTAGTTGAGTAACAACGTTCAGTCTTTAACCAAAAAATCTCCTGGAGAGTTCTTGAAGCTTGAACCCAGTCAGAATTGCCCCCAACAAAGTTTCTCTAGACCATATACAATCTTACAGTTAGTTAAGGATGGACACAGCACAAAGTGCCACCTCCCAGTCTGATGAATCCCTTGGTCAATGCACATCTAGTATGGTGTTGTTAGTTCCTACAATGTGTGATGTTTTCATACATCCACACCTGATTGAAATGAGAGATTGCATGAGACTCTCAGCTTCCATGCAAGATAAATAAAAAAACAACCCCCAAAATAAAAAACTCATGGTGAAGAAAAAGAACTTTGAGAACCAGGAAAAGATCAAAAGAAGGCAAAGAAATGTAATTCTAATATATATTCTTCCATAACAAACAGAGATAGCTTAATTTGGGATGGGAGGACCCATATGATTCAAGAAGTGGCAATACCATGAACATAGAACTTCACATGTTGCTGCAGGCATTCACTCTTAGGAAATACAGATCCTACTTTAGAAACAGGCCTACAATGCAAAAGAGGAGAAAGTCAAAAAGAAGCTGAAATGCTCAAAAGCTAAATACTTGGTGATAATTCTCAGGAGCCACTGCCAAAGGAGATGTTCCTTTGACCATCACATGAGTGCTCTGGGTGCTGTGACAAGGTGATGTACTCAGCTGAGGACTCCTCAGCAGAGCTCAGTCACTCCTGTCTGTGGGAGCCAGAGCAGCAAACACATCAGAGCAAACACATCAAACTACATACTGCCAGGTGTTTGGCATAGCTGGAAAAATCCCAATCTGAACAAAATCAGAGGTTTTCTTCAGGCACTGAGCCCATGTAATTTCAACAGCTCAAGAGAAAGAAGGGTTGAATCCTAACAGGGCACACTTGCTTTCCCATCTGTCTTTCATGAACTTACTTGATCAGAAATTCTGTCTTCCTCTGATGCAGAAGGATGTGCCTTGGTCAGCCAGAGAAACATGAGAATGGGATGTTAAGCTCAGCAAAAAGAGGCACAAGTGTCAAAGTAGCAGCTCTCCTTGGTCCAGCTCCTTTCACAGTTTACTCTGCAGCAGGCATGAATCAGAATTCGATCCTGCCTCGCAGGAGGGTTTCCTTCCCTGTGAGGTCAGGGGATACTAACCCCTAGCAGGTCAAATGTGGACTGAGTGCAGCCATGCCAACTCTTGTGCCTTAACTGTGATTCCCAACTGGGTTTTTCTGCAAAACCTGCATCTCATGCAGTAACCGGAATCTTAGGTTCCAACTAGCCAAAAAACCCAAGGTCCTGGGAATGCCTACTTTGCACAACGTGGGGTTATACAAACACTCATGAGCAAGCTGCTAACTGGGTATGGCAGCACCATGCTCCTGGGCACATGTAAGGCTGCTGCTGGTCCCAGCTGAGATCAGCTAAGTGTTTCAGGTGGCTATTTCCAGTGTAAATCTGCACCTGGCCTGGGCAGTTTCTGCCTCTCACATTCCTACAGGCTGACTTCCCCTTAAAGACCCTTTTTATTGCCTCTGAAGGCCCAGGCTGGGCATCATTCTTCAGAGCCAATAACTACCTTCATTTTCTGCAAAAGTGAGCACTGTGCTTCCATTGCAGAAGAGCTGCAATGGCTCCATACTCTTGCGGAGTAGGTATAGCCATCCTCCATAAAGAGCTAATAATTTATTTTTCTTTTTAATTAGTGGACCATATAAATATTTAAGAACCCCAGGCTTCTTTGTGACTATAGAAAATAAGTTTGAAAAACGTTATCAAAAGCTCAGAAGAAATAAAATGGCACAGAAAGATCCTGGTGCTACTTAAAAACCCACATAACCTTGTAACAGATTAATTAAAACAATCTTGCTATTGCATTGAAAGTCCTTCTATTCATTGGGATTCCATCAAAATGCAGAGAAACATACACTTCATACCTAAATATCTCACAAAACGTGAGCTGCAATGGTAAAACAGTTAAGAATGAAGCACATCTGCTTAGGTTGTACAGAATATCCCTCAGAATTTCTCTGTCACATGAGCATCAATGCTTCCTTGTCCTGCACTGGCATGTTGGTCTCTTTATATTTTAGATGCTCAAAGGGTACAACAACAGCATGACCTACTTTCTAGGTATCTTTGTTCCTACTCCAGGAGTTACTTGCCAAAATAGATGCAATCCTTGAATCTGAATAAGTGGCCTTTTCTTGTCTTTCCCATGAGATAATATAAAAGTTCATATCTGTCAACAAGCCAAGCTTTGATTACTATCTTCTTGTTTACAGTTTTACATAAAATGTAAGGCCATCAAATCAAGTTGTTTTTCAAATTCTGTAATCATACTACACTTTCAAAGTTAATCCTATAAACTAGACTCTCTGGGCTTTCAGAGGTTCCCTAATATGGTCATTAAATATCTAAGAGATGAGGACACCTCACAAAAGCCCAAATGAACTGTAAACTCCTTAGACTTCTCATTAAAAAAAAAAAGTTAGAGACAGAAGATATGGCAGATTACAAACTGGCGCCAAGACACAACTAAGGCATGTGCCTGATATGAGCAGCAAAGATGTCCAGGATCGCACAGAGTTGTCAAATATGGTTGCAGAATTTTGAGTTGAAAAGGGATACTATTTGGAAAACTGACTAAGACAAGATTATCCAATACTCTGGTGATTTTTTAAAATGGTCCTAAGGTGACATTACTCCATTTTTTTCACATTTAAAAATCAGAAAAGTATAAAACCTGAGAGAAGTACATGAGTAACTTGTGGCATTAGACATCCAGCTCAAACTCTGCTTGTTTCTTATTTAGTGCTGCATAAGATTCTAGCTATTCTTACTGATGTCTCTGCAAATATTTGTACAGTTAATAAAGTCAAAACTTCAGCCTCAGATAGTGTTACCATTTATAAGACTGCATCTTGGTTAGATGAATTTTCTATAAATCCTGTGATGGATTTTACAAAGAGCCTCTTCTTCTTAAGACCCAGGAACTGAAATTCAACCTGGACTCCATGGAACTTCACTGGATAGACCAAATCAGTGCTGTGGAGAATCAAGTGTCCTTTCACCCACCTGTCATCTATCACACGTGCTCTTTTTTTAATACTAGCAGAGAATTTAGCTGACACTCACTTGCCCTTGCAAAGGGGCTGCTTAGCAGAGCTTGGTCATGCATTCAGAAGCAGAGGATGCTTTGGCTCAAGCAGACAATTTCCTCTGGACGATGAGGGCTGAAAAGACCTGTGGAACCTGACTTCATAGTAAAAGTGACCCATGTTTCAGAAGACTAGCAACTCATCTGCTTTGTACTTGACTATAATGCAAGAAATATTTTTTTCTATCCACCCATTCAGATAACAGGGCTTGGCTTGATTAGAGCACAGCTCAGCTAGCTATAATAATGCTGAGCCAAAATATTTTCAACAAGTTGTTTAAACATTATTAGTTTTGTCCTGAAAAGAGCAAGGTACTCACTTGCCTTGGGGATTACTCATTGAACAGATGTTCAAACACTAAAAAAGACATGCAGCGTCCAATTGCTAAGCCAGATCTTGGGAACTTCCATTGTACTGTACTCCTGCTCTCAGCAAGCGTAAGCCAGCACTTTCATCACATTTCTCTACAACTAGAGTAAACAGAACTGCTCCCATCATGATGGGAGTGGAATGAATTAGGAAGATGTCCCAATTCCAAAGATCAGTATCTAGAGGCACAAAGTACTACAGGCTCAATTGTTTGTTTTTTGACAGCTAAAATCTGTGAGGCCTGTACACAGTGAAGGTGACTGGGATGAACTACTATGCTGTCATTTATAATGTGTGCTCATGGCAAGATACTTTTGAAACAAGTTCAAATTTTACAAGAAAAACTATTTCATTCTAAATTCCCCACAGCTCACACATTACAGAGTTCCAGCTGCACTGCATATCAAAAGAAGCTGAATAAATTCTCACAATAATTAAAAAATTTCATCTTAATTTCCCACCTTTTACTGAACCAGTCGTATCTGTGTTTTTTGAAGTGGGGGTCAAACAGAATAGTCTTAGGTGGCTCTGTACCAGTTAGAAGTTGCTTAGACCATCCATGTACATGCATGCCAACTGTTGAGCCTTAGCTTCATCCCAAAGTCACCTCCACACTGGAAGAATTTCTTAACCAGGACCCCAGATTTCCACAGCCCCCTGAGCCAGCAATTACCACATCTCTTTGTCTTGTTGATGATGACAATAAACCTTTTGTGTGCAGGAGGTGAACACAGCCTGTCTCTATAGTAAAGTATCCATTGATTTCAAGGCATTTTTATGGAAGCGAATTCTTGAGTCCCATTTCAAAAGTAATCAAGCAGCAGCTCTTTGTTTAACAGGCATAAGATCAAGGTCCTTGAAAAAGGAAGGAGCTGATGAAAGTTGATCTGCTGAGGAATTAATATGAAATATGATCCATTACTAACTTTACCAAAGTTGTATCAGTGCCATGTCAGTTATAATCATGCTCTGGGATCCTGCTGTTTCTTTTTAGAGACTGAGGAAGGTGGAGTGATCTGTGTCCAGAAGGTGCAGTTTTTCCATAACTTACAATCACAGCATGCACACATTTCTGTCACAGCATACCAATTAAATGTTCTCATGGACGTGACATTGTACAAATTAATCCTCTCTTGCTTTGCTATCAGGAAACCATATAGCAAGAAGGAAGAGGAATGCTGCATGTACTTTGTGAAGAGGAGGGGGACTTAACACATTTTAATGCAGTTTAGATTACATATCTCAGAGTGAGTTCTCAGTTGTACAGAATGAGATCTTCAATAGAAGACTGATTCACTGAGGTCTGTTGTACATGCATTTCCTAGAAGGAGACAAAATTCTACAATGCAAATAATTTCTACTCTAGTAACTTATGTGAACCAAATTTGGATGTATTCTGGCCTGTTTTTTTCTCCTCATCACTGGCATCGTTCACAGGAAAGCATTCAGGAAGCCTAACCCCAGACAAGCAAAGGACAAATTCTAATTTTTAGAGCTTTCAGAAGTCTGAAGTCAATACAAGATATGATTCAACAGATTTGATACTGGTAACTAAAATAGTATCTGCAGTTAATTAGCAACTGGAAGCTCCCACAGCACTCAGCCTTCCACAGCACTCAGCCTTCCACAAAACACTGCACGAGTTCTTCTGAAACAGAAGCCTAAGCTCCCCTTCATCATCTACCAAATCTTATTATCCCACTGGCCTAGGGGTTTGATCCAGAGGTATGTCTGTCACTGCCACAGGTTGTGAACTCCTTGGGAGCTCACAGCTTTTCCTCTCCCCATTTGCCATTCCTCCTTAGCTCAAACTCAGTAGGACATATTTCACATTTCTGCTGAAGTAAATCACACAAATGCTTTTGCATATTTAGCAAGCAATGTCCTTCCCCAACGTTTTCTATATCTAGATGCCAAGTCATGCTGTTTTACTAGCTCAGCTGCTGAAAATTAGAACAGTACTTCCATAAAGCCCACATCACTTAGTTTGAGGGGCTTGACATTTTATTCTGAGAGGGTGACTTAAAGTTAATTGCCTCACTGTGAAGCCCTTTTGGTGGCATCAGCAGCCTTGAAGCAGTATTTTGTCACACACTCACCCTTGGCTCCTGCACACAGAAAAGTAGCCATGTTGCAGCATCTTGCAGCAAGTTGCCCTCCACCAGCATTCTTTGGGCTACAGAAGGCAAAAGTCAGTACAATGCTGTGGTTTACCAATGACCATTCCTTATACTACATCTTGGAACACACATGGTAATTGCCCAGAGTTGCAGAGAGGCAGTCCTTGATTAGGAATTGTTCCTGACAGGTGAAAACACTGTTGGCAATTAGCGGGGATTGCCATGCAAATTGCCGGTGGCAGGCAGCCTATTACCAGATATAGGCCTGTGAGGAGAAGCACTGTGAAAACAGACTGAGTGCACTGTCACCTTCAGGGCTCGCTGCCAGTTCCAAATGTCAGGACTATGCTACTGCAGGTCTCAAAATCCTGTCCACTGTAGGAGCCACTTGACATCTTAATAGGCTTGCCAAAACAAGAGGCATTAACTATTCAAACCCTTGTCTCTCTCTTGCACCAACAAGTCTCTTGTATTTTAAACACTGCTAACAGCACTTACTGATGATGCAGAAGGGTGATCAGCACTCAGGAAAGCAGCCTTGCTTCTGTCAATGCCAGCATGATAAGTAAGGTGAAGAGGAAACAAAATGAAAATATTTATGCCTTATTTAGTCTCAGCAAAACCTCTGGTAGTTCAGCCTGATCTACTGCCAACTCGCTACATCTGGACTTGGTTTCTGATGAAAGCATCTACAGAAACAAATAAAGTGATATATTCCAGTCCTAACTAATGAGCAAAGCTTAGAAATAGTCTGTCATGACAAATGGAAACCATTCTGTTACAAACAGCAAGAACTTCCAGAGTTACTAACAGCAAGAACTTCCACAGAGATGGGGTAAGAGAGCTGCTGTAAGTGCTGAAGTCCTGGAACTCTCCTCTTAAGGACAGTTACAAGGGGAAGGGCAATGCTGCATTTCAGTCAGAACAAAATTATACATTTCTCTAACATATGTAATCTCAACAATTTCATAGAAACTCTCAGCTGAAAAGTCCTTCTTGCTGTGACTAAGCAACAGTTGTCCTTGCTCTGTCAAAGGAGAAATTCCAAACACCAGCAGGATGCTTTGTCTCAAGTCCCAAAGAAAACCACAAGTGGCCCGATGAACTGAGTCTACAGTGCACTCAATTGTCAGTAGACTCCTGGAATGACAAAGAGCATACTTAATAATACAGTAAGCCCTCTGCAGGCTTCTCTAAATAAGCAGAGTGATTTGGGGTTTCATGTCTACAATAAAGATAATAAGAGCTAATTAATATGCTTATTCAGCAAAGTGTTGACTCCCCTCAACAGACACACTTCACAAGCGTGCCTAGAGGAGCACGTAAACAACGTCATGAAGAAATTAGATGATTCTGAAGAGAAGTGCTCTCTACACAATAACTGCTCTATGACAACAGGACCTTGAAGCCAGTCCAGGAGTAAGCAGAAGTCACCTCTACATCACAGCTTCACTGGACTGTGTGAAACAAGTTATCTGCCCAGTGACTTGTGAAGGGGAACTCATCATACACGCATGGAAGCACCTTCCATCCAAACGGTCCCTACCAGGGCACAACTCAGGCCACATCAGTGAAGTAATTCAGCAGACAACATAGTGAAATCCACTAGACAAGGACATAGTATCTTACTACTGCTCCTTCTTCCCACCTCACAGTTAATAAAAACAGAACACCAGCCCTCCTGATGGAATGATAAACTGGTTCTCCTGACATTCTCTATGTTAAGGAAAACACCGTGTGGCTTGCATACCAGCAGGTACAGGTTTCAAAAAGCTGAAAACCAAGAATTTATCCCTGCAACTATTTAGCTCTGTGTCCATGATCTCTTCCAATGAACAGAATAAAGTAGTACTGTAACTTTAAGGATGCAAACAGCTACAATGATGGGCTTCTGAAGAAGAACATGTTGTATGCAAATGCCATTTGACTTACTAAATAGATTTAACTTTACCCCAGCTTGCTCTGGACACTTACTATTTTTGAAAATTCATAATGATAAGTTTTCACAACAATTATGTGATGTGCTCAGAGTAGAACTGTCCCTTCCTAATTAACAACTTTACATGTGCTAAAAGTGAAATCCCACTCAGGTCTAAGTAACCACTGAAGATATCATGCACTAACACAAAAGATCTAATGTTTTTAAATTCTCAGAAAACTGTTGATCTTGCAGAAAGTTGTCGTTTTCATTATCTCTTCATGACCCAGTACTTTCTATTTCCCAGTGTCACCAGCTATTCATTGCTTTCACTGTGAGAATCCTCAAAAGACCCCATGTTGTCAAAGTGTGGCTTGCAAATGAACACATACAGGACATTCATAAATCCTCATTCAAGATGCTATTGATTCTAAACATGGAAATTTCACATGAACAAACATGAGAGACAAATAGTAATGGTAGGATCCACTTCACCTAACTGGAATTAATAAAATGTCAGGCATGTAGACAGTTGCCTCTGTAGTAAATGGTAAGCAACAAGGACTTTGAAGGGACAAGTGATACTGTCCTACAATGAACACAAGCTGGAACAAATCACCACATGGGAGTGCCTGCCTTTCTCTACTCATGATGGAAAGATCTTGGAAACCCAGGGGTTTTTAACAGAGGTGGGAGCTTCCCTAGGAATCACAGCAATAAAATCTCTGTCACAGCCTCAGGTGGCAGTCACCAAGATCACGATATCTAGCTAGATGTGGATCACACCACACAGGCAGCAACCCACATTTGCAGGGCTGTTCTCATTCCCTGCTACATAGAGACACTTAATCCTTTACAGAAAGAAAGGGAACAACTGGCACTGAACAACCACGTAGATTTCTTTTCCCATCAGAACAGTGCAGAGCTGAGTAGCACTGGCTTGTAATAGACTTAAATGTATGGGTTTTAACATTGTGGTTTGTGTCGGCAGTGGGATTGTTTGAAGCCAACCATATTTGAGGGAAATACCACAGCTAAAGGGTCAATTCCAGGCTGGAAATATGGTTGTAGTTAAAATATAGATCAGGTTATACTGGAATATCCAGGATCCTGTGGCACTAAGATAACTAACCAAATGGCAAACAGCACAGTTTCTTAATCAAAGTGGACGGTCTGGAATGGCAAAACAGCAGTTTTTTTAACAGGGTCACCCTTTCACCTTCCCAGAGTTCCCACAGGAGCTGTGCCTCCAAATTAACTAACTAAAATCCTGGCACCCCTCTGTGCTCTGACAGATATGAGGTTAGGGCCCATCTCATAAAAGCTGCATTAGGGTCTATGTTCCTCAGAGGAAAAAAACCAAACCCTGGCTTTGACATCCACAGTCCTAAGGATGATCACTGACTGGTGGTCTCTGGCTACATCTTTGGAGTACTGGGAGATCTGAACACCTGTACAAATTGTAATAGTGTAGCCAAGAAAGTGTAATGCATTTAAACATAAGCTGGTTAACATATACTGCACTGGACACCAGAGCTGGTAAGGAGTCCTCTCACCTGGCTACACAGTTAACAGAAAGTCCAGATTTATTCATTTCCAACCTGCTTCACCACTCTTGTGACAACAAACTCAGGGTAGCCTTCACTAATTGTGAAATCAGGTTGCATTCCAGGAACAGTCAATATCGGCTGTATTTAATAGGCTGTTCTGGTGGATCCTGTTGACAGATTCTGATGTTGACAGATAAAAAAAAAAAATCACAATGCTAAAAGAAACATAGAATATGTCAATGGAAGTTTTATGTACATTATTAATTATGTAAATCCAGAGACAACATTACACAATGGAAATGGAATGAGCTGCTTCTTGAAGTTACATTTTAAACCATGACCTTTTTTGCAGCATACTCATCTATTAAAAGAGATGGCAAAAGCCCTGTGTCACAAGGCAACCCCACATTTGCACAGAGTAACTATACTGTATTCTTTACTTAGGATTCGATTTTGCAATTTTGTACACAAACAGCCTTTTCCAAGCAAGTCACTGACTGCACGGCAGTCACTCGTGTAGGCAGAGATTTCTCTTTCAGACAAGAGTTTTTAGGCATCTGTTAGTACGTGTTTGTATGTTCCAATTCCATTGAACACTTACTATTGTAGTCTCTGAACTTACGTAGTAACTATTTCAGCTCATGTAGCAATAACACTTAAAATAAATTTTTATTTTTATTTCTGTTAACAGTTTTAGTATAAATTGAGTGATGTGATCCTATGCTACAGAGTGGTATTAATTTGAGCTCTAGAATGTCAACAGGAGAAGAAAAGGCAGTTCATCAGGGTAACAAAATGCTTCATTATCAGTCTGCAAAATACACTTGACATTTAGAAGACTGTGATCCTCACATCCTTTTGAACTTTTGCAAGGATCTGTTACAAAACGCCATTAGCAACTGATAGATTCTTGTAGCACTGGGACAGAAACAAATTGGTTCACATGGAGAGTCTCATGACCTGCAGGACGGTTAACAGGGACCAAACACCCTTCTGCAATGACACAGTCCTGCAGAGCAGAAGTCCTCATCACATGAACACCACATCGTCTTACTAAACTGGATTACTTGGATTTAGTGATATTTCTCATCAAGATAAAATACAATTTAAAGTTTTCACTGATGAGTAAGTTAGTTCAAGTTAATGATGCAAGTGGACACTTAGGCACTCCCGGACATCTTCAAAGACCTGGACAAACAATAAATTAGCTTTGCTGCATTTGTTGGTACACGATACTAGGCTTATTTTTATATTAGGAAAATGCAGAAGCCGGGGCTGAAAATATTAAAAAGCAGTTCTGTTTGTTTAATCTTGCTTCCACTGAAGTCAAAGGAAAAATTGTCAGTCACAGATTTGCATTTCCATGGAATCCCTTTATATTCCTGTGGTAGGGCAAAAAGCCTAGTTTTAAGTACCTTGACCCTCCCAGACAGTGTAATGGAGCCTTAGTGGAAATAAGAATTAGGCCTCCATCAGCTTGAATAGGAACAGATTTACATAACTGCTGTGTGCTTTTGAAAATTCTACCCAAAACAAGCAGATTATTTGACCAATATGATACAGCAGGCTTGTGACAATACAAAAACTGAGTTCATCTGACAGTAGTGAGCACTAGACCAAATCAGCCCCTCAACATGTTTCTAGCTTGGAAGAGGGCTCAATGACACAGAAATGTTTAAATTGTTTTAAAGGACATTTTTAAAATTAGAAATGGTACACAACATTTGATCCAATACTGATGACCTATTACCAAGCTGTTCAAAAGTAAGTGCTTTCCATGACAAGCTGCTTTAAGGGGAAAACAAGATAGATATGCAAATGGTTCCCAGCATTAAAAGACAATAATATCAACCAAGTTATTTAAATAATGTGTGTAAAAGATGGACAAAGACAAAAAGGCTGAAGGAATCTTGTAGAAATGGGATTCCACAAAAGATCTTGGCTATGAAGATGGGTCTGTATGGAGGGAGCATTGAGGCTATCTACCCTTGCTGGATCCCAGCCCACTGCATGCACTCTATATGGACACTTAATTCCTCTAGCTTCCCACATGATTAAGACTGAGAAATGCCCTGCATGTGAATATATATGTATGACTTGGGGCTGAAATGCTGTCTCAAGAAAACCACCCAGGTTTGTTTAAAATTCTATCAGCTCCGTAGGTTGTTCCCCCCATCAGTGGTTACACTTTAACCATGTATAGAAGAGTTTCCAGAGATCTGAGCCATTAAACCTCCAGAGAATAAAAGAACTTGGCAAATATGAAATAAAAGCATTTTAAATGGCTCTGAGACAGTCTGCTTCCCTTTGCTACTGAAAATGTGATAGATGTGCTGCCATTTCTGTGTAGGAGGTCATGATCTGAGGTTTTGGACAAGTCTGTAAACTTAACTACACACAATGTGCCCCCAAAAGTGTTCGAATACAGATTAGCACATCAAAACCTGCAGGGAATCTTTTGATCTTGTATAAAACAGCAAAACAAACAAACAGCTACACAAACACAAAAAACCCTACACCCCAACAAAGTAGTAGTGCTATGTGGTATCCACAGACAAGCTTTCTGCCAATTATTCTTGTACATGCCAAAAACTATGATTATTCTTGGACAATTTCTTATTTACAACCCATTAGTGTGCATGAAACAGTGATGCTCTGCCATTTTTAAGAGCTGTTGACCACAAGAAAACTGCTAACACATCTCTCATAGCACATGATTTATGGGGAGAATATTACAGCTATCTTCCTCTTCCCTATAAGAAACAGACATTTAAGAAAAAAAAAAATCCAACGCAACACTAAGAAAAAATCCAGGATACAGGAAACATTGTAGAGAAACTTTCAAATGGTAAGACATTACCCAGAAGTACATGGAATTTACCATGGTCAACATCCTGCCCCTGCTAATACTGTAAGGTGCAAAGAGAATTGAATGGCTATGTTTTCCCCTTTCCTCCATATTTTAGAAGACTACCAGATCTGCCTTTAGAAAAACAGATTTTCTTATGATGCTCCCTTACAAATTTTTTGGGATGTTCCGATTCAGAGTTGCTAAGTAATCACAATTCAGTGTGAAGATAATTCAGGGGGACTCAGATTCTCACAGAGCTCATTAAGGAACTGGAATTCAGGAAATCTAAACTTTATCCCCAGCCTTCTGCAATCACTGCACTAGAAAGCAGCATCTCATTTTCTCATTAAAAAACAGAACTAAAACTGCCAGCCTCCTTTTCAAACACTTAAAAACTTCATCAATACCCTATAAACAGCTTTGCACTTCTATCACTGTGTTAAGTACTCAGTCTCTCCACCTGAAACCAACCAGATTTTGACATTTATTTTTCATACTCTACTGAACTATTCCAGACAACATTTATATTAATTCCCTTACAGAATCATGATTCAAGAGCAGAGACTTAATGCTATATCGATCCAGAGCAGTTGATTTCAAATGCTGCTAGTCCAGGTGTCAGTTCTATTGCTGTAAATCCAAGTCACAGCCCTTGTCATGGAATCTGATCTGTGACACTACTTGCAGCCACACAGAGCCCAAAGAGAAAGTGTGCTTTTGTCTGTCCCATCACAAAATAATTTACAAGTGTAACACAGAAAAATAAAGGTCCTAAGTGATTCCCACTGCCATTTGACTTCTGACAGTATCATTAAATTATTCCTTTACTTCTAAGAACTCCACCTTCTCTCCTACCCGAGCCATCTTGACTTTGTGACATGAATCATTTGGGAAAAATAACAATACTGTGTACATTGAAAGAAAAATGCACCTATACCTTTTTATTACTTAATGAATGACAGTCTTTTTGTGCATTCCATTCTTCAACAAATTCATTAATTTCATGAAATCTCTAAAGTATCACTACATCACGAAGAAAACTGCATTGAAGTAATACTATAAATATTTTGCTATTTTTCCCCCTGCCCATTATTCATTAATGAGGACACAAACTTGCTGTTTACCCATTTTTTTTCAACTTTTTCACCTCAACATCAGGATCAGCAGAGTTGAGATTTATTTTGTCACACAGAACATATTAGGGCACTAAGTGAGGATGAAAACTCTGAAGAGGTGTCTGAGAGCAAGCTGCAAAACAGGTTTGCAAAGATTTGAGTGCCAAAAGCTTCTCATAACATGGCAAAATTACGAGATATAGACAAAAAACCCTCCAGACTTCAGATTTAATTCTCTGTGAAAATTAAGTGGATCCTAGAAGTCTTGGTTGCTCAGAATACACAACTATGGAAATTCAATATGGGGCTGGATGGTATTTTTAATGCAACAGGACAGCCCTGAGTTATGTGCTCTTGGTCCTGGGGAACCTACCACATACAGAGCCAACAGATTTTAATAAAATCTAAAAATAAGTTTTAAAGTTATATTAACACATGATCATGTGCTAAACATTACTGCAGTGTGCATAGTAAGGACATCAACATAAAACTCTATGTTTCCCTTCCTTCAGATATTACCACAAATTACACTCAAAAATAAGAGACAAATATCTTATTTCTGTGTATTGATTAGAGAGAAGAAAAACAGACATGCTCTGTGTGACAGATATGACTCTTCTCTAACACAGCTTTCAGAGTTCTTTAATTCAGCATATGCCTTTCATATGGACAAATACAGACAAAGCAGCTACCTGAAAGGTTTTCATACTGCAGTATTTTTTATCACAGCATTACCTAAAGATCCAGTCAAATCCTATCCCTAATGTGCTAGGTGTGTGTGTAAGACTAGACATGTTATCAGACTATACAGACAAATGAAGCATCATTACTGCCTATCATTCATAGGTAGGGAAATTTAATGAAGACAGAGGAAATTAAATGCTAGAGATCACATGGAGTTTAATATCTAACTTGCTGCTTTTAGTGAGCCAAAGCTCATTTTCAGCTGCCACAGGGGAGGCTGGACAAGGCTGTTGTGCCCAGTTATGCCTTCATGTAGCTGTTTCTCTCACTTGTTGGCCACAGACTAGAGGTGTGCCAGACAGTAAATCACCATATGATGGTCATATACAGAGGATATTTTACATAAGGGGAGACCATTCAGTCATCTCAAAGGAGTCTCAATGGAAATCTCTCCTACAGAGCAGGCAGTAAGCTCTCTTACAAGGTGCTTTAAAAGCTATTAGCCACACTCTGGGTTCTGGCTCTTCCTCTAAATGACTGCCTCTGTTGAACTGTATCCTTAGGAAGTTGCAGAATAACAAACTTTATCATTTAAATGTCAAGCAAATATTCTGGAAATACTTTACAGAAAACTGAGTCATGATGTTCAGGGCTGTTCAGCCTCCTGAGCTCAGACCATTAGCAGCCATCTCAAGTCACTGATGGGGAACTGGGAAAGCACTTACAGATGCTGCAGAATGGCACTCCACTTGGGAGCAGCAGCAGGCAACCCTTTATGTGCAACGGCATATAATGTAGCTCCAGCCTTTCAGAATGACCATAAATTACTAAGCAAGATGATGAATTCCTATAGGAAGCATTAAAAATGAAGTCAATTATGAGAAAGAGACAAGGTTACTACCTTCAGCTATCACCCAAATCTATCTAAATCACAGTGGTTTTTAAAGGATCTTGGATTTACTATAACCTCTCTCTGCTTAATTTAATCTTGGTTTTCCCAACTAGAACTGAGGGGCTGTTCATAGCCTGGAGCTATGCCTGAATGAAATCCAGATTAGCTGCAGTTTTAATTTCTTAAACCAGAGCATGGAAGAACTCCAGTTCCAAAAGCATTTGCTGGGCTTTCTCCACAACACAGGCTACTTGTGGCCATGCTGCCATGCCAGTCTCATGTGGGGTGAATATTGCAAGGACAGATGCAGGTGATTACTGGAATAGAATAAAACTGGAAAACCAGGGTGAAGAACCTGCCCTGATATCAACCGCAATGCCTGCCTTAAAGTCCAAGCATCTGCATGCTCATAGACACTCAAACTTTGGAAATTAAAGAAATTCTCTCATATTTGTGATAGAATAACTAAGAAAGACCTAACCCTAGGTCTCATTCAAAATGTTTGAAATGTGCTACTAATTATTGAGTCAAATCATCAAGTTTGAGTCCGGCCCTAAATTGTTCCAGCTGCAACTGAGAAATCTAGACTCAAACCCAAACTTTAAGTTTCAAAGGCTTAAGGTCAGCCTAGACTTTCTGTTAAATTAAGACAATAATTTAAACCACAAATTAGTTAAATCATTAAGCAGGCTTGAAAATGAGCCCATCTTACTTCGAGTTTTAGTTAAAAAAAAAAAAATCTCAACTTGAATTTGCAGTTTATGCATGGCATCTTTTACTTTTATTTCAGGATATTCATTTGTGGAAATTTAACAGGCAAGAGATGCCTATCTGAGAATGGAATTGATCAGGAATGCAGTTACAACAGAAAGAATTTCAGCAGACCATAAAAGAGAAAGAGAAGAAAAAAGGAAAAGCCTACTATAAGAATAGTCCAGCAAAGCGCAACTGTAGTGAGTTTGGGCTGTTTCCCAGTACTCCAGGGGGAATTCTGCTATTTGCTGAGTTTAGTGAACAAAATCTAGTGCAGAAGGGGAAAAAAAGTGCCACTGCTTTCACCATTTTCTCAGTTCAGCTTCATACAAGAATTCATATAAAAGACAGGAAAACTATTATATTACTATGAAAGCACACAGAAGCTTGCAAAGCAGATGTTCTCAGCACACATAAGAGGGACTGATTGGATTCTGAATAAAACTACACAACCAGAATGAAAAAAATAAAGTCACTCAGCAGGCAGAGATTAACCAATAAGCAGGGGACTCAAAAAGTAGTGTGGAAATAACTTCTGTACTGATAAGTGAGTCTCATTTTATCAAACAGTAAAAGGGAATCAACACTTTCCACTGTACTTCATAGACAGTACTATTGAGTTACTTTCCTCCAAGAATCTCAGTATGCAACTTCAAGCAAATTAAAAATCATTCAGAACATACACAAACAGTTAACAGGAAATATAAAATGAAGTAATTGAAACAGAATCTACCTCCAAAACCAGAAGATATTCCACAAGTTATTTATAGCAGAAAATTTATAAGAGATTGGAAAGGTCTTAAACCTTCCAAAGTTTTAAATACTTACTACTTGCAGCCAAAATCACATCAGTGAAATATCCAGGAAAACTTTTAAAATATTGCATTAAGGAGCTTGGTGAGCTGAGAACGTGATATAGCCTTTCCTTTGGACTGTCCAGCCATAGGCATTTACTCATTCAACAGAAGCACACAGTGTGATACTGTAGTGCAGCCTTTTACATAAGGATACCAAAGAGGGGGGAGGGAGGGGAAAGCCCTTCCCCAAAGACTTTAGTTCAGCCCACTCATTAAAATACAGAGTGGAAACAGCTGCTGTAGAAAGGAAGAGGATGTCCAAGCAAGTTTTTGTTAACTTTCTTAGGTGTAAACTCATTTCGTTCTGTAGCCTCGGTAAGAAAAAAATTTTTTCTTTTGAACTTCACTCTTCCTCTGGCATTGCTCTTTAAGAAAGTGACTCTAGCTCCACTTAATAATAAAAATAACAGTGGATAGTCAATTCTCCATTTTCAAAATCATTCCATCTCACTAGGGGAAAACAGATCCCTAACAGATCTCTCTCTCTCCACAGAGCAAGCTCTAGTACAAGTACACATGTGCTTTACAACACTTGTATTCACACAATATAATATTAATCTCAAATTACTTCCCACCAAGAAGTCCCAAGCAAACAACAAATACAAGCTCATTGATAGCAACATTTAGAATTGATAGATGTCTCTTACAGATTAGCACCTCAAAGTTAAAACTAGATAAAGAACAGAGGAAGGAGGTAAGAACAATGAAAGCTTCTCAAGGGTTTGACCGGGAGACCCAGGATGAACAAGGATTCTTCAGTCTGAGAAGGAGCTGGCAGAGGGGAGATGAGAGTGTTCTACTAAATAATGAAATGCACCAAAAATGCTAATCTGGGAAAGGCAGCCCATTCCTTCTGGTAACAAGAACTAAGGGGCACTGAACTCAATATTTAGGCAGAAGTTTTACAATAAACAAAAGGAAGCTATTTTTCACATCATTCATAGAAGGATTGCAGAGCTTGTTGCCCATGATCTTGTAGAAGTCCATTCTGTGAGCAAACTCAAAAAAATTAAATTGAAATTATGAAAGAAGAGTTCTAATTCTAGAAGTTTTGGTTTGGGAAGCTATCAACCACAAGTTACCGGAAGGTGTGGATATCTCAGGTGTGGTAGCAATTTGAATTTGCCCTCTACATTAATCCTTCCCTTACACCAGTGACACTGACCACTGCCAGAGCAGCAGTCAACATTAGAATGATCTTTGAGCCACAACTGTGCCCCTTCTCACACTCCCATTTATCTAGTTTTGACAGTGCTCCTTAATGAGAAATTGTCTGTATTATTAGGTCCATTACACGGATGGGGAATTAACTAGGTGCATCAAGGCCCAAGGTAGCACAATTTTTTGGAAATTTTGACTGATAACCATAATTCAGAAGTTACTATCCTTAAAAGTCATCCTAAAGTGACTTCGTACTTCTAAAGAGCAG
The DNA here is from genome assembly GCA_009812075.1 of Sialia sialis. NCBI lineage: Eukaryota > Metazoa > Chordata > Aves > Passeriformes > Turdidae > Sialia > Sialia sialis. The sequence continues at coordinate 11,046,144 of VRYO01001366.1, forward strand.
CACTCTTTGAAACCTCTGCACTTGTCACTGTTCCATGTTAACTCCAGTACACCTATTCCAGTATCTACTTTCATGGGCAGTTATTTACCAACAGGAGCTTTTCCACAATGACTTCAGCAGCTATTACTCCTATTTTCTGCTCTATTTTTGCCTACAGTTGGAAAAACCAATGCATGCTGAGAGTGAAATCTTACTGCAGCAAACCTATTTTAAATACTTATGTGTTTTTTATATATTATCAAATAGCATTTTTTGGTGCAAGGCAAGCTGGATGTTCTTAGAGCAGCAACTAACAAATCAATAGTGCAATTCAAAGTTGCTGTTTCGTTGTCTGATTAAAAAAATAAAAAGAAATAAAATACTCTCAGAGTGGCCATTGTGTGGTAAAAGGGTAACTGCCTACTGACTTTGCTGGTACAACAGCTTGTCTGAATTAATACTGAGAAACAGGACACTTCTATGCAAAATAAGTAAATTGACTTGAGATTCTTTTCATATCAGGTCTGAGAAAAGCAGACAAAAACTCTGTTTCCCTTCTCTGGTCCTAATTTTAAACAGGGGCTTCATAGCTTTTTGTCTGTCTCAGTGTGTTTAATGTTTCCTGGAGGCCTGCAAAGGCATGCAAAATATTTTAGTTCAAGGCCTCTATATGGTTGTAATAGGAAATAGATGACTCCCTTAAAGAAAGGGGTTAGTATAGAAACAGATTATCTGCATGACAGCAGCTGAGTCTTAAGTGTTTGTTTCAAAGGGAAGGAAAGGACAGATAAATATTTACTGCTGAAATATCCTTTTGGAAAAAAACCTGAGTGTTCCAGTGCTAACTGGTTGAAAAATGTTAGAGACAAATGTGAAGAGGGGTTGACTTCTTACTCCTATCCCCTCTCACTTCATCCAACCTGAAGGGTAAGGGCCATACCCTCCCTGGCAGGGTAGAGGATGGTAGAACAAAAACAGATGTTGTCCTTCCTCCTGCATAGACCTTAATCAATAATCTTCAGCTCCTGATCTTTGATCCACTTGTGGCAGCAAGCTTTGAGTCTGAGTCTCCTGTTCCTGACAGATCCGTCCTTTCTCCTTTTCACTCCCTTATGTACCTACTGCTAGAGAACCAACAGAATTAGAAGTAACTTTGGGACAATTATAATTTCCTAGATGCAGTCTTACCTACCCTATTTCAAAACTTGACAGAAACTGATGAGATCTCTCTTCCTCACCCCTTCTTTCCCTCTTTTAATTAACAGTTGCATGGAAATCAAGAGGAATCCAGAGGGGCTTAGAGCAAATCTTATTATCTTCCTTTAGCTGCAACTACACTCTTATATAAGAAGACATTAAGGAAATGACTGATGGAGTTAAGTGCAGTAGGTGCAACTCAGTGGAATGCTGGTTATCAAAACAACAGCCAAGAGGCAATCATACATTCTGTTCAGTAGATGAATGAGAGATCAATACCAATGGGACATATTCTGGGATGCTTCTGTATGCACAGGCATTCCTCTCCATAAAGCAACTTTATTAAAATCCCCTAAAATAAGCACACTTCTGACAATGCAATAGTTGGATAGGAAGTCCCTAAGGTGTTACAGAGGAAAATGGTCATTCAGTAAATGTTGTTTCCCTTTGAACAAGCACCTTAGCACAAAACCTTCAAACACAAGTGTTTTTACAGATCAGGAAAGTTGCTGTCATGTTTGAAGGTGCAAATGGATAACCTTCAGCAGGCCAGTTGATGAGAGTTACACCTGTGTTATAAGCTGAAACGGTATAATAAATTTTTGCAGCAATTGCATTCCAACAAGATTTTTTTGTGCAGCTCCTCAGTGTTTTCATAGTCTCATTTTAAAAATACGTATTTTTTAAAGGAATAAATCAAGTTTTGGATACCAGTGAATTTCTCCCAATTCTGTTTTCTCTTCACCCTCTTTTCCACTGGGTAGAGCACAGAGATGAAAAGGAAAGGAGAAGAAAGCTATTTAGATCAAGGATGAGGAAACAGAAGAAAGGAGAACAATTTTTCAAGGAAGGGAAGGGATTTCAAAGCTGAGAAGTAAAAACTTTCTGTCTCATTCTGGAAACATAATGCAGTCATTCCTGACGTTAAAACAGAAGATCTTTTGCCACATTTTGTTGCACGGTTTACATCACCAATTGTTTCCTTTTGGAAACACTCACATTTTTTCAAATTGAATACTGAGAGGGAGAGGGGAATTGCACTATAAATGGACTAGATGGCCAGATGCACCAAAACAACAACCTTAGACTTTTGGTTCTGGAATGGCATGCACTGTATTGCTAGTGATGCTGCTGTCTCTGGAAAATTCACTGTGGTTTTATTAATACCGGTAATTATTAACTTAAGATACATAAGATTATTAACTTTGGCTTTAGACCAATGTTTCTATGACATAATCAAGGTGTTCATGGGATCTTTCCAAAATGCTGCCACGTTTGACTTTTTCAAGCCATTTCTATAGTCTGCCTTGAAAAACAGCTTTGTGCTTCCACAGAGAAAAAGATCACAGAAAACTGTGGGTGAACAACATCTATCCTGACTGGTTTCTCACCATAGACTTTTTAGGGAAAAAGTGGTGAAGGACTACTGCCCTAGCATCTGCAGGCTAACCAATGGGCCTCAGAAATCAGACACAACGCTCGATCCTAAGTGCAATACTTTTGGACAAGCTCTCAAGTCCCACTTTCAGCCTAACACGTTCCTCAATAGTGCTATTTTTTAAAGAAATAAGCACTTTCTCAACAGAGAGCACTAAGTTGCCTGTGGCCACATTTTACATGACCATGGAAGATAAGGTTTATTTTGAGGTCACCACAAACTGCAAGGCTTAATCTGAAGTTCCACAGGATACTTAATACCTTCTCAAAGGTATTAAAAAGGTTAAAGAAGACAAAAAGGTAAAAAGAAGGTTAACAATTCTCAGATTCCATTAAAAAAAACCTGCACACACTTTATGGAAGCAAACTGAGATCGACTTAACTTGGAAAACTGGTTGGCTGAGGCAATGTGATCAGGCATCTTAGATACTGAGCAGAACCTCAACAGTCTCAGTCTGTTCACTGGATCTTGAAGCCTCTCCCTTCCCACTCCCTTCTCCACCCACCCCTGAAAGCACTCTGCTTTGGGAGTGGCTTTTCTCACCAGGGAAGCAAAACTTTCTTTTAATGTGGTTCACGGAAAGTTTAGCTGGTTTTCTTTCTCCGGCCCACCTAGGCTGGAAAAAGACATTAGTCCCAACCAAAATCCGGTAAAATAACTATGCCCATCTGTGGATAGTTGTTTTCAACTTGCAAGGAAGCAATCCCACAATTGCAATTTCTTGTGTCTCATTATGATAATGGTGGTGTAGCATAACCATGGAATGAGCTGTACTGGAACTGAGCATAGTTATTGTACAAGCACTTTCAGATGCTTTAATCCAAGAAAAGGAAAACAGGGATTAGATCAATTCTAGGGGTCCTATAAGTATAGGAAGGACTACCAATAAATTCAAGGGTAATAGAGGCAATGGGCTGCATAGGATGAAATTTATTTTAACTTTTCTTTAATGACACACCATGGGATATAGAAACTGAGCTGTGGAGTATAAACAGTACAACCTCAAGGCATAATGAATGGATTTATTTCTGATCCAAAGTCTGCTATCAGTAACATGTATCATGTTACTGCTTTTAATGAGCTTTGGATCAGACTCCCATGAGCACCATGTAAAGGATATGAAGTCAGATAACAAGAGAAACAAGGACAGTGTAATTTCAGCAATGTATGTGGGGGAAAAATTTACTTTCCAGAAAAATAGGACCTGGGAGATGCCACATATTATCAGATCACTGATTAACATAATGCAAAAGCTTTTATCAGTACCAGAAGCCTCAGGGTCACATACAAAAAAACGATTAGCAATTCTGGGAAAGCTGCAGCTGGGTATTCCTCCTCTTTGACAAAGGCACACAGCAGCTTCCCCATGTCTGAGGCACCATTTTTTCTTTGCTGGGTAAGTTTTCAGCTGGATTCACTCTCAGTTCACTTGATCATGTCACATCAACACTAGAGCTAACACAAAGTAAGGGTGAAGTTGGGAGAGGGCCATATTCTTTCAGTAGCAGCCAGGACTTGGATCAGTTTACACCAGTCCTGAAACCACAGATCGACAGAAGAACTTAAAAGATCTTTTACCATTCAGTGCAGCAAAGTAAAAGCCAAGAGAATAACTCAGGTTCAAGAAACCAGGTATTTGGGAACAAGTAAGCTTGTACTTCCAGAGCAATGCACTTGGCCCTTCTAAAGAGCAATAAACAAATATCTGAATTGACTCCCAAGGAAAAGAGGAAGATCTGGAAGCCCTAAACTAGCACCATTTCCCTGTGGCTGGCTTAATATTCTCCAAGCACATAATTTTCCTCCTGATTACAGGGTGGTATTTCCCCTTCCATGAAAGACACACCATTTCTGATAAAAGATTCCGTATGTTTACCACCTACCCTGTTTTCAGCACAAATCCAAAGAAAGCACCCTGTTCTTTCCCTGGGATGAGTCAAACTCAAAGGCAGGGCAGTATCCACAGACACTCCAAATTCACACTTTCATTCTAGACCAGAGAGGTCTCTTGGTCACAAAGCTGCCATCTGGGTCCTCCCTCTGCCTATGTCTTTGATTTAGCTGAAGCGTCATCCTTGCTCTGTCTCCTTTTCTCTCCTGTTTATCACTGCAGCCCTGGTGGTCCCTGCACGCTGCCCTGCTGCTCCTCCTTCCCTCCTGCCTAAGCTAACTCTAAAATGCCTCCTTGGACCAGATGTTTTCCACGTGTTTCACCCTCTATTTTTTTTCCCCCACCCCCATCTCTTCCAAGGCAAGTAACAATCTATCTCCTTGATCCTTCAGATCCAATCCTAAAGTATCCCTTAATGAACTTGTCCAGCTTGATTCTGGGGTAGGCAAAAAACAAGTCTGCTTTTTCCTCCGTGATAATACATGGGCAGGAGACAAAAATAAGCCTTAACCTTGGCACTGCCTTTAGTTTCCATTTCACCTTCAGATGATCGGCTTTGGCATGTTTTTGGCTTTCTTTCTGGATTAAATTTTATTTCTTGGAAATATTTCGTTAAGCATGATTAATATTTGTATCACTTGCCACTTTTCCTTCTAGTCATCCTTCGCTTATTAGCTGCCAGTGAAGGCTTATTTACAGGTACAGATCTTAAGTTTATAGGTACTTCACAGGTCCCATCCTCCTTCTCTGTGACATTTCCCACTCTCCATCTGTCTTTCCTTGGCACCAGTGCCTGCAGAGGCAGTAGACATTTACACAAATTACCATCACTCTGCTTCATCTCTCAAAAATTGGTTTTGATATCAGCCCAATTCTAGTCTGTTTCACAAACTCCTGTTAATTGTAGATCAGACCTAAACCAATAAACTCCATCTGGACCAGCACTGTAACACCCATTTTAAGGCACTGCAACTTCCAGTCACTCATATGTAGGGATGGTTTTTGCAGGAAAGTGATGGGTGCAGCATTCTCATGTTATGTTATGTGTTATGTTTCTCTCAGCACACTAACTTTAGGCCAAGTTCTGAACATGGTAATCAGTGTACCAAAGGATACAGCCATAGCTGGTGGGCCAGCCCTGCCACATGGAGTGGGTGAGCATCCAAGCACACAGTGCCAAAGCTGCCAAGAGAGAGATCAGCAGAAGATCCCAAGCACCTATAAGCCTGAAACTAGAAACTGAAGTCATGCAGATTTTGCCTAAACCACAGACAGTCCACAGCATTCTTGTCCATAGGGTTTCATTCTTCAATGTCCTGACTCTGATCTCTGTCACGAGCAGGGAGTAGCCAGTGGCTGTGTTGTTTCTGTGTGCCCTGCAGCCCAGGCATGCGTCCCTCTCAAATGGCCTTGAGCTGGTGAGAGGGGACAGGGCACACAGTGTGACCAGCCCCTCACTTCACTGGCAACCTTGTCAGAGAACAAAAGCTGGTGGCAGGACATCCCTGTTCTGACAGCATTACTCCTGAATTTGCTGTCTCTGTGAAAGTAGCTCTCCAGCATGTGATTTCCCACATACCACAAAGGCTCCAATAAAAGCTCTGTTGCATTCAGCCAAATGTTTAGTACTCCTCTGATATCTGTATATTAAAAATTACTGTGGGGGTGAGGGAGAGCAAAAAGAAGTAGTCTGAGAATATTAAGTGTTGCACTGAGTGAAAAAAAATTTGCTTTCCAAACGCCACATGCAGATTTATTGCAGGAACAAAATGGGTGTGTGGGCACTGAAAAGACCTAGGCAAAGTCCTGCATTTCATTTTCTGCACTACCCATAATCTCTCTCCAGGACTTGAGCTGTGTCACTTCACTTTCTGATATTTCAAAAACATTACAAAAGTTTACATTAATGCTACGTGTTTTTAAGGTTGTATACTCAGAATTTTTCATTATGCCCAGATCTCAGATGAAACTTCAAGGTACCACCAACCAAAACTGGCAGAAACCTGCCTAATTTTGTAGCACTGACATGAAATTTTTTTATGAACTGCTAAGAACTTGGACTCATTCATTTTAATAAGTGAAAAGCTTCCCAGCAAGATGGTCAAGATTGTACGCATTTTAATGATGAACCTGGCTGTGTCAAAATTGCTGGGGAGTCCTGCTGCTCCCAGTACTGCCAATAAGCTGCAAGGAGGAAAGTTGAGAGTGATGGCAGCTCTTTCTCAGCACCAACTATACTATGGCTTCCTGTACACTTCCCCCTGGATAGTTTTGGTTTTAAAGAGCAAAAAGAACATCAGGGGTTTTGAGGGTGTATTTTTGTTAAATGTCAGGTTGCTTTTTTTTGTTTTAGTTTGGGATTTTTTTTGGGCTATCCAGTGCCCTAGACAGCTCTACTCCATGCCTGCTCATGTTATAACATCACTATTTGTCTCTTCCTATACAGCTCACCAGACTTAAGGATTTACTGAGACTCCATTTGTCTGAAAGCTCATGATGCACTGTTTCCTGTAGCTTCCACACAGAACACATTGCAAGCACCAGATAAAAATATCTGTATCTCTCTTTGGTTTTCAATTCCTTCATACTGCTGTTAAAAATAAAAAGGAAAATCTGCGAAAAGTCTCAAGAATTCAGTATTAACCTAGGGAAAAGAAATTCAGTTCTGGAAGCACCAAACAATAAAAGAAGCTTCCCAGGTGGAGCACAGAGAAGGGAAAAAAAGCATAGAGCTCCAAAGACCAAAAGGTAATAAAGAACACTTGCATTTGGATCAGGACAGACCAAAGAAACTATATGTATTGCTTTTAAAGACAAAGACTTTATTTCATTCTGTCCCATCCTCAATACCTGCAAGACACTTTCTATCATATCTGTATACTGAACACATAACTTGAATGTTAGAAAGCAGCAAGAAAAAATTCTCCTATCCATTCCTGGCCATTTCATATTCAGGCTTAGCTCATATGTAACAACTTCTTTTCCATTCTTTACTACCTCCTAATCTCATTATCTCGCTTCATTTCCCATTTTCACTCTTTTTACATCTTCTGATTTGTTAGCTCCTAGACCTGCAAATCCCCTTTTCCAGTCACCACCTTCTCAGAAATCACTTTTCCTTCAAACATTTCTCATCCCTCCTCCTATAAGCAGCTGTTCGCTATGTTATTATCTAGGCAGGATTGAGACTGGTGACTCTGCAGTGCAAAGAACAGGTCTTATTTATGTTTGTGAATCCTTGTCTAACTTTATGCTGCTGTGTAAATGTTTAATAGGTACTAATGCATTTGCTGGAACAAGCTGTGTGCTAATACACAGTGGACTGTTCGGATGCAATCCTTGCTGACTGTCAGAAGCTTCTGGAATAAAACAAAATGCAGATTTTTGGTGACACTGCATTTTCCAGGCTAAAGGATCCAACAGCTGAAGTAGTCTAATGAACAAGCCTAGTACTGGAAATGGCCTTAACCACTCTTTCCAGGCTTGAAACAGGATAGCGTTTGAAAGCTTAGCACTATGGATGGGAGGTTTCATTCACCCATAGCCATTGTACCTTATCTCCTTTATTTATCTATCTCCAGACTCCCAAGGTCACAACATTTTAAACAAATCTTCCATATCTTCACTTTCTCCTTAATGTTTGCTGAAGAGTACAGAATGGTCTTGTCCTCTTTTCGCACTGCTCTTGGCATGATTTTCCTGTGGGCTTGACTGTACAGAACTATTTGTGAAACCGAAACCCCAGTGGCAGATCAGACGCATAGTTTTTATTTCAGGCACCAAACAGGAGCTGAGTGATTCATCAGCACAAGCACACCACACAAGCAGCAACTGCTCAAGCAAGCAGGGAAATGAATGATGTCTTGGCCCCAGGATCAATGAACAGTAATGCTAATGGAGAAAGTGCAACAAGGACAGCAGGAGTGTCAGGCCTATGTGTCATTGAGTCTCATGCTAGAACTTAGGGAGATAAACAAACCACATCAAATTTCCACAACTTGTGTGAAAGGAAAACTTTGGGGTTTGTTATTTCTACATCAGGTTGTTCCTAATGATGAGACTGGTGATGACAAGACTTATCCCATAATTTTAACAATTCGTGTCCTGTTGCCATAAAATCCAAGGATATAAAGGATCACTGTTGTGGCGTGTTTGTAGGGGCTCTGAAATGAGGAGTGCTGGGTGCTGCCCATCCAGCCATTCACTTCCAACACTACATCCAAGGATCAGGTTCTCTTTCCTGTTAATTTTAATAGAGCTTCAATAATAGTACTCTTTATGTCTTAGCCTTGAAAGAGAATTTGACCAGATGAATTGAGAAGATTTCCCAAGTGGCAGTGTGCACTAGAAAAAAATAGCTAAATCTGGTAGGAGCAAGTTCAAGCAAAAGACAACTCTATTAGGAAAAAATCCTGTAGCAGTGAAATCTGTTGGGCTTTATACAGTTTCTTCTGTGGCATAAAACATATGCCACCACTTTGGTCTTTAAAAGGAGACTGGACCAAGCAGTACAAAAATACACTGCAGGGCCACAGCTACATCAGCAAGGCAGTAGAACAGATGAGCTAATAACTACCTTTTCTCTCATGCTCAAGATTATGCATGGCAAGATTTCAGTACTAGTCAACATCTATTTACCTGTTATTTACCTATACCTGTCTATTTACCTATTAACCAACACAATTTTCAGAGTTCAGATTTGGTGTAAATCACAATCTACTTGGGAGGAAAAGTGTGCATGATTCATCAAGTGTAGATTATTACAGATCTAAAAGAAGGGGCAGGGAGGAGAAGGCTGCTTGTTGCAAATGAGTTAGGGACAGAGACTTTCAGAAAGATCAGAAGAGACACACTTTAGAAAACCTGTCCCTATATGACTGAAAGCTGAACTCTTTACAGAAATTCCCACCCAGCTGCAAATGTTCAACACTTCCACCAAAACCTGTCCCCAGCTCTCTATCTGCTGTAACTGGTATCAGGAACATTTCTCCTAAAGATGTATTAATTTTCATTAACTTTCCAGCTTATCAAATATCAGAGCTCACATGTGAGAGGATTTTCACAGGACAATGTAAATCTTTTGGTGAAGCCCTCATTGTTTGAGGAACATTATTTTCAAATTATATTAACTGCAGCATCATGAGCTGGGGAAGTGCTACAATGCCTTTGTGCTTGATGCAAACTAATTTGAAACAAATAGGAGAAGATGGAGATCTATTTGTTGTTTTATATTGCCTCTAAAGAACACAGTTTCGAGTACTCAAATAAATAATCAAAAGAATAGGAAACTGAGCAATTCATCTTACATGATCAATTCAGAGCTTGTAGGAACTCTGAACCTGTTGCTGAAAGTGTGTCCTCCACCCATGAATTAGTTTTGTCAAGGAATATAGATCTAATTCACAACCATGTGTTTCTGCAGAAACTATAAAACTGCTTTCATAGATGTTTTGCTTTGTCTCTGGTTCCTTTAAAATGCAACCAATATGGATTCAGATATGATTTGAGTAATTTGCATTCATTCTGGTATGAACAGAATTATGATGCCTTGTGTATTCACAGAAAAGTCATGTGTTCCAAAGGTTTGTTTCAAGGATGAACTGGTAAGCCTCGGGGACTAAGAAGCCCTTTAAAATTGGGGTCAAGCTAGGCATTCAGGTTCAAAAATAATAAATAAATCCATTTGGAGACAAAGGCCTATTGTATACCAGTCTTCCAGGAAAACCCATGGGGGGCTGAGAATTACTTGGGAAAACTTTGTGGAAATTAATTCCGACTCATTCTCAGTTCTTTCTTCCGCACTGAAAAGAGGGGTCTGTGGAGGCAGAAAAGCATTGGTGAGTTCACACAGGGTCAGGGAATATCTGGCATTGCAAATGCAGAGCTAGAAAATGCTCACATTTCCTGTAGAATTGAAAGAGAGAACCAGCACCTCCCCTGCTTATGGCTCACAGAGAACCCAGGCCACCACCAGCTCCAGCTACAAGAGGGTGGTGTCTACTTAGAAGGTACAGAGAGGAGTAAAAATTGCAATCAAAGCTTATGTGGCATAATAGTTCAAAGGAACCACTTCCCACCCTCTGTTCAAAAGGAAGAAAAAAACCCAAAAACATGACTAAACCCAAAAAAGAGTCCCACTGTTCCTCATTGCTTTCTGTTACTAGGCAGGCTCTGTCAAGCTGACATGTACAGTCCATTAGAAATCAGTATTTTACATGGGAATTTTGCATACATATATATATATATATATAGGCTACATGGTTCTTTACATTTGTTCATATGTTATATTATAGACTTTTACAGTGACATTTATAGAAAAACACTATTCTTTACTCTTAACTCTGCAGTCATATGTTAATAATTATCACCACAAAAGCTATTTCAATTCTTCCAAGTTATACAACCAACTAGACAGCAAAGACAGCTTTGAACCTTTGAACATTGGGTTCTTATTTACCATATTATCCTATTTTAGGAAACTTTACACATTTGCTGAAATTACTTTCTCTATGTCAGTCAGTTCTCCTGGTAAAACTCCTTCAGGTACCAAGCTGCTGAGGAGGAACAGTACAGTCTTGATTCAGTGCCCAACTAGAAACCCAGACATTCTTGCAGAGAGCGAGGAAGACTCCCAGACTTGGCAAGGGAAGGAGACAGTGCCTCCCTTATGCCATGTTTTTTGCTCAGGAGTTAGAGTATTATATGGGGAATCATAAATTAACAGACACTTTGAAACCAGTATCCACCTGCTATTAAATAGCTCTGTTTTTGTTCTTCAGCCTCTGAAACACCTATCATCTATTATCAGGGAGCCTAAACTTGAGCACCACTTGCAACAGTGTACAAGCAGGATGATCACTGTTGCATGCATTAACCTGAACTCTCAAGCTTAGCTCTGATTCAGTGCAACTCTCTGGAAAAGATCTTTGAATTGTGTTTGAAACACTGTATGCAAAAATCAAGGAAGCAGTCATCTCCTGCCAAGGGATCTGAATGTTACTTTTCTGTAAATTTCCATAGTGCAACTTAGATGAACACAGAGAATAACAGTGCATAACACATGTTTACATACCTTTGGCAGAGCTCGGAGAAACAGAAGCTGCAGCTCTACAGGTATGTTCTGGACTCCTGGAAAAGGAAAAATACACCAGCAAGTGTTATAGAATACAATAATCTAATGCAGCTGTTAGAAAAAAAATAAACAATAAAATGCTCTCTAAGTTTAAAACAAAAGAAACCACCACCCTGGGCTAAGCGAGAAAATTTGCCAATTATTTCTTGTCCACCAGTTCAACTAGCCTTGGTATCTTTTAAAGCTAAGAGTCACCATTAGTCTATGAATCAGCTTTTATAAGACAAGATCCTCTATGTCTGTATGAAACCCAAGGCAACATCATTTGTGTTTATCATTCCGTAAAGAGAAGCAGTGCCAAAGTTCTGCAACACCTACTTTAGCTGCTGAAATACAGAGAACTGAATGTGCTGCTGTTAGCATTTGGAGACAGGAATATGTTTTGATCTAATACATCTTACACAGACTCACTTGGTGTCAAGAAGGTACTAGATTCCATAACAGGTTAAAATAGAGACAAATATGAAAACACTCTGTATGCAACTTATGCAGAGTAACTTCTACTTACTATATTTGAATTTTTTCAAGAGTGTTTTAAACTTTCTAAAAATACCACAGAAATCTGCAAATAGCTTAATTCTCCTAGCTTGCCACAAAAATGGCAGCTTGACCTATATATATGAATATTCTAATACTACTTTTACTATGTTGTGTTTAATTCAAAGTTACCTGAGAGACAGGACTAGTACAAAAGTTCTCATATACAAAGAAATCTGCCTCAGAACTTTGGCCTTTAATATTTAGTTGGGTGCCCTCTTATGCACTTGCCAAGGACACAAATAAGGACTGGGACTAGGAGCACCTCATTGCTCTTCATTCTGTCCTCAGTTTCTGATCCTTGTTTTCCTCGAGTAAATAGATAAACCCCATCACTCTGGATAGTGTAACCCACAGCCATTACACAACACCACTAGGCACAGCAATCAGGTATTATATGGTACCACTGACACCCTAAAGCCCTGTTCACCAGCACACATTTTGCCTGCATGCCTAGCCTGGCTCTCTGTCTTTCTGTGTCATTCAGTTCTTAATTTCTCACTTACTGTCAGTAAAGTGGAAAGAGTAATTCTGTTCCTCCCAAACTGATGTGCTGGGCTCCCTGTAAAGGAACTCTAATAACAAAAGAAAGAGAGGCACACTGCCCATGGTATTTTCTATTTCTGTCCTACACTTACTCTAGATCAGACCTATCTAATGTCTATTGTATGCTCTGATGCCAGTGCTGTTACAGAAAACACAGTTTCACCCCCACACCATATTAATTTTTGAGGGGCAAATGCTGACAACAGGTTGCCTGTAATGTGACAAACAGATTATTTACCTGCACAAAAACTTTCAAATTTTAGAAAGTCATGCCCTACCCTCAGCCACACAAATAAATGGCTCTGGAAATAGAAACAAAACAAAAAAAAAAAATCAGACTTCTTCAAAAAATAAAGTCCTGGGAGGTTTTTGCTAGAATATAGAGTCAAAGGCCAAGAACAGTGAGACACATATATCAATTCCAGCAGGAATTGCTCAAGGAAAATCATGGATCTTCCATGCACCACAAAAGAGCCAAAAGCCTAAGTATACTGCAGCAAACATTATTATGAATAGCAGCAATAGTAGGTGCTGCCATTAGGTAAGTAACTCTGACATGAACCATTCTTATCTAATGTTAATTCAGAGTGGCAAAAGACTGTTCTTTCCATTGGTCTACAATGAAGGAGAAATTCTTTGAAAGTCCCATTAAGTTCAATCAGTACCACATGCTTCCTACGGATATCCCTGAGGATCAGACACACATTGCACTACATTCCAAACAGCCAGAAAGGCAGCAACAGCAAAATGAAATTCTGCTTTTAAACGGATTTACAGCTTGAAGAAACAGTATCCAGGATGCCACTCATTCCCTGTAAAAGGGTCTGGTGAGGGCAAAATATGCAGAGATTTCCTTTCTGGCAAGTGCAATAGCTTTTTTGGTTAGGTGGCAACCATGCAGCTTCCAAACAGCTTAAGAAAGACAAGAGTACAGTATCCAAATTATTAACTTTCAAATTAAGGAGTATGCAAAATTGAGCTCAAGCAAATTTTCTAAATTTCGAAGTAATTTGAAATGTTTGGATATCTACGCTGAAGCAGCAAAAAATACATATCCTAAATACCATCCCTAAAGATGGTACAGTACTGGAAGTTGCTGGAGGTAGGAGGAGATATTCTGGGCAACCTTCCCTCATGAAGAAATCTCATTCATAACTATCAAATCATCCTTTGCTGTACCTCCTAATTACTGTTCACTGTGAACTTTTCACTTCTCCCTTGTGCACTGTTCAACCTCCCAGATGATACTTCTGTTAAGCACAGACGATACCTGTTAAGCATTCATGCATAAATCAGGTAGAAGACCTGGCAAACAGAATGTATCTGACAAAGCTGGGTAAGACATAGTGAGAGCCCTGGAATAATCACTAGAACTTTATGGAGCTGAACTTCATAGATCAAACTTGCAGCCACACATGAAACATGTTTAAGAGAAACCAACAAAACCAAACAATCCCCCAAAACACACAAACACACTATACAGAATCACACACTAATAAGAAAACAAAGAGCATGTATTTCCATCCATCTACCCACAAGAGTCTAACACAGGGCCAATTCTTGCCTGCAAAAAGTAGTTTGGCACATCCAAGAATGACTGCTGTACCACTTGAAATAATGTGATGGCTGTCATTTTCCACACACTGCTTGTGAAAGACACATGCCTGGTTCTACAGTGTACGTGACACATCAAGTCAGCATCAATGTCTGTAAAACCTGAGTGCTGGGGAGAAAGGAGGAAGGAGATGGAATAGAGCAGTGTCACTGCCCCTGCCATTTTGGAGCACTTGTACCTTTTCATCACAAAGCAGTCCCTGTGCAAGGTACTGAAGGTTCCACTCACAGTATACAATGAGAATAAATATTTTTCCCCAACTTGATTGCTAACTTTCACTGCCTTTTTAAACAAAAAGCTATGAAAAGCATCAAGAAGCACAGCAGTAGAGCTGTTGTTGAAAGGTACTAAAACAAACATGAACATGCCTTTGGAAAAAATTACTTACATAATGCAAAGAACAATAGAAGATCCCTAAAGGAAGCAGAAGATGAAGGGACACTTTTTCCTCCCCCTCTAACCTTACGAGGACTGTAATCGTAACAACCACAGTTGTTCAAAAGTGGGTGTAGGACGACAGGGGGAAGAAAGGATAGCATTGTTTATAGTACAGCAGGAGCCAAATGAGGAGAATAATTTCTGTGCAAGAACGGAAGAGTGAAAGGAAATGGGTAGGTAAAGACAATTGTAGGATTTGTACAGTACAGAAGAGAATCCCTTCCATGTAGAATGCAATTTCTTCCATGGAAAAGATGTTTCATCCATGGAGCTAGCTGATGTAACTCCTCTGGAATAGCAACCTTCCAATGTTTGTTATCTGTAGTTCTGTTACTAGACAGGTTGTGGTTCTTATAATTAGCACTTCATCAGCTAAAAAGTCAAAACATTCCTTGCATCAATGTATTTAGTCTTTTGTCACCTTAACGAGATGGGTGTCAATTAAGACTGAAAGGAGTGTCTGGTATGAATCATAAATGCTTTAAAGGGTTCTCAAAGTATGAATAATCAACACTTTCTGAAAATAAACTTCCTGGAATAAGCTTCAGGGTCACTTCACATCAGCAAGCCTTTCTGATATCCTGCCCATTCCTTTTCTTTTATAGCTAACAAGATGGAGGTGCATAAAGGCACCAGACGGCTTCTTTAAAGGAATTATTCTTACAAACCTAAAAAGAGGGAGTTGTTTTTAAACCGGTTGTCAAGTATTTCATATCTCACTTGGAAAATTACATTCCACCTGCAGAAAGCTATACAACAGTTTGAAAATCCATTGAAAGGCATCTAATAAATCCCACAGGATTCAAAATGATGCCCACAGAAGCCCCACTGCACTCATCTAGCACCCACACAAGCTTCTCTACAGACAGGTTAAGCAAAGTGCTTGTTGACCTGCGTAGGTATGACATTAAGTACTCAGTCCACAATTGTGAAAATAATTTCTTAACTTTATTGTGTCAGGACCAGAGATACATGCAGATCCCATATTTTCTGACTAATAGCATTATTTTACCACAATTACTTCTATGTGGACTCTTTCTCTACAGCACCAGAGGGTCCCACCAGGCTGCTATTTATATGCATTTTTTTGTGGACTGCTTCAAGGTAACCATGAAGAAAAGCAAGTCTGTTTTCAATAGATGTAAGTCAGATAGGAAGGGTTCTGTGGCTAACAAAAACTATTAAAGGAGGCCCACACAGAAAAGTGTTGGAAAGCAATTATTTCAAATTGTTAATAAATATGTTAATTATTGTCCTGAAAGTAATTTCTTTAAGCTTCTTTACACAGTCTAAATAGTTACACTACTATATGATGCTCTCAGAAAAACAGCTAAATTATCTGGAAATGCACATTGTAGCAAGTCAAAAATACACCAAAACAAAGTGAAAAGGATCCCCAGGATTTGATGGAGCTGTGACAAGCATCCAAAATAAACACATTTCACCATTAAACTTCTTCATGTTATTTCCAACTGATATTCAACACTAGAACTGACTTTTAATAGATATAAAAGAGATAAATGTCTCATTACCAAAAATAAATTTGTCTGTTAAGTATGACAGAGAGAGGCAAAAGCATTGCACTGCCTATTATGGTATTGAGCAACAGATTTCACTCCCTCTGCTATATGCCCATTTGTTAAAAATGTAGCAAGCTTTACAAAAGAATTCCTGAGCTTCTTTGGTCCTCTCTTTAGTTCCATCATAATTCTTTGTATATATAAACATGTCAGGTCTGGAAAGAAGTTGGGCATGGTCATAATTTACCACAGAGCTCCTTTTCTATTCAAACACTGGTAGGAAAACAATAAAAGGCAAAAGGGGAATAATGCAAAAAATTAAAGCAATGAAACAAATGTGCCTGCAATTCTCTGTCCAATCACCACATGAAGCTCCTTAGAACAGCAGCACCAACATGTTTTTCTGCCTTTCTGACCACAGAGATCTTCTGTCTCTGTGTCAGAACTAGATGCATCAGCTCTCAATGAGCTGAATCACGCTGCATCGCTGCCTGTGCTTCATGAACATGCGAGACACTACTTTAATAGGAAATGGGAGCTGGCTTTAGCATTACCAGTGTGTCACACAACGCAGTGAGGCCTTTGTTCTCCTCCCAATGGGTTGCCTTTGTAAAATACCCTCCTAAGGCCAGGCAGAGTAGTGGAATTTATTCTCACAATTGATCTAACACAGACAGACCTCTCGCTCTGTCAAATATACACATGCACACACGCTCTCACAGATAGCCATACTCCAAGATTTTTGCCTTTCTTTGCTCTTGTTCTCCTTTGATGAGGTAAAAATCACTCCACAAAGCAAAATTGCACATCTGTGCAATCAGAACAGTTTCTGTTCCAACCACTGCTACATTTTAAATAAAAAAGCTTGGAAAAAAATTCACTGGAATATTGCTGCTTATGATGTTCAAAGCTAGACACACATGTAAAACCAGAAGCATAAAAGCCATATCATACAGAAAATGGGATCCTGTGTTTTACTCAGCTATTCATCTTTCCTTTAAAGCAAATCTAGTTGAAGCAATTCCCCACTGGCATGCAGGAGGACTAGATAGCCTAATAGATCTCTTCCATCTCTAAGCAATTCATGCCTTGCATGGCTTATTTTTATTGACTGGCTGTTTGTGGGCAGAAGCATGTGCTTCATGCAAATGCCAAGACCACTCTTGCTTTGGGATGCTATTGCGTAAATGGAAGTGAATCAGACTCAAAACAAAAAGCATGATTTATTTCTAAAGGATTAAGTCCATATCATCAAGCATAGTTTTTACATATACAGAAAGAAGCTTCAGCAATACCACCCTACACTTTACATTAATCAATCTAGTCCTTTCTGGGCTTTACTGTTCCTGCTTTACCACAGCTGATACCTGAGCTCTCTGAAAAGATTAAAGCCTTAACACCTTGAGAACACTTTGAGCAGGGATTCCCAGTGCCCTGAGGCAGAAGTCTTGACACCTCACACAGAATAAATACGTGTTCTAAATACTTGAAACTCTCAAAAGTGAAAGAATCCTTCTCTTCCTTAAAACTATTTCCTTTGTGCACATTTTTTATCTCAGCAGAGACTGGTGGTGACATTTCAAGTCAGCAGGAGGAAATGCTGCATTTGTGGCCTTAGCTGATTAGGTCCTCAGCTAGTACAAACTGGGGCAGCTATGTGTGTTCATAACCTGAGAGGAACACCAATTCTGAGTATGCTCTCTGCCTTAAGGAGTTACTGAATCATCAATCTCAAATCACAACATCTATTAAAATGGCATTTCTGACCGAAAGAGCAGGAATGGAACTTCTATTTGCAAGACAACGTACAGAGGAAAAAAAAAAATCCATCTCTTACCTTGAAAAAACTTACTATACATTTCAGCACTAATTCACTGCATGAGATTCTTCCCTATCACCTGGAAGCAAGAATCAGCCTGGGTGAGAGCACTTAAGAAACAGAGGATTCGGAATTTATAATTTTTAACTATCTACAATTACCTGGCAAGCTGTAGTTTTAAAAGTTAAGCAGCAAAACTTGACTACAGGAAAGGAAAGTCTGCTTTCACTGCTTGGAAACGTTCCTGATTTTTTCAGTGGGAACATTCAGTAGTGGACGTTAATATTTAACTCTGTGTTTTTCCAGTATTACCAATCTTTCTCCAGGGATGCAGAGAAGTCAGTGGCATAGCTGAACTGTTATTATCCTTTAAAAGCAAGAAGAGTGGCCACCACAGAAAAGAAAAAACAGTAGCAAAAAATCCACAAAGAAATTTTCTGAACAGATACTTTCCATATCACACATCAGAGAACATCTCAATGAATCAGCAATTCACATAGACAATAAACAATGAAAAAGGGGTAAATAAAAATCATAAACTGTCATATTTAAAGCTGCTCAGAGAGCAACAGTACTGCTTCACTTGGTCACTTAGTCTTTCTGAAAGTGCAGTAAGTCAGTCTCAAGAAAATCTTCAAACATTAGTCAGTGAACACCTGCTCTTATCTATGCCAATGCTGCTCCAGCTGCTGGGGCAAACATAACAAACACAGTGGGAAATCTCCCAGATGCTCTACTGGAAGGAATTCCTATTGTCTAGTTCTCTCCAGTCTTGTTATGAGACACTCCCTTCTGCATGCCCACTTTTTCCCTGAGTTTTCCAAGTCCATTTCCTTGTTTTTGGAGTTAGCTAGAAACAAGACTTTCAAACCAAATGCCAGAAGGAATCTGTCCATGCTCACAGTGAGACATAAGCAAAAAACAACTGCATTTCAGAGACAGCAGCACTGAGGTCCTCTAGTGAATACATGCCCCACATGCCCTCTTGTGCCAGAGACAGGGACACAGGATACTTGCAGTTCCATTCTTCAAAGACACTGGACAACAGAACACAGTTCTGACATTTCCTATGGAAATTGGTGGTGAGTGATGGAGGAGTGACCATCATCTTTAAAAGAAGAGACAAGCTGTTTTGGAGCTTCAAAGACTCTGGATGCAAAATGCCTTTAATGGCAGAAAGCACAATGAGCAAATAGAAATTGGCATGTATTTCCAGATGCCCACTTCATTGTAATGAGATGCACAGGGAAAAGCTGATACTCCTACAGACAGCAAAAGCCTCATCATATCAGTGCCTTCTACCCCCACCATTCTATTCAGCATCTTTAAGTGGGAGGTATTCTGCAGCCTTTCACACTTGACCTCTTAATTAAAGCATGATAAAATTAACATCTCAGACGCAATAGATCTTTTAACCACCTACATCAGTAATTAAACTAATTCTCAAGGGAGCAAGAACATTTGTTATGTGTAATGTAACTTAAGCTGGGGTATTCCAAAGAAGGAAAAAGAGCTGATGTAATAAATGCAGTCATTTATATTTTAATGGAGCTATTGTAAATGAAAGAAGAACACCTGTGACAGCTTGAGGCAGCCCCAGCCAAATGAAATCTTTTGTGTCATGCAGGGACAGCACACTGCATATGGCCTCCCCATCTCCAGCTGCAATACTGAATACTTAGTGAAGCAGACAAGCCTTATGCCTTCTCTGACTCTCAGATGCACTATAATCTGCTTTCAAAACCAATGGAACTGTACCATATATATATATATATATATATGAATTTCATATTCATTCTACATTAAAAGATAGGCCAAAGTAGGTCTAAGGCGTTTCTTTTTAGTAATACACATTTCTGCACTTATGAAAATCCATGCAAACCTTCAGACAAGTTCAAGACACTATCAAAATACAAATAATTGAACAATCTTATGCAAAGAGTTTCTGTAATTAATGATGGAAATGACACCACATCAGAGTGGCAGAATTGAACATTCTCTTCAGCCTAATGTATAAAAGACTAAGCAATAAGAAAAAAGGTCCAAGAGGTAACAAAAAATCTACATGGAACAAAGAAGATATAGAGGATACTTGAAGAGCTACAACAGGACAGAACACAAACCACATGCATTTAGGAAATAAGACTGACCGGTGACATCTCAGATGCATGTTTTAGGGCTTTGGTTTGTGCTTGAGCTCAAAGGCATGACAAACATTATTTCAGTTGTCAAATCTGGTCCTTGTTCAAAGGGTGTGTTTACCCAGCTGAGGCATACTGTTGAGAAACATAGCCTGGCAAAGGTCTGTGCGGTGACTAGGTAACCTTGCTAAGGATTTGTCTTAATTTGCACACAGGCAATCCAGCCTCAGTGAGCTTCAGAGTCCTCCCTCCCAGGCATCTCCCCCATCTAGGGTTTAAATGCATAGTGTTCAGATTGTAAGCAGCCCACAAGGCACATGACATGCTGTCTCTCCCCAAAACCCCATCAAATCCACACCAGATCAAAACTCCCGCAATCCTTCCCTGCTGTATTACTAAGTATTCAAACTACAAACAACAGTCTAAATACTCATCTTCAAGTTTATTTGATCCCATGACTCATTCATTCACAGCTACTCAGTTAAGACTGATTGATTGCCTGACAGAAAAAAAAAAGCCAAAACAAAACATATGAATGTATTATTTCAGAAAGAGACCAGCAACCTGGTTATCTCCCTGACACAGAAGCCATTGCTTCAGCTGCTTCAAAGTCTGTACCTTTGCTTCTGCCTTAGCTTTATCAAATGAGTGGCCACCCCTCCAATCCCAAGGGAAGCATGTGCAATTCTGCCACTGGTATTAAACATCTGTTTACTGCAATCTCGTCAAAGGCCAAGAAACAGGCTCAACAAATTTAACCTTGCACATTTAAGAATTGCTCTATTGCCACTCATCCAAATTTCAGTCACATGAACAAGTCATTCTGGTTGTTCTGCATTCTGCACCAAGTTATCAAAATATTGAGTCCAAGCAAAACATCATGAAGAAAAATCTATTTCAACTGTATTTTTCTTGGCCTACACTGTTCTCTATGATTAATCTTTAAAATATTGCTAAGGAAATGAGACAGCTAAGTGGTCATTGTCTTAAGTACACACTGAACATCTTATAGCACAGCCAGTTTATTCCAGTTCTACTATGCAAAGCATCAAATACTGAACACACAACAGCTAAAAAAATCAGAATAATGAATAAATGAATCATGAATAAACAAGGCCAAAGCAGAATATGAAGATAAAAAGAGAGGCTTTAAAACCTTTAATAAACAGATTCTTATCAGCCCATGGAAGGCAAAATTCACTAGGGAAGTTCCCATCATATCCAGGGTACCATCTGGAAAACTAAGAGAACCTTTTAAAAAGTAATTAAGATAACTTATTATAATATTAACAGCATTAATTTGAGTACATACAGGCTCAAAAGACTGAATTCTCAACAAGTACAGTTAAGAATACCTTCTTCAGTCAAAGGCTTTACACCTGCAACACCGAAATAACAATACTAACACAGTTTTAATTCTCCTCTTTCTGTTTTTACTTGCCAACACAAGAATTTCAATAGATCCCACACAAGCTTCTAATCTTCATTATAGTGCATCCAGTACCTTCCCTCTAAACTTACAGTAGTGCAATTACACAAAATCACAGAATCAGCTAGGTTGGAAAAGACCTTTGAGACCATCAAGTCTAACCTATGACCTAGCACCACCTTGCTAACTAGACCATAGCACTGAATGCCACATCCACTCTTCTTAAAGACCTCCAGGGATGGTGACTCTACCACCTGGACAGCCCATTCTAATGCCCCATCACTCTTCCTGTGAAGAAATTCTTCCTAACATCTAGCCTAACCCTGCCCTGGCACAGCTTAAGGCTGTGTTCTCTTGTCCTGTCACTGGGTGCCCAGAAGAAGAGATCAGCCCCCACCTGCCTACAGCCTCCTTTCAGGAAGTTATAGAGAGTGATGAAGTCTCCCTTGAGCCCCCTTTTCTCCAGGCTAAACAACCCCAGCTCCCTCAGCCACTCCTCACAGGATTTGTGTTCCAGACCCTTCACCAGACTTGTCACCCTTCTATGGACTCCCTCCAGCACCACAACATCCTTCCTAAACTGAGGGGTCCTGAACTGGACACAGCACACAAGGTGGGACCTCACCAGTGTGAAGTATGGTTGAAGACTCACATCCTAGTCCTTTTCCAGGAGATGGTATCAGAGGCCTTGCTGAAATCCAGGTAGACAACATCCACAGCCTTCCCCTCATTCACCAGGCGGGTCACCTATCCATCACATGCATCAACTTAATTTTTAACACTTATGGTATTAATGATATTGCATCCAATTCTTAATAAGTGTTGCAATTTCTATAATTCCCTAAATTGTTTCAGGTAAAACAATTTTCAATACAAATGTGCCACAGGAGCACAGCCCACATGATCTAGATTTTACATCTGCAGATTTGACTCTTTACCCCATACAATGGAAATGCACCAATGCCAAGAACAGACATCTTCATTTGTCCACCTCAGTATAGAGTCAATTGTCACTCAAATCCTATGGATTATATGCCAGAATAATGTATTCCTTGTGTTTACAACACTGAATATTCAACTGAGAAATTTTGTATTGATATAAGCAAGAAATTTGTGAAGAAAAAACTGCAGTAACACAGTAATGTAAAGAAATGTAAAATTTTTTTTCACTAGAGAATTCTCACTGGAGAATTTTTGAGTTTCAGATATGAAATGACATGCAAAACTTGTTCCTAAATCTTTCGACATATAACAGTAGCCACTGATTAGGAGACAATTTAATAAATAAAAGAATTGCAGTGGTCTGATTAAGACAAGACAGATGAATGTTCATATTAAGCCAGAGAATGACCTGCTCTCCATTTATTTACACATAGGAAACTGCTCCAACTTCACAGAAGGAGGGTACCATGGCATGAAGAGCAAAATTCAGCTCTCCATTGTGTCTGGACTGACTAGTTTCCAGCAGATACTTCTAAGGTCATGATTTCTGTTAGAAGCATCCCAAAAATATGTCAGAAATGAAAGGGAGAATAATGCTCCAAAACTACATTGGCGAAAATGCTGCTGTCTCCATCCAGAGATACTGGAGTGCATTAGCTTTGAGGTCATTAAATTTCTGCTCTGTTGGAGAAGGAACAGGGCAGGGGACAGTAAATCATTCACTTGAGAAACTCTCCCAGAAAAATCTCTTGGGACCAAAAGAACTGAGGCTGTCTATTATCACTGTATGGAATGCAATCCCCCTGAAAATATGGTGCGAAGGAAAAATATCCTGAGATGGACTGCAGAGAACATTTGAAAAGTAATCACTCTGTACAAGGCATAGCTTAAGACTTGTAAAGATTCTCTAGACAAGTCTGCTTAGGATTTCATACCATCCTCCACTGAACCAAACCTCCACAACTTACATCCTACCTGGCAGCAACTCTCTTAAGCTGGCTGCTCTGGCTCTATCAGCCTGTAGTCCACACAGCCTATTTCCGAAAAGCCCTGACTACCCACCTAGGTCACCAACAACTAGCTCTTCCCCATCTTCCCACACTTTTTTCTGTAAGGAAGCCAAAGGACAGGGCTCTCTTAGGAGACAACAGTTATCTGTCTGCTATTACAGACACTATCACAGCTCATGTTCATTTCCCCATACATGAACCCAGCTATCAGGAGAACAGCACAGGAGGAACACACACCATGTTCAGGCTGCTGGAGGGGGCTGGGAGTCTTGCACCAGGGAATTGCTACAGGATGAAGATTATTTTACTAGTCTTCAAACACCACAGAAAAATAGATTTTGGTGGTGTTGGATTTGGAGGACAGATGGACTGAACTTTAGTCAGCTGTTTTACAGTAGTGTAAACTAAGCCAGGTCAAGGGTACTATGATCATTTCAACCCTGTTAGGGAAAGGACAATTTATGTCCCCCACAAAGGGATAGGATTTTCAGAAGAGGCTATAACACCATCAGTACAATGGGCTTGTATATTACATTTCTGAAGGTCAAAGAAGAGGGAGTTGTAGGTACATGTCCCCTTCTTACTGATTACTTTGTTAGCACATCTACAGACAGCAGTGTAGCCACTGACAGCTCAAAAATATCTGGTACTCCATGCTAAGAATTACAGCGAAAGCTCAAGACATTAGTCCATTCAGAATGCCTAGTACCTGACCTGGACAGGGTCACAGGAGGGGGCATAGGGGGAAGTCAGAGGAAAAGTCAGAGGAACACACATAGTTTGTTTTTCTTCTGGCTACTTTTCTGAATATCCTTCATCTTTTCCCAAATAAAAAAGGGGGGGGAAATAAAGTAAGTTTCTTGCCACACATCATCCTTGGAAGGACACAGTGATGACACTATGCTTGAACATAGATTCTAGCTAACCATCACTTCAAGACAGTCAAAATTGTCAACCTTTCCTATCAGAGACAACAGCTTAGGAACATTAAAGTGCAATTTACAGTTTCCTTTTTATTCTGAGGCTGACAGAAAATGAAAATTATGGTTGCAAAATAGCAGTATTTTTCATTCAAATCCCAGGGCATTAATTACGTAAGTATTACTATATACTGCATTTCTCTCCCCAGCAATCTTGTTAGGCCCTTTTAATAATGCACAAGCACCATTTTATTCCCATGAAATGGAGGAAACCATGTTCAGCACAACTACAGATGTCACTGTGAGGTGTTCCTGCACAAACATTAACAGGCATCAACCTCTACATATACCCAGTGGCAGAAATTGGCCTTTATAACAGTTGCAAGTTCAATGATATCAGAAATGATAAAATATTTCATGAGGACAAGGGTAATGGTGCCCCAACCAAGGACTTGTCATCACTTCCGATTAGAAGTTCATGAGCACAAAGCCTGTTTTCATTTTAGAGATGCAGGCAAAATAGCACCAGACTCAGCAATGCAAGTGAGAAACAAAATTAAAACCAAGAGAGAAAAGGAGGAAAAAATCTCCAAATTTGAAAAAGGAGGGCTGTCATAGTATTCACACTTTTACAGCAAGAAAGAAAACATAGCTCCTTTAAGAGCTAGCTAAGTGTACAGGCTGAAGAGAATGGAGCATGTATTTTCTTTTTTCCCCCCGAGCTTTGTTTTTCATCTAGATTACAGTTCATTAAGATAGAAGAAGGAGTTAAAGAACAGAGGAGCAGAAAGAAGTACGTTTTCCCCTCTACATCCTAATAACTCCTGCCTGGTTTCAATCTTCTGTAACTACTGGGTATCATTACATATTCCCTCAGGAAGTTAGGACAGCTCTAATTAGTCCGTGATAGTGAAAGATACCTTCAACTGCTATATCCCTTCTATCACATCCTGGAGGCCATCGGAAATTTTAACAAACTAAAGCATGGAGGGATTTGACCCAGACCAGCAATGCCTGCATTCCTATTAACCCTAGTGCCCATAGCCACCAAATGGGACTACCAAAAAATCCAGGCACAGTGACAGTGAGAGGACACTAGACACCAATTAAAATACACATAGCTATCTATCATCACTGTGACACTAGAGCAGCTTAGGGAAAAGAAATGCTACTGTAGATTAGGCCAGCCGCTACAATGGACATTTCCTGGTTTTGCCATGATATGTTGATACTAAATAAGAAATACAACAATAAAAAAGGAGGTTAAGCTTACAATTTAGTTCAGAAGCTAAGAAAATAAAAGCTTTTCCTACTGCACCCACATGCTCCATTTTATGACTGAATCAAAGCACATAACAAGTTCCCTATTTTTATAGATGAAGAAACACAGGAACAGAGCTTCTAATTTAGTTACAGTTCATACCACCTCCCAAACCCTTATCATCACACCCACATGGGCACCTGGAGCCAGCCTTCAAATGCAAAAAAGGTGATTCCATTTTAGAACATGATCTATTCAATTATAGCTCAAGAGACCATCAAATAAACAGACTGCTGGCAGCAAGACAGTGGAAGGTGCAATGCACAGGCCATTCTTGTCACAAAGTTGGAGGACCCTATGATGAAAAGCAGAGTTCAGTTTCCTTAGAAGGAAGCTTTCTGAATAACTTGCACAAGTCACTAAAACATATACATAATGGGACACTGAAAAATGCAGTGCAAGATTGATTCTAGAAGAACAGCCATATTTCAGCTCATAATTTTATCTGTCCTGTGGCTCTGCACACACTGTAACATGTATGCTCATGCATGTTACAAATGGAACCACCATAACAAGATGAGGAAAGCCTTCCAAATCACGTTGTTAGTTAGAGGGTTTGGTGTTGAGTTTTTTCCTTATTTTTTTTCCAAACCCACAATACATCTGGCATACTGCTGAACTGATACAACATACTGCTTTAAGAACACCTCTCCTGTGGATAGTTAACATGCAGATAAACTTAGATTCAGGATGCAGATGTCAAATGAAGTGAGAATAAATGAACTGGAAGAGGTCTGAAAAACTGACATTCAGTAGCAGCCATTGCTACAGTTTGAGAGTACAAGAAACCACTCAGTGTCCTAAGGAAGAATTACACGGCATTGTTTCAGGCTCAGTGAAAATTGCTTACCACTTTTTCTCAAGCTTACACTTCATTACATGTGCTTCAATGACGAAAAAAAAGATACTCTCATTTCATACAACCACTGATAAAATGTTTCTACACTACAACATTTGTTTGAAATGCAAGCTTTTTGGGGCAATAACTAAATTTATTAAGAGCCTGAAAAATGGAGGCTGTGGTCCTGTGTCCTACCAGCACTACTGTAATACAAATGATGTAATAAAATAATTGTCTCCTTTCTTCCTAACTACGAGGTGTCACATATATCAAATGCAGCTATATGGAAATAGGAGATACAACATGTTTTCATCCTCACCACCCTTTGCAGACACCCTTTATCGTTTCACTTTAAGCAGTCACAGAGCAGTTAAGTTAAATGACCTGGGGAAAACAGGTCTTGAGGAAGTCTGTAAGCTACTGAGAAAATTAGCCTCTTTGACTTTGTCTTTGCAGAGAAGATATCATGGACTTTAAGATAACAAATAAAGTTAAATACCACTTCCTGACTCTGGATCTTGTTCTTGGCACTACACAAAGAATAATATCCACAGATCTTCACAACAATAGGGCTTTTTTATTGGTGGTGGTGGTGTTCTTTTTAGAAGCTGTTTTTCCATGATACACACATTTCCCACAGCTCATACTGAGGTATCTGATCAGGTTTTAGACTCTTATCTTACAGTCCTGTCTCTTGTTAGTGAGTTAATCTCTGGGAATAGTGCTACAAAAAGTGCTGAAAAGAGAAAGATGCTGCAAAGGATCTTGTGTGAAAAGCAATTTTGGTTTAAATGTTTTAAATCTAAAAGGCTTTTCATTCTGATTCCCCAACAAATCATTTTAGTTCATGTTTAATGAAAAAAAATATTCAAGGTAGATTATTATAGATTAATTGATACTTCCAGTGAATCATTTGAGCTCTCAATAGGAAAGCATAATGCCTGTCAAACAAATAAACATAATATTTAGAACACTCAAAGCATGTTATCAAATGGACAGATTGCAACACTGCATGTATCACCTAACCTAGCAGACACACACAGGAGTTATTCTGTTCTCAAGCTGCAATGTCATTTACCAAAATACTTTCTTTGTCTGAGCATCGAATATCTTATTTGTGAGAACTTTGGACTAATTCAAGATCTCTACCAATAAGCAACCTGATGCCTCATACAGAGTGAACTGGACTAGTTACACCACAGCACAACCTTTTGTTCATACAAAACAGAAACCATCTTGAAGGACACATTCATCTGAGGGCTCAGGCATTAAAGATACACTTCCATATTTCTAATGGTCTGCCCTTCATCCACTTGTACTTGCATCAGATACTACACAATTTTAATTTCTGCTCATATTTATTTCTTAGCCTTTAATACTTGGTTCATCTCCTACCTCCACATGATTCTAGGCAGTAATAAAAGATGGAATCTTTTGTGGCCCCTAAAAAAACTGTACTAAAGACTTAAAGCCTAGGAATCAGCCATTACAACCCTTGCCATTACATTTTTTTTCTTCCCCATTAAGCATGCTCAATAATCTACCAACACTTTGCCTTGTAATAGTCACAATAAAAACCCAGTAAACATGGAGCTTCCACATCTAACCATTTTTAGGGCTACTTAAACTGGAAAAAATACAAAATTTCCAGAAGCAGGCTTACAGTAAATATTCAGACTTTCATTTTTGGTGTGAGAATGGGTTTGAAATTTTCTTGTACAATGTATTTTCTTATATAACAAGAGTCTCTCCATAAACAGAAATTAAATATTCATTAACTAACTGTACTTGGTATTCAAGTGAGCAGAAAAAAAAACTGCCTACTGTAGCAAAAAAGGAGGCAGACATATTCAAGAGCTTGGAATGAAAAACTTTAAGGGGATATAAATGGACTTCCATTTAATGGCTTACTACAGAGCTTCAGCATTTTCAAGTGACAGCAGCATGCCATTACCACTATGAATACAGTAATATTTTCCCAGCTGTATTTACAGCCTTTTCTAACCACTGCTCAAAAACAGGTGTTTTGTCCTCTCCAGGTGGTATATTCTCAGAAGAGTGTTATTGACTTTTTCTACTCAGGATATTCAGAGAGATCCAAGGTATTTGAGAACCCAAATGTTATTAAGAATCTCATGCCTTTCAGCACCTGTGAAATTCCCAGTAAAATAAACAAGGGAATTTGTCTTGACACTTCAAGCTCAGCTTCTGAGACAAAGCAGCTCTTTGGAATTTGGGGCTTAAATTTTATGACACAGTGTGCTTCTCTGTACACCAATGTGCCTAACCAATAACACTTAGTTGTATTTTGCTACTGATTATGCTCCTTTGTCCTAAGTATATGCTAGGAATATCATTCCCAGACAAAACACTTTAAGTTAGCAACAGGAACCTCTGCTGCTTCAGATTAAAAGATTTTGTCCATCAGCTCTAAGAACACAATAAATACAAAAAGCTCTACCATGTGGTCAAGCCCTGGGGTATATACAGCTGTATTTTATTACTGAGAGCTACTCTACCATGACACTGTTGTATGATAGTAAAGTTTCTCTGACTTCTCTACTTTTACCACTTTTAATGATAAGTGTTCTTCAGCATCCAGTAAATTCCAGGGGTATTTGACAATGTAATAATTTCCAAGGATGACAGAGAAAACCAAATATTTGACATTTAGAAGTAAATAAAGAAAAATTCCTCTCAACAATGTTTTTGATAAATCAGTTTGCATTGATCCTCAAATAAGTCTTGAGAGAATGAAAAAATGGCCACTGTAATGGTGTAAGATCCAGACAAACCACCCAAAACCTTCCCCTTGGAGTCCACTGCTCCCTTTAAATAACCTTGTTGAATGGTCAACACATGAATCTGAGATAGATCAGTCTCTCTCAAACTTGTTCAGCAGCCTTGCTCAGACTGCCCCTTACTATGTGCCCAACTCTGGTGTTGTGACTACTGTTCATTTTAGCTCACAATCACAATAAGCACTTTACCTAAAATTCAAGAAAACCCTGGCTCCTTACATCACCAATGGAAGAGAGTAACCATGTCTATATTGCATACCTGTCACTGGTCTTTGAACAGAGCCCTAAGTGATATCCGAACAGGTCCTAAGATTCTCAACCCACATAATCTGTACAAATTTTAATTCTGATATAAGTGGATATAACGCCAAAGTCAGTGGACAGATTAATTTAAAAGTTAGTTGAATTTAGCTACATGCTTGAAAACAAGCTTCTCCCTTGAGCAAGAACCTTCTTAATTGACTGTTTAGAAATTAGTGCCAATTCTCTGAGATATATAAAATTGATAATTATCATATACCTAAATGTCTCCAAAGGTCTGAGTATCAAAGTGTCTAAAAATCACATTGCTGCACAGCTGAATTTCTGAAGACCTATTGATGGTTTACAGGACCCAATTCTGCAGCTTCTGAAGTTTTTGCCCGTGTTCTCATTTCTCTGCTAGGAGAAAGATGAAGCTAAGTAGTAAGTTTAAAGAATAATTTTAAAATTTTTTCAAGAAACTTCATTGGAAAAAAAATGGAAGTTCCTAAAGGACTGTCTACTGTGTGCCCAAAAAAGAAACTTGCAAGAACTCCAAGCTGAACAAAAGTAATCCAAGGAACACTAGTGTTTTGAGGAGATACTAAGGTTCAAGCTGATGAGATCTCAAACCATGGAGTTCTCTGACAGTTGCTAATGTCTCTTGTAAGTCTTTATTCTTATCAATAGAAGAAGTGTGAAATGGTTCCAGACTAAGCCCAGCTGGTGCTGGAAATGGCACAGGTCACACGTGTATCCTATCAGCCTCACATCCAGCCCAGCACTGAAACACAGGCTCACAAACTGGTGACTCACGGCACTTTGAAAAACAAACATCAATAACAAATTCAAAACCTTTCACCTCTTATTCAGTAATTTGAATTGAATGACTAATTTCAAAAGTCTGCCAAAAACTGTTGTGCTTTGGCTATTGTTTCTCCAAGGCCTTGAGGGATGATTCCAGGCAGCTCCCAGTATCCAACAGGCAGCTGTACAAAGGTGTTTAGGCACCTGGAGATACACGAAGTCTCCTAACAAGATCTGCAGTGGGAATTAGGATTCTAATTTACTTAGGCAATTCTGAAATCCCATTTAGAGTCTAATGGTTCTTAAGCAAATAAATACCTTGAAAATCTGACTCCAGATCACTTAAAGAATAAAGATTATAACAACAGATGTCAGCAGTCAGTAGTCTCAACACAGAGGCTGTATGTCTTGTCAGAGGTGCAATTTGCCCTTCAATTCCAGAGACAAATCCCCTGGAAGAAGAATAAAAGATTTTCTAGAATATATATGGAAGAGACTGGGCAGCCTTATTAGCATAGCCATTTGCTATATACAGATTCTTTCAAAGGAGTACTGAATAGCATAAAAGACTACTATTTCTAATTATATCTACTATTAATATATATATATACATCACTTTTATAACATGTCCTCCAAGTTAATAGATCACATCATATCAATTATTACTAGGGAGGATTCTAAACAAACACTGAATGGCACCTCACAGAAAAAGACCAAAAATTATTTCTTAGGCATTGAATAGTGCCAAAATACAGATATAGTCAAACATATAAATATATGATTGATACCTTTGGGGATCCTTCCCTTTGGGAAGCTGTCCTGGGAGCTGCCATTCCCAGACTAGTACGGTTCTATCCTATATCCTTACGTCAGATTTTTGCAGATCTGTCACAATATAGTCCAATAGATGAAAGCTTAAAGAAAGGTTTTTGGTTCCACTGTAGAAACAGTGGATCTTCTTCACCCTGTCACTGTGCTCTAACAAGAGAAATTAATGCTTTTCTGAAGACTGAGATGTGAAAGCTGGAATTAGTGCTTGCAATGGTTTAAAAATGGCTTGGTTCTCTTAAAGGCAATGTTGATTATCACCAACTGAGGATATAATTTTTTTAACAGTGTTTCTTCTTAGGCACAGAAGGGTTTCATTCTTCAGTAGCTAAACTGAGAATACAGTGATTTCAAGATGTGGTTTTTAAAAAAGTGTTTAAAAAACACATAATCCAGCCCGCACCTAAAAATTCCTGGCTTTTCCCTGGAACAATGCAAAGCAGAATTGCAGAACAGTGTAGTTCCCTCACTAAATTGGCCAATGCATGTAAACACAAATGAAATCATGCCTCACTAAAAAATATTTTCTAGCTACTCACTAAAATAGCTTTGAGAGACCAGGTCCATACATGGAATAAAATGGCTTTCTCTGCCTAAGAAAAGAAGTCCTAAGCCAAACTCTCCTCTGGAATGACATTTTAACTATTATAAACAGTTTAATGGCAAATGTAGAGCAGAGCAATGTAGTTTTATACAATCCCAGCAACAACAGTGAGATTTGTTCTGTTCTGAATTCAGCTCTTTATATTGCTTCTACTTAAAAAGGAAAAGTATCAAATACAACCGTTTCTACAAATTTATCTTTCACAACAAACATTTTCATATTCTACCTGCAATTTCACCAAACAAAAGCAGGCTCAAGTCAAGTGGCAGAATTTTGGCTGTACTCATCTGAAAACACTGTAAGCTTTGCCCTTCTACCACTCAGGCAACTTAAATGAGGGCAGTCCTCCCACTACTTTTCCAATGAACTTTGTAGCAATAGCCACATAAAACTCTTGGAATACATGACTTAGATACAAAGAGATGCTTTTCAAAATATCTGTTTTAACTGTTCAACTTATATCAGAAATGCAGAATCTTTCTACAGAGACAAAAATCCCTTCCAAGCACTCTGTAATGTTCAGAGCATGGTGGGATGAGTCATTAACCCTCACAACTTCCTAGCACACTGTGTACCACCATTCTTGTTTCATCTGGGGAACACGGAGAAACAAGAGAAAAAGGCTCATCATCAGCACACAGCATTATGACAAATTATAAATAAGACTTTCACCTTTTAGTACCAGTTCCCAAGTGGTTCTGAATGTTTGTAAATAAAGCTAAATGTGGATTTACACAGAAACTGAAGGACAAAAATGATCAAATATAAAATGTTACAAAGCCACCTGAAACACAGCCCTTGGCAGGGCCAGTTCCCTACACCTGACCCGCTTTCCAGGACCCAGACATATCTCTCTTCTCATGGTATGCTGGTGTAAAATCATCATAAACAGCTATCAAAGCTTGTTTCAATCCATGATACGTGTGTGGGGGTGGATTTGGAGTGACAACCACTCCTCCCCATTTCACATTAATGAAGGTGGAAAGTGGTGGGTGGACATCAACAGGAGCACAGGGTTAGCAAGAGGTGACAGACAGACCAGGCAAGTTGGGGAGGAGCTGCTCAATAACCTGAATCTCAGATGCATCAGAATAATTGCTAAGAGAATGAAAAGCCTGACTGAAAAAAGAAATCAGAACAATAGTGATAAAAGAGAAAAATAAGCAGATGGTTATATGCTAAACTAGGATAGAAGGGTGTTTAGCAAAAATGGAATGCCTAGGTTTAGCAAAACCAGCAAGAAAGGGTTGCTAAGTATTACTTCAGATAAAATTTCAGAACAGCAGCACTGCTGACCAAGAATTACAGAAGCAGGGAATTTTGACTCAAAGCCCATGGATGAGGAAATTCAACTGTAATAGTTTAAAGGAGAAATTTCACACAGAACATTTGGATACAGAAATTGCAATCACAGGTCCTGACCAGCCTGTGTCTGACACATATTTTTATCATTATCACTGGACAGATTTAATGGATGATTTTTGCGCCTCATAACAGCAACTCAGAGCACTACTTGCTTTTAGTACTTGCACTATACCTTATTAGAGACACAAGAGCTGCAACAACGAGCTCTGAATTATGGGTTTTGTGGCACAAGTCATTCTGGGCTTCAAACTGCAGAATTTGGCTATCTTACAATCTTTATGCAATTTATCTTTATGTAATAAAAGCTGAGTTTACATGACCACTTTGAAACCAGGGCTATGGCTAAACATTCATAAATCAGGGCAGCTGCCTTTCTCAACTCAAAAATTTTGTTTTAATCAATGTTTTGCTTTGTTTTGCAGATAACCTCATATATTAGACATTTTGAATCTTTATTATATTTCATTTCTTCTTGCTTGGTTTAGAACTTTTAGAAATCCCATTTTAATGCTTCCCTCTGAAAATTCCTTTTGTTGTTTTCCAGAGAAACAATAATCCTGCAATAGGACACCTTGGTATTGTAATGAAAATAATTTTTCATTTTCACTTTTACAAACATGTTAAGAAGGAGGTTGGAAAGGAGAGAAGAGTTCATACTTAATCATCTGGAGTATTTAATAAATAATTTTAAGTGCCTTAAGAGCATCAATAGCTAATTAACTAATTTAAATCTGAGCCTAAGCCACCCAAATTTTATCTCCAGTTTAAAATACCAGATATAGATAATCTTAAAGGATGCTCAGATTCTGGGTTCAGACCTTACTCATGAAAGAATAGGAAAACAAAAAAATTCTGAGAGCACTCATATTACTCAGATACTATTTTGAAGGAGAGGAGGGATCAGTTGTAGAGATATGAAAGTTACAGAATTTTTGTAGATACTTTTGTCGGTCATTAAACAAATCTCATACTGTCAC
This sequence comes from Sialia sialis, assembly GCA_009812075.1. Lineage (NCBI taxonomy): Eukaryota > Metazoa > Chordata > Aves > Passeriformes > Turdidae > Sialia > Sialia sialis. The sequence goes on from VRYO01001366.1 coordinate 11,080,482, forward strand.
TGACCTCTTCACTGGTTGCCATCATGCTGCTCAGGAGAGGAAATACAAAGACCAGTGTCTAATGTTCCAGACAGAAACCATGACAATATATTAAAAAATGCTGAATTTAAATTCTAGTACAGACTGATTAGACTGAAAGACAAGTTAGAGTGAAATGGTGTCACGTTCAGTGAACCAAGCATAAAGGTCTTTATGACTACACTGGCATTTCTGCCTCAGTTGCAGGCATCAGTGACTATATTAGATTAGGTCACCTGCGAATTTAAATAGATTCACACATTTCTAATGAAAAAAAGTGGCCCATGTAAGTAATACAGTTCCATATCACCTTAATTACACATTGCAATTACAATTATAGCAGCACTGCTACTGGAATGTAATTACTGCAACTGAGCTTCTCCATACTTCATGCAGGCATTTTCAAGGGAGCTTCATGCAGCATCACCTGAACTTGCATTAGAAAATCAGTGACAAGGATCAGAATGCGAACTTCCCAGGATGGGAAGGATGGGACTTTTGCTGCTCTGAGTTGGCTCAGAAATAGAAAGAACAAATTTTAATTTCTTTATAGAATAGTTAGGTTTCTTGAAGCAGTAGCTAAAAGTAAGCAATAGCATTTTCCCTCCAAGAAAATGAACAGTCACTGTATGCTGTGGAAAACACACTTCAGTGATCATTCCAAATTCATGATGATGATGACCCTTAAGGGATAAAACAACCAACTGAACTAAACTCACAGAATTCTTCTGTTCCTGTGCTTCTCAAAAAAAGGGATCTGGAATTCTGGGCTATCTTGAAGTACCTAGAGACACACCTTTCTAGTCAATTACCAGCCTTAACAGCATCCAACAGCATCATGGTACCCACCACAGGGTTTCCTTCAGGGCATGCTGGTATGATGAATTTCACACAGAAAGGCAGTGCAGTCCTTTTACATTAACTTTGCAAGGCTTTTTTTCCTCAATTTAATGTTCACCAGAACCACAGATCTGAAAGGTTGCACTGGAGTAATCAAATGCAGCTCTAGTGACAGCAATTTGCTGAAACCCAGATTGAACTTCTCATCTTGCCTGAACTTAGGCCCAAATAAAGCAAACCAGTACAGGAAGAAAGTGCCACCCCCTCATCCATTTCCTAAAGATAGCAGCAACAATGTGAGGAAGAGCTGAGGCTGTGAAGATTCACATTTCTCTTTTTCTATTCTTGCATTCTCCTCAATGTGTCCTCATGGTTGTTCTCCCTCTCATAAAGCAGCATTTGAGAGACATGTTCCCCATGGTGTTTATATAATATTTATAAACCACCAGCTTGTGCAAAGGAGCACCTTATTGCACTAAGACTGTGCAAGTTTCTTAACTATGCGAACAACATGTGATTTACCTGCGGCCTCACTGACAGCACAGCACTCACGTCATTCCCAGTTCTTCAAGGACAGCAGGCACATGCTCTTGCTCCAAAAGCACAAATCCCTTAACAAGCAGATAATAATTTTCAATACTCTCCTATAGTAAGCAGAGGACTTAGGATAATTCTCACAGTTTAAACGGCTGCCATTTATCCTACAGAGCACTGTGTACATAGACATACAAATCAACCAAAAACCAGCCCGTCACAAAGCACTAGTAGAATACTTTATTATCCCCAGAAACATCTAAGGGAAAATGCATTCTGTTCTATAAACTAGTTTAGGAAAAAAGATCTAATTTTTATATTGCTCTAAACTTCTCAGAGAATCAATCAAATTGGCTAGCTATGCTGAGGTAATTGAGAAACAACTCCCAGAAGACATTACATAGCTACAAATATAGTATGAACCAAATACATAGAGTTAAGCAAGACAGAAGCAGGAGTCTAGAGTTTGTTTTCTGTCTGGAACTGAAGAACAGGGTGTGACTTTCTGAGTTACCTTATTTCCTAGGAAAGGAGGACAGTCCTGGTCTGTATTGCCAGGCAGATTCTGCCTAGCAGCATTCTCAGCCCTTCGCTCCACTTCAGCCCTGTGCATCTGCATCACCCCAGTAACACTCATATAAACACTGACCCTTTATCAAATTCAGGTTTTACACAGCAAGACAGAGTGGCTTGACTAGGACCTGATAAAAACTAAATTCCTCTGGCAGAAAGAAATGTTATCATTCCCTAAAGCCAGAGTAATTGCTAATCATCAAAAATAGCAAAAAAAGATGTTTTCCAAACTCCTCCATGTTCCGTGGTACAGAAATTATGAAGATATCTGTACAACTGGTGAGGGAAAAAAAAGGGATTGCAACTCACAGATTATTTTACTCCCAATAAACAGTGGCCGCCTGGCCAATTTCAAACAGAAATATGTGTTCAACAAATTAGTCAATATTTACAACCATAAATTCTGTCTTATCAGTTTAATATATATAACACAGACTTCCAAAGTAAAATACATAAAAGATGACCTTTTCAGTTCTGTGCCCTCTATTTTTTTTTCAATCCCTAAAGCCTGAAAACTTTAAAATTAGAGGGAGAGGTTCAGATTTTTTTTGCCACTTGCTCCTTTCATTTAAAATATCCCATTTCTTATTCTGTAGTCTCCTTAGATGTCTTAGACATAGACTTAAAGTTCCTTCAGCCATCTATCTGAGCAAGCTGTTACATTCTGGCAAACAGCAACTTTTTTCCCAAATATTTATTCAGGTGTTCAAAAGCTTGAAGATTTTATTTGTTTGTTTTAAACTTTTAAGCAATCTAAATAAAAATCTTTCTTCCCTGGACAGTTAGTCAGCTTCCATTCTTATAATAACCCTGAGATAATTCTACCAGAATATCAATAATGCATGTACTTTGGAAGAAATTATTTTTTTTAAAAAGGAAAATAGAAGGAAACGGACATGCTTTTCTCTAGAAGAAAAACAGAGGTACAAAACAGAGGGACGCTTTCGGCCTTTCTTATATAAAACAGGAAAAAACACTCATAATAAATCACAAGCACAGCTTTATCTTTCACAGATTACTTAATGATAGCTTGTAGAAGTCCCCAGAAGAACATTAAATATTTCATACATTTAGTACATACTAAATATCAGGGGATTATGGAAATGAACAACCCTCTAGTAGTGGACAACCATCTATCAGGCAGCTAGCTGTTCTTGCAAGCATATCATACACAATTTTTGATGCAAAATTATAGTTTCTTATTAAATATTAAAGTGGCAGAAAGGGAAGTTATAACAAGTTTTGCATAAAAAACCAGAATTGCTATAGATTAAAAAATAAAATCTGAAAAGGATTTTTAAGAAAAAGGCAGAAAAACAGAAAAACTCTTAAGTCTAGCTGAAAGGAGTTCATGTGCTGAATCTCTTCCTCCTTTAGCTAAGTGTATTTGTTTTTTCTTTCCTTGTGCTCCTTTGCTTTTGTGGTTCCAGCTTTCCTAATTTGGAAACTTAACCAAGGACAAATCATATAGATGCTTTCTATAGTAAATGAAGTTGGATAACTAATGGTTCAGAGTAACTAGAGAAGATACTACAATGTAATCAGAAGTAACTACAATGAAAAAAGCTGCACAATTGATCATTCTGCTGTTCTTTGTCCATGCCCTCTTATTCGGGCTGGGTCAGCACAGAGCACAAGAGTCTCTTGGTCCACACTTGGGAAATCAAGGCACAAGAGCCCAACTCCCAGCAGGGAAACTGGCCACCTCATTTTTATAGTTGCAGTGAACTTTGAGCACAGTCCTTCTTTCAACTTAAGCCCACATCTGTGATATGTGCTAGGCCAGCTGTCACAACAAAAACTAGTTCTGCCACATCCAACCTCTGATTGATTTGGAGTTAGCCTTTACAAAATAGAAAAAAAAAGAGCTAGATGCAAACTGATGGACCCAAATACTCTCAAAGTCACTGGCTGGTCAACCCTAATAATGCTAACAAAAATGGAGTAAACTTACGTAAGTAACTTAGAAGGGCTTGAACATGTAAGTCAAGGATGTGAATTCATCACCCAAGGATGTGAACACTGTGGCATACTGAGGGAATTCAGCATCATCCAGTCTGAAATTCTAGCAATGGTGGTTCTTCTACAGGAACCATCAGGGACCTTGGGAAGATCCATGGCACTTGTTAACTTTACCTTCACATATAAAGTGAGTATCTGAGGTATAGAATGGTTGGGGGAAAGTGACAGTTTTATTTTAGTTACTTTAATGCTGGGGTACAGAGCGAATTGAATTGTGTGATTAGTAATTGAATAGCTGCTCCTCTGTTAAATGGTTTGTTTGGCCCAGAGATTCCCTGTGCTATTGCTGTTCTGTGAGCATAAACAACAGTCTTCTACTCTTGATCATACCAGTACACTTCTTGCAAATGCTCTCTGTTGCATACAACAAAAAAAGACATTTTTCTCTCTCACACTCAGATCTGGCATCAGGTTAGGCTCCAAATACTTGAGCTATGCTTTGGGTTCCGGCCTCAGCATCAGCTGGGTTACAATGCAGTTCCTCAAGTCAGCGTGCCTTACAGCACACAGCACACATAGAGAACAGCTTAACAGAAGACCTCAGTGGGAAATTACAACTTTTACAGGAACATACGGTCCACAACCACTCAGCATCTACAACATCTAGAAAAGTGTTTATCTCAACATTTCATAGAGGGGAAACCAGAATAGAAAGATAACATACACTGCTTCTGAAAATCTCATCACTAGCAGACTTGCACAAAGCACTGACCAAACAAAAGAAAATGTAGAAATTTCCAGCATTTAGAGTAGAAGCATATGGAAGGGAAGATGATTAAATCAACTCCAGCAATGACTTTTTTTTTCCCACAAAGACAGCATCCCACAGTTCTACTGCACTTTCCACGCACAATGACTCAAAAGTCACTCCATAAACCACATGCGGTGAAAGTTCCTGTACTCACTACAGGGAGCATAGATGCTTCTGGGGTAGAATACAACAGATGCTTGGAACTGTGAGTCTGTGGCATATCTAAAATTAGTGGATGTTGTCAGAGTTAATGACTCTCTACATTTACAAAATGTCATGTAAAGACAACCAGATCTCTTGCTTACATTATCTCTTACGAGTTCACCAACTACTTCCTGTGGATGATATCACAATCAGCATGCACCTAGCAGGGACTGTCCTGCACTGACCACCAGCATTGCTTCCCGCAGAATTTATGTTTTCACATAAGTTCACATATTAGATGTGCGCAGAAAGTCCCTCTCCTGTCCCAAAATCATATTAGTACGAATAAACCAAGATTCCTACTGTACACTAGAAGGCTACCCTGACTGGGCTGGATCCCTCAGCCACATAGGAGACGAGTGAGTGGAGGCATAAAAGAACGTTGTGTAATTTACATGTCACGCTGCACTATATCAGTAACAGAGCTGGAAATAGAAACCTCCCCTCTTAGACACCACATCAAGAGGCATGACAGGTGCTTCAGAGAGCCCTGTTCCAAAGCATGTGTCAGCTAGAACGTGGGCATAGCACTACAGGGCAGCACGGACGGGTGCTGAGCCAGGCTCAGTTAAGCTTGCTGTTGAACACTTTCCCCTGCATCTACCCTGTACTCAGCCACCAGCTTGCAGAAAGTGAATATTTATCACCTGTACCTATGCATGTATGTGATGACAAGAGGAGGTAACATGGCACAGACTCACTTCTAATAGAGACTCAATAATAAAAAGCAGTGATCCCATTGCTCCTTATTGAAGCAAAATAGTCTTCATTTCAGTGGTAGCCTTTCCAAATACAAAATTAATTGCATTCTTAGACTTGGCCTTAGTTTATTAAGTCATTAGAAACAGAATTAATTAATTAAATCTGAATTAATAGAAGGACAGACCATGGCTTGGCAAGAGGCCATGCAAAGCAGACTTTTCACCGGATTAAGCTGTCTGAGGAGCTAACTGTCAACCAAAGGCTACTTCAGTAGGAAGGAGTCACCCAAGACAAGGAGATCTGCGACATTCAGCAGCTCGAGTAGCAAGGATTTCTTGTCACTCAATGCTACAAGGCAAATAGAGGCTTTGGGGTGTCCTTGTAGTCAGGACTTACAAATGACTTCTGTTGCCAGGTGACTGAATTCTTATCGTAGCTGATGTGCCAGAGAAGCAGCATGATATTTTTGAAGGTCATGAGTCTATATACTATTATTATGTTTGATTTTTTTTTTAATTCAACAGTAGATTTCACTTCAAAAAGCTTCACCAAATTGACTTATATGAGTGTATAACATGGATGGGATCCAATTGCTAAGCACTGAGCTAACAGTGATTTTGCTTTAGCTCATGTAGCAGGGAATGTACTAGAGCACATGGGTCTTAAAGCCTGTAATCAGCCTGAAATTCCAATAGGCTTCTCCCATCTTCATCAGAAAGGTGGGAGACCTTGTGGTCTTTGTGCTGCTACTGTACTGCAAAATACTAATGAGGGATAAAACTTACGATAGGCATGAAATCATTGATCATAAAATTTTAGTTTTCCTGTAAAAGAAATGAAACTGGCTATGAAATGTCTATATCTTAGCCAAAGGCTTGTATACTTTCATAATAGAACAAGGAGATATCATTAATTAGTCACAGGATTTCACAGGGTTGAACTAGAAGCCTTTATGAATACCAGACTAGGTAATTTAGATTATATTGTTTTTAAAAACAAAAAACAAACAACATAACACAGTACTTCTGAAAAGGCAGCAAGACAATGTTTGAGAAAAAGGAAGAGATATGTCACATTCAATAAAAAGAAAACTTACACAGCTCAAGTGACAACAAGCAGTAAATTCAAATTTTCATTTAAACACATTACAACTGGGGAAGTTTCCATGTTGGAAGGGAGAGGCAGAGATGCCCACATTGTCTTTTCTTACTGGGCTGTGAGCTGGTAGTACCTGTGGCACTCTCCAGAGCTCCTACATCTACTCTCTTTGAGGAATCTATGCAAGCCCTAGAGCCATAGGGAAGACTGAACCACCCATGAGTGGACCTGCCCCTTGGGCTGACCTCTAGAAATTGCAAACATCTTCTCTTCAAAGCAGGGAATATCTGCAGTGGTGGATAGAACCACAGGCCAAACAATTGGTGTTCAAGAGGTGTTTTTGTCATCTGCTTGTGAAACATGTCAACTGCAGTATGGCAGTAACAGGGCTACTCCATACACTGAGCCTCAAATGCAGCTCAAAAGCAACTACAATGCCATTGCAAGTATTTCCACAGTCTCTCAATCTCTATTAATTCCAGACCAATGTACTGAAATTACAAAATCAAAAGGGAGAAATTATTTAACATCCTATCCTGACAAAAATCCTTGTGGATGACTCTAGCTGATTGAAGGCAATGAGATTGTTTCCATCAAGTCCAATAAGTTTGGATCAGATATTAAATCCCTTGCGCTAGTAAAGGCTAGAACACAGCTAACAGTTACAGCTTGATGAAGCATGAGTCACAAAATACCACAGCTCACACAGTGTCTGAGCTCTAGTGAGCGCAGTATCAGCAGCAGAACATTTGCTCAGATCAACACAATGAGCGCATGCCTGACATGATGGCTTTCACTGGGCACAAATAACGCACATCTGAGTGCGCTCACAGCTTGTTTGTTCTAGCAAAAAACAATGCAAGACAGCAAGAAAGAACAAAAGTGAAGGCTGTGAGATGGCAAAGAGTTGTTGTTGTTCTCTCTTTAATGAGGCCTCACAACACAGCAGGTGATTCCCCAGATGCTATCTCCCAATCTTACAAATGCACATATTAGGACTCTGTAAAACCCCCTCCCAAAGGGAGAAGCTGAAGGAGCTGAGGTGAGACATTGAGGTGCTTCTACTCCTGCCAGTAAACTGATTGCAAAACAAGAGACTTGGATTCTTTTTAATCAAAATTCCACCCAAAGAAAAACAGCCACCCAAAATATATACATTAAGGAAAAAGACCTATTGGCAGGAGTGCAAGCCAGCTGTAGGGAGAAGAAACAGCACTGCCTCATTCATTTCCTGCACTGAAGTGAGGGATTTTATGTGGAACATCTGACTGCTAAGTCTATCCCACTTTCCACCCTTCAGAGCTAAATAACAGTATTCCCTTCTGTCCCTCCATGGCTGCTAATCCAAGGATCTCCACTTAGTTTACCTGTCTGATAAACCCTCTCTCTTGGAGTTCTTACTGTTTGGTTTTAGCACCAATACAGATACTGACTGTTTTTATAAAAGATCACAACAATCATGTAAAGATACATCACATCTTTCAGCTGATTAGGAAAAAAACATAAGTAACATGATTTAAGCCTAAATATCACTAATTCAATCTCATAAACACAATGACTGATGGCCAGTCACCTTATTCAAATTCATTTGTTATACAATGGGGTGCAGTGACACAGAAATTGTAATAGGAAATGGTCTTTGAGGGCTTTATTTCCTTTTTTTAAATATAAATAACTTTTAAGAAAACAAGCACAGTCTTGTGATTAAAACACAAATAATTTCAGAACAGTGCTCTAGAGACCACATTGCAAACAAAAGCAATAAATGACACATATTTTAAAAATACTTTTAATGAAAGTTTACTGTTAAATAAATATACCCAGGCTTGAAGATCTGTTCATAAGTATGTCATAGAGCCAGTAAGACAGCAATCTCTCTGTGAAGTTGTTGTGAAGTTTCTTTTCTTTCCAAATACTTCCAGGCATTTTTAATGGATAATATATCTCACAATTGAATAATCAGTGTATTACTTATAAAAGTCCTCACAAAGGAAGTCTCACAAAACCATGTGAACTGCTAGGAAAGGCAGATTAGAATGTCTGAGGTTTTTTTCTGCTACCTCATACCTGCCTGAGGCAGGAAAAGACTCACTACCAAATATTCAAACTCCCCAGTAATGCTGGAGCACAGACCAAAGCCAACCTACAAAGAAAAGCAAAAGCTGGAACCCACCAGGCCCCATCTCATTCCTCATGCAAGAGTCCATGCCAACAGCACTATGCCCCATTGCCTTTTCATCCTTCTCCCAGTCTTCTCACTTGCTTAGTCCAAAAGCATTCTGGCTCAATGCTGTCTCCAGTGTATTTGCACAAGCCTGTTCTTATGAGGACTTTGATCTTAGTTGGTGCCAGTGCTCTTGGAATCCAGGCAGTAAAATAGAAAAAATGTCCAGAACAATAATACTTGTGCGTGCACATATGGGCACTGCCATATGTGCAACTAAGCACCACTTTTAGGAGAATCACAACACAATTCATACAGGTCTTTGAAACATCTAGATGCTAGAACAGCAAGTTTTCTTGCCTTCTCAAGATACTAAATTAAAATCCAAGCATCTTCAGTGTCTGAGAAAATGTCATTTCCAGGTTTGGAGCCTCTGATTCTGTGATTTTTTTTTTTTTGTACACTTGTACAGCTGGCTGTAAAGACTCACAACTCACACATATCCGAAGAGATGGTGCCTAATAATATGGCAAGGTAGGGCACAAACCCCGCGTTCTTCACAACTCTCTGTCTACCCCATTCTTACAGTACTGTTGCTTGGCACATCCTACCTTCTGGAAAGCAAACTTTCTGCCACATGGATTTGCATTTATTGTACATTCATATATCATCTTACATGAGGGAGCCCACATCTGCTGGACATATAGGTTCCAAAAAAGAAACAGTTATTTGGTTGCTTACCCAACTAAAAGATTCAGAGAGGTACAATAGGGAAGGAGAGCAGAAACTGAAGCAAAGATAGAATGAGGAAACAAATATTTACACAACCTTCACACTTGTTAATATTTTATAGGAAGTGATATAAATTCTTAGTTTACTACATATTGTAGTAAGGTTTTCCTCTGATACTGTAATCTCTTTGAAGTATCAATAGATAAGATAAAAAAATTAAAACACGTAAAATATTTAGTGGGTTGTTTTAATAATTAAACAGCCTAAAAGCTTTCAGTCTAGTTGTACTGACAGCACAAACAGACTTTTCAAGACAAGGAACAAAACTAAATATCTAGTCACCTATTAAAATGTGTAATATGAGTACTATTTCTAGCTCTTCAAATGTCATACTGCATCAAGAAAAACTGCGATACCTAATGATTTTTTCTGGAAGTTGTAACTCTGGGGCATACAGAGATTTTAATAACCCTCCAATGTGTTTGTGTATGTGATACATTCTTTCCCAGTTTTGCAAACTTGTGCCCAACAGGTTTGGGAGATCTTCTCACATTATACTGGTAGGGCAGTGAGCAGAAATTCATTTCAATTTTTTTGCAACAAAAGACTTGACAGGTAATTCTAAGTTAATACACTGAATACCACATGCCATCCCTTTCCCACTACCTGATGGAGGGACCTCCACACAAAGATCTCTTCTAAGACTTCTAGAGGCAGAGACTGTATCCTCACAACTGTGCACAGCAATGAATTCACTTACGTCCTAGAAGGAATCTCCAGATGAGCATTCAGTGACTCTGCTGGTATTGCCAGAGAAAAGCTTAGACACAGCACTGTGAGGAGACTGTCCACCATACAGCCTTTAGTCAAGTACTCTACCCTTGCAGTTACAATTTCAGATGGGCAAAATGAGGTGGAAATCTTCTGAAAGAAGTCTGCAGTCTCACAGTATCTGCTGCAAAGACTCACAGCCTTTTTAGGCAGCCTTGACTCAGTTCAGACTTTCTGCTAGGAACAGTCAGAGCCCAGGTGCTAGTGCATTACCCAGCATCTAGGACCTGGGTCATCCTCCAAGGCACAACATCCACACCAACAGATCACATTAATCTTCCTGGGGTCATAAAATCCCCTGCCAGGCACTGGCTCATCTGCCTCCTGTCATGACCATACAAAACTCAATTGGGAATTAAGCAAAAGACTGCCAACCACACTTTAATATCCAACAAGTGTCTGTGGAGCTCAGGGCTGCATGACTGGCAATTCTTTAAGTACAGCTTATATTTTGTGACTGGCTTGTCCCCAAAACACAAGAATGGCTTTCAATGAGGATTAGAGGTACTTCACACGCAAATAAATTTCAGCCAAGTTTTCAGAAAAATAACCATTTGTAAAACCAACACTTCATTCCATAAAATTCTACAAAATTGGCCAATAGAAGGAAGTTACAATTATCACCACTGCAAAGACATGTCTGCTTGAACAAACCATTTGTCCCAGTATTTAAAGAGTCCAGTCAGAGCACATCACAACAGAATAGACAGAGTAGGAAACAGACCTAGCTCAATCTTGTTACTTTCTTGCTTACATAACACAAATGACAAAAGGATAAATATCTATTAATTCACCTAGACTGTTTTTGTAATTATATACTTATCTACCACAAATGCTGTACAAATTTCAGATTAATTGATAGGAATATTTTTAAGATAACACCAGCTACAATTCCAGATCATGTCAAACAAGATTCTGTGCTGATGCAGGGCTCATTGCTTTTTCTTAACTCTTCCAAACGGTGGACTTGATCTGTGAGGGCTAACACTACCTCACATGTCACTACTGCTATTGATGTAGCTGGCAGAAGTCTAAGTACACAGTCCCTAAATCTGGCCTTTCTCTCTTAGGGCCTCACACGACTAACTCGCCCTGCCTAACTTGGAAAAACTGTGCCTGTGATTATGACAAGGCATTTCACTGCAAGGTCAATTTGATCCGGCCTTCCTAGCACCACTGGTGTGTCTCTTGTAATGGCAACACTGCAGACACTGGAGAGTGGTCACAAACTCACAAAGCTCATAATAATAATTCATTAACCACTACTTTCGACTCTAAAATTATATGATCAATACAGACATAGAAAAAAAGGAAAATGAACTCATATTTTGGTGTCAGTCTCCTTTTCCAAACAGTCATCTTCATTCTAAATATGTTCATTCTGCTCTAAGAAAAACATAACCTCTGTTCCTTATGTGAATGAGGGTTTATTCATAACCAGAATAGTTTTTTGGTCTAGGGGCAGATTTCATTCATATTGTCATTATATGCAAATAATTTATTCTTTGAAAGACCAATATAGCTATAAAGCAATTCTTTAGACAAGCAACATTTTCCTGCATACTGCATTTCCTTTTTACCCATTTTGATGGAGGCACTGAAAACCCCCAGCTGTTACAGTACCAAATACTCTTCTCTTAGTTCTTAGTGTAAGAGGAAGTAGAATTATTTCAAAGAATAATTTTAGCAACAGTTTGCTTTCTAAGATAAGGTCACTCACTTCAAAGTTTTTATTGTTTATGAAGAGGGTAAACATCAATAAACTGTTACAAGATTGCCTATGGATATAAAAGATAATATTTTTTAGCAATTGCTTTACCTCTCCATATCTCATTTCCTTCAACTGGAAAGTGATAGCAGAGCTGCCTGCCATGCTGGCATTTGTAGATAAGAAACAGATTTAGTGCTACAGCGTAATTCTGTGGCTAGAGAGACTTCACTCGGGATATGGAAGAAACCTGCCCAAAAATCAATCCAGATCATCTCCTCTTACTCTGAAGAGGAAAGAAACCCAAATACTCAGGGCTTACATTGTTCACAGTAGAAAGATGTCAAGATGTAAAGGAAGTGAGAGAGAATTAAATACCAATTGACATACCGCCATTCACACCTCCAAATTCCAACACAAAGCATCTAAGAAGCACATCACAAACCAGTTTTTCTACCTCATTATTTTCATCTAATGCTATTTGTTTTCCTAACACATTCCAAAGAACAGCATCCATGATGCAAGAATCCAAAATGACTTAATCATGCCTCATTATATCTTAGTGAAACCATAGGATATACAGAAGTGCTATTTCTTCCAGTATTTAAATAGTATTTCTCTCTGTGACAGTCTGTTTTAGCAAGCCTAATGAGAGTGAGGCATGACTGTATCTATTGGCAGTGTTACACAAAGTATCTGACCACCACTGCCCAAGCAGTTTGCCATGGATCAATTTTCATGCAAAAAGAATTCAGAAGTGCTGATGAACCCAAGCATGCATGGCATCAGTGTGACACCTTCTTTGAAAGACACCTACAGTAGCACATTTGCCTTTACTGTCATGCTTGGGTAAGCACTCTCTTGACTGAATGTGAAGAAATGACAACATCACTTCCCAAACTCTCTCTTCTAACTAATCCAAATACTGAGTCCAAAACCTGCTTATACTGGGGCAAGCAGAAGGGTCTCAATAGTCTGCAAAGGAGCAGAGGCTGAAATCATACTAAAGTCTAAGGTCAAGTTCATAAAGCCTATTTAGATATACAGACTTTTTTGTGTAGGAAAGGAAAAGGAAAAAGTGAAGGAAAGCATCTGGGTATCCAGCATTGTTGAAAACCCAGGCTTTTATGTTCCTACTTCTGAGATCCTAAGCTTCAAGTAAAAGCCATAGCATAGTCTTTTATACAATAAGAGCAAAGACTAAAACAACCTACCCATGACTGAGAACTTCAAAGGCCTGAAGTAAAAACAATTTTCAAAGAACACTGAACTTTACCCATGCTGCCAGCGCATTTCCCAATGCCGAATAAATCCAAATCAAATATCTCACAAAAAAAAGGAAAAAAAAAAAAAAAAAAAAAAAAAAGCAGCTTCTCAGCTGAAAACTTGTCTGTTCTTAAAGGCACAGCAGTTCCCATAATCCTATATGTAGCCTCTGCTCTGATATAAATTACTCTAAGCAATGAAAGTGCTGACCCTGTCTTAACTTGCACCACAAACAACACACACACTGTACAACCTAATTCCTTAATGCTCATTCACATATATAGCACCACAGCAGATAATGGGATTAAGGAAGAGATTGAAGATTTCAGGATCAGACTAACAGAACCTCTATGGCTCATTGCAAAGGACTCAGTAGAGAGAGAAAATATCATGATTGTTCATCCACCTTAGGAGATGTATATTATAGTTTTTGCTTAAAGCAAACAGAACCAGCAAGGGCACTGTTTTGGTCTCCCCATCTGCACTGTACTGTCATAAGGCCAAATGGGCATATAGCAAAGTCATGGTACAAAAAACTGAAAAATAACACCAAAGAAACACTGAGGAACAGAGAATGAACCACTGTAGCTCTCTAGTGCAGAATACCATTGAGACAAAGCATTCTGTACTAAGTTCATCAATTAATTAGCACATTGTATACAGTAACACATCAGTAAATGTAAATGCTGTGAACATCTGCTGCCATGTCTTCACAGTGACACACACTGCACTCACATACACGGAGCATATTCTTCAAAATACAACATGTAATTTTCACAAAGATTTAACATTCCTGTTTTTCCCCAGATCCAACCTTTGCAAAAACAGTAAACTTGTAATTCAACATTTGCAGAGTGCTTCAAAGTTTCTGAGTTCTCCTTTCCCCCTACTCCAAATATTTTCCCTCCCATACAAACAGAAAACACAAGAAGAGACCTGTTTATCACATGACTTCCTTTAGAGGAATCCTTGCATTTATACTCTTTGAATCACTTATGTATCAAAGAAAAAGGAAGCTGCTAATAATATTCACATACAGCACATAATTCTTACCTTCCTGACTTTTAGATTAGCCTCCTGGGCATGTGAAATTTATTAGGCACTGTTTCTTTCTTCTTCTAAACAGCTTAGGTGTGAGCTTGTGTGTATGTGTGTGTTTCTGTGTCTGTTTACAAAATATCTGATGTATTCCAAAAAAGGCACATGTGACGTATTTTAACTCTATAAATATCACCACTTATATCACTTAATATATCATTATGAATCTATATTGGCTTTTCAGAATAGGATTATCTTTAAAAATAACTATTCCTATTTCAAGATAGTAAGTTTGCCTATTGAACAAGAAAAGGGGAGTGCAAAAGAAACAGAAATGGGATTCATTAGGGACATTCAAATGTGATACATACATGTTTTTGGTATGTCTATCCAGGCAGCAGAACCAATGTGGTCCAGCGTTTAGAAGCCAAAAGATACCAATCAGCTACTAACCAGAGCAAGTTAAACAACTCCTTGCCTTGCTAGACATCTTAGAGAAGCATTTGGGACAGTTATCTTTTTATGACAAGGGATCAAGACATACAAGAGAGAACAATCTTCAAGTGGCATAACCTATAAAAATTAAATGCTAATATACCAAATATTTACCCAAAGCAGCAGCAGTAAGAGCAATACCATGCAGAATAGAAAAGCAACAACTACAAGTAAGGAAACACTGATCTTCGGGCAGAAGAATGAAGAAAAGATTCTACTTAAAACAAATCCCACTATCAACCATCTGGGTTCCACTCAGATGCCCTTGATTTGGGGGCTCCTTTATTGAACCCATACATAAAGGTGTAACAACCATGGCACTGACATGAGCACAGGCCACTTACTGGTTAAAAATCAAACAAGGGTAACAGCAGGAGCCCAGGCAGCTTTGCTGAAATGAGATCTGCACAGCAGGGCAGGCATGGCTTTTCTACATTACCCTAATAGCCTAATAAATAAATAAGGAATAGTTGTGTCCATGGCAATCACGCTGGTGATTTTTTTCTCCTTCCTTTCCAAGACACCTCATGAGTGAGGTAGCCATACCCCGGCTGCAGAATCTGATCTGTAAATAATAAACTGAGAGCTAAATGAAGCCCTTTCTATGATAGCATTTGACTAAAACTACTGCATATTCTGACATTTAAACCACCTATCATTCATCAGCTACCGGAGATACCTGAAGCTGTTGCCAATTATTTTTCACTCCTGAATTCCTTATGAACTGCTTGCAAAGGGTATTTACACCTCTGCAGAGAAGGACACAAAAAACAAATCTTCAGAAACAATAGAGTGAGACTAACCAGTAGCCTCCTATCCACTTAAAGACACAACGGTTTCATACCCTGCCATTCCCAGCTTCTGTTTTATCCAAACTACAGCAAGTGCTGGTTTCCTAAAGTACAGTATTCTCAGCATGTCGCACGCAGGGCAGCATCCATGCGCCGCTGACTTGGTAATTGCATTATCTGCAGCCGCTGATGAATGAACAACCGTAATGCATACATCCTGGCTTTAGCTCTCTCGGGACAAGTAGACACACACTCCCCACCAGATTCACTCAGTTTGCTGAGTCCGAAGCTATACAGAAAATGCCCGTGTGCATTCCCTCTCATTTTAAAATCAATGTTGTAATCTGCTCCCCCTTTCCCCTGACAGAAATACAGCACTTCTATTTACAAGCACCAGAAGCTCATTCCCAAAGCTACTTCTCCGCATCTGCAATCTACTCTACCTGAAAATAATAAGGCTTGAATAAAGGCTCGCAAAAATTGTGGTGTAACATCGACACCGTCTCTGCACACCAGGAAAAACAGAGAGGAGCTCATACCCCACAGCATAATGGCCCTTTAAAGAACGACTAGCCCTTATGGGTATAAATAATCTCAAAATAAAATGGAGCCAAGGCGATTTCCATTGCAGACGGAGAGCAACGACCAGCTGCCATAGCTGCGGAAGCCCCGGCCGGCCCGCAAAGTTCCCCGCGCAGAGGAGCTTACCTCGGAGCGGCACGACAGCCTCCCTCCGTGTCCGCCCGGACGGGACGCCGCAGCCGCGCCGAGCCGAGCCGAGCCGAGGCTCCCCGGCAGGCGGCGGCCACGATGGGCACCGCCCCCCGCCCGCCCGGCGGCAGCGGCGCGGGAACCACCCGCTCGGCGCCGGCACCGAGCGAGCCCCTGCCGGGAACACGAGCAGAGAGGGCCCAGTCGGGAAAGCGAGCCCGAGCCGAAGCGGAGGAAGGCGGGAGCAGCGCGGAGCCCCCCGGGGACGGGGGCGCGGCGGCCCCTGCCCGACCTGTTGCGCGTATCGGTCGCTGTTGGTTCCTGGGTGGTGAAATTTGCTGAGGACTGAGCGCTGGGGAAGTCGTACACTAGTGCGGGTGGGGACACGGCTGAGCAGAGGGCTTTCAATGCAGCCAGCGGTGTCTCGACTGTGTGTAACACAAGTCACTGAAGAATGGGGAGGAAGAGACGAAGGAAGGGGGAAGAGGACTCTGGTAAATCACAAAATGCTCCATCTAGGGAAAAAAAAATAATAGAGGAGAGGGGAAATCCCTGTCTCGTTCACGCTGCTTTTCACTGGATTAATGTTACTATTAATATTACTATTTTGGTTTCATTAGTCCTTAGGGCACAACTCCCAGATCAGCTTGGGTACTCCACAAAAGTGGAGGAAGGGCAGTCCAGTCCTGAGTGTGCTGCGTCTGTGTAAGGGAAGAAACACCATGGACACACAGGGAATTTCATCCTTCTCAGCCTACCATGGGACATCATGTGCACTTATTTTAATATTCAGAGGTTATCATTGTGTTTTCTTTGTTTTTCACCTTAAAAGTTCCTGTTGACTTCAATATACTGACAGCCGTAATAATGTGGTTTGTCTTTACTTGAATACTATGCATGAATCAAAAAATCACCAAATAATACAAACCAACTGCCAAAATAAATTAATTAGATCTCAATCTGTAAATTTGTTTGAGAAAAGATTAAACATGTTTTGTTTTCAATGGCCAGAAGACACAAGGGAAGTTTAACCCCAAACTTGGTTCCCTCTAAAAGCACACTAACCTCTCAAGGGCAGCTGGAGTAATCTCCTTCATTTCAGAGAGATGAATAAATACAAAAGGCAGGCTAGCTGCCTTCCAGATGGGGACAGGAAGTTTGCAGTGATGATCCTGACCAGCCCTCTGCTTCTTGAAATCCCCAGGAGAGAGGAACGTGACCATCATCTCAGAGCAGAATGGACAGCCGGGAAATCTCAAATCTGAAATCCAGCTAGGGCAGAAAATAGATGTCTGTTTCTCATCTGGTGGAGAGAAGGGTGATAAAATTTGTGGCATCCTGCCAAAGCCATTGAACCCACTTAGGCACAAAACCTCATATTACCCAGGCTTAATAGCATCAAGAAGGAAAAAAAATTGACATTTTATTCATTGGTATTCCCACCTCTCAAAAAAAACAAACCCAAGACAAAAAACAAACCCATCATAAGAATAGCCATCTGTGAGAATAATTGAAAGCAAGGCCTGGGATTGACCTAATAGCTGAAATGCTCATTTTTAATTTAGAAACTTATTGAAGTGCCAAATGCATGCAAGTGTGTCTGTACATCTCCACGCAAAAGAGGTAAAAGCCAGGAGCAAAGTAGGTAGAGAGACAGTTAAACATTGTAACCTTGTTGTCTCCTGATCTGTTCAGGGTCTGCAAGCATTGTTTGCCTGTCTCTGCTCCTCAAACTCTGCTTGTAAAACCCAGTTCAAGTACCTTTAATTAGACTGGGGACTTGCTAGTTCATCTCTGGAGCCAGGAATGCCAATCTAGCAATCTAGAAGAGCTATTCAGTTCTAGGTTTTTAGGTGGGGAAGGCAGCTAGCTGCTTAGCAGGATAGGTTAATTCTTCAGGCAGATCCACCAGCAGCACAAAGTAAATCTGGTTTTGCCTCTCTAATGCGTTAGTGCATCTTAATGCAAGAAGTTTTGGACTGCATTTTTTATCTGTACTGTTGAAATACCACTCCTGCTATCTTTAGGTTATACAGTTGCTTATGGACACTATGGAGAGTTGACAAGATCACAAGGAATGCACAAATGAGGTCTTTTCTGCTGGTAACAGAGGAGTCAGGTCTGTCAAAACCTCAGCACTGGCATGGCAACCACACTAGTCCCACCCACAACAGCAGGTAATTGCAAGTCATACCATGGAAAAATGATGATTTTAAGTGAAACCACACTTGCAGACATGACCCAATTTTCAAAATTTAACTTTTCTGAAAATTCAGAATAAATAAGAGAAGATATTTTTCTCAATATGCTCAAACTCCAAGCCTGCCCCATGTAGCTGATGCAGATAAAAGTCCTTCAAACCTTACTTGGGCTATCTGTGAGAAACCAGCATTTCCTCTGAAACAGGAGAGAGCTTTGTACCTCGTTGCTGTCAGCAGGTGACTTTACAACTGCTCATCTGCTATGCATTTTGTAAATATCAAACATTTGTCTCCTGTAATGCCCCATCTTCCTGCTCCTCTCAAACGCAGGAAGTCTGCCTTCCTGCTTGTGTCCAGGCTGTATTTAAAAAAAGCATGTAATGGACTGTTATCTTACTAGCAGCCAAACTAATAACGGCAGTCAGTCTAGGAAAGGACACGTGAACACAAGAGCTTAAAGTGTGCAGTAGGGCCAGTGCTTTCATTAGGAAGTGAACTCAGCGCTTCTTGCAAAGAGCTCTGTTACCAGAGGGAGCAAATCTTTCATCACAAAGTTACTGCTTTGAATCCAATGCAGAGACATCTCAGGCTGAATGAATGAATACCCCCCACTGCTACTGCATCCTCAGCAAACTGCCCCAGAGCAAGGACTGAACCCTATTTTTCTCTTGAACAGTGTCTCTCAGGGACAAGTACCATGAAGTAACAGTACTGACACTTCAGGGCGAGGCCCATAGGAGCAACTAACAGCCTTCCCAGTAACACCAATTGACAGGCATCTCTCGGAGGGGTTTGTCCTGTGTTTACATGAAATGCTGCATCACACAACTCTGAGACATGACCCAGGTGCCTTGGAATTTTAATGCTAATCTAAGTACCCTCACTGAAACAAGATAAATGTAATGGCTAAATAACTGGTAAGAGAAAACAGAGATAAATGGATTATTAGGCAATACAGACAAAAAGCACTCAAACATATATCAGAATCCCTTTTAGTAGGAAGACTTTGGATACACTGCACATTTGCTCTCCACCCCCATCCCCTCCTATGGAAATTTTGAGCGGTGAGGTTGAAAGAGAAGAGACCCTTCATTAGGGAGTATTTGAGTCCACATGCTGGTCCCAGGAGCTGCGATACCTCTCATGGAATTTTTCTGTGCTCCCACAAACCATGTAACTTTTCAGATTCTTAATGACAAATGTTCATAGGTAATAAGTACCTAGGCAAAAATACTCCTCACTTACTGAAATTTGTGGGACTTCTGTGATCATCTTTGCTGATGACAAGAATTTATCTCATTGACCATGAAATTCCTAAATTGTGCCCCTAGATTATGTTAAAGGAGGCACATATTTAGTGCCAGAATCACAGTCTCCTACCTGAGGTATCACAGAAACTGGATGGAACAGCTTCTTAACAGCCTGCTCGCAGTGATGTGAGAAGAAGAAGAAAAATCTCTGCTTGACTCAAACCCAGATAAACTTTCCACAGCACTAAAGCAACACCATCTTTTTATTTGTAAAACAGAGAAGTCTTTAAAATAAAATCTGTGACATCACTGATCTCAATCCTGCCATTTCCATTTCCATAGCCTGAACAAAAGTGCACTTCATGGTAGAACTATCCTACTTTGTAAGACAGCAGCTAAAACAAGAAAATCCAGCATGTCTCAGGTCAGTCTCCCAGTGTCCCCAACTCAATGCAGGTATACTGACTCCAGGCCCCTTCTCTGGGCTTCCCACCATTCTTCATCACACCATTTAAACCAGACACAAAGTCATGCTGATTCTGTGAAGGCATCCAGACAGACAAACTGCAACATTTTCCAAAGGCAAAATCATAGAGTGTAGTGAAAGGGAAATTGTATTGACCTTTTGCATTGCTAACAAGGGATTTGCAAGCACACTGGCTATGTTTATTCAACCAGAGTTGAAAAGAAAACCAGAATCATATGAAACATCCCTCTAATCCATGAGCCCAGTGAACAGGATGGCCCTAGCTATTGTGTCAGGGCATACAGTTTGGGGTCCTTAATCCTTCAAATTATTGGCATGGTGCACTTGTTCTGTGACAGCTCTTTCAGATCTTTTCCCATCTCTATTGTTTTGTTTTCTGCTTGAGTAAATAGTAGGGCAAAAGTGAGACACATTTTTTTCTGCTGTCATCTGTCAGAATGAGTGGTCTGGAACTTCACCTCCCTGCTTTTTTTGTCAACATTGTTCTTGACTACTGCAGGCGAGCTACCATCAAGGAAAGAGTTCTCTCCCATTTAGTCTTGCATGAAAAGAGCAGAATGAAAATGATAGCACAAAGTACAAAGCTATGAAGAACAAGGGTCAAAAATAGAGATAAAAAAAACCAAAACAGAATCTGCCTTATTTATATCACAGACCACCATTCATATCCATGGTGGGCAAACACAAAGTGAACAAATTGCCTCCAGTTTGCAGAAGGAGAAAACTGAGGCAGAGAATGGCAATCTGACCATGATCACCCCACAAATCATATTGCATATTAGCAATCTCAGGCTTAATCCTAATTTCATCATCTATCCACTAGGCAGCACTGCCTTGTTTTTGCATCAGAATTATTACAAATTATTAAACCAGGGTTATGGTAATTTATACCAACTTGGCACAGACAAACAAGGGAAGCAGAAAGTTCAGCTGTGAGGGGATCTTGAACAGCTCAGGGATTTTGTGTCATGGTTTTCAAGCTTTGTTGTGGTAAATGCTGCTGACTCCTACCTGGTATGAGCACTGTCTTCTGGAAATCCTTTAGAAAAAAAGATTTGAACTCAGTGACCAGTCTTCATTTGTCCTCAAAGCACTCTGTGTTACTTTTAAACTAGACAGTCCCCCTACCTTCATTCTTTATAATTTCAATGGAATCATTGTAAGAAACCATGATAATTGTTGGTATTGATAATAGAAAGGGAAGAAGAGCAGCATTCTGTTTGTGCCTGCACTAGAGCCTCACTGGAGAGACAGGACAAAGGTAACCTTGGCGTCTGCTGTTAAGTTTCAAATCCCAGGAGGAACGAAGACTCTGAATGATGGCTTAACACTTCTATTGCTGGGAACAATGTTAACAGGAACAAGCAGATTCTGCAAAGATAGTGTTTTTCTTAGCAGAGGTAAAGTTTGACTTTACTTTCTCTGCCTTCTACCACAGCCTATTCCTTCTCTCTGTCCGGTAGAGAGGGTAGTATGGAGCAGAATGTTTCGATGAAATCATTCAGAACCTGGCTCTGTTTCCAGCTTTGCCATTACTGCATGCAGCCTTGTACAAAACACTTGCCCACTCTCTTGCATTGCCAGTATTTCCAGCCCTTTCAATTCAAGTAGCAGCTGCCACACATACCAGTGTCCATAACACAGAAAGTCAAGGAAGTCTTGATTTGTCTAAATTTACTGTAGACCGTATGTGCAAGAAATCCATGCTTCCTCAAAGGGAATGCATTGCTGTGCAGTTGTGATAGGGTGTATGGGCATATGTTTCTGCTTGGCCTAATTAATCATTAACTTACTTCA
Source organism: Sialia sialis (assembly GCA_009812075.1). NCBI lineage: Eukaryota > Metazoa > Chordata > Aves > Passeriformes > Turdidae > Sialia > Sialia sialis. The sequence goes on from VRYO01001366.1 coordinate 11,102,695, forward strand.
ATAACCAATTCTTATTTGGCAGGCTATGCTATCTGTTACTACATTCATGCACATATAAATTGGTTCACACATACAGACATCTTTGCTAGTTAAACACAGCTCATCATTGCAACAGGGAACATTGTGTTCCCTAGTAAAGTATAGATAATGCTTAAAATAAGCAATTTATGAACCTGAAATACTCGCCATAAATGCATTACAATGCTACTTCAACTTTCTGTTATGATTATTAGTACTGACATCAGACTAGAAAGTTTATGAGTAAATAACAACAACAACATTAAAAGAGTATGGATGTAGTCCAAGCACATTTCAGGTTTTGCTTTGAACAACGTATGTTTACTTTCACTGGTAAGTTCTCATCTCTAATCTTAGGGACATCCCATCCTAAAAAGGGATCAGATCTGACATAGGGAGCAATAAGCTTCAGCAATGGGGAGACACTTCCCTTCTCTCTGTACAGGTAGAAAAATACCTTTATCTAGCTGGAAAGGGAAACATAATGCAGCAAAGTGCATAAAGTGTGCCAGGTCTCAAAAGTAAATAGTGAGGAAAATGCTAAGCAATCACTGAAAGTGTGCAATGTACATGACTAGCTGTAACAATATACTGCTCAGATTGGATACATGTTCTGTAATCCCACTTTTCAAGATTTGCTATTATTCCTACCTTAAAAGAGCAGAAGTTGTTTCAGGACATTTTCTTCTCTTCCATTCAAGAAAGAATTGAGTGGGTTCTTCTGCCCATTCTTGCTCCATCCACCATGAAAAGGACAGTAAAGAAATTTTATTTTTAATTAAAAGACTGCAGGAGAAGGTGGGCTGTGTTGTTGAAGACAGATTTTAAAAGTGAAATTGCTGAAACATTGTAAGATTAGAGGCAGATTTAACAGTTTACATAGACAAATGGGAGAGCAAAAGTACAGGTAAAAAGATAGGTTTTTTACTTAGTGCAGAACTGTTTAAAGATGATTGCTTTGGATGAAATAACAATATATCTTCCTTAGCCTAATTTTTAATTTATAGAGCGAATTGAATTGTGCAGGAAAAGTTCTGAAATTTCTTCTTTGCATTACTTTCTGCCCGTTTCTACCCAAAAGCCAAAGATACAACCCAGAGATGTGCTAAATCTAAAACTATTTGGAAATAGGGAACCAGAAGCTTAGGTGACATAGGAACATAAAGCAAAAGAACCTAAGCTTGTAATACTTTAGACCAAGGCCCAAGATTAAATCTCTGACCTGTGGATTCTTACTCAGCACCACTGGCAGATAAGTTTATTTCTCAGAATTTTCACTTGTAAGACTGAAATCTTGAAAGCAATTTGGGAGAGGAGCAAAGCACTTATTCTCTGCCGGGATTTACAGTAATTTCACAATTATAAGACGCACCTGATTAGAAGCCACACATCCGGGTAGACCACGGGATTTGTCCATATATAAGCCACACCCAAATATAAGCCACATTTTTTTTTTTTTTAAGCGAGGATCCGGGTTTGGCGTCAGGTGCTCAAGTTGCAAACAGTTTTCATAGACCAGCAAAGCCTCTAAAGGCAGCCCCAGGCACTCTCCCCGGCAGCTCTCACTTCAGGGTTGGCATTTCACTGGGATTTGTCCATAAATAAGCCGCATCTGATGATTAGCTGCACTACTGGGGTAGGCTGGATTCTTCAATGAAAAAGGTGCTGCTTATAATCGTAAAATTACTGTAATTTGCTTTCTGTCTTCATTTCTGTCAGCAGCAAGGGAATCTTTATCTACCCACAGCAAGCCTAAAACTTTTGCAATGTGAAGGATCTGAGCACAGCAACGTTAAACAGAAACGAACAAAAACAACTCCAGAAATAAAGAAAAGACTGATTTAAAAATGCAGATTCCTTCATCTCCCCTGCCTCAAGAAGATGTAAGTTTGTAAAGAATGTTAGATCTAAGTTCAGATCTCTCTTGCATAAGGAATAATAGTAAATAGTGTAAGTAATAGTTAAGTAAGCTTAACATTCATATTTTGACATAATAACAGTCATCATCATCATCATCATCTTCCATTAATTTCCATTAAAGCTCAGAGGGCATTTTGGAACTATTACTAAACTAATATTCCTAGTTTGGCCATTGCACGGGCAGATTTTTTTTCAAACCTCTTTTTTTTGTCAAATAATTAAGCAATATGATATATAATCCCCTTCTTATCTTTAAAATTTAATCTAAGATAATCTAGAAGGCTTCACTTAATAACCCAACTCAAAACATTCTCTAGCTGATCTGTTTAAAGCTGCAGAGTTCTTTATCCACAAATTCCCAAAATCCCCATTTCCCACTCTCTTATCTGAATGGGTGGGCATTTTACACAAAAACCTGTATAATGCCAGAGTAAAGTAGTAGGTCCCAGGTATTTGTCCTTTGACCAATCTACTTGCAGCTGAGAATATGCTAGCTCCTGCTGAGTCCCAGCCTGTCATGGGTCATGCTTTCAGTACCCAGTTTAGTTCTAGGCCTCAGGATCCTTCGTGGTAAATTCAAGTGTAATGCCTTGTTGACTCATCCCCTGTCTCAAGTACCCAAAATACCAATGTAATTCACACTCTGAAAATCAGGATTTTCTAGTCTTCTGAGTAACTACCATCCCACTGTGGTAAATTAAGTGCTTTGCACAAACTTTAGACATGGACTTGCTTCCCAACAACCAATCTACTAAGTACCTTAAGCAAGATACCAATACTAAAGTCCTAGGACAGAGCATAAATCCTGCTGTGCTGTCCCTTTGCCAGGATGTTTAATTTAATAAAGGGCCAAAAAGGAAAAACGAGGACAGTATTGTTTTAAAGGTTATCACAACTAGTCAACCAAGACCCTTGAGTCCTCACGTTTGTGTTTTGCTACATAGCCTATGTCTGCCTCAGTCTGAGGCTCAAAACTGATGAGGGAAAGTAAGCTGTATATGGAGAATCCCTAAGGTTCTGAAATGTAAAATAATAGCAAGTCATTTGTAGCATTTGTTTGAAATAAACATACAAATTACAGAGAATTACTGAAAGACATACCCTGAGTCACACAGCTTTTGCTGTCACTTGTCTACTGAATAAACTACTCCTCTCTGGGAATGTCAGTGCTTTATGTTGAAAACACAAAATATTCACAAGTCATGTCTCTATGATGTATACATTATAGGCATTCAGAAATACTGCTGTTTAATTTGGGATACCCTTAATGTCCAAACAAGGAGTCAAGATTCCTCTGCAGCTTTTAATGCCGTTTCAGATAGAAAGCAAAGCTCAATTATTTTATTTTGAAACTCTGAAAATTAAATGACTGTCACAGTCTAACACCAAGCTGTGAATCTGGGAAGAAGTCCTGCTGTTATGACTCCCATCTGAGGTCCTGGACACCACACGTTCCCATAACAAGACACTGGCTACAAGACAAAATTATTTATCTATCTTAAGAAATCTGTCCTGTCCTACCTATGAATTACCCTGAAAACTCACTTCATTCTCTCCAAGCCATTAAAACAGTCACTGTTTTATTTTGCCATTGCAGCACTTCTATTAGGTGTGAAACTAGAGCTTTCCCCTGGGATTGCACAATATTTTAGGAAACCTATCTGTACACAAGCCTTTGTCTGAGAATGTTTATCAATAGAAACCATACATATAATAAATCAACAAGTAAACATTTAAAATGGGTAACATGGTGCAGCTGAAGTAAGGAGGTAAGAGCTTCCACTTAAGGATTGTGAATGTGAAAACTCATGGTGTTAAATAGTAACACAGGTTGTGACTACTGGGGTATTTACAATACTGTCTTTGTGCTTATACTGGTCAGAGACCATTTCCAAGAAATAAGCACCCTCCTTATTTAGCTGTACCTTGCTTGACTGACCCTGATGAAGTGGACAAAGGCAAAGAGACTGAGTATCATTTATCACTTGCACTTCAGAGTGATGAGATGATAACAGTGGGGACCTACAGGGCAAAGCCTGGGAGTACTGATTTAGATACTGGACTGCAATGATGAATCTCCTGTGCCGACTCAGTCTGACCCAGAAGCTTAGGGACAGATTTTCCTCCTCTGCATATTAATTAAGGGAATATATGCAAATGCATCAAGCCTTAAAACTATCAGTCATACATCTTGGCCTTAATAAATAAATTTGGGTATTACATTGAGACCATTCCAGATTTATTTGCTATAGCAACCATTTTAAGGACATTGCCACATGCCATTTTATCATACTGCATACAAGAAGTGCATTCTGTGTTTTTCTTCTGACAAGAACTTCACTATGATTGATTTCAGGACACATTCACTAGCAATTTTGATAGTCAGACAAAATCACAGTCCAAGGTATGTACATCTGTAATTCTGCCAGGTACATTCTTGTTGGAAAACCCATATATGTATGTATGCATGTATGCATGTATGTATACCTATGAGTATTCTTGTTCCCATGCCACACAATGCATTATGTGAAAGTCACTATGCTTTGTAGCATCATCATCTGGTGATGCTTGAAGCTGCACAGATTAAAGAAATTGTTCTGCCTTCCAGTGGGCATTTAATTTGCCTAAATTTAGCTGCTGTTTCTCTGTTACTTCATTGCAACTTGAGTGTGTAAAAGGTGACTATGGAAAATTAACTGCATATAGTAGAGCAAGACTATTAATAGATTTACAATGCTTCAAAATAATAGAGACACACATCCCTTCACGAGCTGGGACATCAGAAGAGTCATCCCATGCCTCACCCCATGCAAACACGTATCCCTCTGCATTCCATGCAAATACAGTCTGTGGCAGGACAGTGCAATGAGGACTACTGCAGCAGAATCAGAAAGAGAAATCTTATATGGTTTGCAGAAAATTACAGATGTTAATTTGAATACCCTTCTCATATATTACTAGACTAGCTGGTAGTGGCCTAGAAGAACTATTGTCAATGACAGAAATTGTGCTGTGTTGGGTTTTTGAGATAAATCTTCCAACGTTCATAGAAGCAATTGCAATGCAAAAGCATCTCCTTAGCAAATAAATGGTGATCTGATGGCAACCATCAAGATCAATTTCAGCCTCACTGTACAACTCCTACCATTGTTGCCAGCACTTTTGATGGAGTAATATTTATTAATGTGTTGAAATCTGATGCTAGCAACAGCACACTTAATTACTATGTTCTGCAAAGTTTTCTCATACCTTCGAGGCAGAGAAGCAGGCCTGCAGGCTAAGCTGTTTGTGCTGACAGAAGTCTCAAGTCTCAGATGAGAAGCAGGAAAGGAAAGGGAACTGAAAGGTTTTCCAAACCTCTAGCATCAAGCCAGCAACAACTCTGGGGAAACACATTACAGAAGTTACAGGATGAACAAGGCCCTGATGGGTTTATACACACGGTGATGGCAGCTGAGTTTCCATCATCTGCAGAACTTGAATAGATTGAGAGGACACTGAGAGAAATCCCTCCCAAACTAAGTGTTTGACGACACTGAATTGCATTTCCCTGGGGCCCTAATGGGACAGTGAAAGCATGTGCTGAAATAGGGAACATCTTTTGGGTTTTTATTAATTTTATGCTGCCCACTTCTTTAATTTTTTTCCTATAATTTCTAAATACTTATAAAGTTGCATATATTCCTAAAACACAGCAATATGTAGTAAGTACATATACAGCAATCTGAGTTACTAGTATTAGGAAAGAGAAAGAACAATCAACTTAGCATATTTAGCAAAAAATGCATTGGTGACTTACTACACAACTAGAATTTTAATAGAAACTTATTCCCCTGCAAATTCATTGCTTTAGCTTTCAGGAACTCTTAAACAGGAATATAAGTGTAAAAAAAAATAAAAAGTAACTGGAATGTGTTAACAGGATAAGTAGTACTGAGACATCATTTATTGTGATTAGGCAGAGCTATCATGGTAGAGCCTATAAAGATTCAGTGTCACTTCAGATATTGCTAAGCCCTCAGTCATTCATCAACAGTAGGCTCCACTCCCTAATTATTATAAAATAATGTTGTGTGAAAAAAAATTTCCTTTATAGCTACATCAGCATGGTTCTCTGTGTCTTATTGTTGTTCCTCCATCTTGGCTGCAGCAGCCAGACACACACCTTAAGGAACCACAGAATTAAACAACTTGGATGTTGGAACCAGCTGAACAGCTCAAAGCAACTGCACATCCTGGAATGTGCAAATAGATTTATATCATCTACATGAAGCACATTTTATTTAATGAACAATAGACCAAATGTCTCTGTCTTGTGAATTCCAATTAAACTCATGAGCTTAGCCCTCAAACTGGATACATATTAAAATAAATATCTAGGGATGTATAATCAACAGAAATCTGACCTGATCTCCCTTCAAAATAATCACCATGTAATCAGTTCCTGTGCAAAAACAGAAGTCAGTGTTTCCCCTTCACTCTCCCTGGCTGTAAAAAGCTGGTCCATATTAAACTAATGTGTGCCTTTGACTTCTCAGTCTTTGGAGATTGTGTCTGTGTGTGGTCTGTTCTCTCTGCAGAATATGTCCAGCAACTCATGTGTGTCTTCTACATTTGTTCAACAGCCATGAGTGGCCCAGAGTATTCCTGCAAAGTGAGGCACATATGGCAATGATTAATGGGGGCTGAGAAATAAATAAATAAGTTGTGGGGGGGACTTTGAAAAGGGCACAGAATGGAGGAGATTAAAGCATCCTTTGAGTCCGATAATGAATTCATAACCAACTGTAAGAGCAAATGAAGAGATAGTGCCTACACCTAGAAGCAAGAGAAAACAAATTAGACAGACACATTATGAACCAGGATTTATAACACAATAAAAATGAAGAATATAATATCTGGAAAGATCATAATAAAAGCATCAGCTTCCTGGCAGTTCTGAAACAGGCAGCAGGGCTGCTGGACTATTAAAGATAGCTTCAAACAGCAGTTGATAGAAATCAAGGGGAGAGCAAGAAAAATCATATTCTTTATATTAACCTATAGAGTTCTGTGTTGTTACATTGCAGACTGCACCTTTCATCTGTAAATACCTGCAAAATGTATGTGAAATATATGTACAAGAACACAGAGCTGCACACAGAAATATCTGTTGTGATGTGAATCAAGAGAAGATACATAGGATTCAGGCTTACCTTTGTGTTGATACTTGAGTATTGGCCCTTTCTCCTGGGGCAGGCTAGAAAGATCTGAATTTGCTTAAGATGCCAGCAAACTTATAAGGAAAATATGAGACAAAAGAATACAATAGCCTAGGCCAAACACTGGGGATCAGGAGTCCTCAAGTTGTCTTGACCATGGTCTTTTTCTTAATGCCATGCTCCTTTTTCATTTCTTGGCAGATGTCATTTTTATCTGTGCATATTAAAGAAGGAAAAGATGGGATTTCTCATCTGCTGGGTTTACTTGTCATGCTGCTAATTGTGCAATGCAGCCCAGCCCAATGGCATTACCATGCCACACAGCCACCTCAAGTCTAGAGAAAAAAAAACATGAGGACTGTAAAGCAGCAGTTAATCCTAAGTCCTCTACTCTAGGGACCACTGCGTGCTGCTGGCCTATCTCTGGGCTTCCTCAAAACAGAAGGAAATATTCTTGAAATACCTCTTCTTCTATGGAGATCAGACTATGATGTATGTTTGACCAGACCAAATATTAAACTGTGGGTAATTTCCTGCTGATTCTGCAATTTTCTCTATCATTTGGACACAAGGCATCGTTCAGACAGTCATCCAATGCACTGATGAGTCTCAGGAGAGATGGAATCATGAACCTCTCTGAAGCAGGCTGCCTTCTTAAGGATCAAAACTTCAACAAACCTGAAACAAGCAAGCAAGCTTTCACATGACTTGGGTTTTCACCTTTTTCTGCTAAAAAATCTCTGTACAGCAATGCCTGTGAGTAATATTTATTACAGGTAAGGTTCTCAATACATCACAGTCTACACAGCTTCACCATCACTGCTACTGGCTGTCATAAGAGGGATGAGGCAATCCAGTTCCAGGATTTGAAGTATTCAATCTGAGTTTGAGTGATTTTATCCACTATGTGCAGCTTTGCTAATGCTTAGCTGAGAAGGAGACTGTAATTCATTTGACCATGTGCATTGATCAGTTCAGATACGAGAGAATATAAAAGGCAAAGGAAAAGTAAGAGCTGTTTTCTAGGGTTTTTTCCATTAGCATTTTGAATTAGCTGTGTGTTTTTACATCTTCAGCTCCTTGGTTAAATCTGATTATGATACCACAGGAAATGTCTTAACACACAGGATAATGAATAGAAGAGCAGTACATACTACATACTTGTGTAAATACATTCTCAGGTCACTGCTAGGCTGATAAAAAACTCATATGCTGCTCTTTGATTTTGTGACATGAGCAGAGCTCCTTTATTATGATATTGCATTAATTCATTCTAGGTCCAGCTGTTAGGCAGCACAACTACAGTTCCATTTGGATGTCCTGAGCTTTGCACATGTAATAAATCACTGTGGCAGCAGAGGGATTTATGTGAACAATCCCTCATACATTTACACAAATTCATACACCTATCAAAGACTGTCTTTTTTTGCAGCTCACTTCAAATAACACCTGCAAAAGTCTTCTAAGTTTCAGGATCTGACATGTTCACTGAGTCAATTTATGCAATGAGAAATTCAGCAGTACCAAAGACTCACAGGACCTTTTGGAGAAATGCTGAACATGGAGACTCATTGTTACTTCCTTGTTCACCCTTCAGAGCCCCCAGCACATTGCGTATGCTCAAGTATTGAAATCAAAATTACAGCAATCTGTGCATTCTTCACAGTCCCCATATTTTAGGGCATTCACCATGTCCCAGTTGCACTGGCATGGCAGTTTCAAGCAAGCAGAAGAACCAAATATATATTTAGCAAAGCTGATACGCAGAAGAAAGAAATATCTCCTGACCCAGAGTTATGCTGAACACAAGGAACAAGTCAGGATTTTCAGAAAATCTCAGGACACTGGACATACAACTCCCATTAAATATTGGTTAAGTGACTTCATGGTTCTTTGGCTTTTTTAAAATATTAGCTGCAGTTATTCAAAGAACACACCAGTTAATATATTTGGGGGCCATTACTCTGGTTTATAAAAACAGGAGCCTAAGTCAGGCTCCTGAACCCATACTGAGGCATTGAAGGAAGTGCCCGGGCTTGTGAAAGTGCTGAATACTAGCCACTCCCACTGACTCAACGAATGTGCTCAGCAACTTGCTAGCAAATCAGGCCCAAATTAGAGCACTCACATGAAGCTATTAATCAGCCAAGTCTCACAGCAAAAACAGTTCATCAGGGGAAGCAAGGAATAGAAAAAATTAAGACTACAAGGAAGAGTGAAGAGATTGCTCTACAAACTCAGCTTTAGCTTGCTACAAGAGATTTTTCTTCAGAAGTTTGACATTCAAACAAAACATTTCCATGAACAGAAGCTCTTTGCTTGAGTCTGCTTCAGCAACAGCAACACCAGTTTCATATAATGCACAATGCATCCCCAAAGATTTGCACTAAATCAAGTTGACAAGAAAATCAAGACAGAAACCATGCAGAAGAGCTTTGAAAAATAAATCAAAAAGACTATGCTGATTCTGCAGCTCTGTGCACAGATAAGCCAGCTTTCTCAAAAGCCATCTCAGATTGTTGCTAGGGCATGTGAAAATGTACAGAAGCAGGATAGAAGCAATGTAGATATTACACATAACCCATGGATATTGAAAAGAAATTACTGTCACTTCCATGAATTCTGTTATAACTACTTCAGCACTACTATTGCTTCAGGAGAGCCAGGACTGGACCCCTGTTGTCAAATATAGGATGTACCTCTAAAATGTCTGAATCACCACTCCTTTCATAATTACTTGACATACGTTTTTCTAAACAATGTCTCTTCTGATTTTTTGGACAGATTTTGCACAGTTTTCTTTGCATAGATTTATGTTTTCCACTTACATATTTTCCTATCTTGCCTTAATATGGTTTTGTAAAAGGGTAAACATTCAGTCTCTTTCCACAGACACTTGGCAGCCAAAAGCTTTCCTAATGTGTTCCAAGTCTCTAGGGCAGAGGAGTCCCACATGGGATAGATCTACCAGAAAATTTTTTGTCATACCACACCCAGTCTCTGCCACCAGTGCTGGTGGCTTGACCATATGAAAGAAGAGGTCCATATGTTCCAAAAATGTCAAAGCTCTAGTGCACCCAGAGAGGTGTGAAAGACACGAAAATTCAGAAAATATTTAATGTTACTCTGAGTTAGATGGTGGCATGAAGTTTATGAGGTATTTAAGTCACCAAAACCCTTCCAGTCTTTGGCTGGCTGGATCAGTTATTCCAGCCTACATATTTTGTTAGACACATCCTCCTCCGTAATGAATTCGATACAATCTTGTTTTGACAAATATGCACTTCAAACATATTATTATTTCCTGACATATTTTCCACAAAGCTCTACATCTGTTTTGCACCTTATATTCATTATTTGAGGCAGCTCCCACCTCAGAGTCCTTGCACTCCATGTTCCCAGGATAAGAAATTCAGTGACTAAGGGAAAAATGTATGAAAGAAGGTGGCATGAATAACAATGAAGATGGGTGTGCTCACATAAATCAGGAGTCACCATGGTCACAGATGGCCTCCAGCCTCAACACTGCCAGGTGACAGTGATTTGTAGGCAGTGCAGCAGAGACAGGCCTTGAAGGGGGTTTTGGAAGACAGTTGGGGGTAGCTGAAGTTTGGCAAAAGGTTTTACAGGAGAAATGTGTCTAAATAAAAAAATGCAGACAAAAAAGAAGATAAATGTTAGTGGAATAAACGAAAGGCACAGAAAATCAGGTATTGCATTAAACAGTGAAGAAAGTCTTAACAATGACACAGAAACTGCTCTTTTGGCTTTAAGTACCAAAGCTGGTATTTTTTAAAATGAAACATGATTTTTGGTTTGGTTTTAAGTGTCCAGCTTATATTACAAGCTTATATTAACAAGCTTGTTTGGTCTTTTTCCACTTGGAAAAAATAGGGACAAGCCATGTTCTGAAAATATTAAGAACCTGCACTGAAACATTGGTGAAAGGCCAGCTCTATTAGCATTTTGTTAAGAAACAAGGTGCACATAAAATCAATCTTATATAACAAACACAACTTTGTATCCCTGCTCACCTTATCACGTTTGGTAGCTTTTTCTGAATCAGAATGTTAACATTACTAGTTAATGTTACTAACATTACTACATGTAATGTTACCAGTAAAATTTTTGAGGGCAAATTTTATAGGCAAAGGTAATAGTTCTTCCTAAATTAACTGACACAGTTGAGAAAAAGCAGGCAAGCTTCTGTACTGTCAGTTTCCTAAGCCTTTGACAGAAACACTCCATCATTCCCTGTAGATTTACCTTCTCTGACCCTCTGACACAAACATCTGAATATGCCATTTAACTTGCTAGTAACATAAGTATAGAGAATAACACAGTCTTGAGTAAGACATGGACATGTTCAGACAAGGAACAAACTGAGGAGTCTAAATTGAAGCTCCAAATAAGCATCACTCTAGAACAAATTTGCAAGCCTGGATCCCATCCTGTTTAGTTCTGAAGAGTCCATGGCTTTCATTGGCATCTGTGAGAGACTGAAAGGAGGGAGCACCTGCAAAGACAATTTAATTATTGAAGATCTTGAAAACCATTATTCAATTTATCTGTATATCAGAAGACAAAGAGGAGGGTCAAAAAAACCCCAAAAAACACACAAACATAAAACTATTCACCAATTTCCTTAAATTTCTAGAAGAGCAAAGAGAAATTTCACACCTTCCTTAGTGACATGTATTGAGGGCAAGTATCCAAACAAAACATTACCGTTTTAGGAGCCATGCACTGGCCCATTGGCTTCTCTCAATATAATTTATGCTAATATACAGAACCAGCTCTTTGCAAGAGAAAGATTCTGAGCATGTCTCTGACTTGGGAATGTGGCTGTTTAGAGACTGAGTGGAGTGCTACTGTTCAAAGAAAAAAATTCAAACAAGCTCATTCTACTTGAAATGTGTACAAATGTAGAAGGTTACTGAAGAAAAACCCAATAAAAAACTGATTCAAAGAAGAGAAAGTGCCTAGCCATTGACCTGGTTAGAAGGACTCCTCCACCAACAGGTATCTGGTGTTGTTACTCAATGACCAAGCCTAACTTCAGCACTTTTCATGTGGGGCTTGAGCTACAGATCATTGCATTGGTGTGCTGGGAGTGGGAGGAAGCAGGAGGGTGCCAAGCCACAGGCTGCTCTGCCATATCCAGGGGACAGAGCAGGAATCTCTGGAGAGATTCCAGGGGAGCACAGGAGATCCCTCTTCAATCGGTGTGTCCGAACTGATGCTGAGCACTTCACAAATGCTGTGCAAGGTTCATACACGAGCTGGAACAAGACCAAAACTTCTCATGCAATCTGCCTCCCTCAGCTATTTTGAGTTTATATCAGACAGAAGTTTGGATATGGTTTTTCCAATTGTAGACAATGAAATCCAGCGATCATTTGAGAGTAGAGTTCTTTTACTGGGATCAAAAAGCAGCTGATGTCATGGTTCATAATGTTCACAAAATCCTGACCCAAATCTCACCAAAAGCTTACAAAATTCAAATGTCACTTTCTTGGTTTATCTATGACAGAGACAAGGCAACTAAAGCCATCTAAACCACATGAAGAGTCCTGGCAAACCAGTTTTGTTACTACATGAAAAGGTCTGGACACAGTTGCAGAATGTGTGCTTATCCAAAGCTACTCAGCCATGGAAAGGTGGGGCTGTCACTAGCAGAAGTGTATTTAGTGGGAGGTGTTATGCAGCATGGTGACAGTATCATTTAAAATATTATATCATTACTACTAACATTATTTATATTATTATATTATTATTTAATGTTTATAGCAACATATTGGACTACACTAATAATTTATATTTCTGCTCTCTCCTAATCTGTTAATGCTCAGCAGTAAATCAGAAAATTATGATTAATTCTGAAAGTAAGCCACTCTATTTCCTAAAAAGCATATTTTTAAACCAAATTCTCTGCACATCAGCATATTTATACACCAGAGATAATTTCCACTGGAAATATAAATAGGATGGAACTGTCCACTAAAAAAATAGTTGCATATTAAGACCTCTGATAATGAATCTCAAGACATGCAGGCTCTGGTTTGTCTGACATCCAGGCCAGCATTTGCAGGTGGAATGCAAACTGTAACCAAATGTGATTATAGCTTTATTTGGCAAAAAGCATGACTCGTAATGGCCTCTCTTTCACAAAAACTGTGTATCAGGAGAAGTCAATGGCTGTGTTTTCCAAAAATCACTGTTGATGTCTGAGTTCTTTTACAATACTCACAGCTTTCCACAAAGTATTAAAATAAGATATGTTTATATAAAGCTGGCACCCTGAATGTACTAATCAAGTATCTTGGTGACATGAATGTCAAATAAATTAAATCTGGTGAGGTAGAAACATGTCCTGTAGCATTTTTTAGATGACATTAGGAATGCAGTAGCATGGTAGTTCAGAACAGAGCTGTACTATGTAAGGAAAAGCAGGAAGGCTAGAGAGGAGAGCAGCAAAGAGAGTGAAATTTGTTTTAAGTGATTGCTGACTGCAGGTGCCCAATTTGAATTTTCTTGTGTCTGTACTTTTTCCCTCAAGTGCTGAATGTCTGCAGTGTGCAGCATTTTTGAAAACAGTTTTTAAGTTACATGGATTTCAATTTAAATAGATCAGGGATGAAGATTCATTCAAACATTTTTCATTCAAACTTTCATTTTTTCCAACTCTAACGTCAGTGGAGCCATTTTCAGCAATTTCTTTAATTTCTTTCATTCTTCTGACAAAGAAGAATTACTTAGTTGTAGCTCAATGATATTCTTGTTTCCCTCATTATGTAACTAAACAGCCATAAAACAAACCAAGGATGTGCTCAGCACAGCTAACAAGTAATGGAAAAATGAAGCTGATCTGTCACTGCCTTCTGGGTGACAATAGAAAAGGCCTTCTCTGATTCATCTCCTGCCTCTGCATAGTGCTGGTTGAAATTTATTCCTCCTTTGTAAAAATTGGGTGGACATGTTTTTCTTCTCTCCACCCTCCATGGCTAAAGCTTCATCTCATACAGTATTCTGTTGACAGATTTTTCTGTTTCAAGGCAGCTGCTTAAACATACCTCAGGAATTAATTTTTCTTAGCATAAAAAGCCCTGGCTGGTGGTGTCAGAGTGCAGTATTTCCTTGTCACAGCCTCCAGGTCACTTTACATAAAGCTGTATCATAAGGAGAACATTGAAGTTTCCTCAGAAGGAAATACTAATTTGATCACAAAGCAGAGTGTATGTCTCAGAGAATCATCTTTGGGTTTATGGTAAATGCTGATAAAAATCTAGAAAAATCAGTGCAAACCTAGCTTCATCTACTCATGTTTGAAATTGATAGTAAAGTTATATATCAAAGGCAAAGTCATCCAGGAGCACATTGTCACACATCCTTATCTCCCAGATGCATAACTTGTTTTCACTCAGATAATTACTACACAAAGACTGTAAGTCTGTCAAATATAATAGAAGTGGAAAAGGGGGCTGTTATGCAATGTTTTCATATCCCAAATACCACCTAAAGACTGGACTGTACAGGTGAAAGAGTAATTGTTTTTAGCTGTCATGTCTTGCACATGGCTTCTCACAAAAAGCACAACCTCCCTTTACAAGTAATTGCAACAAAGGGCAGATGAAGGACAAATCTATTTGTTTTGTGCTGATCCACTTTTAGCACAGTATCCAACAAAAATCTTCCTCTCCAAATTCTGGTTTTGTGCAAACTTGCATTTGTTACAAGTTTATGTGAATTTCCCAACCTGAATGAGAGCAGTAGGACTTGAATGAACTTTCACAATCTGTGTCAGCACCAGCACTGGAAGGAAACTGGTCTCCCAAGTCTGTGCATCACTGGTGTGAGGTTGATGCTGCAGCACCAGCTCTGGAGGGGAGGCTGCACAGTGGAGGTTCAAGTGCATCTAAGTGGATGGTACTGGTCTGGCAAATTCTGGGTTTTCCTCTTAGTGAATGCTTCTTGCAGCTACTCAAGGGTCTACTAGATGTCTCAGCTTCTAGTGCTCCAGCCAACACAGGTGCCAGAGACCTCCTCACCAAGATAAATGTTACAGCCTAATGTCTTCTAGACAAAACCAAGCAAATCCTACGGACTCTAAATCAGCTCTGTCCCATTGAGAGCTGTACTATTTATAGATCCTATAGGAATCAGTCCACACGTAAGCAACCTCAGCAATAATTAAAGTCATAGCATAGATGCCATGAACTTTTACACTACAGTTTATATAATTTTGCTAATAAATGCATCCAATTGCTTAAAATCATCAGAAGATTTCAAAGCAGTAAATCACTGCAGCATGAGAGTGCTAGCATTGATGAAGAGGTGTCAGCCAAATCTCTTTTATGGGAATTCCAGAGCCTAAATCTCTTCCTATTGCAGCAGGTCCCAGGAGGCTGCAGAGAATGGCTTTCCCCAGTAAAGATGACCCTGGGTCTGCTCAACAATGATAAGAGTTCAAAATGCAGGCAATTTATCCTCTGTTGCCTTTAGCAACGCTGATATGAAAATAATGATAGATACCCTGGTGATAACAACTCCTGGAATCCTAGCTGGGCTATTTTAAAAGGGAAACAAGTTTTTTTCTTTTGCTAGCACAGACACAGCTCAAAATAAAGGCTGCAAAAGCAATACCTACCTGCCTTTCAAATGGGTGTGTTGGGAGCTTGCCTGTACTGTTGGTGTGTGCTCCTGCAGTAGCATTCGCCAAACGTTGCCTCACTCTGCTTCAGCTGCCTGGCTCTGGGAATGGGGCAGTGTTTTTGTAACAATGCCATCTGCTCTCTTCCGGTCATGAAGGATGTTGAGGATAAGCTAGCAGGAGTGGTGATTCACTGCATCCCTCCCATCACCAAGAGTGAGCTGTTGTCACTGATCTGCATTTTAGTTATGGGCAAGCCTCTTTGCCCCATGCTCATTTCTCTCCCGCCGTTCACAGGAAGCAGAATAGGATGAAAAGTACTGTCCTAATAACCTTCAGGATGGATCTGGCCTGGCACAGCATCTCTCAAATGAAGCCACCAGCAACATGCAAGGCCAGTACAGTTTCAAATAAGTACTAGTCCCGTTGTCATCAGGACTCCATTCACTCTGCACTTTCTGTAGCCACATGTGCTGTCACTACCATGGATTGATCTACATTACTAAGTGTTTCATAAAAGTTTGCAGGAATCAAATACCAGGAAATGTGAGCATCATATTACAGTTTATTGCCACAATAATTTTGTGGCTTGCACTGAGGTTTTACTACTGCTTTCCAAGCAAAGTCTCCAGAAACATGAAAGAATTTTCTGTGCTTAAATAAATGCTGTTTAAGGAATAAGACAACCTTTAAGGAGTAAGGAATAAGGAAACTCCTGCACTATTGGATGGGAGAGATGCCAGAGTAGTTCATTAAAAGGAACAGAAAATTGATTATAGTTTCTATCTACATAGTGTGTATTCAAACACTCATTAAAGTGCTCACAGTTCAAAACACGCACTAGAATCACAACACTTAGCATAATACATTTCAATTGCTCTGACCAGTCTTCTAGAATCCCTGGTCTTGTTAAAGCATTTTCCAGTATGCATGAATATCCTATTTTGATTACATTTCTAAGTCCGAAGATCTGCACCCAAAAAGCAAGGATATAGAGGTACTGCTAGAGGCTTCTCACTTCTAACAAGTCAAATTGACCTCTTGAAGAAAAAGCAGCTGCTTCTGCATTTAATTTCTGCCACTAGTCTTTCTAATTCTTTGTGAGACAGACACAGTCACTATTATTTGTTTTTAATAAACAAGAGATCACTGAGATTGATGGAAGGAGAGACCAAGGTGAAATACCTAAGTGGTGCATGTGGATAGCTACTTGTGTCACTGTTAGGAATAAGACAGTCACACAGCATCTAGAGAAGGCAAAGGCAATACTTTAGGTTATGGAATGAGATTGTTTACATTTAGATGAACTTCAGGAAGAGGTTACAGATTCATACAGAACTCAGGAGGATAAATCCTCACTGGAGGATGGTAGAGCATTACTGACATGGATGGTACTATTTACAAGACAAAGAAGTCTCACAGTTAGGGGTTAACTTGAGAGAACTACAAGTCACATATACAGTGCTTAACAGAACACACAAGAATATGTACCGAAATCTATGAGAAGGAAGCATCAGAAAAGGTAACCTAACACCACTTCTCCAAAATCATCTGTTCTATATCTACCCTTATCTTTGAAAGACTGAATTCTGTAGATGTTAAAGCTGCACTATGTGTGACACTCTGCAAGAAGCAGGCTCAAAATCCAGTGAATCCACTCAGCAGGGGATTTCTCCTCTGAGAGGGAATCCTTTTGTAGCATAAGGAAATTGCAGCTGCTCCTTCCTCAGCTCCTGCAATAGGAAATGCAGGTGGAAAAGTTAGCAAGGCCTGGACAGCAACAGCTCCTCTGTTCCCAGCTTCTGGAATAATGGGTCAGCCACTCTTTTCTATAACTTTTAGAAAAAGGTATGAACTGACAAATTTTGTTTGGACAAGTTTAGTAGAGTTTGCCACAAAAATCTGAGAAATTAGTGTGTCCACTGCACCCCTAACCTTGTTTACAACTCTATTTCCATCCACATCCAGTGATTAATTACATAAGAAAAAACAAGTCTTGTATGATGCAAGTCTTCCAGGAAGTTGGTGTTTCTAATTAATTCAGAACCTTGCTAATCTGCTCACTGTTCCAGGGGCTGGCACAGGGGCTTTGCTCAACTACCATTTGAGATGCATATGCCAAGATCTTCTGCTGAAGGGAAACAGAACAGGATTTAAATTCGTGGTTTTCTTCTAAAATTGGAAAATTCATTTCAAGCCCTGTAGATCGGCATTTGTAGCATCCTGTATAAAGACGAGCCATGTTATCTTAGGCTAATGACACAGGAAACAAAAAGGCTTGCCCTATTCCTATTAATCAGTCAAAGTGATAGGAGATTTTGATAATGTTTTTAAAGACGTGCTTAAGCAATAAGGGACCCACTAGAGTCTTCTGTACTCCTTGTCTCATGCCCATCACTTAAATATGAACATTCAACACCTCCCCTGAATCAAGTGTGGTTGTGAGGCATTGCTCAGTTTGAGTTTTCTCCATAGTTTTGACTTGGATACAACAGCCTTGGAAGTACTGGAGTAGTCAGACATCAATTCAAGAAGGGCACTGGAGAAGAAGGGCCTCATGTCTCATTAAAGTCAACAGATCTAAGCACATGGGCTGCTGCAGCTCTGCTTATCAGCATTCAGTCAAGCAACTATACAAGTAATGCATTTAGGCACATCAGAGTTCTTGCTGCATCAGTCTAGTCATGCTTCTGGAACACTCAGCTGAGTCTAGCAAAGTCTAGCAAAATTATCCTCAGACAGCTAAATTAGATTATTTGGAACTCCAAGAGCCTGCAAATTAGGATTGCTGGTTTCCATCCATCTATCTTAGACAAGTCTCTTAAGCAATAATTTTCCCTCTGCTTTCTTCTCGCACATTGCCTGCAATGCAGAAAAGGCCCAATGCAGGACTCTTTCAAGAGCACAAGTAATACAGGACAAGATACATAAGACAAGAAAACTCAGGAATCTGACTTTTTAAACAGTGTTTTTAGCTAAGAAAACACTAGCCATTATTGTATTTGCCATTCTTGACTTAATCAGCCTTTCCTTGGTGGCTTTGAAAGTTGTGTTCCAGGAGATTTAAGATAACACATGGGGAAAATAGAACTAATTCACTTGTAAAGGAACTCCACTTGTGTGTGAGATTATTCTAGGTGTGAATTAGCCTAAGTAGTTTATCTCCAAGCAATTTTCAAACTCCTGTGCCAGCTAACACTTGGCCAAAAGCAGAAAACTCTCTGCCAAATCTTACCTTAGAGTTCAGCACAGTGCTGCATCTTGAAAACATTCTGGGAGAAGGGCTGGACTTGGAGGTGATAAACAGGATAGGAGAGTTCAGTGCTATGTGGCCGCTCCTCAGAGTTCCTTCCAAAAATAAACTACTACACCCTTTAAAACAAAATGTTGACCATGCAGGACATTAAAGCCCTCGGCTCAAGCACTCTTTGTACACAGCAGGAGGAGATGTTATCAGAAGTAGCCTAGCCAACAGAAACAACTGTTAAAGCAAAATTCCTTTGTGACTGGTCCATTGTTTCTGAACACCCAGCAAGAAGCAAAGGGTGTCCCTCACTGGAATGGAACAAACCTGTGTAACAGCAAGAAGCTTTGCAAATATCATTAGCTACTATTCAAAACAGCAAGACATTAGAAAAACAATGAGAGGGCTTACATATGCTTTATCACTTCTTTGCACTCCCCACGAACAACTGTCCCAAACAATAAAAGGGCAGGAGGTTGCTGTCTAGTGAATGGAAAGGATATTGCAAGGCAGGACCTCCTGAAGCCAGGCTCAGAGTTAGATGCAAGCTGCTGCAAAATGCACAGCAGGAACCTGCAGTTCAGGTTTCACTACTGCACCAGGGAGCAAGGACATGCAGGGACATTTATCATGCCTTGCACAGATAATCTGAGTTTGGAGTAGCACTGCCTCTCCGTGCATCTAAGCACAGACACACTCTGGTCTATACAGGTGCATTAATACAGTGTCAAAAGCCATCTGTGCCATTTGGAGATTACTGTTTCCTCACTGGGGGTGCAGAGACACACAGGTGTCAGATTTGGTGACTGTTTTTTGGCACATCATCCACAGAACAACCCTCATTCAAAGCATATGAAAAAGTCACATAGAGGACAAACAACAAGCTATGTTATTATAGCTGGTACAGCCACAGCAACGAATAAAACAGGAGAAGTAGCTGGTAGGAGAAGTAAGAAGATACGAGATAGAGCAGTCCCACCCGAAGATGTGCTGCCAATATTTTAAAATAACAGCTCCCAGAAGCGTTTCCCTGTCATGTGATGGATCCCACACAGGAGGAGTGGCTGTGCTGCAGAGGGAAGTGCTGGGTGGGTCGAGGAATCTGTTTGCTCTTCTCTTGTTTTCCCCATTTAAACAATGTTTTTATAAACACAGCCAAGGAGGGAGGTGGCTCCACTTGGCAGACAGGCCCCTTCTGAGTAAATTTGCTAAAAGTGACTATTCTCTGCTCTTGAAAGCTGTTCTGAGCATACTCAATAGCTATGCACAGAGCTCAGCAGGTACCCTGAATTACTAGTGCTGAAGGCTTTATGTAGGGAATTAGATTGATCCTTCCCCCAATGTATTCCTTTTTCAGCCTTCCAAAAGTAACTGCTCTTCCATTGTAAGAAGATGCATTTTAAAAGTAACTTCTTTTTACTCCCAAACGTGCTTGCATGAACCTCAAACAGGGTTGTATGACTAATAACCAGAAAATGTAATTTGGCATGAAAAATCACTTTCCTCTTCAACAAGGGTTGGTTCCTGAAATTCCAGCAACCATCCTCCCAACACACAGTTGTCCCAAACCATACAGACTGACACAGATATCACAGATATACTGAGTTTAATAAATATGCTTTAGATTCTTTCCCTATAATCCTTCTCCTTTTAGGTATTCACTTGTTTTCTGAACCCTTTTCAAATTCTCAGAAACAGAAGAGATGTAAAAAGTACTGCAGTGCAGCAAGGCTCACTCCTGTTTCTCACTAGGAGATGCAGTGTAGGAGGAACTTGCTCTTAAATCACACACTTCAGTCCTCTTCCCCCACACACATATACATGATGCTTAATTATAACTGACACGTATTTCTGCTGCAGGGATTGCTTTATGTATTTCAGTCATCTAATGCTAAAAAACCTAAAAATCTTATTTTAGTCCCAGACCAGGTTCTCAAAAATCAGAGCTAGCGCGTTTTATGTTCGGTAGGAGGGAGACCTTATCTATCTTTCCATAATCAATAACCAGGTGTCAAATTATCCTCTGGGGTAGAGGCCTAGGAAGGCTGAGAGACTGAGGCAGTACAAAGCTGCTTATTTCAAGGCCTCTCATGATTTATGCACTATATGATTAGCCAGAATCAGCCTCTAGGCTTAAGCTTGCAGATACTAGTGCAATATACAGAAATAGTAAGTGACCCAATCAAGTATTTTGCTACTTAATACATAGCCTAATTAAGATACTGTAATATTCAGGAAGTAACATAAGGTCCATGCCCTGTAAGAGATTTCTTGTAATATGAGAAAATCATATTTGTGTAGGTTTAGAGTAATTAACGAGAGGAAACTGGCATTAGAAAAATAAATAAATAAGTACCAGAAACATGCAGGAATGTTGGCAAAGAAATACAGAGGCCCATCAGCAAATCCAAGTAGCACTGTGATCTGGGCTCAAAATAGTTCCACAAGTAAATTTAGCATCTTTGGTACATTAATAAATCCATGTGCATGGCATGCAGAGAATGGCACACACAGCTGAAGATGCTGAAAGTAAGGGTAAAGGAAACAGTTTGTGTTACCATCAAGTGTTTAAAAGAGTCAGGTTCTTCACTCAAGGGTGAAACAAAGGTAACCTTGGTTCAGAGAAGACAAGACAAAAATGGATTTGTGCTCCATTCAGGACAGAATTCATGGTGGTCAAAACATAGTGACAACAGGCAAAGTCTTACTTCCAGTAGCCTAAATGTAATCTCCGGTTTCAACAGACTGAACTTGTCAAAAAGGCCTGAATGAGGATGACAGCCATACCCCACTGCTTGAGAAGGCTAGAAGTCGGTTCAACATCCTTATCAGAGATCAGAGGGCTCAGCCTGCTCCTACTGGAGCCAGAAAAAGGAAACCTATTACTAGAACATACTGCATCCTCTCCACAATGCACATCTAAATGTAACTACAATGCAGTCTGAGATTGGCATTGAGTATGCCTTGCCTAGCTTCCCCTCATGCAAGGGCTTACATCAGGCCATGACATTCCTCATTTTAGGACTCTGATCCCTCTAATCAGTTTTTTGGTTACAAACCACTATTGACAGCTGGCAGCCAAGACTCCCAGGGTGCATGTAAGTCACAAAACCACTAAACAGTCCCCCAAAGGTATGTGATGTTCCTCTGCCTCCCACAGTAGAACATCTATACCTGCAGGTGGTCACAGGTCACAACACAGCTGAATGGGAAGACTAAGGCAGTTTTCCATGGCTAACATCAACTTACGTAAATAAAAAATTACCAGAGGTAAGTCACAACATTGCTTTGGTATACCATGATCCAATATTTAATCTTTCAAGGATTCTCCTTCCTCTACTCCCTTAATGCTGATAACACCACTGTTTTCCAGAGGTCAGTGCTCCATGACTGGAACACAAGAACATGCACTTCCTGTAAGAAGGAGGAAGAAAATAAGGAACTATTAGAAAACTTTAGAGTGAAAGCCAGTCTTCATATAAGGATGTCAAACTACATGAAGCCCACTGCATTCTAGGCATGTTTTGCAATTATTCACTTATCCACAGCATTAACAGTTCACCTATCATTTCTAGCTTAAATTTGCTAACTTCCATTTACCACAACTATCTCTCTGTGCTTTAATCTGAGACACCTAGGTTGCTTTTCCTTTGTGAGATATTTCACTATGCTAACTTTAGCTAAAACCATGAACCCAAGCATATTTCATTATGCAAATTGCATCAGATTTCAGAGCTATACTGAGAAAGTCATGTTCAGTTCATTATATTTGTAATAGCAATTGCTAGGAAACCCAAAAGATAGCTGAAAAGCAACTGTGGGATTTTTTTATCAGGGGTAAATTCAGCTGCATGAACAAGATAGAAATGAAGTTCTGGCTTATTTCAAAGACTGCACCTTCATAATTCCCCCTGAAGGATATTGAATGGCTAAAACCAGGACAAAGTCAGTTCTGATAAGAGCATTAGATTAGGAAACATTACTGGCTCCATAACCCCATGCACAGTGTAGTGTTATAGTTGTGGGGTATATTTTTTTATACAGTAACCTTCAAACTTTCTACTTAGGCTTTTGAATTATATCTTCACTATTCCAGTAAGAGGCTTTCATGTGGTTTGCATTTTTCTTTAAATTAATCAGCATGGTCAACTTTGAAGCGTCACCCAAAGTGCTGTTTAAAACACAGTTATACATGACTTACCAGGTCTTAATATTTTATCTTATTTATCTTATAATTTCACCAGTGAAGGTGAAATGTTTAAGTCGATTTTCTTCCTGAGAGAGAGATTTTGAGTACATGTTAATTATCATGGCTTACTAGACAAAAAGGAACCTGATCATCTAAGTTGCTTTATATTTAGGATTTCACTCTTGAACTGTTTTTAAATATTTCAAATGCTTAGAAACACATATAACAGGCAATGGAATTGCTGTTTGTAACATTACAAAAGGCAAGAAAAGTTTTCATCTATTGCACTGTGTGATTTCTACAAGACAGCAATGAAACATTCGTATATGTAGGGCTGACTGAACATATTTTGTAAATAAAAGGTATAATCAAAAATGGCCATAATTTTATCCTTATTACAGATCATGATGTAGTGATAGTGGCACTGAGCCAGTCTGAGAGGCATATTGTGGATACTCAGCATATTATCAGCATCTCAGCATTACCTCACATTAGATATTCAGGTAGGAGTAAGAATGTTAATGTAGTCACGTACTTTTAAAATATGCATTTTAAATGTTCCCTGAATCTGGTAGGCCTTAAGCAAGTATTCCCTACTGAGAATATTCTGATAGTCATTTTGTGCATTCATGTTACTAGGCAACATATCTATCATCTACACAGCTGGCCATACTTGTCCAAGATCATGCGAAGAAGGATGACATTGCAAAACCATAAGCAGAGCTAGATCAATCCACTTGGAAGATGCTGGAGCAAGGCAACAACATGACTGCAAAAGTGATGCCTGTAAAAGTGTTCTGTGACTGCCAGTTTGTGTATATTAGGTAGCACTATAGGAAGCCTAGAGACCTTCTACTCTCTCATATCAATTCTTCTGTTGAACTTACACCTCCTTGTGCAAGAAAGACTGTTTTTTTTCACAGGGTGTCTCTTGTGAAATATTTTTTGCCTCTGCAGTTGAGCATATGACTCTGTTTTTAGGCTTCCTATTGATAGCTGCAAAAAGTTGCTAACAAATGACATTCAGGGAATCTCAATGAAGCAGGTAAGAAACATTTTTCTTAGAACTTCTACATCACTCTTGGGCACAGATATTTTATGACCAGGTAAAGACAGACATCTGTGCTCCTTAGTATTCAGCTTTAGAGAAAATAAGGTCAATTTCTAAATTTGAGTAGCAACATCCTAAGACAAAGTAGCACTAAACCTGCAATGTTACTGTTACAAGGTGATTTATGTTAAAAGCGTGGACAGAACCAAGAGAGTTTATAATACATTGTACTAAGTATAGAGGATCACAGTGGATCCACAACCTTTATGCCTGCAGCACATGTCTCAACCTGATGTTGCACACCTGTGTTTAGCTAGAGCATTTGAAATATTTTCATGCTGAAGTCTCAGAATTAGACCTTATATTCATTATTCTGTAAATGACCCTGTTGAATTCAGAGAATCCTTCCTGAAAGCAAGAGAACATTAACAGAGTAGGGAATATTAACAGAGTAAAAATCTACCTGCAAAAGTTGCTTTAACACAGAATTTTAACTGTGTTCTTCTACAAAGTCATTATTCTAAAAAATTCTGCAAAACAATTACAAAATTGCTTATGAAAACAGAAATCTTCAACTTTGTGGGGGTTTTTGTTGTTGTTATTTGTTTGTTTGTCTTTTTGTTTGGTTTGGGTTTTTTTGGTTTTTGGTTTTTTGGTTGGGTTTTTTTTGGTAGAAATATATTTGAATTCAGACTTCAAATTCAGAATTATGCTCCACAGTCAGTGTTTGAATTCCTAAAAGCATGAATAAATTGATGGGCTTATGCCAGTTATCTCAAGGCTGTTTTGCACAAATCACCCACCATCCATGTGCATTCCCCTATACTCCACTGTATCATTTGTGGCTTACCGTATGACTCAAATCACAGTCACCACACAAAATCGTGCACAAGTACTGGTGCAGGCACTTCTTGCAAAGATTTTAGTTTTCTGTTTCTAGGAATGTGATTGTAAGCAAGATTTGCGTGGATGAACACTAACAGAAAATGGTAGGATTCAAGGGATGTCAGGTGGGTTGGTTGGTTGGTTGGGGAGAATTTGCAGTTTGTTTGCCAGCCTTTATTCTTGCAGAAGAAAAGGTTGTAGCATTTCCTTATTTCTGCCATACATATGTTTATGTACACCAATTTACAATACCAATATAGGTATTATCAGATGCCCAAGTGTAAGCTGTAAGTCAGCGAGGCTGTATCAAAGCCTAAACTGGCAATCAGTGTAACTCTTTTGTCTCAGCTAAGGGATAACTAACACCAGCTGAGGATCTGGCCCTTTACATGCTGTCAAAAGAGGAAGGCTGTAGAAATCCACAGAAACAGGTTTTGTGTACATTTTCTGACATTCTTTATCTCTTGTTTTCCATTGGCCTATTTCATATTTTTGTGAACTGTCACTCCAATTATATTTGGTTTTGCAGTTATATAATTCTCCACACCCTCCCCCAGCCCTGATTCCACTACTGCTGAAGATTCAACTATAAATAGACTTGATAAAGTCTAGAAACATTTCTCTAGCTTTCAGGTGCATTTCCTTCGATTGCATGGTAACTAGCTGGCTTTCAATTGAACAGCTTGAAACAAACAAACAAACCCCAAGTGCAGACAAATAAAGGTTTTGAATCTTCTGCTGTTGATACTGCAGCACTATATCACAACAATAGTAACTAGTCCAGACTCGATAACTCCAGCAGCTGAAGTGCTCACTGGTATTGCTATGCAGATTATCAGATCCATGACAATAGGAAAATGCAATGTCCCACCCGTGCAAACTGCATATCTTCTGCAAGGCTCTGTGAAGAAGCAAAGACGCAACAGCATAGCCCATTTTTTTCTTTTGGATTCATGTTCTAGATGAATCTATGGCCTCAAAAAAGACTGATATCTCGGTCCACTATATCCACTAACAATAGCATCAATGACTTTTAAAAGGACTGTTATTTTACTCTTTTGTAAAGGCTATGCTATAACTGCATTCATTTTAGGAGTCTTTAGGATTTCAGCCCCTTTAAATGTACAAATAAATTTTCAAATATTCTGACCTAGCCAACTAACATTATTAATCCATGAACTTCAGAGACATAGGAAACAAGACACATTGGATCAAGATTAAAATTCCACTTGATATTCAGAAGGGCTGCAAAACTAAGTTCTAGATTGAAGAGAAGTGGCAACTACTTTACGCCAAATTCATCACTAGATTAAACAGATGTAATTTCCAAAGTTATGCCAAGTTGCAGCCACTTTTATGAGAACATGACCTTTTCCATTCCTGTTACTCCAACCTCCCCCTGCCCCCAATTCCTTCTTTATTTTGGAATGCAGCCCAGGATGGTGTGCACCAGTTATGTTTTTATAATACTCCAGTCTTAGTTTCCAGTAAGAGGTAAGAAGAGCCAAAATGCACATTGCAGGGCCCTTATAAATAGTTAACATCTAAACAACAGTCCTACAAGGAGAACAGATTGAAAATGGTAGCAAGATGGTAGATCCTACAGGACATAAAAGTGATGAAAATGGAGTAGTCAGAGTTTGGCTGAAAAATCAAGGTGCACAAGACAGTACTGTTTCAAATATGATTATTCATTAATTAATAGCAATGTTTCACATTTTGCTCAAGCAGAAAGCACTGAGAACTTGCAAATAAGTGCTAAATATCAGGCTAAAAGTTAAAGAGGGATTTAGTTAGCAATTACTACACAGAGACCTCAATAATTCTTGGATGCCTCATCTAGATATCTAGGTATCCAGAGACTTAAAGTGTAAGCAAACCAATAGGTCAACAATATAGGCTTTACTATTAATCTAATAGGGGCTTTAAAAGCTATCTGGAGTAGCCAGGCCTGGCTGTTCTGCCATCATTTAAAGATTTTTGTGGTCTCTTGTCATGCCAAGTCTGAGCTTTCTCCAGGACACTTTTGAATAAGGTTATGGCTAAGGATGTCAGTTGCTTGATTTTTAGTGTACTTAAAAGCCTGGATTAAAACCCTTGCCTTTTATCCCTTCGCTTTCAGTTGAGCAAGGATTTGACATTTTCTCTTGCAGTAAGTAATTTCAAAGGTCTCTATTTCAAGTGATTTTAGCACAAGAAGTATTGGACTAACAGCTCTGAAGACAAAAGACCAGGCAACAGAAAGCATGTAACAGAGGACAGTGGTAGGGCAGCCTTTCACTTGCCTAACCATGATCCAACTGGTGGTTATAAATGTGGACTTGATATAAATGCTGACTGCAACTTCACCAACATGTTTCTCTGCAGACTGTAATGGGAGTCTCTCTCAAAAGCTATAGATGTCTGCTTTGCAGATGCACTGAGCTGAACAAACCCAGGGGTCAGAGCAATGAGAGAACACCAAGATTTAAAACACTGTTCTAGAAATGGAAGGCTCACCTGCTGTCCACTACCCTTTGAATTAGCTAAATGTTATTGCATAGAAGGTCATTCTAGATCCAGTCTAGGAGCTGGGTTGTGGAAGCTGGTGAATTCAGCTATATGGAGCTTTCAAAGAGTGAACAATATATACATACAGGAGTGTAACTGCTATGTACATGCACATTTCTGAAATTGGTCTGTGTCTGCCAAAGTTGCCTGGACGCCAATACTAAATGCATTATTTCAGACTATTATTTTCTGCATAATACCTGCAACATCAGGAGTTGGAGTGATTACCTATATGTAGTGATCTTTAGCAGCAAGAACAACCAGAGCAACCACAGAGTTAACCATAAAGAACCCATTTCCAGTGTTCATGGGAACCCAAAAAAAGAAACCATGCACATAGCTATTGTTACAGCTGATACTACATATAAAGGCTCAGAGGTACCAAAACGTCATGAGCTGTGTTCTTCAGCAAGTTTCCATTCCAGTTTCAGAAGTTTCTATGGCAACGGAATTGTTAATCCACATGGTTTTTATTCCAATTCATGCTACAGATCACATTTAGCAAATGCCATAAGCTCTCAATTTATGGCTAATTGATTCCGTGTTTGGGGATATAAAGTCTCATTTCCTGGGTTGCAGGGATTACACTGGTTTTGTATTTTCATACACTGTGGTTTTTAGTCACAAATATGAAAACCCAGATATTTTAAGCAGAACTTTACTAATGCATTGAAGTACAATTTAACAGAAACAAACAGGCTCAATATCTGCGGTACTGAGCGCCTAGAATGTCCCTTGTGTTACTCTCCCCACATGTTCCTTCTTGCATGGACATTCGTGGGCAGGACTTTCCTGCACCTCACAACGACCTGCTGAGGCTCCAGCTCCCAGCAGCAATGCCATGGGTTATAGAAGCGTGGGACAGAAAACAGAACAGCAAAGGATGAACAGAGTTGACCACGGCCTGGCTCCATACCAAGGTCAGTTTCTAGAAGCTGTTCTAGTAAAAGAATGTTTCTTTAAAAATAAAAGGTGCTTAAGGGATATTTTATGGCAAGTGCGGTCCCTTTAAGGAATGTGATTATTTCTCCCCATTCAAATGTCTTTATCTGCTTCCAACTATAAATTATTTTGAACTATTAAAACTCACCAGTTTTAACATTCAAAAATATTATAATCAATTTCATAACACTGCTTAAATGAAAAGAAGTTAATTTGAAGCATAGACTTGAAAAAGAACCCAGTATTTAACCATTTTGAATATTTAGCAGTCTTAAAATTAGGACTTGTTCCATTTTTCCAATAATTAGTATTTGTACCATAATTATAATTAGTCTATAATTTCAGTAATGCTTAAGAGCTTAGCTGCAAATAGAGAGCCCTTATTCAGCATACAAGAATGTTTCAACCAGTGGCAAGCATTCAAAGTCTCCTCAGACACAGAGTCTAAAAGATCCCCATGGATGTGGGGGAGAAGAGGGGATGAAGACAACACACATATACTATTACCAAAAATTCAAAGCCTGCAAAACAAAGTACAATGTGACACTACAGAGTAGTGCCTTCAGAGAGGCCCCAAAATTCAGAATGTGTTTGTGGTATTAGTGTTTGGTACTTATATCATTCTGAAACTTACACAAGTCCTGTCACTCTGAATTTTCTCAGCTCAATTTTGGAGGAAGCAATTTCATTTTCCTTAATCCTGAACCTTTTCCTCACACCACTTATCAGCATCACACCAACAAGTTCCCCAGAGGTAAAGTTTTCCTCTGTGATAGCCTTTGGACCCAGCCAAGGATTTCCACAAGACTTCTACCTAAAAACTCTGTCCCAGTCATATGAGTTACAGCAAAGCCATGCCTCCAACAAGTTCTGTTACCCTGGACACAGTATCAGCTGAAAGATTTAAGACATATCAGTGCCAACATGCTGTTTACATATTCAAAGAGCCTTTTTAGAAGTTTTTACACAATGTGTAATTTTTTTTCTCCAGGTCACAAGACATGGTATTGCCCTGGCCTGTAATTTCCATGTAAAAGTCTCGATTATATCTGTGATTTATTACCCACACACAATTTCTACTATTTTAGGTGTAATCTTCAGACAACGTAAGAGGAATACTTGAATCTAGCAAAATTTTGTTAAGATCAAACATAAGCTTTTTCAGACGATCAATAACTGCATTTCTTGGCTTGAAGAGTGCAAGCTACTGAACATCCAATTAATTATTTTAGTATGTGAATAAGTAATATCCCTTAAAATACAGAACTTTTCATGCAGACAAGCTAAAAACTGTGGAGATCCACTGTGAAGTCTGTTCAAAACAGTAGCTCAGTTTCTGGGACAGTTCTATTTTCATGGAGTGGAAACTACACTAATAAATCTAAGGTTCAGTATTTCTGTTCCTTCCTAGTCTGCCATAGCTCTTTTAGTTCAATGCCTCTCCAATTTAAATTACAATATCCTTCCAAAAACAACATTTCTGTGCTCAGATTTTTTCATGCAATATCAGTCCTTTAAATACTAAAGCCTGAGTCACACGGCAGAAATGGAAAAAATGTTCTGAAGAACTGGAGAGAGGAAAAAAAGGAAAAAGATTCCACAGATTGCTTTTCAACAGAGCTATAGAATTTACAAATCAATTTTTTTGTGTCAGCCACTAATCTGTGCTTTTGTATTGTAAAATTTTTCTTCAGTTGCCAACAGACACAGCAAGACAATGCTTTAGCCTTGTCAACTGCATTAGAAAAATAATGGCATTTTAAATTTAAAATGGACAACAGATTACTAAATCTCAGCATAGTTTTGGATGTTTCCCAGCAAATATTTTCAGTTTATATTCCCCCTCCTTTCCACTTCAATTTTCTTCTTGACATACAATTACCCATTGAAGACAAGCATTTGATCCCTGAACGAAAAAGAAAACTGGTAATTTAGTGCTCTATAGAACTCTCTTCTCAATCTGTGAAAAATACTTGAAGCCCTAGTAACAGTGAAAATCACAAAATAGAAGGTCTTCTCTGTTATACGAAAACCAGGCAATTTGGTTCTTACCAGCAGTTGAAATACATGCTGCATGACAAGTTTGGAAGCATGATTTCTGGGAATTGGAGATTTTAAATACCAGTAACTAAATGTAGTAACTGTTCTTGGTATGCCCAGATACTTTTTCTTTTCTAAAAAGAGAGAGGCAGAGGATTAAAAAAAATCCACAGGTGATATGCCTTTACCTAACAGAACTCAATTTCTAAGAGAATTCAACAGACCTCTGGAAAGTGTTAAATAGAAAAAACCCATATCTGGAGGACCCTGGCAGCTCATAAGTAGAATCATCATTCTACCAGAGTTTCCTCAAACTGCAGTACCTGACTATCATATTATGTACAATCAATCAATCTTATGCAAGGTGTAACATAACTCCCCCTCCAAACTACAAAGAACACAGCACCCTTCCGAAGTTCAGATTGTGCTAAGCAAGCAGAGATATCTGCAAGTCAATGCCATTCAGCACTCAATGCCTAGCCTCTATTTCTGTTTCTCATTCTTTTCCCTGGTTCTCTTGGAATGAGGTCAATGAAGGAAGCTATAAAGGTAAAAGAAATTAAAAGGAAAAGCAAGAACAAAATACCACTTAAGTTACTTCAGCAGTACATCTTGGCAACTCAAGATCTTTCTTAAGATCATGCCGTTATCAACTACCCCAGATAACCACCTTCTTCACACTGGGCCTGCAGAAGGACTGTGCAGATATGTACTGATGCCAGATGGTTTCCAGCTTCTTTCAGGCAGCACATGCAGGTCACTGAAACTGGCTTCCAAAAAGACTTCAGAAAAATCTGGTGAACACTTAGTGAATGTGTTACTCTGAGTTTTCTGTGATGCTTCCCAAAATTTTCTGTAAAGTTTTTCTTCATTTCTATAAAAACAGCTCTGACCAACACCACACACTACTTCCTCCAAAAAAAAGAAGATACTCATACTGAGCTGGTAACTTGGGTCTCTTATTCTCTGCATTGACACTACCTTAAAAATGCAGAGAAGGGAAGCTCTTCCAGATCTCTAGTTACTGTCCTTTGACTTCAGTTATAACAACTATTCTGCAGTCCCAGGAATGCCCATCTAAGCAGCCTGGCCTGAGCCAGCATTCCTGGTACACTAACCAAAACCACAATACTTAGATTATTCTCTCAACTGCCTAGAGGAACATATCTTCCTGCAGAATGCAAAGAAAATAACGGTTTTGAAAACTCAACATTGCAAAGAAGGAATCAAGTACTAGCAAGTTAATATAGACTAGCAGGTTTCCGGGAAGCAGCAGAGAACATTCTGGTCTTGTGCCCTGTAACACACTACTCTACTAAAACTAACCACTTACTGACTTAAAGCAGCAAATAAACACTGAAAACTATCTTTCTGCTTCTATGCTATTTCATGAAAGTAGGCTGTACACAGCTCTTCCACGTCATAGGAAGCATCAAGCTACTGCCTCTCTGGGCACACTGTTACCTTTTCTGCAGCACGCAAAACCTTATAGGATCATAGGTTCAAAGCTTGGAAAACACTTTTATGGTGATCTAGTCCAACCATTAACCCAGTACCAACGGGTTCAACATTAAGCCATATCCCCAATGCCACATGCCTTACTGAGCACTTCGGGGTGATTTCACCTCTTCCCAGGTCAGTATGTTCCAATGCTTGACCACCTTGCAAGTGAAGAAATTTTTCCTAATATCCAATCAAAACCTTTCCTGGTGCAACTTGAGGCCATTTCTTGTCCTGTCACTGACTACCTGGGAAAAGAGCCTGACTCCCACCCCCTTCCAGGCAGTTGTATGTCTCCTCTGAGCCTCCTTTTCTCCAGGTTAAACAACCCCAGCTCTCTCAGATGCTCCTCATAAGACTTGTGTTCCAGACCCTTCACCAGCTCAGTGTAATCTACTTCACAAACCGAGAGATTGCCGCTGTGTGGATCTCCAGCCCTACTTGTTGCCAGCTCTTCCAAACAAAGTTAACTCCTGCTGGTCCTACTGTGAGCCAGGGTAACAAAATGCCATTCTGTAGTTCTCAAACATGCAATATGTTTGCTATGGCCACTACATAGCATGTTTAACCCTAACTGGGATATGGAAAGATTTTTTACAGAGTTTAGTAGTGTCAGTTATATTTAGTGTTTTCAGAATCATGCCTAGAGAGGTTTTAGGCAAATAATTATCAAAATAAAATGTGAATGTCTCTGGGAAAAAAAATGGGATGGTAATTGGGGAGGAAAAAAAAGACAATTTATTAAATTAGCAATAAACTTCAGGACTCAAAATTTAAATATATAAAATAGCATTCTGTCCAGATCATAACACTACTCTGTGGGAAGAATAAGGAGTTGCATCTCAAGGCAATTTAAGGATGGATGCTTTAAATCCTAACCCTTGCTAGGAATGGATTCACAGCTCAAAGAGCTCTTGAGTTGGCTGGTTTGTGCCTATTTTGGAAAATATTCTGCACTGCCAAAAGAGAAAGGTCAACCTCAAATACCATGAACTGCATGACAATATTATGCAGCATTATCTCTCACTTGCCCATCATAAACCATCTTCTCTGTCTTCCATGTGACCTGTATTTACTGAACAAATATTCAAGTATTTTTGACAAATTTAGTACTCATGACAAACTGATCTTTACTGGTACTCACCCTAAGGGAAGATATAATGAGGAATGAAGGGAGTGGCTAGATTTTAAGTTGTTCCTTTGTGTATTCTGCAGTGCGCTTATTTAGTAGCTTTCCATTCTGTGGCTGTTGCTTTGATTTTCTGAAGAAATTCTGAGAATTTTGTGCTTAGCAGTACACATCTAGCTGTGCAGTTCCTGGCAGTGTGCCCAACCAGCTTTGTAGTGTCTACTGGTTTTTATATTGGAGATATTCAACATCTCACCACAACTGTCTAACGACCTTCTTCAGATAGGTATGACAGAGAACACTCAGCCAATTCCCTCTCCTGGCAGTTGCTTTATTACACAGACAATTGCATGGAAACTTATCTCTGGGGACACACAGGAATCTCCTGCAGAATCATTAATTACATAACATTCTACTAACATATATTGTTATTTTCTAAAAATTATACTGAATTGATTCTTAGAAGAACTCCTAATAATATAATCTGAACCAGCACACACAGGGAATCTAGATGCCAAATTTGCCCTTTTGATCACATGTTAAACTCATGAAAGAGGATCCAAAATTCAAAAGTCATCTCCAACTTTGAAAAGCCATTTGATCCAAAAGACACAAATCACAGCTTCCCAAGAGTTATGCTTTATAAATGTATGCTGTGTTTTTTCAGCTGGAGGTGGTTTTGAGCTACTTTAATTTAATCAGCTATCTTTTAGATAAATATATAATGCTAGACATACACTATGTCAAAACAGAACTGTATATTCCATATAAGAATTATCTTTTGGAAGGCTGGCAACTCTGCCAGTGAAAATTGTATTTCATTTGAGCTAGGCCAGATAGGCTCTTCATTTTTCTTATCTTTCTTTTGTTAACTTGTTAATGCAACAGAATACTCCATGAAGAATCGCATATAGAGAGAACATCCTTCTTCCCACCCCTCAAAATCAAATTGGCTGCAAAAAATAAAACAACCGAAAAATCACCTGAAACATCATGATGTTAAGATGAACAGGGGATGTCAAGAATACCATTAAATAGTTTGGTTTTTTTTTACACCAAAACTTCATTTAGTATATGGTCCCTGTGTGTGCAGACTCTGACCATTTTGCTTGGCTTGGATAATGAGCTGGTGGCCAAAGACTTAAGAACATTTTCTGGGTAACAGCATTGTGTGCTTAAGGGACACAAAGGTTCATCTGAATGCTGTGAATGGAAAAATCACTATCCTAAAGAGCATATAATTTTATATATATATATGATGGGAAGAAGAAAGCACTTGTCACATTTTAGAGGCAGAAAAGGAAAACACAGTTAAAATACAATCACAAGTAATGGGTGGTTGTACCTGCATATTTAAATCAACACAATTGTTCATATTATTTTGCTGGACTTTTCCTTTCTCCAGTCTAGCACTATCCAGTAACAGAACAAATTCCAGACAAATTCAGCAGTTCAGATACCATGGTTAATTTGTAATGAGCTTCTGTGACCCAAATTTGAAGGAATGGAAAGATGATTCAGCGTAAGTTCAAGCCTCCAAACACTTTTCTTGAAAACATAAGATTAGGACTGAAGGAAATAAACAGCTGGTTTACAAGTCTGCAGAATTTTCTAAGGAACAGCAAGAATTCTAATAGAGGATTTACCATATAGATACCCTGAGACAAATTTAGTATTTCTAAGCTATGTCAAGAATTCTCACATACCTCCATCTTGTAGCTTTGTATCTTTTCTTCTGTTTAAAAATTTCCAGCAGCAGTGAAAACTGGATCTTGTTGTTCATCCAGAATCCAACATAAGGAATATTGCTTACAAGTTCTTCCATTTCTTTTCTTAGTTTTTTCCTTTTTCATCAGCACCTGGGCCTCCACTGAAATCAAAAAGAAAGCTTTCTCACCAGATATATTCAAACATTTCACAGCCAAATCCCCAGAATTTTAATGTTTTTACACATTACACTTTACCACCACAGCTACCTCAGTTATCCATTATACTGGGCACACTCCAATTCCCAGCTTTCTCCTAGCTCTCCAGGAAACCATTTTGTCTCTTCTCCATACTAAGAAAAGAAATGGCCTCCTAGGAATCAAAATTACAATGCACCTCTTCAAATCAATGGTATTGTATATATGAAGTCAACAGACCCCAATCCTACTTGGCTATTGTACAGCTGTGTCCTCTGCTGTAAAAGCCCTCATAGATTGATTTTTCTTAGCATCAATTACCATCTCAACAAAACTGAGGCTGACTGTTGGTCTCAAATATCTGACGATGCTTTGAGCATCTGTCCAAATATTGCTAACAGTGCTTGCTATGGGTAAAAAAAAAGCTCCATAAAATGTGGATAAACAGCACAGCCTCACATGCATAAAACACAACTTAAAAGGTTCTTCCTAAGCTGTGCATCAAACCTTGCAGTGCCTCAGGCTCATCATCACACCTGTCAGCTCTGCCCTGCCACGGTCTGCTGCAAGAAGTCCCCTCTTGTGGGGCCTCAACAATACCACACACTATGGTATTCCACACTGCTTTGTGAAGAGATTAGAAACCACTCCCATTGCCCTCCCTGACACACAGAGAAGGCAGCCAGAGTTTCTGAAAGTGGAGGCAAAAGGTCTCTTCAGAGAGTTGAAAATATCTAGATCACCTATTTGTGTTCCTGCATGCTTGAGTTGTGTAACAGGCTAGGGAGTGTGCTCCTAGAATTGGTTCCCTTCCCCTGATGACAGTGGAGCTGCCCAGAGATGTTTGCATTGAGGGTGGATCTATCAGTTCTTCAGACGTTCATGGGCCAGTCTTCAAGCTGCATCCCTCAGTTTAAAAGGTCACAGATGACACACAGGTGAATGTGTTATTTACAATTAGTTTTAGTACTTTAGATAAAAGGGTTTTTTATTCCTTTGGGAAGACATTTCTATGGTGCAATTATCTTTCCATCCTTTGCAGTAGTTGAGAAGGAATTGCAAATATGGATTACTGGCTGGCCTGTAAACCAAAACCAACCAAATGTAGCAGTTCATATTCTTGCTTGCTTTGCATAGAGTTGCCAGATTTCAGTAACGTCAAAAAAAAAAAGTCACTTGCCTAAATAAAGTTCTCAAAATTACTAAATACAAAGTCATCAACTTTCAACTCATTCAGTCATATGGACAAATATCTAGAGAGCTGATATATAACCCTCATTATTTTTCTGCGACAAATAGCAGGGACTTAAAAGTCCCACCACAGGGGATCATTTACTTACAACATAAAGGAAGATTAACTTATTTCTGCCCTCCCTATAGGACAGAAATGATAGCAAAATTGAAAACAGGAAATGTCAGAAAAACACAACAATCTTTTAAAATGCAACACAAACAATGTTATTAATTTTTTTTTAAGTGCCAGAACTTTCAAAATAAGCTCTTCCTAAGTAGGAAACAGCTTTTTTATTCCATGTTATGCCACCAGCTGACTAATCCTAATGATTCACATAGCCAGGTGGAGTTACAATAGCTTCTCAGGGAAACACTCTTTCATTTTTACATAAAGAACACTTGGTCACTTTTGACTAAATTAGTGCTCAAGGAACATATTGAACAGCCTGACTGCAATGCTTTAGAAGATTCAGATGAATGAAACCTGGCCTTCAAAAACTCTTATACTGGAACACAGTACTTCAGAAGTAAGGTTTAGGACACTGAATCACAACCAGTTTTCATACAACAGGCAAGTCTTAAATCAACCAAAAGCAGCTGAAACTTGACTGGATCAAGAACACCTGGCAGTCCACTACTCTAAAACACATTGTCCTATTCACAACACAATATCTAACCTTATTGCAGCTATCTCCCACTCTACAGACATAAACAGCATTAAGATAGGCAGAAAAAAAAGCTTATAGGTACATTATTAGCTTCTCTTTAATGGAAAAACAAAGTGGTTTAATTCGTGCCATACCAGACATTTTAAGCACACCCTACCTTGCTAGGAGCTGCAACTCTTATTATTTGTTTATGCATCAGTGTTCTCACCCTCCTCACTCCTGACCCACACACCAAAAACAGAGCAAAACAGGATCACAGACTCCCAATGCAAGCATGCATCCCAAGTAAGGTGCATTGCTGTATTTAATTCTTCTCTAGTTTCTAATGCACTTCTTTGTGCTAAATTTCAACCCAGTCTCAGGACTGAGAAACCCAAGTACCTCTTCATGTAAAAACACATCTTGTTACAATTCTGTGTACACACAATTCTTATGTTTTGCCAGTTATTAGAAGACTAAAAGCAGGTAGGACCTTGCTGGTAGATCTGGTCAAAAAATTAAAAACAAATCAAGTTAGCTCAAGACCTCTCTACGCTAATTTCTAGTCTAGTCTGACTTATCCAGTAATTTAGTGCACTAGCCAGGACTACAGCTAGTAAACACCCTTATTTTTATTTTCCAAGGTAACCTAGAACCTAAAGAACTTGAGGCAAAGCACAGACCTTCTAGGCTTTCAGTACTCCTCCTCACAAAGCAGAAACTCTGGGCTGGGAATCTCAAAGCTTCCCAGTTCTAATCAGCTGTTCTGGCTTGCTCAACCCTCATTGTGTAATAAATGAACGCATGATTTCATGTAGCAATTGCAATTTCCAAGGGTTACATAAAAAATTCTGATTTGCAGATAACTGGGAACCCTGGTTTTATTCTGAATTGGGATACACTTAAGAAATACTTTGAGTTAATAATGCTCAAGAATAAACACTGCTTGTCACTTGATTTGTTAGCGCATCAGTGAGCATTTGGGGCATTGCAAATGACTCCTTAA
This sequence comes from Sialia sialis, assembly GCA_009812075.1. Taxonomy (NCBI): domain Eukaryota; kingdom Metazoa; phylum Chordata; class Aves; order Passeriformes; family Turdidae; genus Sialia; species Sialia sialis. The sequence goes on from VRYO01001366.1 coordinate 11,140,804, forward strand.
CACTTAAACACCCTACAGGTACAGAAAAGAGGTTTGGGTTTTCAGCATTTTGGGTTTTGTTGAATTAAAGTGTTTCACAATGCCAGAGATGGAGAGAAAAACTGTGATAAATGATATAGACATTTAAAAATGGTGTCCTGGACTCAGAGATGACCAATTCTGATAAGAGAATAAAGAATACAATCTGAGGTCAAACCAGACTGGAAAAGAAATTGCTTCATTAGAGAGTAACAAGGACTGCTGCTCCTTGAACCACCTAACTTTCCCTGGCATTTTCTAGCCAATAATCAGGATGTCTTCCTTGTTATGATTTTGTCTGTCTGTATAGATACACAACTGGTGTCAGATTATGCTTAGTGCCTCTGTGAAGACAGAGTTCCTTACAGTTACATTAAAGCAAGTAGATCTAGCTTCAGCTAGATGAAATCTCAATAGTTTATGTCCTAGACCTCTCACTGTTAAATGCAGTGTTTTAACCAAACTTTGAGGAGCTGCTTAAAATCAGGTACTGGAGGCTTACTCGTCCTTTCACAGAGACTGAACAACTATATAGCCCATCAGCTGCTGCATCCCACAGCATGTTGCTATGGTTTCACTAACTTGGAAGCTGAAGCCAATACCCCAGTTATTTAGAGCAACCCACTGAGGCTTCTTTAAATATAGGATGAAGAAAGCCACCTCTTCTACTAGACCTCACAAGGTCTGGAGCAGTGAGGAAATTAAAGCTCAAATGTCTCCCAAAAGCAGCTTTAGCCAAGCCATACAAACCAAGCAGTTGGCAGTGCAGTGATCTTGCTCAAGATGTGGCCAAACTGAACCCTAGGAAATACTGCAGAAGAGATTTTTGTGGCAGTGCTCTTTCCCAGGATGCATTCTTGGTAGAACAGTGCTGATGCACATTTAGTGCAATGTCAGACTTGTAGGGAGAATCAGATGCTCTTAATCAAGCTGAGCTTTTCAATGGCTTCCCCTGCATCATAACCTCCCAAGAGTTTTGCCTGCTACCCCATGCTCATACCACCTCATTAGAATAATATAAGGATAATAATTTACCAGGATTGTGACAAGCCCAAGTCAGTGTTTTTGGAACCCCCAAGAGAAGATATTGAAAAAGTGGTGAACAAACACCTTTCAAAGGACATCTCCTGTTCATTAGGACTGCTCTGTGGCCACTAATATTAACTTAGTCTAATACATAGCACATCACAGCATGCTTCTGAAAAAGCACATGCTAAGTATGCAAATAAGTCTTCTTTTTCAGCAATCTTTCTTCACCACTATTCCCCACTGGGATCTTGGATTTCAGATGGCAACAGTCATGGAATGAGATTACCTGTTCCTTGGATTCAACTGGAATTTATACAAAGGAGATCAATGATATTGTGTTATTTCCGTGGGCACAGGCTTCATGGGAGCAGTAAAGAAAGAGCTTCTTCTGAACTTTGCTGAGGGAAGAAACCCAGTGTCAGAGCCAGACCAAGTAAATAAAGTCACATATACAAACACCTGCTTCTTTGAATTTAGTGATGTATGAACAGGGTAGGAACAGGGTTGGTATCCTTGCCACGTGCTCTTCCCTCTGCCTGAAGCTCTAGAAAATTTTAATTTCACAAGACATCCTGGTGTCAATTTCACTGGTTAGAAGACCTACCCAGGCAGGCATCACCATCAATGAGATAAGAATCTGTCCCAACTTATACTGCAGCACAACCAGCATTTATTTAGCTTTTCTCTTGAGCACTAACATTGGGTATTTCTTACCTTGAACAAAGCTATCCAGACTGACTGACTGTCTCCAGAAGAGTAGCAAATAGCTGCTTATATCTGGTGTTTTCTGTGATTATACTCTGACTTAATAACCTATCATCTCAGTTTTAGTTATGGATCAGGCATCTCTGTGCCCCAGAAAAGCTGTTTAGTTTCTCTGTCCTCACCTCCTCTCACTGTCGGGATCTGGCAAATGACCAAATGTTTAAGCTGCAGTTTCACAGAAACTGTTACAGAACAGCATCATCAGGCTGTACTTTTAACAGCCTGAACCAATCTTAACTGCAGGCCAGCACAGTCCTGCTCTCTCCTTGCCTCAGAGTGCCACACCCCTTCTTGGCACTAACAACTGACACCAAGAAAGTTATTAACTTTTTCACCAGATCTCAGAACAAAGATGGCACTACGTGAGGACAGATAAAGGCCAGCACTAGCAAAAGGAAAGGCAAGTTGAAATGTGTGGCAAATTAGACCGACTTCAGTTATCACAGGAGGAGCATAGATTTTGTAATTCTTGAATCTTATGAGCATCTGAAACATTTTTTCAAGTGTGAGTATTAGATGCAGTATGGAATACATGAATGGAAGGCCAGAGCAAAGTCTCTGAAAGAGTTTTCACTATTAAAGCTAAACAGAATCTATTAGGAAAGAACAAAATTAGACTTCTTTGCTATTATGAACAGAAGAAGGTCTGTTGCTGCCTGCGGCAGCCCTCACAGCCAGAAATGGAAGGCCCAGAAGCTGAAGTGAGGTGGCAGACAGATGAGATGGGTCCTCTAGCTGGCAGAGCACTAGAACAGAAGTGCAGCTTGTCCACATAGGAAGTCAGAAGCAGAACCAGGTAGCTGCCCTTCCCTTCTCCTATAGACTCTAACAATTTTAGCCATTCAGTCTAGTGCTTTCTAGGCTAAGCATCTGTTAGAGCTTATTTTGGCTCTGCTTCAGGTCACAGTCTTGTTCTTGGGAAGATATTTTGCCAAATGAAACAGACCCCTTTTGGCTCTGGTGCTTGTGAGCAGATATTTAAAATATTGTTTTTGTCAAGGACAACTTCTTTTTATGCGTTGCAAAAGAGCCAAATTCAACTTGATCCACTATTACAGTCCCTGGAAGCTCTGGTTTGTATTGATTAAAGGGCAATGGAAATCAAAGATTTCATTTTAATGGAGCAATCTTTGAGCCTTTACAGTTCTATCCCAAAAACCAGAACTTGTGGTGACACATACTGGACATTGCTTTAAACAATTAAGCACCACATCCTCTTTGCATAGCATGTGTCCTACAGTTTTACTTCAGCTGACAAAACACATGTGTTTATCAACAGCTAAGATACATTAAAATCAGTACTGCTACGAACCCATAGCCAGAATTATGTCTTAGGAAAGGCTTGTTGTTTCACAGGAAACACGATTCCAGTGCCCATGCTGAACAAAGACGATAAAGTCTGAACACTACCCAATGTAAGCCATGCTAAATACTGCACTGTGCTCCAAGTCACTTTGCAGACAGTTGTATCTGCTTGAGTACCTCAGCTGCAGCAGAATATTGAAATACTCTTCCCATGATATTGACATGCAACCCAACAGCACAGAGACCTACCACGAGAAAGCAGACAAAAAAGTATACAAAAGTTTTCAAGGAAAATGAATAAAAAAAAGAATGAAAAAGTGTTCCAGCCTAAAAAAAGTTTTCTGCAAAACTCCGGCTGGCATGCAGCCTCATCACCTTTGGAGAGTTCTGTTGCAAGATTCACAGTCACTCAAGGGTAACAAGCACTTCAAGGTGAGGTTTTGTTACTTGCTGTAGCCAAACATCAGCAGCTCTACAGTTCTTAACCAGCGACTCACACATTTCTGTGAGCCTTTATATACCTCTAAAAAAGTACAAGGCTCCCACAGAAATGACAAGTATGTTCCACACGTTACCTTTTTCCCCCCACAGCCCTCAGATTTACTGTAGCTGGTAGCATGACTGATCATCTAACATCTGTCCAACATCTGCTTTTTAGGGAAACCACCATGCAAATATAATTAGCTGGCACTAGGCTACCATTATTCATAATGAATACCCTGTTGTATTTTGAAGTTATCACTAATGCTATTCCCTTAAAAAGATTCAGCATATTGACTCAGAGTCTGAGATGTCTGATGGGGGTGTGTGACCATCAGCTTTTTAACACTCAAATATCTTAACAACCCCTTAAACTGTGAAAGTAGGCCACAGAAAAGCAAAAAAAAACTCAAAAAAAACCCAAACAAACAAAACAAACAACCTCCCCCCCAAAAAACAAAAAAAAACCAACCAGCAACCAAAAAAAACAAAAAAAAAAAAACAAAACAAAAAAAACCCCAAGCAAAAAACCCCAACAAACAAACAAACAAAAACCAAAACAAACAAAAAAACACAAACAAAACAAACAGCAACAACAAAAAACAAACAAACAAAACCCAACAAAAACAGAACCTAAAGCCAAACCCAGAAATTACTACAAGATTTGCAACAAAATTATCTGCTTGGCCTCATACTTCTGATGGCAAGACAGTAGCATGGCACCTTACACAAGAGGGAATTCAGGGCTCAGGACAGCTATAAACAAAGCTGAAGGTGCTGCAGTCATTTTAATGCCCAGAGCTTGCTACAAACTACATTTAGCATTCCCCTTCTGTCCCCTAAAGGCATAAGTAAGCTGAGCCAAACCACTGACTATTCCTGATTTCTATCTGAACTGTAAACCTTTTGGAGCTATATATCCTTTTGTGTCTGTATAGGTCTATACAGAAATAACATTTCAGTCTGCCAGAAATCCAGATCCCACACTCAAGAAAGCTACCGAAGCTTTAAGATGCCATGACCCACATTCTCCTTGCAAAGTCAGTTTCTTGCAAACTCCCTCTAGACTCATAAATATAGTTCTGTTTCCAATAACATCATTCTATTTAATGCCTTCTGCATTTAAACCCATAATCCTTTAATAACTTTGGGAATATTTGAAGATATTAAAAAAAACCCAAAAACCACAACCCAACCAGAAAGCAGCTAGGCACCCCTGAAGATGATAGTTTATATTTATAAGCCATAGGACAATAAAAGGCCAGACTGACCATAGTAATAACTCCCAATGCTGACTTGAAGAAATTAAAAGCAGGCCAGGAAGCTTAATTCTAAATGTGTTTTCAATTGATCTTTGTTCTTGACTGTGTTTAATGGTTAGCTGTTTGAGAAACCCTCTGGGGTTCTGCTAGTGGATTTCAAACTGGGAAACAGCAAGCAGTAACACAGAGATACTTTTCTTTTCAAAAGAGTCAATTTAAACACTGAAAAAGGAAAAAGAAAGATTTCTAGGCAAAGCTAGATTAGGGAAGGTGAGGGATATTTCCCATAAATGTGCTATTGGCAGAAGGCAGCCTTGCTGGTAGCTACAGAAACAAATGGCTGGAATGATATTTCAGTGATGAATCAGCTTTTATTTTATTCCAATGCAAAAAAAAAAAAGATATGCAAAGGGATGTAATTCAGAATAGCAAACAGCATATGCCAAATGTTTGAGAGAATTAGAACAGAGAATCCATAGAAAATCTAAAAACAACTGTGGAAATTCTGAACTTCACATGTCAAATTACACTGTAAAAGCTGTGAAGTTGTAGCTGCAAATAGAAATTTGACTTTTCAAAATGGGCCTGGAAATCCACCCTGAACTGTCTAATTAAGTGTGTTTATGTACTCCCCTCTCTGCCACAATAACAAGTTAAGCAGTGCTGTGAAGACCTGTGATTCAGCTGGAGCGCTGGGCAGTTGGAATCAACTCTTTGTTTGTGCAGATCAGTCCAACCAACCTGATGCAGTTTACTCAGCCAACGCTGTATCATGCTTTCTGATGCAGAAAGGCAAATTGGCAATCAGAATGTAGAGGGTGAATTCGTATGTCAGCGCTCATGGTATTTCAAATCTAGACAGATTGGTTAGGACAGCATTTAGCAAAGAGCAAGGCTTGATACAAGATGAAATCAAATGTTGCTGCTGCACCTGAGATCTCAGCAGCATGAATTCATCTCAGCTGAAGAATTATTTGTTACTGGGAAACAGTAAGGACACAATACTCTTCTTCTCCTTAGGCTAGTTGAAGATTTCCTCCCTTTCCAAAGTGCACAGTCCCTGGGTCAGGAAATGCTCTCTTCAGCTTTCTCTCAAAGTTGCTTCCTCAAAGGGTAAGGTTCTTTCCTGCCTTCCCTCAGTAAATTGTCTGTGCATATCCTACATATAAACTTACCCTCTACACTATCATCTGTCATATTTTGCAGAAGTAGAAAACTGAGATCTAAAGGTTAAATTACTCCCCCAGTCAGTGGAACAGACAGGAAGATAACACTAGCCTGGTTGTTATCAAACACTTCACATTGTAAGAGCTAAAGCACTACCCAAAGAACATCTCTGACATTTTTCAGTTATGCGGACGTGTTGCCTTAACATCAAAATGCCAGTAACAGAAATGCACGGGGCCTCAGGCCTCCCAGGCTCCTACACAGAAACTGTCCCCTGGGTTCTATTTCCACTGTTCCTTTCCAGCTCCTATTTCTATATGTAAATCACTATCTTCTTACCTTCTCCCTCACTGCCCACTTTTTCATCCAACACATCATGATGCAGCTGCCTCAAACTGGAAAAAACCTGCTGAGCTGTGAAGGGATAGAAAACACTGTCAGACACTGGTGATATAAAAATCATATAATTATTGGAGTTCACAAAACAGTAACATTTTTGCCATTTCATATCTTGGCAGGCCTCCCTCCATCATCAAATGAAATATGTATTTTCCCTTCTAGTTACTTCACATGTTTGTGCTGAATGACACAGCAAACATTGCCAGTCTCAAAAGTCTTGTTCAACACTTTTGAGGACAAATGTAATTTTGGTCTTGGCTGAAATGTATAGTCATTTTGACACATGCCATAAAGGACACCAAGGAAAAGGATATGCTTACTGGTAGGAAAAGTAAAGTTGTTAAGTGAATGTATAAGAACAATGGACTGGAAAAAGAGATTATCTTCCCAACAAATAGCACACTGACACATCAGCTGTTAGAAGTGTTAGAAATTTTTAACATTTGAAATCTGTCTGCACAAGAACTTTCACATTTATCTGCTATCGTTACACTAAATTTAATTCGGACGTCAGGTACTCAAGGACACAGCTCTTCTCTGTTACAAATACTTTTAAGTCAAACACAGTAGTAACAAGTTACCAGACAATGGAACACTGTGTTTAAGGCTGCCTGCCAAAGATTACTTATTCAAGTTGATTACATGGAAAGGACAGTAGCGCTACCACACTTCTACCCCACACTCCTGGGGGAAGCAAAAAAAAGCCTAGAGTCATATCTAGGTTTTCTTCAGTTCTCACTGCTGCGGTAGGCAGGAAGAAAATCATATAAAGACACAAGGTTTGATCTTGCAGAGCAGTGCACCTAACTGCTTTGCTAGTTAGTGCAAGCAAATTGTATCTTAGTTTTAAGTAGAAGTAATATATAAAATGCCTCTCATTCGAAAGCTGACTGTCCATGATTTGAGTCAAAAGCAGAAAATAATCATTATTATAGATCATCAAGAAGCAGGAATGTCTTGAAAGATTGAGGAGTTTTTCACACTCTCACCAAAGACCCAAAATACTTTTCATTTCCATATATTTCAGTAAAATTTGGGGTTATACTATCATATATCGCATATTAAGGTTGCATAGTCTTAACATCCATAAGTAAATTTTCCCATTACATTCTTATGGGAAATTAAGGTAGAATTTGATTAATTATGAGGAATTAAGGTAGAATTACAGTAAAATTAACAAATTCTACCTCATGTTCCTAACTTAAGAAATAAGCTGCTGTGTGAAATACATGTAACCAACACTGGTGGGAAAAGCTGGATGCACAAATTCCCACTTGCACGACTTACTTCAGTGAAGTCAGCAATTAATTAGCACGGAGTGGTTTGGCGGCTGTGGTGTGCTGGTGTCGGAGGTGACCGGAGCAGCGGTGCCAGCGGTGCCAGCGGTGCCAGCGGTGCCAGCGGTGCCCCCCCGGCTCCGGCCCGAGCCCCGGCGGGCGGCGCGCGCTCTCTGCCGGAGAGAGCCGCGCATCCGCCGGGAATGGGGAGCGGCCCCGGAGCGCCGGCCCCGCGCCAGCTCTCACCGAGGGAATGACCTTTCCTTCTCACCTGCGGTAACATCTGTCGGTGTCCGCACCATAAAATACATTGCTGCCTTTATACGGAATGTAAGGAGTAGCGTTTTCAGTCAGGTAACGCATCCAGGAAAATAGGGTGAACACATGACTGTACAGACTACGGGAGAGGAATGGTGAGAGACAACAGAAGACTCTTCCAGGATATCATCGAATCATAGATTGATTTACGTTGAAAAAGACCTCTAAAAGCATCAAGTTCAGCTGTTAACCTGCCCCTACCAAGTCCACCACTAAGCCATTTCCCCAAGTGTCACATGCTACTTCCCTGTTCCAATGTCCAATAATCCTTTCAGTGAGTAAATTTTTCCTAATATCCAGTCTAATCCTGGGGGGTTTTGAGGTAATTTCCACTTTTGGAATAAAAGCAGTTAGCCATGGATCCCAACAGTATGCACTGACTTACACAACTACAACAAAAAACCATACCCCAAACCCACCTTCTCTTCTTGAAGAGCCTGTTCCAAGTTATTGCTGATACATTCCCACTAAAGCCTGAAGGGTTATGGTACTGCGACATCAAAAATGTGCCTTTCAAGTCAAAATGCCTTGTACTGTGTTTTTTAAATGTAGTTCATCCATCTCTTTTTGACAGGTCTCTTATTGGCCATTGGAAGCAGTGGAACTCTACGTGCAAGAACTAAATAAAAGCAGCTAAATAGGTTCTGGGACATATTTTAACAATTAAAAAATTTCTACACTTCTTTGAGCCTAACATTTTTACCATTAGGGGTTTAGGATACTTTTTTTCCTATCCACAGCCATTCTTTATTGAGTATGTTTCCATTTTCCCTTCCTCAGTGAGTACAAAACTCTGACCATGAAAGCATCTGTTGCCCTACCCATGCCAGCCTGTGGGCATTGCTCCTCCTAGTTTCCACTGCAAGTTTTATTGTGAACTTTTACTTTAGCTTGGATCTCTGTATTTCCATACAGTGACTAAAAAGCACCCAGCAGCCCCCAGTGTGCTATTTTTGATCACCTAATGACAACTTCCATTGCCACTCTAACTTTAGCAAAGGTATATTCTTTTACCAGCATTGTATGCAATTGACATTATACCTCATTATTTTTAGGTGGTATTTGGATTTTCACTGTAAGCATTACCTTGGTAGCCCTGTGTGTCAGTATTATTTCTCTGATAATTAAAGTGGCCCCACAGAACATCACACAAAAGCAGGGAGGGCCTTGAATCCTTTTTGCTGAAATGATGAGGCTGAGTCAGCTGATGCATTGTGCTGGGAGCAGGTGGCTGTCAACAACTGTCTCCCATCTGCTGGCAATCCCAAATGCAGGAGTATCTAAGACATTCAGTGAAGATGAAATAAGGCAACTATTATCTTTTTTTAATAGGAAAAAAGAACCCACACCCCCCCCCCAACCAAACAAACCAACTCCTCACAACCCAAAATCCAAAACCATTGTCCATGACTGCATCATATAAAAGTCCTGGAGAGAAAGCAGAACTAATGGATCCTTGCGTGGTTTAAGCCCAGGCAGCAGCCAAGCAGCACACAGCCTCTCCCTCACAGCTCCACCAGCAGGATGGGGAGGAGACTCAGAAGGGTAAAAGCTGGAAAACTCACAGGTTGAGATACTGTTTAACAGGGAAAGCAAAAGACACACACACAAGCAAAACAAAACAAGGAGTTAATTCACTGCTTCCCATGGACAGGTGTTGCATTCCACTGACCAACATATGTTTGCTTTCCTTGACCTGTGGACCCTATCTCTTATCTGATCATTCCGAGCTGGAAGAAGATCCCATTACTACCCCCCTGACCACCCCGCTTTCCTGAAAGGTATATAAACCTCTGTGGATCATGTGATCTCTCTCTTTCTCCTGGACACCTTCAAGAATAAACCTTGGAGCAGAGCCGGGGTCTGAGCCTCCTTTGTCTTGCTATGTCCATGACCAGCCCCCACCCCATCTCTGACTGAGAGCTAGCTGGAAGGTCAGGGATTTGGGGGAGGCTCAGAGTCAGACAGGCAGGTGTTGTGAAGCCCACTAACACAGAATCCCCAGGCAGGTGCAAGAGAGAGCCCTTTATTGCAAAAACCAGGCCTTTTAAAGCAGTTAGCCCTTATCAGGTACATCCCATTTAAGCACAACAAATGTAATTCAACCAACTGCCATAAACCACAACGTGAGCACATAATGGCTATGTAACTTGTTTTTCTACCTCCAATTCAGCTGAGTCACTTTCCCATAGCCCTCTTCTACTTAGCCAAAGTAGCAGGCTGAGCCATGATTTTACAAGGGTAACAAGGCCCTTATTTTACAAGGTTGTACCCATATGCAACAGCTCTCCAGGAAAGCAGGATCCCAGCACCTGCACCCATTACCTGGGGAGACAAAGAAACATCACTCCCACTTCTTCCTTCTTCTCCCACTTTATATACTGAGCATGAGGTCATATGGTCTGGAATATCCCTTTGGAATATCAGTTTGAGTCACCTGACTGTGTCATCTTCCAACCTTGTAGACAGAATGTACAACGGGAAACCTTTCTTATAATAAGGGAATAAAAATAGCATATTCAATGCCACAAAACTAAACAGATAAAACTAAGTCCTGAAATGATTAATCAAATCAATGGTAGGTATTTTATTTTACCTGTAATGCAATGTAACAAATATCCCCTAGAGCAAGAAATAATGTTAATTCCTGTAATACAAACAAGATAAGATGGCTACTGATAAAGAAGCTACACATCATCAGTGAAAATGCAGCTGACATGACAGCAAATGCAATAATAATGACTCAGTCACAATCCAGGCCTATGAAGAGAAATCATACAAGAGCAGAGCTTGGGGATAATTATATTCACCACCAAAATCAGAGGCAGGGAAACCTAGCAAGGGAAACGCAAAATCAGAAGGCCCTGAGTCACCATGCTGATCCTTGTGCACATGAGAACGTGTTTTCTGTGTCCTTCTAGGCAGACAAATTCTACTGCAGTGGGATAGTATCTGAACATCTTAATCATATCAGTAGATGGATGTCAAGTTTTCATCAATACGGAGTCATAAGTGTATCTACCCTTCTCTAAAAGTAAACTGAGACTTTGTGAAACAATATTAATTATAAAAGCCTTCATTTTTCAGCAGTCATTTAGCAAGGAAAAAAAATTTGCAGCTTGGACACATCTGCTCCACGCACAATCACGATTTATTTCCTTATAATTAGATTTATACAGTCTTTGTATTAAGTGGGCTTTGTATGAGCCAACCACTGATCTTTGACTTTTGAGGTACAAGTTGTCCATCTTTACTCACTACATACACCCTCCAGCACCCTGTGCAGCAACTTGACATCAACATATTAAAAGAAACTAATCACAGTTGCCAGCTTTGAAGTACAACTGCTGCTTCATATTACATTTCCCTATTTTTAAGGTGAAAATATAAAAGTATAGTGGGCTCTTATAGAGCCTTGCTTGCTCCACATGACTCTGCAGCTGACTATGTCAAATTAAGCACCAAGCCCAGTTTGATGCAAACAAGAGTGAGATCAAACAACTACTCTCTAACAAGAACACCTCAAACATTAGACTTCTCAATGACACATCAAAGCTCTGGGAACAGGAACATTTTAAAGCTTTATGCAATTTGACCCAGCCATACCCGCAAGAAATTAAGGCTGTGCGGAGAAAGCCTAAGAATAGGAGAACTAGTTTTGCTGGTACACAGACCTGGAAATGCTTTTATAAAGAGATAAAATCTGTTCATGCTCCCATGCATTAGCTCTCCTTTGTAGTTTTGAAAGGTGTTCCCCACTTATGTAAGAGAAGCAAACTGCTTCCACGTAGGCAGAATGTGTCATCTTTTTATTGAGGTGCTTCTTTTATGCGCAGAAGCCTTCTTCAACGACATAGTTGAAACTGCTCATTAACTGATGACATTCAGGCCTCAACTAATGAAGCAAACTCCAAAAGCCATCCATCATGGTAAAATGGTAAACAAAGAGAAAACAAAGTTCTGAAAGAATCCAGACCTCTTAGCAGCTACTGAAAGCATACATGTTTCATTTCATAGAATATCCTCAGGTGGAAGGGACCTACTGGCCCAGCTCCCAGCCTTGCACAATATCATCACCGAGAGCCACACCATGGGCCTCATGCTCAAACACTGTTGAACTCTGTCAGGCTGCTGCTGTGACCACTTCCCTGGGGGCCCTGTTCCAGTGCCCAAACACCGTCTGGCTGAAGAGCCTTTTTCTCATATCCAAGCTAAACCTCCCCTGACACACCTCTGTGGCTCCTGTCGGTGCCACCACAGACGCGGTGCCTGCCCTCGGCCTCCCTGAGGAAGCTGTGGGGTTCACATGAGGTGAGGTTCCGTGAGGCTTCACACCTCAGCCACACTGCCCCACCCGCACAGCTTCGTGCTCGGGAGCGAACACATGGGGCACTACAAGCAACAGGCCAGCGTCATCCTATAAGTGAATATGTTGGGTAGTCGCTAAACCTTGGGTAGGCGTAACCATCATTTCCTCTCTATAAAACACTTGACAACCACTTATTCTTCTATGGAGGCAGTGAAGACTAACAGCACTTGCCTGTCTCACAGGGCCAAGACCCCAGGGGCTGTACAGCCCAGGACTGCTGGCGCCGCGTTTGCAGCTCCGCCACCTCACAGCCATGAGGCGGCCCCGGCCGCCTGTGCCCTCACGGCGCGCAGAGCCCCGCGGCCGCAGCCCTGCCGTGCCCAGGCCGCCCGCACGAGGGCGCTCACGCAGCCCCGCCATGGGAGCGCACACCCCGGTTATACCAGGCGCGACCCCGCTGCTTCACTAGGCAGCGCTGAGCGGCATCTCCGCAGCCAATAAATGACCCCAAAGCCGGGCGGGGCGGGCGCTGCTGGCCAATAGGAGAGCGGGCAGGGGGGAGGCGGGGAATGCGAGAACCAATTGAGAAAGTTTCAGATCCCGGGAGGGTGGGAATAAGAGTAAGGTTCAGTCACAGACGGTGCACGCGTCCTCCAATCAGAGCGTCTCCCTTCATCGCATGCCCCGGATTGGCTAACAGATGGCCTTAGCGCGCCGGTCTCGCCAATAGGGAGGCTGCGATGCATGACAGACGTTCGGGTCAGCCAATTACAGACGGTGCGGGGGTCCCAGCCTCTCTCTTGCAAAATGGCGGCCACAGCTATCGGCGCGGCTCCTCCCGCGGCCGCCCCGCCGCAGAGCCCCACGGCGGCTCCCGCCGCCCCGGCGGGGAACGCTCCCCCCGCGGCCGCGCCGACCCCTCCCGCCGCGCCGGCCCCGCCACCGGCCGCGCCACTGTCAGCCGCGCTCTCGGGCCCCTTTCCCGGCGGCCGCGTGGTGCGGCTGCACCCGGTTGTGCTCGCCTCCATCGTGGACAGCTTCGAGCGGCGCAACGAGGGCGCGGCGCGGGTCATCGGGACGCTGCTGGGTAAGAGCCGCCGTCCAGCCCGGCCCTGCCCGCCGCAGCCTCAGGGGCAGCGCCGGCCCTCCCTGCGGCACCCCCCTTACCCCCTTCCTCCCTCTCTGCCTCCGCAGGGACCGTGGACAAGCACTCGGTGGAGGTCACCAATTGCTTCTCCGTGCCGCACAACGAGTCCGAGGATGAGGTACGGGGCGGGCCGGGCGGAGCGGGGCTCTCTGGGCAGCGCGACCCCCGCGCTCCCGCTGCTGGCGGCCTGTGCTGCGGTGCTCCGGGCTCAGCACCCTGTAACCAGATGTCTCGGCACTCTCCCCTTTCTCAGGTGGCTGTGGATATGGAATTCGCCAAAAACATGTATGAGTTGCACAAGAAGGTGTCTCCTAGCGAGATCATCTTGGGCTGGTAAGTTCTCCTTCTGCAAGAACATGCAAATAATTCTGTTGATTCCTTAAACTGCTTAAATACGTAATTCACTGTCACAGATGGAGAAACAGAAACACTAATGCCTGTGACAGCCAGATCTTGCAGCTCTTGTTACTCAGTGGTAAAGCTCCTGCAGCTCATAAAAAGAAGAAACAGAATTGGAGACTTACAGGATTTGGTTTAGTTTATGTCTAGCAAGGTATCGCAGAGGAGTGACGTGTTAGAGAATGCGTGCACAGCTTTGTTAGAAGAACAAACTACCTGTAATACAACCTGTACTGTGGAAGTTAACTGGTTAGAAAGAAAGGAGAATACAAAAAGGCTTTTAATGTACTAAAGGCATCAGGAGGAATCTGATACCAGCTTGAGTACTTAGTTCTCTGCTGGAAGTACCTGTGTGTGGGATGTGAAGCAAGATCAGTATAGTGTTATGGGAACAGAGTCTGTGTCTGAGTATGTGGCACAGTGTGTTTATTGCTCTTTTCACACCCCTCTGATCCTACAAAATGACTTCATTTTCTTCTTGTGGAGCAAGCGTCCTCCACAGCCTTCTAATGGCACAGCACAGTGCAATTCCAGTGACAGGAGTTTCCCTGAAGATGTGAGATGCTAATTGTAGAGCAATTAAAGGAGCTAGATTAACGAGTTAGACCTCCTCTAGAAGGATGTGTGATTTGTGGAAGACAAAATTTGTCCAAGTTCGTTTGGTATGCTTTGACTTACATAGATGGAAAAAGCTGGTCTAGAACACAGTGGCAGATAACTGAATATTGGGTCTGATGTCAATTTACTGGTGTTTTATGGCTGGTACTACAACACTGGGCCTGTGCATATTTTGGGCATGAGTGTGTTCAGCCTGTGATTCCTACAGTTTTAGGGACAAGTGGCCATAAACTAAAAAATCCTTAGGTAAAACACTTATGTTTAGCTACAGCTCAATGTTTGGAAATCGGTGTTTTAGGATCCAAACCTCTTAAATACCAACAATACAAAACACTGGGCACTTGAATGTTGGAAGAATGGCTCTTCAGTGTGTGTTCTTTTGAAGGTATGCAACAGGTCATGATATCACGGAGCACTCAGTCCTGATCCACGAGTACTACAGCCGGGAAGCACACAATCCAATCCACCTCACTGTGGACACAAGTCTCCAGAATTCACGCATGAGCATTAAAGCCTATGTCAGGTACTCTGGGAGGCTGCATTTCTGGGCAGGGGGGCAATCTGAATTATTGAGAGATGCTCCATCAGGGTAACAAGAAATGTGGTGGGGTGCAGTGTCTTTTTTTGGACAATATTGTGGAGGGATAATGGCTTGCTTCTCATTGGAATGTCTTGACCATTGTATGTAGGCTGAAAGATTTAGTTAACTGGAACCTCATTGGGGTGGGGAATTGTGACTTAATTAACATTTTTCAGAACATCTTTGGAACATTTCACAGCATTCATACAGTTAGCAGTAATGTCACTAGCTTCCATCACACTGACTGAATGCTAGCCTGTAGCCATAGGGCTTTATTGCTCATCAGTGCATTTATACAAGTCAGAAGATTAGTGTGGTTAAAACAATTTAAACTGCATCTTCTTGATGGGTCTTTTTTCCCTTAACCCCATCGTTCTTAGCAATGGAGAATAAATATTGAGAAATAAAATTCTTCCACCTCACTGATTTCCTCCCAGTATTGGCTGAAGAGCTCTGCTCTGTAGGAAAAATAACCCTTTTCTTTGTAGAGAAAGTACTGCTTCTTGACTGTGCTTCTTTAAAACAGGAGCTGTTCCATGACATCTTACTCAAAGCGTAAACAGACTTCAGGTATCTTGAATAATAGGTATAATAAAGAGGTTTAGAGTACTTTGTGTTTGAATTTTGTTATTGCTTGTTGTTTCG
Organism: Sialia sialis; assembly: GCA_009812075.1. Lineage (NCBI taxonomy): Eukaryota > Metazoa > Chordata > Aves > Passeriformes > Turdidae > Sialia > Sialia sialis. Next base: position 11,156,522 of record VRYO01001366.1, read on the forward strand.
GTAATTTCTTAAAGCATGAAGTATTTCAGAATAGAAGAGTACCGAGTACCTTCTCTAAAAGCAAGAAGGAACTTTGGCTAAGATGATAGTTCTTCATGCGTTCATGCTGACGTCAAACCAGCTAGGAGTATTCTTGGATGAAAAAGAGCAATTAATAGCATGCCAGAACCGATTTCCTGCCCTCAGTTATCCTTGGGTCTAAAAATTGCTGATTTTGGTGAGAATGAGTAATATACTCATGTTCACGCTTTAGTGCTCACAGAGATCATTGAGATGGAAATCTCTTCCTTCCCCCCTTATATATGTCCATGCTGAAAAATGTTTTGTTCTCTTTTCTTTTTCTAGTGCCCCAATGGGAGTCCCTGGTAAAACTATGGGCGTGATGTTCACACCCCTAACAGTGAAATATGTTTATTATGATACAGAGCGGATAGGAGGTGAATGCTTTCTTCCTATTTTGGTTTATAACCATTGTCATGACAATGCTCAAATGCTTCTTTTACCCTGGTAAAACTGCTGTTCTGGGAATTTTACTGGCAATCAGACTGTCTTGCTGAAGCTGACCTAAAAAATCTTCAACAAGTTAAGGGTTTGTGTGGCAGTCATTTTTTTTCACTGATCCTCCTTTTGCTTTCAGTGGATCTTATCATGAAGACCTGCTTTAGCCCCAATCGAGTGATTGGCTTGTCCAGTGACTTACAGCAGGTGGGGTCAGCCTCAGCCAGGATCCAGGATACCCTGACCATGGTGCTGCAGTATGCTGAGGATGTGTTGGTAAGGCCAGCCAGAAAAAGTTTGATGTTAACTTTTGCATCTTGGTCTTCTCTTTGCTATTTCTCTTTCTGGGCCATAAACTTTGAGTTCCACTTATGCTGAAGTGTGTGTTTCTTATGCTTAGTCTGGCAAAGTGGCTGCTGACAACACTGTCGGGCGCTTCCTGATGGATCTTATTAACCAGGTGCCAAAGATTTCACCAGAGGACTTTGAGACCATGCTGAACAGCAATATCAATGTAAGATCATAATTAATGTTTTCTGTGCCTTGCTAGCAATTCTGTAAATTTATCATACAGAGGCAAATTTGTGATCTGTCTTTTCATACAAACATGCAAATAGCAATTACAGCTTATTTTAAGGTGTTTTAAGAGTTGAGAGTGGATAAACAAGCTCATCTTGCAAGCAACTTCAGAAAAAAGTATTCGTTTTTAAGACTTCGGAATTTTTCAAGTCATCTGAAAACCAATTCTTCTTTCATATTGATTGGACAATATGAATTACCAAACTTAATTAATTTTTATTTCAATAATAACTGGTAACATGCCAGATTATTTTACCCAAGCTGGAGTTCTGTCTCTTTGCGTAACATTACATGTAAGGTTTTGGCATGTACTTGATTTTTATAACAGATTTTTCAAAAAGTTTCTGAATGTGTTGTTCACCCACAGTCTGTGAGACCAGAACTAATTTTTAATGTTGTTTATACCCTTTGACTTGTCTGGTTAACATGAGTGAACTCAGAGTTAAAGTTTCACAAGCAGTATTTCGTATTCCAGGAATACCAAAAGCTTCCTGCAAGGGAAGCATTCTTCAGGGTAGGACTTTCAGGACTACAAATGTTTCTTGTAGCTGATTGTAAAATGTTTTACAGATGTTAAAAATTCAGCTGTCTAATAAGCTATGATTTGTTAATATTTCTGATCACTGTTTTTTCCCCTCCCTTTCAGGACCTACTGATGGTAACCTACTTGGCAAATCTCACACAGTCACAGATTGCTCTCAATGAAAAACTTCTGAGTTTATAAAGAAACTTTTGCCATTCTACACTTCAAGGAGCCTGAAGAATGTGCAGATACACTTTTCTGTGGTGTTAGAAATTTCCTTGTACTGTAATTTAATTACCATCTTTACTTGGTTTACACTGTTATTTCCATTGCTCTGAAAAATCCCTACCATGCTTTAGGAAATTAATGGGAATGGCTGCAGTTCAGTTGGGCCTGGTATTTTAAAATGGAATATGAGAATCTTTTGTCTCCTGGGTTGTCTGCTCGTATACAAAGTACAGCTTTATTGTAAGAATGTATTTGGAATAAAAGTTCCATTGCAGTGGCAACAATGGCTTCTGTCCAGAAAAAAACTTTTTCTCATTTTTTGTGTAATGAATCAATTTTTGAAAGAGGGTGGGAGGGTAAGATGACATCAAGAAAGAAAGAGTAGATGTGAGTGAAGTCCAGTTCTTTGCAGGTTCTTTTTCCGACTGTTAAAGCATACTGAAAGTGTGGGGATTCTTTATGCTTTACCATGAAGGACTGCAGAATGATCTCTGGTTTATTAGTGGGGCTGTGTCTGTCCCTTCAGCAGGGTACTGACGGACTACAAGACAATAAATTTAGTTTATGGTATCACTTTTATGCATATAATTATTTTCTGATTGTTTGGGAAAGGAAGAGATTTGAGTTTAAAAGTTGGGTGTTGCCAAATAGGAATTTTCTATTCCATAATGCTGTACTACTGCTAAAATTTCATGAAGAGAAACCCCATTTTCTTCCCAAGAAACATGTTTCTCCCCAAGACATGTTTCATGCTGACTGAGTTCCAGCAGGAAGAAAGCCAATACAAATATAAGTTGTAACATTACCTTTAGAAGGCTGTCTTACAGTTCTGCTGTGCTGAGGGGGTACTTTAACAAAGTTAAAGCATCCCTCTTCTACAACAAAACTGTTCCCCCCTTATTAATGACTGTATCTAGTTTGGTGGATGAATTTGAAATTGAAGTAGGCAAAGAGTGTTCTCCATAATAGTTCTGGTAATTTGCCAGCTTAATCCAAGAATAAGACTCAGATTACAGATCTATAGATCCTGTATTTGTTGTTCCAATCTAGAGAGTTCTCCCAGTTACTCAGTGCTGAATTCTAATAGCAAGGTCAATGTAAGTAAAAACTGAAGGTCCAGCAAAAATCCTCATCTCCTTGAAAATGTTTTTTGTGAACATTTAAAAAAGTATTAGAACTCAACTCTATTTTTTTTTATTACTCTGAATAAAAATGTTTTGCTTTCTCTTCTTTAAACTTAATATTCTTAAATTCAGCTATTTAATGTTTTGAAATTTTCAGATCAAGGTGTCTTTTCAAGAAAGTTTTGACATGAATGGAGGAAAAGAAGCAGCAAGTTGGATAAGTTGAATAATTATTGCAAAGAACTTGCAGGGGAGGAAGCAAAATATTCTTTCCCTCATCTCTCCTGGTAGGAAACTCTGCCATTCCCTGTTAGGAAGAGGGAGAAAAGATAAAAAGAAAGCTGTTCTGATTTTAGAGTGTTAAAATTCTATGTTGTTTTATGAGCTGGTGTACACAAAATACAAAGATCCAAGAAGAACAATACTGGCCATTGTGGAGTTTGCCGGTCCTTGCAAATACCTGAAGACTAATGAAGATCTGTGATAAGGGACTGAGGTTATGTCTTCCTAGGTAGAAAGATCCACTGCAAAGTTGAGGTGTCTGAAGTGACCAGAGTCCATCAATTTAGGCCTTTATGGGACAGGACATTGCCAAATGCTTGGAAGTGGAATAGGAAAAATTAGGAAACATTTCCTTTTTTAAAACTCTGATCCCATCCATTCTGTCCTTGTGAATGGACACTTTGACTCTGGAGTTTTGAATGTCTAATTTCAAATTTCAGTGGCCACTTTTATGAAAGACAGCACTGCAAACACAAGGGTAATGCATCATCTTGCTTAATTGTAAAGCCTGAGCTGTGCTGTTACCTAGAAGCATTCCTTTTCTAGAGTTGTAAAATGTTGACAGAAACTACTGAAGGTATTCTGTTAGGATTGTTCCACTCTACAGGAATCTGGCTAAAGACCTGAAGTTCAATAGAAAATCTGGTAGGAAAACTTTGGGAGTCAAGAAACATCACCAAGGATTTCAAGCTTTAACTCTGCATTGGTTTGTAAACGGCATGAATTTACTAGGGAACTTTTTCCTTTTTGGGGGTTTGGTTTTTTTTGTTTGTTTGGTTGGTTTTGGTTTTTTGGGGTTTTTTTGTGTGTGTGTTTTGTTTGTTTCTTCAGAATGAGTATAAAGCCAAATAATTGACAAATTTCGTTTTACACAGTCAAGATGGATAATTCTCTGGTAGTCTTCCATATACTATATTTAGTCATATTAGTGATCTCACTAATACAATAAAAAACCTCCATCCTCTGTGATGCATTCAGCATTTCTTTTCCTAGATGATTTCTCTGAATGAGTATAAATTCCTGGATGTTACTGCATTATATTTATTTCTACCAGTGTGCATATTTTCCTGGTAAATATTAGGCTTTAAAATACCTTGTTCAAACAACTCTTTTACCAGCTCCCAGCACTCAAGTATTTAATGGCACTAGTTATGTAAATGATTAAGAATGTTAAAATGTTAAACATATTTTGATTTTTTTTTTAATCCTGGCTTGAGTTCATCTTGGGTATTTTTACCTCAGCATAAAGTTCTTTTCCTCAATATAAATAATATTCAGAACAGAGTTCAGTGTTAGAATTGATTCTCTTGCTCTCTTTTGGCATAACCTGGAGGAACGTGTCAAATCCATCCATCTTGTAACCTTGGGCCTTCCTCAGACAGCTTCAACAAAGGAAGAGAGTTTCAGCCAAGCACCTCTGGGCAGTACAGAGGCAATGAAATTTTTGGATTTTGCAGTGAGCATGGTGACTTTGGACAAGCAGCAGTGTAATTAGCACACAGTCATTATGCTTTGTTCTGACATCTTCCCAGCACAGTAAGACTGCTTGTTCACAACTCTAGAAGAGCATGTAAAACATGCAAGAATATGACAATGCACTTTGTTTCTTATCAAAATGAAAACTTGCAAGATAAACTATTTATATTTATTAAATACCTTCATAAGAATTCAGGAGGAGATGGTAACAGTCCACTATATTTAACCGATGAGTCTAATAACAAACCTTATTCTGTTATTTGCACTTTGAAACTTAAATCCTTATTGCCAGAACAGCAACTTCATTTAGTGATTATTTCTTTGTCCTGGGATGAAGGTCGCTAAATTTGTCTTTTTAGTTGAGCCACTTCAGTTTCATGGCAGAACACTTAAACCTGCTGCAAAGAGGATGTTGCAGTGGAGCTCGTTAGGGGTAGAAATGAGCCAAGACAGACTCTCATTCAACAACATGAAAAGGATCCCAGTTTATTCTTCTTTACAACTTTGCCATCCTGACTCTGACTACAGCAAGCTCCTGCTGTAGATCCCAACTGCAGACTCTGACTGCTGGCTATTTCTTGCTGGACTATGACTGCAAGCGTTGGTTTGCAGATTCTGAACACAGCTATCACCCAGCTCAGCTATAACTGCAGGCTCCAACAGCAGATGCTAACTCCATCAGATCCAGCCTGACCACAGAGCACATCTTTTACAGCAGCTACTCTCTTCCTTGTTTCACTTATCTTTGGTCTCTCTGGAGTCCTCTTTCCTCTGGAGTCCTCTACCTCCAGGCCCCTCCCTGATCAGCCAGCCCACACCTTTTATCACACTTACCTTTATTAGTCACAGCTGCAGCCCATTAAGGGCAAGGCTATTCATCTTTTTTGGTAATTACTACAACTGTGACTTATCAGGGCCAAGGTTGCCTGTAACCTCCTCTTGTACACCTACAAGAGGAGGCAGTGCTTTGGTGTGCAATTTTGGGAGCCTGTGGACCTATGTCACCTATACCTGAAATTCACAGGTTTAATCCTAAGGCTTGAAAAGCTGATGTGAAAAGGTTAGACACACAACACTTCTAGAGCAGTTGAGCAGAACAAGCTGCTGTTCTGTGCTTTGAGTAAGGGTGAAGCCTCACTTGGCTTTCCTCTCAATGGACCTAGAGACTGGTTGGCAACTCAGTTGTAAGGGTTGCGTGACAATCAGAGCACGGCGGGTGGAGCACTACCGTGACTTAGGGGCAGTGACTCCCTTGAGCAGCTAACCAAACCCAGGGCTCCTCCTGAAGTGAGCTGAGCTCGCTCTGTCCCTGCACACAGGGAAGGTTAATTCAAGGCCTACTGGGACTGTGCATTTTAATAACTGCAGTCACAAGGCTGTCTAACAGGAAAAGTATTTTTAGTACATCATGTAGACTTGGACCACTGCAGTATCCTGTGGGTTTGTTACACTTTGACCTATGGTTCAAAGCTGACCAGTTCTTAGAACAAACTTGGGGAAAGGTTTTGTTTTGAATGTAACTATAATGGCTGGAGTAGAACACCAAAAGTAATGCTTTATATTACTTAAGTGGTAAATAATGTTCCAACCAGGACACGAAGAAAAGAGAAGAAGCAATGCTTTAGCCACTGACATCACAAACAATAAATTCCTCTGGAAAAAAAGTTTTGTTTCAGCTCTTTTGACAGCACTCAGTACAACTATGTAGTTGAGCCAAGTCACTCCAGACCAGAATTCTGTACAGTACCATATCTTAGGATCAGATGCAAGAATATTACAAGAGAGAAAAACAAAAGCTTGTCTTGCCACTAAACTTGAATTTTCTAATAGCGAGAAGCTGCCTTGACTCCGCATGAGGTTTTAGAAGCTTTCCTAAATGTGTAGGCTCTAGGTATAGTAACAAGCCAAGGGATTTCCTTAAATACAGAGAGTGAAATCAGATGATCACAATGGTTCCATTGCATGCTTTAAAAAGTAATTCCAAACATTCCTGTTAATACATAAACGTTCAATGCATTTAACAGATTCTTCAGACACATGTAATTTTGTTAAAAATATTCTCTTCTTCCTTTTACATAAAAAAGAAGGAAGTTGTTTTAAAACAAATTGTTCTTTCCTTGAGTAGCTCAAATCAAAACAGTTCACTAAAAAAAATAATTGTGTATTTTATAAATGTACTTGGTTCTCATGGAAACAAGGATTAAAATATATACTTGTCCTGAAAGAAACATGCTTTACAGGTGAAATAAAGTAGACATGTGCTCAGATTGTCAGCTGAAGAATGCTGTGAGGATTAAATTCTTAACGCCACTCCTGATGTGGCAAACAAGAGAGAACAAGCCCAATTTTCCTGCATAGATAATGTATTCATGTGGCTTTAGGTGCTCTTCATTTGAAGTGAACAAGCATGGTAAATTATTACCCACCTATTTTCTGCTGCCTGCACTTTACGCTGATTTACAGACAAATAGAACAGTGGTTGTTATTTCATCTAGAGCTGAAGCGCTGCACCATGTAGCAGGAAAGAATCAAATCTGTTTGCATTGGAATGGTCTCTAAACTGCTAACATGTTTGTCATAAACAAAAAAAGGAGATTTTCAAAATTACCTCAAGTAAGTAGTGCATAATATCATAGGTGAATCTTTCATAAATTGAATCTTGTTTGTCAGAATGTCTTATGAATAATTAAGATTAGGTAAAGAAAGGACTATGTGTGTGTAATGTCTAGTCAAAGTATAATATGAATAAACATTACAGCAGACAGAAACAAAACAGTAAGCGCACTTCCCATAATTACATACAAATAACTACAATTAAGATTTCCTTCTAGAAAAATGTATGTAGTAGTCAGTCAATCTTACCTTTGTGTCCTTTCGGGACCTAGATCCTGGTCTTCAGTAACTACAGCAAAAGGAGCAGCTCCTCCAGCTCCATGCACTTAGGTCTTTTATATTCTTTGCCTGTTACGTGCAGTTCTGGTGGCCTGGATGACTTGATGGACTGACTGGCAGCTACTGAACAATGATCTTGATCTAGAGTCGGGTGTTACTGGATTACAGACTTAAAACTACACGCATTAGGGCTGAACCCCATTGCCGTGGTAGTAACAGGGGAACTGCAGTGTGGACTTTCCTCTCCCTTTCCTAGCGGGTGGCAAAGGACTCTCGTGGGAGAGCATCCCCGGGCACTTCCCGTGTGACACAGCTCCACTGGCCAGCGGCTCTGCGTTGGTGGCACTTGAGCCCCTGAGCTTACCTCTCGTCCGTCCCGAGGGACAAGCGGGCACCCCACAGCTTTCCTCCAGCGAGACGGGCGAACCTGCATAGCCAGCGAAGGGCTCTGTGTCGGCCCGGCCGGCACTGCCCGCCCCGGGCGCGCTGCCCCTGCCCGCGGAGAGCGCGGCCCGTGGGCCGGGCGGGGCGGGCTCGGTGCCGGGGGCGGGGCGGGCATCGCCGGCCGCACAGGCTCCATTTTGCGGTGTGGCTGCGGAGAGAGGCCGGAGGCTCCGCAAGTTCCCCCCAGGTGAGGCGTCTGGGGGGTGGGAGGAGCTGGCCGGCCCCGCTCGCGTACCCCTCGCTACAGCCCCGGCCTGGCCCCGCTCGCACCGCCCGGCGGTTTGACCGCAGCCCCGGCCCTGCTCACGCATCGCCCGGGGGGCTCGGCCCCGGGGTGCGGCCGGACTGGATGGAGCCCGGGGCAGCGCTCCGGCTCGGGGCTCGGCAGGTGTCCGGCCGAGCGAGGTGCCGGCTGCCCCGGGGAACCGCACCCCCGGCAGGGCTGCCCTGGGGCTGCGGGGCGAGGTCGAGCTCGCGTGGCCTCGGGAGAAGCAGGTACCGGGACACCGGGACACCGGGACACCGGGACACTTGTCTCTGCCCGCACCTCCGCCTCGCCAGAGGAACCGCCGGAGGACCAGCGGCTGGGCGAGCGGGAGGAGCCTGCGGCGCTGCAGGCTGCCCGGAGCGGGGCAGCGGCAGGCGGGGCCCCTGAAGGCGGCGGGGTCCCCGGGCGTGGGGCCGGCGGCGCGGGGAGGGCTCGGGCCGGGCTCGGGCCGTGCCCCCTCCCGCTGCCCCTCGGCTGCGCCGTCGGGCCGGGGTTCCCGGTGGAGCCGAGGCGGAGCCGCCGCAGCGGGGACACTTTTCCGTGTTTACCGGCTGAGCTCCCGCCCTGATGTTTCACCGCGGGTCAGTGCCGCAGCTGACTCACACCCGGCTCCCGGCTTAACCCGCCCCGTGCCCGTCCGGGGACAGCGGAAAAAAACCTGTTGTTTTGGTTATAAAAGTAGTTATGTCAGAGACGCCGCTCAACTTGGGATGCTTGTGCCAAATTTAAAGTCCATTTTTTCCCCCTGTCATTAAGTTTCATAACCTGCATCGTGGTCTCAAATCTCCCTGCCCAGCCGGTCAGCAACATGCAGGATGGGATGATCTCTACTCCTACTTCCCAAGTCCCTCTATTAAAAATGTGACTAAAAACTGTAAGGAAATAGAAATTTGCTCCATAAATGAAGTAGTGCTGAGGGATTACAACTGTTCTTATCAAATTACCATTTTACATGTGATAGCTGGGGTACTGCTCTTCTCCCAGAACTGCCCCTGTGAGCACAGCAGTGCAGGATGATGGATTCAAGTGCTTGGTACAGTCCTGGCAAAGGGTTCAGCTCCCTCCTGCTGGCACCTCAAAGTTTATCCTGTATTTCAGAGCTTTCTGGAGGTTTGAGCCTCTTCCCATACTAAAATGTCTGTCTGACCCTAAATAAGAGTGATAGTTAATTACAAAGTTTAAGATGCTTCCCTTCTGAATTCTGATTGCTATGGCCAAATGTAGGAGAGGAAAAAAAGGAAAAGTTTTGTGGGTTAAGAGTGATTTAAGTGATTTGACAGGTAATTAGCAAACAAATAGCTACTACAAACTCATATATAGTGCTTCAGGGTGAAAATACCTTTTTTGTTTCCCTTCCCCAGAATGTCATACCCAGGTTATCCCCCTTCTGATGGCTACCCTGCTTTCCCAGGTTATCCTGTAAGTATGGTTCTTGAATTGTTCCATTCCTAATGTATTTGTATTCTGTGAATGCCCCTTCTTACTGTACTCCGTGTGTTTGTAAATAGTAGCTGTCAGTTCATGTACCCTCTTTTCTAGTGGTTATGGTCTTTGTTTTCATCTGTATATCTCTCAGCTGTCACACAAGAATTCCAAGAAGGAAATTTAGGTTTTTTAATGACATCCATTGTTTCAGAAAGGTCTTTGGTCTTATCTTTTTCTTGTGAGTTTGGTTTTTTAAATACAGCTATCTCATCTCAAGATTTTTTTTTCTTTTTTTTTTTTTTAAGTTGCTTCTGTAAATAGGAGGCCCTTTACAGGTAGGGTTAGAGGTCATCTTTGAACCAATCTGTACCAAATAGTCACACGGCTGTATCCCAGGATTTACAGAGATGTTGAACAAGCTTCAGTAGTCACAGCTGTCAGGAAGAGCTTGGAATGCTTCACTCAAGTATCCCAGTTTTCACGGAACACCAAGTAAATATTTTTCTGAGGATAGAGGACACTGTATCTTGACTACCCTATCCACAGGACTGTTCCACCTTCAGCTCACAACTGAGTGGACTTAAAATTTGAAGGAAACTTAATGGAAGGCTGAAATGTATCAGGTATGGCTGATACTGCAGTCTTTTTGATATGCCTGCAATACTTTTCAAAGCTAGATTGATCTCTGTGCTGATCATGGCACTTTCATGCCACTTGTCACACTGTAATTGTGGGAATTTTACCTGTGTTCCGTGTAGTACAGAACCAGACTTAAGTATGGATCTCAGCCTGAATGCCTTTAAGATACTGAAAAGCTATAAATATGTACAAGATATAAATATATACATATAAATACATGCAATAAATTCTGTTGATTTTGCTTTACAATCTACCCTTACTTTTTCTGAAACACTAAAGTTAGTCAATCTAGAGACAAACTTGTTAGAAACAAGACTATTAACTCCAGAATTTCTTTTCTTCCCTCAAAGGTTCTTCTGAACCGTCATGATTTTATTTTACTGTGTAGTTTATTTTTAACTAGATCAGAAAATATTTTTTTTTCTTAGCTAGCATCTAAAAAATGGCCAGCCTCAATGAATTCAAGACCTTTTAGACTTGTTACCAATGATTTCCTAGTCTCATTGATGATGCCCAATGTGATAACCACTTCAAAAAGTGTATGCGAAATTATTTTTTCTACAGCACTGGTACTAATCCTGAGCAGGGCTTCTGAGGATCCTAATTTTGGATTTATGAATCAAAATTCCAATAAAATCTTTTTGTTGAGTCAGGCAGAGAGATATTAGATTGTACCTCTGAGGAAAAGAATATTCTATAGCCTGGGCACAGGAATTTGGGGGTAGAAATCTTGGGGCAGCCAAACCTGAGGAGAACATTTGAGCTAGGCTTTGCTGCTCTGCACTTTTTGTTTTCTGGGGTCAAGAATGAATGTACGTAATGTGTGACTCGTATTTCTAAAGCTAATCAGTAAAGATGATTCCCAGCAAATGAGTAATGAGTCCATCCATTATGCTTCATTAGGAAGCTGATTTTGAATGCCTCATTTCTAAACTCATGTACAATGACTTTTACAGGGCTTTCCCTCAGACATCTAGATCATTCAAGTAAATATTTGTAATATATCTTAATGCTAATAGAAACCTTTGTGGTATGGTTGGTAAATCATACATGTAGCAAAACAAATATATAGCTGTTGGACTTGTTCTTCTTATTTAAAACCTGCAATAGATGTTCAGTGATCCAGATTTAGTCATTGAATGTCCATGTCTTATAACCTGTATTCCAAAGGAAATGGGGAAAAAAAGCCCTAAAAAGTTCTTACCCTGTAACATTTGGAAATACTGTCTGTGCAAGAGGCAGAAGTTTCAAAGCTACTATGCTCTTAAAAGTCTTTTAACAGGGGGTGAAAAGGGAGCTGCTAAGAGCAAGATGAGCTGAGCTTACCTCCTCCCTGTGTGGAATAGAAAGAGTACAGTAATTTCACGATTATAAACCGCACCTGAATATAAGCCGCACTTCCGGGTAGCTGGAAGACCATGGGATTTGTCCACATATAAGCCGCACCCGAATATAAGCCGCGGTTTTTTGGTTTTTTTTTTTTTAACTCCACATGGCAGAGGGGGCGGGACGCTCCGGCCCGGCCCCACACAGCCCGGCTTCCCAGCGGCAGGGGCCGGCCCGTCCTTGCACAGCCCCCGTTCCCGGCTGTCCCCCGTTCCCACCGGCTCCCGGTGGCACAGGGGCCGGCCCGCCCTTGCACAGCCCCCGTTCCGGGCAGTCTCATGCTCCCGGCGGCTCCCACTTGCCACTCTGCTTGGCCGGCTCTCACTTCCGGGTTGGCGTTTCGCTGGGATTTGTCCATAGATAAGCCGCACCTGAATATAAGCCGCACCACTGGGGTAGGCTGGATTCTTCAATGAAAAAGGTGCGGCTTATATTCGTGAAATTACTGTAGCTTTCCATTAAAGGACCAGGAGTCCCCATGGCTGACAAGTCAAGTGTGACTCAGCACTGTGAGTCCTCAGGGAGCAAAGCTACTGGCACCCCAGGCTTTAGCAGGAGCACCTCTGGAATACTGTCTCTGGCTGTGGCCTCCCAGCACATTAAAGACAGACAAAATGAGCATGTCCAGGGGAGCTGCTTGCCTGGAAGAGCAGGCTAAGCAAAGATCTGTTCACTCTTCTGCTGGGTGGGAATGTGCAATAGAGACATTAGAGCCAACTCTTGTCAGAGGTACACAGTGAAAGGGCAGCTAGCAAATACAGGTTGCAATTCAGTTTGGTGAAAACATTTTTCTCTAGAAGAGTAGTCAAACACTGGAACAAGGGCCCAGAGAGGCTGTGAATTTGCCATTCCTTGTATATACTGAAAACTTGACTACCAGGCCTTGCATGAGCTCACCCAACTCCAAAGCTGGCCCTGCTTTGAGGGTGGATGGAATCCCAGAGATGACTTCCCACCCTGCAGCACTCTCTGATTCTGTGTCAACACAGGAGATACACCAGAACACCCAAGCAGGAGGACCTCATCCAGGCTTCAGGAATTCTGCTGCTGCTGCTTCAAACCCTACAGCTAACTGTATCATTCATGTTGTTATTATACACGTGGAGGTTTTGGCAGCTTGGTAGTTCTTGCTCTAATGTGCTGTTAACAGGCATACAGACATCCCATTTTTGTGTTTCAGCCGACTGGACAGGAGTCTGTCTATCCACCAGCTGGTCAGTACACCTATCCTGCTGTTCCTGGAGGATTCCCTCCAGCAGGAGGAGGGACCTATCCTGCAGCACCACCGAATGCTGGGTTTCCAGGGGCAGCAGGATATCCTGCCCCAGGGGGCTACCCTGCTTCAGGGTACCCTGCCCAGGCTGGAGGAATGCCAGCTTATCCCGGAGGTAAGATCCTTTGTTAGAGTAGCAGTCAGGAGCGATTTCCAGTGTAACCATCCCCTGTGCTCATTAGAAAGAGTAGAGAAAAGCAGCTTTGTTCAGGCAGCAGCAGGCAGGCAGCCAGGTTGCCATCCAGCAGTAAATACCTGCATGCTGATGGCTGAGCCTTGGAGGTTCTGGGTCACTGCACAGACATAGAGAAACTGGTCTCTTACATAGCTCTTCTCAATAACCTGGCTTCTGTTGTGTCAAGAAGTCAAATACAAAATACTAAGTGTGCTAAAGTCTGCTTTTTTTTTTCCCCCTGGCTCCTCCAGGCCCTGGCTTTGGTGTGCCTCCCTCTGGGCCTGGCTTTGGTGGCTATCCACAGCAGCCTCCAGCCCAAAGCTATGCTGGAGGTGGACCAGCACAAATTCCAGGTATGTTATATACAAGAAACTTCAAGCATCCAAGGTTAAACCAAGATACCCCGGGATAGGTATTAACAAATTAAGCCCTTACCTTTGTTACTTGTAGCTGTTGAGATTTGTATGCTGTGCACCTCTTGCAACCTTTCTTGACCAGGCCACTGGAGGGCTGATGAGAACCAGCTCTGTAGATGCTACATCCAAAAGGGATGGCTGTCCCTGAATTATGGTCATGATGCAGTGGTTTAGGTGCTTTTCAAGCTGCAAGGATCTGATGAGAGCTGAAATCCAGAGTCCACATTCAATGAGTATCTAGCAGTTCTGTTAATCTCAATTGCATTTCTCAGATCTATGTGTTCACAGTGATTCCTGACACACTGGAGAATGAGGAAAGGAGAATGCACACATTTGCTTAAAAGCAGTGCAGTGTTTGTAATGCTTTGAGTGGTCAGTTACTATAGAGATTATTTTTGCCCTGGAATATATCAGTTGTGTTTTAAAGAAATTCAAAGAGCAAAACCTTTTTGTTTTCAGATTGCTCTGTTAACTCTGGTACTAAGTTGCTATTAAAATGATAAGGAATGTGTATACATATTCTGAATAAAAATAAATTTCCAGTACAAAAAATAGTTTCGCTTTTGTATTAGCAGTGCTTTTGATCACAAAATGAGATTCCTTCAATCCTTTCTGCAGCAATGAATTCTGAATACTTATTGTTTACATGCTAGGCATTTTAAAGTGTATATAACGGCTTTTAAAGAGAGCATGGAACATGCATTCTTCATTTGTTTGGGTTATTTGGCTTCTGTCCAAAATAGCAGAATTTCATAAAAAGAGATCCTTCCAGTTCCCACAGCACTAAGTTTAGTATTTTTAGAATTGCCTTGCTAGTGTGTGTACCAAAATGCATGTGTGATTGCTTCTTCCCATTATCCCCAAGAGAAAAAGTTCAGTTACTGATTGTGGTATCATTAGGAAACAGGTTGTGTGCAGTGGTAGATCTGGCTTTATATTCAGATTAGATGGCATTTCCATAATAAGAGGAGACCTAATTAATTCCTCCTATCTTGTTATTTTCACTAGGATTTCCTGGTGGACAGGTACCATCCCCAATGCCTGGTCCGGTATGTGCTGTTTTCTCTTCTATAATTCATCTTATGTGGCTTCTGTAGTTTTAATGTTTTTATGGCTGATTTCCAAAGGTTTAGATTGCATTCTGCATCAGGAGTTTCCATCTACCCTCAGAGTAATGTTGCCCTGATTCTGTGTTAGAGGAAGTAATTGACAGGGTTTGTGACAGAACTGATTGCACAGTTGTGATTTTAATTTGAATTTTTATTGTGTAGGTATTTAGTTACATGTGACTCTTATTTTCAGCCTGCTGCAATGGTTCAGTATAACCAGGGTACAATTCAAGCTGCTCCAAACTTCGATGCTGGAAGGGATGCAGAAATTCTACGCAAAGCCATGAAGGGTTTTGGTAAGTAAGCAATAGAAGCTTTAGTTCCTATTGATCTAACTTCTTAATGTCATTTTGATGATTTCTTCAGTTTTTATTTAACTGTACTTCCCCCCAACAAGCTTTTCAAAAGTTACATTTTCAAAATGGCCTGGGCTACTTAGTAGCTTATGCTACACAGAAAATTTGGTGGACTTAAATAGCAGCCTCTTATTATGTAATTATGCCCAAGTGCAACAGTATAGGAGGGACTATATTGCATTCTTACATGATATTGCCCTTCTGTTTCCAAGGAACTGATGAGCAGGCCATCATAGATGTTGTTGCTAACCGCTCCAATGATCAAAGGCAAAAAATCAAGGCAGCTTTCAAGACTATGTATGGCAAGGTATGTTCACTAGCTCTTCGAATTGGGAAATAAACTCCAACTTTCAGCTGCTGCTTTAACTACCTGGTTGCATTTTAGTTCTGGGGAATGATTTGGGCATTTTTTAAAAGCACTTCTTCTGTTATTTTCCTTATGTGTGGGGAGACATCTGGAATTTGACATAGGGTTGTACTGATGCCTGGCAGAAGGAGGGGTGGGGGAAGGCTGGAGGCTGTCTCTGTCTCTGATCACACAAGAAGCTTCTTTAATGCCTGACAGAAAATAACCAAGCTTAAACTGCCCTTGTATTAGTGACTGGAACTACTACTGAGTTTTATCACACAAGCCAGCACTGAATTCTTATTTTTCCCAAGAAACAAACTGAGAAATTATTAAAGATTGGAGAGTAAACAAAAACCCAGGTGAATTTAATTTCTTCCCTGTCATTTTTGCAACCTAAAGTGAATTTTTGTAGCTGTGGACTAGTGAGGAGACAATGGAGAAGAGTTGAGCTGTCAGAGATTTGGACAGAGGGAAGTTCTTAATAAGAAATGAAACAAAGCTTTACAGTAAAAACAGCACAAAGGTAGAAAGGTAGAAATAAGTCACAAAAGTAAGTTCTAGTTTGATCTTTGTTCAGTATATAATCTATATATGCCTAACATTCTGCAAAACCCTTTTTGTGTTTATAATTGAACAGGATTTAATTAAAGATCTGAAGTCTGAGTTGAGTGGTAATGTGGAAGAATTGATTCTAGCCCTCTTCATGCCTAGTACCTACTATGATGCCTGGAGTTTACGCCATGCGATGAAGGTATGGTACTTCTGTGAAGGAAACCATTTTAAACTATCCTAAAATGCTCATCTAAGACTACCTGCTCCCAGCATTGTTGAAAAATCTGCTAGTGTCAAACAAATCCTGGAATTGCAGGGCTTAAAATTATTTTCTGCTGCATCCTCCAGTTCCAGACAATTTCTGCGGGATTAGGCAATTCAGGCAGATGGCCATTCAGTAGAGGAGGAAGTGCTGCAGGACAGAACCTTGCTCTCTACCACTTGAGCATAATTTTTGCTAAAACCTAGAAAGGGCCAGGGTGCTGTTAAAACCACAACCACTCTTTAAACTAAATTTATATGCCTTTCCTTACTAGGAACAAACCTGTGTTATTGAAAGGTATTTTTGGATTATCCCTTTCTCCACCCCCCACACCCCCCCCAAAAAAAAAAGAAAAAATAATTTCTTAAAGTCAGATGATGGATGTATCTGCTGAAATATAAAGACAGCATTTAGAGTTTAGATGAGCTAGTTTAAACTTTTTAAACATCCAGTACATCCAGTTTACTGGAATGTCTTGCTTGAGCTGCAGCAACTATCAGGTGGTGGAAATGAGTAACTCAATCCATTTATGAATGCACACCTTCGGAAGAATGTGGAACTTAAATAAAGATCTGCCTTTAATGGGGAAGAGCCACTCAACCATTTTGAAAAATTTATAAGATTACCTTGAAGTCTCACATACATCTCCTCTCTTATCTCATCCTTCTCTGAAATGAGATGTTTATGCCAGTAAGATCCCCCTGTACACAGAAATCACAATTAATTTTTATTCTGGGGGGAGAGAAGCATCTATAAACAGTTCTACATTGCGGAAGCAGCCACATTTGGATAGGGAATACACTTGTGTACTGACCAAAACAGAATTTATATGTGTATCTTTGACTTTAATGATTATCATAGAGCTCTACCTTCCTTTGGTACATTGCCAGATTAAGATTGCCAAAGAATTTCCTTCCACACTGTTTTCCATTTAACTTTGGCCAGTGTCACTGATGTAGATGTTTTTTGGATAGTTTTGGGGTGTTTCTCTGAACTGGTGCAGAATGGCATGTTTGAGGAATCTTCATTCCATTTTAAGTTTATAGTTGACTTGGTGCTTTCACGCTGCATGGATACTGTTCTTAAAATCTAGATTGTATTAAGTTTTGAAATACCACATGACTGCCTTATTTCAGTTGAAGAACTGTGTATAGGTAGTGCTCTGTAGTTATTTTCTCTGCCTACAGGGAGCAGGCACTCAGGAGAGCGTGTTGATTGAGATCCTTTGCACAAGGACCAACCAGGAAATTCGCGAAATAGTGAATTGCTATAAATCAGAATTTGGAAGGGACATTGAAGAAGACATCAGATCAGACACTTCAGGACACTTTGAACGATTACTTATATCTATGTGCCAAGTGAGCTTTAATTTTTTTTTAAATAAGATAACAGTGTACAGTCTGATGTGTTTATTCATAATGGCTCCATAAATAGCTTGTGTGTGCTTAGCAAGAGGCAGAATTTTAAGCAATTAGCCCATGGTCATTAACGTATCCCCCAAAATATGACACTTCAGTCCCTCCTCAAGAGATACTTCTTATCTATAAATCCATTATGAATTATGTGACTTAATACCTAATTTAGCACCCTCAGTTACTACCAGAATTTACATGGAAATATTGTGCAGATGCAACCAAGTGCTTCCCTAAAACAGTGCTCTACACTGCTGTTAGAGCAAGATGCGTCCAAGTAATCTGGGTGAAGCTGTTTGGATAACCTCTGTGGTATGTAGAATGCCTGTGAGAATCCCTGCAAACAAGGTAAGACCTGGCACAGGGCAAAACCTCCCCTCCTTACTCCATAGCCTGCCTTCCTTTGACGTGACCAGAATTAGGGAGGTGCTCTGTTGAACTCAGATGACCACTGGAGCTTGTTTAGCTCATATCATTCACTAGGGCTCATTTTGTGTTGCAGAATAGTAACTTGCAATTACTCATATTCAGGAAGAAATATGTAACTAATACAACTTCCCACATTTCTCTGAGCAATCTGCCTATTTCTGTTAGAATTTCTTTGACACTTCTCTATCTCATTGGCTTTTTCCTTTGTGAGAGATCAGCTATGCTCTAGATATTTGGTTAAAAGTCAAAATCCACAAGAAAGCAAACCTGGAGAAGCTCATGCTGCTAATGTTTATTTTGATAAATCCAGTAGTTTACAATAACTGACAACCACATAATTTAAATAGTATATTAACCTCTATAGATTCAACAGTATTGGAGAGAATGTATTCAGCCTACTCAGCAAGTATGTTTAGCAATATCCATCCATGCACTGGGCAGCAAAATGCCAAAACAACCACCAAAGCACATAAAATGTCATATAAGCCCTACTGACACAAGTGTAGTAAGTGCTTTCTGGAGACATTCTTACTTGAAATAGGCAACTTCTAAAAAAAATAGGAAGGAAACCTGAGATATTTCAGGTGTGCATATTCAGTAAGGTAATTCATTAGTTCGTTTGGGAAGAGTCTTTGCAACTTGAAGCCTAGAAACAAACAAACCAAGAGAAAGCTTGCATTATTAAGTAAAACAGAATTAAGTACAGTACTTAATTAGAACTATGAGATGGTTTGTAGGGGTGAAGTTATCCGAGTCAGTGCATCTGCAGTTTAAAGCATGCCCTACAGATATGGTTCTGAGCCACTTTTGTATTTGTTTCCTATAAAGAATATTAAACCAAAGAGAAGTTTTAAAGCAATGCAATGTATTTCAAACTATTTCTGCTTCAAGCTTTGAAGATGCTTGGGGTCTATATACACTGCAAGCAGTTAAATCATAGATTTCTCTGTGAAATTTCATGTGAAATCTGTTGTCTTTGCATCAGGGTAATCGTGATGAGAATCAAACTGTGGATTATCAAAAAGCTCAAGAAGATGCTCAGCGTCTGTACCAAGCAGGTGAAGGCAAACTTGGGACTGATGAATCTTGCTTTAATATGGTTCTGGCAAGCAGAAGTTTCCCTCAACTGAAAGCAACAGTTGAGGCATACTCCAGGGTAGGAGTTCTTCACTGATTTCAAATAAGTTTGGTCAATGTATTTTAAATTAAGGTTCTAGTTGCTACTGCATTTCATCATCCACATATTAATCTCATTTATTTGTAGATTGCTAATCGTGATTTATTAAGCAGCATTGATCGAGAATTTTCTGGAAATGTGGAACGTGGTTTGAAGACTATTGGTAAGTTGTATGTTCTTACTTCCCCCTTTGTCCTTAGGAATTAAACCTAAATGAAACTAAATAAAACCAAAGAAAAATCCAATTCAGCACTGGCCATATGGCAAATGATCACATAATCAGAGACTCTGCTAGAATAGAAGTAGCTTCAATTGTTCACATGATTCATCTTGCACTTAAAATAAGAAAATGCGCATCCATCATGAAGAAGTCAATTTCAAATAAGGCCACATAGAAACTACTTGCCACTTCTCTGGGAAGGCAGGCAAGTACACAGAACCAAGGGTCACTGGTTAGTGCTTGTAGCTGTGTAATTTAGAGTTCTGCAAGAGGGGATACCAGTGTCACAAAGCTGTGACTGGGTGTGCAGTTCCTCAGCAGAGACAGCTGAGCCACCCACATAGATAACCTCAGAGCCAGCGTGAATCTACTGAAGGCAAAGTTCCCTTTCCACCCCCTTCCCCATCACCGTCTACCCCAAAAAGCTGAGCTGTGGTTAAGGACAAGCTTAGCAAAATAGATGATGTTTTGAATTCACTTTTTCCTACTAACTTGTTATAGTAAAGCAGTTCAACACAATTCAGCACAATTAACTGACAGCGAAAATTAGTATTAAATCTGGAGACACCAGTCATAATCACTGCTTGCCCAAATGACAGCAATTCTGCAGCTATAATGGATAAGCAAAAACTTACCACAGTATATTCTACTCAAGAGTTTAATAGGAAAAGTTCATGTCTGAGAATCAGGTAGAAGAATAATGGCTTGTCTCTGAGTGTGAACAATCTACCTGAAACAAGATCTATCCTATAACTGCAAGAGTTACAGAACTACTAGTGAACCTTCTGCATTTGTACTTGTCTTAGTGAGATTCTAGCAGTGGAACATGAGTAAAATACCTTGTGTCCCAATACCAGCTATCCATGGAGAAGAACTGGTTTTGAATTACCTGTTCGAGAATTAATATTTCAGAGTTTTGAAAAGCACTTCCAAAGGAGTTAACTGCTACTAACCGTGAGGTTTTTGTGTGGAAAAAAATGACTTATTTGGTCAACTTGAAAATAAGCTTAGCTCTATAAACAGGTCCCTCTATTTACAATAACTGGGTCTTCACTAAGACCAACCTCTAGCTGTCTACAGCAAAAATCCTGCCAAGCTGATTCTGCCAGGTATCACTATACAGCATACTTTACTGGAACTAATCTAACAATATACTTTATTGCAGTGCAATGTGCTTTGAATCGCCCAGCCTTTTTTGCAGAAAGACTTTATTATTCTATGAAAGGAGCTGGCACAGATGATTCTACCCTCATCAGAATTGTAGTCACTCGCAGTGAGGTAAGAAATTTTCTCCTGTGTACCAGTCACATGCAGCAAAAAGCCATCTCCCCAAACAAGCTTGTCACTTAGTCCTCCTTTCACAGGTGTAAAATTATGTACTGCATAAACGTTTTATGGGGCTCACATTTAGATGCTTGTGTTAATTAGTTTTAAAGCCAACTTTCACATAGTAATTTAATTAACTCTGCCTAGATAATCGTAACTGCTTGTTTTCCTTTTTAACTGTTGTTGCCAGTCTACATAGCAGCAAGAGAGCATCTCCAGGTGAGAAGCTCCCTGTTCAGAGTTAGGACAGCAGAATCTTAAAGCGTGGAGTAACTGCTGCACTCTGCTTTGGGAGCTGCTCCTCTATCCTTGGGGGGACCAGCTGGCTCATTGACTGCACAGGGTTAATCATTGCACATCTCACCCATGGCATGGGCTGTCCAGTTCACAAGGGAGGAGAGGTGGGGTGACTGTCTAGGATTTATATCATACACTGTGGTTGAGCTTTCTGCTTGTTTTTGTCTTTGTACAGATTGACCTTGTGCAAATTAAACAGATGTTCACACAGATGTATCAGAAGACATTGGCTACAATGATAGCAAGTGATACAAGCGGTGATTACCGGAAGTTGCTGCTGGCAATTGTTGGGCAATAGAAAAGGATTATCTGTTTTTTTGGTTTGTTTGTTTGTTTTTAAACAAACTGAAGGACATGAAACATGCTTTAAGTAGATACTAACTATCCTTGTAAAAGAATAATTTTAAAGGTTGCATAATCAAATATGCCTTCTTGATGATTCAGTAAGCTTTTTGCACTTACAATGCCTTAATTTACAACACATAATATTCTTTATTGTATAATAAAAGATATATCTTGTCTATTAGCCCCTAAGCCTTAGTCTTTTTGACCCAGACAAAACCATTTCTCCTCCACTGGATTCCTGCATGCGTCTCTGAGGGAATCAACTGTTTCAGCCAAATGAATCTCCAGCACCCAAGTTTTCTGAAATACCTAAACTGCAGCACATACTGTGGAAAACAATGTCTGAGGCTGTGATGCAAAGCATTTTACACCCTGTCCCCTTTTAATGTGTTTCCATCATAATGTTGAAAAACATGCAAATGCACAATACACTGACAGTTTAGGGGCCTTGGCAGAATCTGACTGTACACCCCTATTAAATTCCTTAAATTAATGGTTAGTTATCATTACACTTAAGGCAGCAATGGAAAGGACAAATCATCTTGGATCTAATTCTGAAGTCTCTCCTTGTAAAGGACTTGGTTATACAGCAGCTGACCAAGCAGGGAAAAAGCATTTATTTAATGCTAACCTGTAAATTCAACCCAAAGCAGTTGTGACCTAGACACTATAAATGGCTATGTGGATGGTTTCAAAGTATTTAAAGGCAAATTTCAATAGCACATTTTGTTTTTTCAGAAAACTGCAATGAATCTGTCCCCAGCCATAAATTTAAGAGAAGCTTCAAGTCCAGCAGTAATAAGCAGTGTGTTCCTTCAGCAGTGGTTTAACAAGTAACAATTGTATCACATGAACAGCAAAAACCTATTTCCAGTATCTTTCAGACAAAAATCCCTAGGGCTGGTACAGCTGGTTCTAAGATGATAAACCTTTCACTCTGCACAGCAGGAACACAGAGGTTTTTGCACAGCAACAAATTATCAAGTATCTCATACCAAAAAAGCTTATGTATTTTCCTTGTATCAACCTAAATGTGATTTTTAGACTATAAACTTTTTCTGATACTAACTGAGAAATACAGTTCAGCTGGGTCAGATGAATTATTTCAAATACAAAATAGATGGAAGTTGATTTGGAGAGACCACAAGACATTAGTGCACTACTTAGGTCATCCTTAGTGCAAATATCCACTGAGATAGATAGACACACGAGTGTACATAGCTATCTACCTGTAAGTACCTTTCCAGGCTTGACCAAGATTCTTACAAGCTTTGGTTCTCATTTATTTGTTCTTGAACAAACTCCTTTACAAGTGAAGCACCTTAACACTTAATAATTAAACCATATTAGTGCATATGGATCTTTTTATGTGACTGAAAAACTCTACCAATTCACTTGTCATTCAAAGCAAAATGTTGATTAAATTTGGCTCATACATCCTATCAAAAAAAAATGAACATATTAATAGGTTTTTATGTTCTATGTGAATGTAAAACATTTACCTCTTTAATGGCAAAAATATTTTCATTACATGCTAGCAACAAAGAACTGTGAAATGGGTAGCAATAACTGAATGATTGACAATGAAATTACAACAAAAAATAGGCAAGGAAAGTCTGAACAGATACTGTCTATCCTGCCTCTGAAAAAGCCTTATTTTTCTACCTAACTTATGTAATAGTGCTTTCAGATTAAAGATTAGAAAAAAAGCAAGCTATTATGAAAGTCTTCCCTCCAAAAGCATTCAGACTCGCACAGAGGAGACCTCCCTTTCCAAGAGAAAAACAGCCTCAATCCCAACCAGCTGGCTTTTTGCAAAGGGCCAATCTTCACAATTCAAGACATAAGACTAGAGCAATTTTTCCATATCACAATTGAATTCACTAAGTTTTGAAAGGAAAGCTGTTTCACATTATAATTTTGGGAGGTGAAGCATTCCCTGACAGCACAAAACCTGCTGGAAAATAACTCCCCAAAACCTGACCCAGCTCAGTCTGTACTTCTGCTCCTCAGTTCCACCAACACACAGCTACACTCCTTGGGGCAGTCAGAGACCCCAGCCCACATCTGAATCTTTGCTGATGGTGCCCTCCAGGTAAGCACACCACAGATGATGGTCCCACCCCTCAGCTCAGGGAAGGAGAGACCCACATGTCTGCTGAGCCCACAGCAGGGCAGGGAGGCACTGACCACTCCAGCTCAAACCAGGAACCTGCTATGCCTCTCACAGCTTTTGTTGCCTTTCTCCTTTGGCTGTCAAAGCCAAGCCTTCTCCCCTTCCTACCTAGGAACACACTAAGGACATATAGGTGACTTATTTTTTTTCTTCCCCTCCTTAAAATGCTGAAAGCATGAAACAAGTAATGCAAACTACTTACAGTTTTCTGGGAGTAAGGAAATAATTTCTTCTCCCAAACAATATAAGAATTAGAGACTGCTCCAGACTCCACCTTACAGAAACACAGTAGCAGAAAATGAGTGCCTACTTTACAAACAGGAACACCCCGACACAACTCTGTTACCAGACTACTTGCCTAAAGGGTGACAGGAGAAACACAGCATGAGAAATCAGACCAAATACACTGCAGATCTGCCTTCATATCTGGCAAAAACTACAGACAATGGATACTGCAAGGGAGTCCTTACAGCAGCAAAACAGATACTGCAGGGGAACCCTCACAGAGGTGAACATCATTGCTCCTGGGCACTTACTGCCATGCAAGTATCGGAACAGTTCTCTCCAGTTACAGCGAGGTCCTTCCACACAGATTGTGTCTATTTTCTTTACATACTCAATTCCAGCTACTCGAAATCCTCATAACAACCAAGATCTGAGTATCAAATCAGGCAATATAACTTTCTTCTCAGGTTGTGACATTTCCACTAGCACTTAAAGGAGAAAGATACTATCACCATGTTCATCATAAAATTTCAGCTGTACTTTGTAATAGGCTTCTGTTCTGCTTTAATGACACTGTGTGCAGACTGTACAACTTGCAGGGATTGGAGTGCTTCATAAAAAAGCCATAAAGACTTACCATTTTAAACTTGATCTTCTGGACTCAAACTCTGAGAAGAATTTCCAATTAGAATGCATCTGCAATAAAGTAAAATTGAGTATTAAAACTCCCCTTTACTAACAGTGTGTCACTTATGTTAATTCTCATCCTGTTCAGCAGCTTGTCCTTAGTTTAAAAAGAATATGCCAAAAACCTAATCTGTGTGTACAGAGTGCCAAAACAATTTTCTCCCTCTGCTCAAAAAGCTCCAACACACTTCAGTAGCTGAATGTTTAGTTCAAACCAATATATGAAACAGCTATGCATAAGAGTCTTTATTCTAGAGCCCACTGGTCTGACAAGCTTGTGCAAATCGAAAGTGGATGTCTGGTTTACCACACAAAATATTTCTGAGAGAGAACTCAAAAGCAAAAATAAAAAAGCAGCAGGAATAAAATTTAAATTACTTAGTGTTTACATTCAACTAGTTCTCTGCAAGCTAAATCTGACCTTTTATGCTATTTTTTGAATGGCTTAAATATTGAAGACTATTTCTAAACAATTTGCAAGGTCAGATTAGACTTATGTATGCCAAATAAAACCAATACACAGTGATAGGAGCCGCAGCCCATGCACAAAATTTATTGTGTGCTACCGTTTATAAAATACTTGAATAACTTGGAACATGCATAAAATTTCCAACTTAGGGGTATGTACAGATTGTAGTTTATGGCAAAGAAACAAAAAAATCCCAAAAAACAACAAAAAACCCCCAAGAACAGAATAAAATTAAAAAAACAAAAAAAAGAGAGATGAACTCTAGTGACATAAGTTTCAAGTTGTGTTCCAGGGGATGAGAAGGACATGTAGCAAATGTCAAAATATATAACAAAGTACACTGGCAATCAGTACAGTCCATTATTTGTGAACAAATTAGCACAGGGCTTCAATTTTTATTTTAACCAAGCAGTCCTGTAGATACCAAAATACATGCAGTCTCAAGTTTACACTTTCACTAATGCCTTAGCAGTTGAACAGAGCAATTGCTTACGCGCTGCTTTGCTTAAACAAAAAGTATGTCCGATACAGTTCAGTTTCCTTTACAGATTGAAAAATAACAAAAAGCTTGCAGCTATTCAGCCCAGTGATTATCAGCTATTTATGCAACCGTAATACTCACAATAAACTAAAAGTACCCATAACATCTAGGTAACCTATAGATGTACATCATAGGTCTATATATTAAATATTTGCAAAATGAAAACATGCATACACAAAATACAATGCCAAGCTTTACAGACTTGATATTAATCAAAATTTACTTAAACGATGTACAAAGTTCAATTAAAAGTACCTTAAAATTAACACTTCCATATTTTTCTTACTTTTAAAATTAGTATATATAATTTTTTATTTAAATTCAAGGTGGGGAAAAGTCTTGAAAAAGCTGGGCAAAAAAGTTTCTAAATTAAATATTTTTTTTAAATCTGTGTTCAAGTAATAAACATTCCTACATAGAAATCTTCTGATAAGCTGTAACTAAAAAATACAGTGAATACAATATAGAATTAGCAACATCTAAAGGAGTAAACCTGAGGTCAGCATTTTACAGAATGACCAACTGAAATTTTTTGGCATTTTTTCTGTTATTTAAAATACAGTTTTTGTAGCCTCAGATATTTTAAGACCATTCTAATCTATAATTTTAAAGACATATCATGAAACCAATGTCCATTAATAAATAGTTAGCTCTTAGGGTTGTATTTGAATGTCTGATTTTAAAAAACAAACAAACAAACAAACAAACTACCTCTACTGAAAGAAAAATCCATTTGTAAACTTAAAAGTGTTGACAAGGTAAGATGCTAGTCTAGGTGTGCTTTAGTGAGAACAGTCCAATCCTTTCCCCAGATCTCTTCTGAAGCTGCAGCAGCCAGTGACAGACGTTGGTGTGAAAGGGTGAGGCACACGCTCCCAGGAAGTTGGGTCACCGTGTAAGAGAGGGGCTGTTGTCTCAAAAGCATGATGGTCTCTCTTCAGAGGGATCAAGTCAGATGGTTTTCCACCTTGTGTTAAGTAATCACTTCAAGTGATCCCCCTATTTCATTTGTTGTCACATCAAAAAGCAGTAATGTGGGAATTCTCAGGCAGGACATGAGTGAGTAAACTAGAAGCTGATGTGGTCACTGTGCATTGTTGTTGCCAGTTCCATTGTTTCCATTGGCATTTGCTGTGTTTATGGTATTTATACCATCTTGCTGAAGAGTATCTTTTCTTGGTGGCATTCTCTCATTGATCCTATCCAAACCTTTTGCTTCTTCAAAACTGCAGATTTTATGTTGCGGAGAGAATCCTCGTATTGCTTAACAAAATGCAAATTTGATATGTCAGTAATGGAAAAATAAGTCGAAAGCATATACTTTTTCTAACGAGTGATGTTTAAAAAAAGATAAAAAATCAGCCAAAGAAACTTATGGCCCTGCAACTGTATTGCTAAAAGATTCCCTATCCTGCTTTCCTGACACGTTCACGGTAATCATGATTTCAGTTCATTACAAAGAGAACAAAGTATGGCAAATATTCTGCAAGTAGGAATCAAGGGATTTAAGCCCACTTGATTGCTTCTGCTTGTCCCTGGTGGGGCCAGCTATCACTGCTGTGCTTTTGCTGCCCAGCTCACTGGGCTAATCTTAACATCCCCCTTCTCTTCAGGGCAATGTCAGTAAGATCTAAGCAGCACAGCAAGAGCAGTGGAGGCAAAGCAGCAAAGGGTTACAAAAGAAGTGGCGGATTTACATCCTGCACACGCACCAACGGCCTGATCCTGCAGTTTTCATGCAGGCAAAACTGCAGGATGTGGTTCACACTGTGCTGATCATGTGGATGATGGAAATGGACACAACCACAATCACCAAGTTAGCACTGTGGTTCAACAATGGTATCACTTAAATACAGATGTATTTAAAGTATAGAAAGTAGGTATTATTTTGCTACAGATCATTTTGATGAATGAGGTCTGTAGTTGAATTTAACCTAAAAATGGCTGACCACATAATAAGACTGAAGTCTTTGGGATGAAATAATTCTTTGGAGATTTAAGTACAGCTTTCCACTCACAACAACAGGACCTCTTGCAGGTGTGTGTGAGAACAGAATATGGCACCTGTTTATATTTTTGGAGATCTGACTTCCTTAATTAAAAAAACAAAGAATACAGTCATTAAATGGTGCTTTGCAACTAAATCTGAAAAACCCCAAAGGCGGCTCTCTCAAAACTATGCTGTTTGTCATTCACTTCATTGAATTCTGAGCAAGGAGAAACTAAAGTCTCTCTGAAAAGAAACAATCTGAAGTTGAATACTCTGAACCAAATAATTTGATGGCATTTTGCTCAATACCACTAACAGAGGGTGTATATATAACTTATTTAGCACAGAAGCACTAATAATCCACTGAATTTAATGACTCATAAATACTAGAAATAAATTTGAACAATAAATTATATTAAAAATCTACAGGAAAAGTATTATACATCTTGCACTATCAGATATCACAGAAAGTTTAAAAGAAATGTTCAAAGCCATTAACTATATTTTATGAGAAAAGGCATGCATAAACAACCCTCCTTCCACATATAACATCCCCTCCCCACAATCAAACAAAACCTTCAGTTGAATGCAGAAAAAAAACACTAAACACTTCTATTTTTAAGAACTTCAAGACAACATCACATATCACAACATGCTATTATACAAAAACCTACAGCATATTCTGTAAAAAAAACAAAAGGAGACCAAAAACCCCCAAGAATTTCCCTAAAATATTAAAGATAATCATCATCCTAAAGCCAGAAATGAATGTTACATGTAAAATAGATGAATCAATGCAGTTGATTCATCTCTGCTTGTGCAAGTTGAAAATAAAACACACCCACACAGAGTACTTTTGAATTCCCTCCCAGACACCACAGATCTCTGCCAAGGGCAAAGACTCTGATCATACCTTTTTCAGCCTCAATTGCCTCTACAGTGGCTGTACAGAAGTGAGCAGATGCATGCAAAATGAATGAGAAAGATGAAGAGTGTAATATCGCACAGCAGAAAAGGCAATGATCAATTTAATATAGTATGCTACGCCAGATTAGATTACAATTAGTTAAAATGACAATTAAGTTTTCAGGGGATTGTTTTCAAGTCTAAGTGAAACTTATCGTAAATTTTAACTAATAGAGTTTATCTACTAAAAGCCTGTCAAAGTAACACTAATGAACTGCTGTTATGAACTACACATTTCTGTAATTTTTGGAGTTTTTTAAGACAGCAACAGAAAACTTCAATTGATGCCAAAGTTGTAGTATAATTTTAAAAAATACTAAAAATCTATTTGAGACTATTTCTGAAGATTAAATTGCATTAGTGTTATTCAATAAATTACCAGGAAGGGCACTATAAAAATAACGCTACCAGCGTTCTAATAGTCATAATAAATTATTTTTCTCTTTAGCTCCCTGAAATTTAACTAGTACTTCCAATTTGTCACAATATTTTAAGCTAAAATGGGCATATCTGAGAACTGAATCATGAAATTTAAGCCAGAGAAGACAAACTTGGAAAGTCATATTTACAAAGTCTTGCCAATTGTTTAGCTGAATCAACAAAGTCTACAGCAGGAAGAGGTCTGGATTTAATATAATCTTAGTGTGAATTAAGGTGAATATGAAGAACTTCTAGCTCACTAGCTTTTTTTCTAGCTAAATAACTATGACAACTGCTTTGATTTCTTATGTGTAAGATCTTTCCTTACAGTTTTAGCTCTAGATGGCAAAGTTTTAACATAAGGTTATTATTATTACAACCTGAACTGTAGTGAGTCAATCATGGCAACAACTTTTTACCTCTACTATTTGCCATGCCTCTAATACCACAATTTCAGAAATATTGACAAAAAGTAGCTTACATAGTATTAAATCTACTTGTGTAGTGCTTCATACATACTGTTAACAACAAAAATCATGGCAGAGTATTCAAGCAAGTGCTGGGGAAAACAGCTCTATAAGAAGATAGGGCATTAGACTAGAATAAAATTCTTTAAAGAGATTTAAGTTTATTACTTCTCATTTCCTATCCAACAAAAGCAATCACCTACACTATGCCTACACTATGTTTTAAGCTCACTGTTGCATAAGATTCTAATTTTCACTGAGACAGCCTAAAAAAATTGGATACTTGCATTAAGTATCCAATAAATACTATTTTATTTCATAAAATAATATTAAATACGTAAGGAAAATGCAGCAGTTTGAATTTCATATACTGCACTTTCCATGGAACAAAAAATGAAAAAAATGTTAAAACAGTTCTGCACTTAAATCTACAGAGACAAGGACAATCCCAAAATTCAATCAAAAAGCCACTTGAATGGATGGTTATTTATGTTTACCTTAAGGGTACTTCTAAAAATAAATCACCTTAAGAATTGTTTTAGAAAGTCACCAAATACATACTTTCAAACTATAATCAATTTGCCATACAAATATGAAACTATATTAAAAAACCACCTCTTTCCACCATTTCCTGTTACCTGTGGAGTCTTTGTTTTCAATCTTTTCCTGAAAGATCATGAATACTGATTTATCTCTGCAAATTATGTAGCTTGGTCATAAATACAAATTTTAAAATTTACTCCTAGTTCACACTACTTGTAGAACTACTATTCCAAAAAGACCTTGGAATATTCATCACAGTTAAGAAAAAAGATAATTTTCAACTTGACATAAAAGAACAAACTGACTGGAAAATACAAGCACTTAAAAAACCCGTAGATACTCAATTTGGAATACCATTTTGTTGGATTCTTTTTTGCAGGCATATCTAAATTAAAACTTTATTCTTCGTAGACTTTGATAAACCTCAAGTAAATACTGGATCATTGATAGGTAATTCCGAAGTCTCTGCTCTGAAAATTCCCAATTGAGAGCTGACTTTAAGCAACAGGTTTCAATGGCATTTACATCCTTAATTTCAGTTTTCCCCTTGTTCTGCTTAATGGATGGGATGTGATAGAAAATCCTTGCCAATTTTCAACATAAACACAAAAAACTATCTTAACTGCTTTCTGACTAATAGCTGGGGCAGTATTCAACTGATGTCCATGGAAGTACTTCAAATTTTTAATTCCGGCTTGTGTTTAGTATGTTGCCGAATAAAGCTCTAGGTGTTTTGTCAGATTTTAGCAGATGTTGGCACCATTTGGAAGCTAATTTCATTGAATTCAATTCACAAAAAAAGTAGCTAGGAAATGTTATTTTAAATAACAGTATTTAATATGACATTTATTATTTCAGCTACTATATCACAAGCAACAAAAATAATAAAAACGAAATTAACACGATTTCCCAAAGTCTGTTTCTATCTTAACTTTAAAGCTATTCAAAAGTAAGCTATGATTAATTTTTAAAAAGTATAACCATATATTCATGAAAAAATCATACACTGACATCTCCCATAGGATGTAGGCTTGCATTTTTTTCAGAACTGTGCTTTTGAACTGAGTTGTCTTTGTTTAAGCCCTTGGCTGCAGCTGGCATTTGCCATTCCCCCCTGGGCTGCTCTATGCTGCAGTGAGAATGTGTCCTGGTGCTCCAAGGAGGAGGAGGAGGAGGAGGGCCAGCAGCTCACAAACACAGCAGCTGGGCTCAACAAAGTCCTGACAGAATAGCAGCATTTGGTAAGATCCAGTATGGAAAATGTTACTGACACTAAGAGCTATCATGGGTATATATGCAAAAACTGCATATGTGTGTTTATCTATTTGCCCTAATAAAATAATTTCAGCCCAGCTCTCTAGAGAAATGGAGATATACACTCAAATTTTTTATAACTTTCAAAATTGCTCACAGATTTAACAGCAACCAATGTGCCATTGAAAAATGAGTATTTTTGAGACTGAAACCAGGAAAACCTAGGGCATACAGGTAAATTCTGGGTATTTTTAAGCCAAGAGAAGGACAGAATTAAAAAATTACCTCAATTAATATTATCTTCTTTTATTTTTGCAAGCCTAGACTAGTTTAAATTATTGATAGTATACTGATCAAAATAGTACAAAATACCTCAAAGAGTAATTAAATATTTGCAGTAAGAAATCCTACTATACTATCAGTGACCATATTTTTGCCAAGAATATAAATTCTTACTACAGTGGTTTAGAAAATGGTCAGTTAATGAAGTTTTATTTTATTTTTGGTTTACTGCCACCTTTGCAATTGAGCATTATAATTTGAGAATTACTCTTTCAAGACTGAAACAGTAAAATCAGTCTCATCAGTAAGAAGTTACTTCCGTTTAAGAACTAACAGTTGGCATAATTTATTTTGAACAATCAACATAACTAAAACAATGAGGTATATTAATGTAGTGTGCATCAGGGAATATTGCCATCAAAAGTTCTAGTCAAGAAAAAGCCCACACCCACAAAAATCCAGTATGGATTTTGCATACTTTCCAAATGTCCCACAATTTCAGTAATGGTAGAAAGTCCTATGCTTTATGTAAAAAAAATTTTCTAGTCAGTTTGATCCTCTCTGATATTTGTAATGCAACATGGATAAAAATTTGTTAAATGAGTGAGAGGAATGCAGACTCATTTTTTAAGTATAATAAAACTTCCTATCAATGAAAATTAAAGTTAGAACATATGCTTTTGGAATAGTTGAATGGATTAGGAAACACACACCATTTCTTGTTATAGACACTCACAAAACAATCACATACATACACTGGACATATAAACTTACTTGTAGACATTATATGTCCACTGAAAAATTATTTAAAATGTAACACTTGTGTTTCAAAGCTATTAAAAACAGCTTTGATAGTTTAATAGAAAATGTAAAATGTAGTGAAAGGCTTTTTAAAAACTACAAAGAAAATATATGGAATCAAATAAACAGTCTAAATCATGAAATGAGAAAAGCAGCTACTCTTGGAAAACAGATTGTGTAAAAAGTGGTATTCACATATCACAATCTTTCAATAGTTATAAAATTCAGTGTTCCCACGCTAAAGTTTTATATTTCCTAGTACAGCCAGAAGGTGGCCAACAAAAAGTTCTTAAATATTTTAAGAGTGCTGCTGATATGAAGCCCAGTTTCAACTGGTGTTTTTTAGTTATTCACCACTGTGAACAGAAAACATGGACTCCACTCTTATAATACACTTGGTACAAGCTCATAGCATCCTCCCTAATCCTAGTTAATCATTATGAGCCTTGTGAAAAATATGATCGAATGATTCAACAAACTAAAAAAAGAACAAAAACCTTTTACAAAATATTCAATGAGCCAGATTACAGGTATATTTTGTATAGAGTTCTTTTTATTTTCATGCAAAAAAAAATATATGCACACTTAATAACACCCTTTTATTTTGATTTATTTACAAGTTTTAAATTCAATCCCTTTATTCTCAACTGATTTTATAACAAATGATGGAATATTTTTCAAGTACATTATTGTTCAAAATGCACAGACAATGTGCAGCAGCAAATGCAGCAAACCTCAAAAACAAGGTGCTACAACATTGCTTCTACATCAAGAGACAGACAAGTGTCTGGGATAGTGGTTTAATTTTAACACTTATACAGACATACATCTATACCTAGAGAGAGACAGACAGATCTAAGAAAGCAGCTACATCTGCAGAGGAAGGAAACAGCATGTTACAAGGACAATTCAGGGAGGTCAATTATACATAGAACATTTGACAAACAACATAGAGAACAAACTTTGGCATTAATTACCAGGGTACAAAACGTAGCACATTCCAATCTGTCAATGGAGTGTAATATGGAACTATGCAGTCTGTAGCTGTTTGTTAATATTAATATCAACAAGTATTTGACATTGTCAATGAAAATACTAACACAGCTATAATAAAACCATTTTAATGGACAGCACACAAGTAATGATGCAAAATTACGCTGCCATTTTTGTATCTGTAATGATTAAATGCCTTAATATGAGATCTATAAGGTCACCCCACCTGAAAAATCATAAACTAAGGAAGCTCAGAGTCTGAAAAACACAGCCTGACACTGCTGAACTAATTGGCTATTAGTTTTATACCCTGGTTAAGTATCCATTTCACATTGCCTGATTAACACACAACACTATGCTTGTATCAGCCGCTAAGACAAGAACTGAAAAGCATAAGAAATTCCCTGCATGCATTATGTGTGGTGTTAGCAAAAGAGTGAGATGTGCCCCAGTCCATCTGAGGCACAGCAAGTTGCATAACATCATTACCACTTTGCAGGGTCTGTCGTCCTCCAGCCAACACTCCACTAGGTAACATTCCAGTGGGAGTCAAACCCTTGAGTGTCAGCACACTTTCACTCTCCTCCCTGTGTGGAAAAAAAAAAAAAAACCAAACAAAAAACAAAACAGTAACAAAGCCTTAAATATCTGTGCATGAAAACTTGTACTGAAGTAAAATAATGGCTGGAGAAAGGGAGAGCCTAGTTTTGCTGTTTTGGGCATATCAAGACAATGTAAATTCAAATTTCAACAATTTAAAAGGTGAAAATAATTCTATTCCATGCCAGTCTTTCTTCCATCTAGGAGTTATAAATGCTGGCTACTTCTGAACCAAATTCTGAGCAGTTATTCATATGCAGGTTCATTAGCTTTGAAATGAGCACTGAATGCCTCATGAGGTATTGAACATATCTCACTACCATAAAACAATCCCCAATTTTGTTTTAAATGCCTCTAGTTTGGGAAATAACAACTTAAAAAAATTACTCTATTTGAGTAATTATGTTCTGAGGAAAAACAGACATTTTGGGTAAATAGGATGATGAAATCTCTACATTTAAAGAGGATGGGACATTTTTTAAATAGCTGAAAAGAAAGAAACCAAAACTGGAAATAAAATCCCTCTACTCCTCAAGTTCCTGGTATGTCAGACATTTTCAGAGTCAGTCCTGACCTCCTCCATTACGCCCTTGATTTCAGTCTATCTGGTATTGCCTTTCAAACACTCTTGGTTAACAGCTGGACAAACAACATGTAAACTAAAGATTGTGTTCTCTAATTTCTTGAAACATGTCTCAAAAATAACTAAAAAATATTCTTTAACCAAAAATTCCAACGTCAACAGGGTGTACCAATATCCAGACAAGATTCTGATGCAGTGATCTTCCTGAAAAATCTTTGGCATTCATTATCCTGAACAGAGGTGTTTACCTTGCATATGTAACAGGGGTTTAAGAATGTAGAAATCACGCAAGTACCTGAGAACAGAGAAGACTCTTGCCATCTTGCCAATTGCACGAATTTTGTTTCTGATTATTTCTTTCCTTGCGGCAGCTGTACCTACTTTCAATAGAAAGAAGAAAGAGTCTCAAGCTCATAAGTATTTAGAAGCTCGTAATTTTAAAGTGCATCAAATTTAACACAACTGTTTAAGTTCAGTATTCTCCACAGGAGGTCAGTACCCAAACACTTAAGGGCACAATGTTATGAAATTAGAGCTTCAGAATGCCAGCAAAACCACCATCACCTCTGTGTCCACAAAACACACACAAAAAAGTCTAGATTGTTCACAATGATTTCCATCTGAACTACCACCACTACGGTGTAGTAACTATCATAACTCATTTGCCAAAATTTTGCACTTTAAATTCTTAGTACCGATGTGTGTATATCAAGATGCAGGAAAGCAGCCCACTACATAAGCCAAAGAGATACTAAAGCCACAAAAAATAAAGATTTTCTCATTGTTTCACAGATGTTCAAGAGAAAACAGTGGTTTCCTTGTTTCTATGTCAGCTACCCAAAACACAACTGCATGAAAACCCCACAGAAAACAAACAAGAAAAATCTGCAGTGGTACCTTTCTTACCACTTAAGTCTGTGTTCCACATCATCTTACGTTTGCATCATTTGCAGAAATTACAAATACCAAAGATCTGGAGTAACTACTGCACATTCCACAGGGCAGAGTGATACCTCTTGTGACAGACAAAAGTGAAGACAAAACTCTGAAAGGAGGCTTGTGACTGGGAAGAGCAGCCACCTTTGCCTGCCTTGACATGAAAATGGAAACACCTTTCTCCTACACTAAGAGTTTCTGGTTTGTTTCAATGTATAAAAGTCATCCATCCCCTCATCTTACTTTCCCTTTGCCAACTCCTCAATTTTATTAAAAGAGTAAAGGCAGGTGAGGAGGTATTAAAACCAAAATCCTTACTTCCCCTCAGCCACTGGAGAAGGAGAGCATTAGTCCCATCAAGGTAAGAGTAACTCAGTCAATACTGTGAATTGAGCCACAGGGGACCAAGAGTGAACAAGCTCACACAGGTCTGTTAGGTATTCCAGAAGTTCCATGTACAGTGCTGTTCAGTCTTGGGAGAAAGGTCCACAACAAGAAGCTGCCAACTAAATTGCAAGAATGTAGAAGAGAGGACCGCAGAAGTGGGCAGAGGAAGAGCCACATGTCCAAAATTCACCCACTTGCATTCAAAAAGGGAGCTGTGGAAGAAGCTGTTTTCCATCCCTGCTCACTAGCACGGGCTGCCCAGTGAGAGTACAGACACTCAGGTACAACAGTCACACTTCTCAGACCACAGCTGCAAGGACACAACGCCTTCTGCGGCACAAGAGTGGGTAAACTTTCTACTCTGAACACCAAACCAAATAAAATACAAAAGATAAAGCATGTAAGGGCGAACAACAACAAAATCACACAAGACAGAAAAGGTGCAATGACAAAGAAAAAACGAGGGCAAGAGACAACCTTTGTAAGAACACAATGACAGAATCATGGGGTGTGACAAATATCTGCCAGTCCTCATAAACAAAATGAAGAAGTTTTTTTTAGACAATTCTAACAGACATCAAACTAAAAAAGAGACAAAACACATGGAAACAAAAATTAACAAAACAAGAAAAAAAACTTGGAATAGGATTGTATGAAATATTCTATTTTTACTGAAAATAATTTCCTTGAAATCTCAACTTTTAGTTTTTAAAATTCTAGAAATTTTTGCTTTGTCTCTTTGAACACTACTGAATAGCCACTTGAGAACCTGGAATAAGGAGACTCTTTTAGAGGTTGAAAAGATCTGAGCTAAGGGAGACATCAAATATTTCTTTTAAGTTCCTCAATTTTCCTTCTACCTACACCAATTTGCAGGCTCCACTGATGCCGGGCTGTAACATGCCAATTGGAAAGACTTCAGACAGTGTTAGGCCCTGTGTTTTAAAATGAGAAAGGTTACTTTGGGGCGTTTGGTTTATTTGAGGGGGCTTTGTTTGTTTGTTGGGATTTTTCTTTTTTTCTTTCTTTTTTTTTTTTTTTTTTAAGATTCTCTCTCCTTGCCCTGGCCCTCCAGCAGCAATACAGCCAAGGCAAAAATCCAAAGGCATTACTCCAGTCTGCAGCACTACACTAATGTGGCCATTGAATCCTGGTTACTTAGAGAATGGCATTTGCTTGCAGAAGAATGTCTTGATTACACCCTAAATTATAGGAGATATGACAAAGAACTTCTCCATTCCCAATGCCTGCACAAAACTGGGAAGCTGACATGTTATGCGCCAAATAAAACTTTTGGATACATGTCTATAATCTAATGCATTCTGAAGTATTAGAAATGTTCTCTGGAACCAACAGATTTATACAGAGAGAAAAATTATTATTGGGCAATTAGTAGTCAGAAGAATTTCTCTGTACAGAACTATCTACCCTGTGATTTCTGAAAAACAAGTGACAGACCATAAATTTCAGTTAGTAAGTAGGCTTCTTTTTACAATTTGCATCCAACCATCTTTAAAAAAGCACAGAGAATCAAAAAGTACTTTTTTGACATCTCAGTTAAGAAGACGAAATGTACTACACAAACCAGGTTTTGGAACATTTTATAAACACATTTCATGCACAACCTTAAAAAAACAGCTCATGAGGAAAGTGTTAAAGAGCAAGACAGACAACGGAAAGCTCCCTACACATGCAGGACCAAAGATAAAATTTTAGAAGTAGGTAAAAGAATGAAATTCTACAAAAAAAGGAATGAAGAAAGGAGGAAAAAAATTCATGCACAGAAAGACAGATGTCTTGAAGTATGACTTCTCATAACAAAACACACAAGTCTTTATAAAATTCCCATTAAAATGGTTACTAATCAGAAAATACTACATAATAACTCTCAGTAGAAAGGTATTTTCTCAATAATACTTTATATTTTAAGGTTCTGTGAAGTCATATTTCAAAACATTCCTACTCTGTCTGGTCTGTACCTTTTTTATTGCCATATATGAGTCGCTCTTCAGATGGAGAGTCCAGAAAAAAAGGAAGTGAACGATGAAGAAAAAGGTGAGTGAGACAAAAAAAAAAAAAAAAGATATTTAACTTGGCAGTGGTAATAA
The DNA here is from genome assembly GCA_009812075.1 of Sialia sialis. Classification (NCBI taxonomy): domain Eukaryota; kingdom Metazoa; phylum Chordata; class Aves; order Passeriformes; family Turdidae; genus Sialia; species Sialia sialis. The sequence goes on from VRYO01001366.1 coordinate 11,194,412, forward strand.
AGAAGGAATGGAGAAGAAATGTGAAAAAAATAAAATGGAAAATTGCAACACTTGAAAATGCATTCTTTAAACAAGAAGTGGAATTGTTGAGAATATTTAAAATTTGACGAATAACAGGTGAAAGCTTGAAAGTCAACAGTTCAAAAAAAAATCCAACCACATAGAAAGATAAAGCATAGACAGTACCTAGGTGGCATAAGAGATGCATCAAGCAAAGAAATTGTTAAAGGAGACAGAAGATAAGATAATTCAAATTAGAAAACTACAGACAGGGCATATGCAATCAACTCACAACTGCAACTACTCTGGCAAACATAAATCCTAATGCCTCAGAATACCACCTAACCCTGCTTGGTGCAATTTATGTTCAGTTTAGGAGATTTACTTGAATAAAAACCAGAAACTGACTGTTGGCAGGGTTCCTTTTGAGACGACTTCCACATTTTCACATTTCTGGCAATCATCCCAATAGCAGCAAAGCTGCAGTGGCTCAGAACCAATGCACTCCAATAGAAAACACACAGCTGCTTAGCACAACACTTTTCTGCTATCAGATTTGATCACAGAAGTTATCAAATACTAAGAAAGGGGTTGTGTCTCTAATGTCTTAATAAATGATCCTTTCATGCTCCTTAAAGGCTGCTAAAAAGTTTTCCTCCTCCTCCCCCATCAACAACAATTCACCAGATCACTTCTGTTATTGGATGAAATGAAGCAAGCCTGAAAAATGTTAAGGTGGGGCATTAAGCACTTCTGTAAAAAGCTCAACAAAACAATGTGTGATATGCTAGGTCTTCATGTCAATGTTTCTTCCTAATCATCATGCTACAAACCACTCTTAACAATCTACTGGATCATAGTTAAAGAGACAAAAAGATGTTATAATTACATGAATAGACACAATACAATGTACATATAAAGCTGTCCTTTAAACTCAAGCACACACTTAAACTTGCATTTCAGATTTTATTTATAATACTCTGCGATAAAAAATATTGTACATCAACTGAATTGAAGGGCAAGAATTAAGAAATTTAGTGCATTATAATACATTTATTCTAAATAGTAGCAAAGTAAGTTAGTATGTTTCAAATTTTAAGTGCCAAGATATTTGGAGAATTTCCCACTAAAAGTTTGTTTTCTATTGAAATCAGACATGAATATTTGCAAAAAGTTTGTTTTAAATAAAAATCACAAAGGTTGCAAAGGTTACTATTACCGCTTCTTGATCACAAACAGAAATGCAATTCCCTTCTCTGCCCCACCAAAAGCATTGTTCTCTACAGAAAAATTTGAAGGCAATTTTGTTCAAACGCCAGGCAATTTTACACCAGTCTATGTTAACAATTGTTTACAAGTTACTACCATTAGGAATATTTACGCATCTTAAAGTAAACCCTACCGTCAAATTGATCTTCTCCCTCTGTCATCAGCTCATCATCCGAGCAAATGCTCAAAACATTCACCAACATTTCTGTTACTGCATAGGAAAAAAATAAACCTTAATTCATTCTGTGTAGAATTTAAAATATTTCCATGCACACAAGATCTAGCCAGTCACCAGCATCTCTAGTTGCAACCTCTCACACCACAGTAACTCATTTCAAAATAAGTGTTTTTCTTGATGTGAGCTGCCACAGAATGTTGAAAGCTCAGAAAAATAAATTATACAACTAAACACTAAACAATCAAACAACATTAAGAATACTCCTCTCTTACAAGGAGATCTTTCAGATAAGAAGAATTTTCTTGCAAATTAGTAGTTTTACATCAGAAGTTAAGTATTTGAACAAGTTTTTATGCAAACTTTACTTAAATATGAAAAATTTTGACTGCCCAAATTTAGGCTTCAGTTAAAAAAGCTGTTCTGTTCCTGACACCTGCAGGCATGTAGCAGAAGTACTCAAGCAGCAAAATATTAGAATACAGGAGTCTGTCTTTCCAAATTCCCCACAAATACATCAACATATTGGATACAACATTTTTGAGACAAGTTTGTGTATATTTTTTTTTCCTCCAGGAATATTCTTATTCAGCCACTCAATCTTTCTGACATATATCTGACTCCTTCTTAAAATATTCAAACTTAAAATATTCAAAACATAAAGTATTCAGAAACCTATCCAAAAGGCAGTTGGTTAAAAACCCTGTACATTGCTGCCTACGTTTATTCATGACTAATTCACACAACCCCTGTATTATTTGCTATGGTTCTATTCTTCATTCTTGGAAAAAGAGTTACTCTCTACTGTAAAAAAAAACCCAACCAAATTATGATTTTGATCTGATTAATGCAGACCAGACAATACTGACAGTAAATCCTTCATCAAAAGTGGAAGCATGCATTTGTCCAAAGGCAGGGCTACCTACAAGGGACATGACTCCAGCAGTTGGAAGCATTGAGCAGGGCAATGAAACACTCAAACACTGCTAAATAAACTGCTGGATGTCATGAGCAGCAACACAGCAAAAGCAAAATACCCAGTATCAATCCTTTGCTGCTGAAAACATTATGTCCTCCACCATCAGGCAAGAGAGATATAAACAAAATCTTCTTTCAAATGTTAAGTCCCTTCAATTAAACATAAAAAATTGTGGAGTGGGTTAAACACAGTAAGAGTGTCCAAACTATTTGCATTTAACTGCTTACTAAAGATAACACAAGCAAATCTAGAATCCTAGGATTTTACGTCCTTAAATACATAACTGCAGGAAACTTAAAATTTATTTAAATTTGTCTTATTTGAATTAAATTTAAACTAAATTTAAAAGAAATTTTCAAAGACATTTAAAGAGCTCTCCAGATCTCTTTTTATGAAAAGAGCAGTTTCTGTCATGGAAGGATTTTAAACAGACCCAAATAGCCTCTAACCTCGTTGCTTGTCAACTGAGGACTACTTGGGGCCCCAGTGTCCTAGATTCAGAGTTATCATCTCTAGAGAGAAAAGAAAAAAAAAAAGGAGGATCTGTGCTAAATTATCTCTTTTAGAAGAAAAATTATAACTGAAAACTTATCTTTAGTGAAGGTCAATCCATTAGATCTAAATAGGAAAGTTTTTAAAAATTTTACACTAACATCTCAATACAAATTTATACCTATAACTACACAGAATAATATAACTTAGCATTTTGTAGAATATGAACTATTTAAATATTAACTTCTAATGCAGTTCACAGATACTACTGAACAATGCAGATGTATGCCCTCAATGGAAATCATAATTTCTGTTAACATCTTAGCTATAGTAGATGCAGAGAAAACAACACAAAAATAAGGCAATTCATCTCTAATTGGTAAACATATTTTAAAAACCAAAAATCCTCCCAACATCAGTCTAGGAGAAATACAGATAAGAGCTGATGCATAATATCTACTAACCTTTTTCTCCAACAAATGGCAAAGACCATGTGAAAACATCCATAAAATTTGGTAGCCAGTAAGGATGAGGAGAACAATTGAACTGACGAATATTCATCACATTGTTTTCATATTTTAATACAGCAGCTAAAATGAAATTCAGACATTTTGAAAAGAATGTTTGAAACTCGTGAGTACCACAAATGTAAAGTCACAGGCTTTCCTTAGGTCTATTTATACTTTAGGCTAAACAACCCCAGAGGTACTCTATGCTCCTTCTTTTACAGAAAGTATTTACAGACAGGTAACTAAGGGAGCACTTCGGATTTTTACTTTATATGTTTCATTTTAAGGTACTTTTACATGTCAATACAGGTCTGTACGATCCTATTTTAGATCTACAATCACCAAAGATTTTTTTAAAGTCCTGAAAATGTATAATTAGAGTAATTTTAACAAAACTAACTCAGAACAGCAGTATATTCAGTTTATGAAAATTCAGATTTTATTCTTCCTATACGTCCTCATATGTCTGCTCCCATGCTATAAGCCTGGAGTAAAAACCATAGACATCTAGAAGACGAGGGAAAAGATAAGACAAAGAAAAAAGAAAAACAGAATCATTCTAGAGCTAAAAAAGCAGTTGACCACATTTTTCTATACTTACACTTGCATTAGACTGGGAATAGCTCATGTGAAAAAGGGTTCTATGAACACAGTATCCATAGAGATAGTGAAAAAACTTACAAAGCCAGTTGAAGATATTTTTACTTCCCCCTTACTTTGCAATCAGTGAAAGCAACAACAGCTCATCTTTTCCTGTGTACAGTTACACACCCTACAGAAGTGGTATGGGCTGGGGGTGGTTCTTTAGAGGTGGGTGGAAGAAAATGCAGTATATTTAATAGAAAAGAGGTGTTGGTTTCAGAGGAAATCTACTTGAAAATCTGGAGATCAGTCATTCATCACATACTTGAAATGCCTTACTTTAATATCATACTTGTATGTCAGCAGGCTTTATTTTTAATTTCCATTGTTGAATTTTATTCTCATTTATGAATAATACTAATTCACAGCTAAGCGCTTTGTAACTCTGACTTGTAAAGCTTTCTCCACACTATTGAACATGTTTCTCCTGTTCAACTCTATCTTAGCAGAAGATGGACAAAAATGAAATCTTAATATTTCCAGTGGTGATCAGCACTTTGATCTCTTTCTTGATTTCCCATATGTGGCAATTATGGGAATTATAATCGGAATTAAGATGCTTAAATGCCACAATACACAATGCAAACCACCTTCCTTGCCCACTGAAGACAATCAGAGGAGTGAAAACTCATAGCACAGGGAAACCTTGCCTGACTGGATAACACCAGTGTATTTAATCACAAGTACTAAATAGCAACAACTTTCACAAAGGAAACCTCTGACCACACCTATGCTTCAAGGGACTCCTCTTACAGGAGATTGTCATTCATGACTCTTCTTCATAACTTTCATTAATAGGGGTTTTTTTTGTCCTTTAGTTTCTTAACTGGCAAAAAGCTGTTGATATTAGATTATGTAGTTAGACAATTTTTTAAATTATAACACACAATTACTAGTAACAACTTCTTACCTTTATTATTGTAGACATCCAGGTAATTAGGTGCTGAAAAAATTGTTATTAAAGATGGGAACCCTGTAGTTTGACTTTTCCTGTACATTCTATAACTGCAAAACCAAACAAATTATATTACATCTTACAGTAAATAAGCAACTGGTTTTTATTTTACATTGTGACTATTTCCTTGAAAGATACAAAGTACTTACCCTGCATCTTGTGCTTCATGTGCTCTAATGATTGACAACAAATTATTATTTTGCAAAAATTCACAAACTGCTGGATAGCTGTCAAATGAAAATAATTATGATTAAAAGATATTTTCTTAAAATATTCAGGAAGAGTCAATACTAAAACATCAACTAGATCATTGCATACTCTCACCTATAAAAGTATGAGCATCCTCTGACTGTATTATGACTGAAATGCTCTGGTGAATTTTCACTTCCAAAATCTTCTGAAGGATCTGACCACAATAAGTCACACATTGGTCCAAATGCTGGAGGTTCTTTGAATCTATCTAACTGTTTAGGAAAAAAAGGCAACAGCACAAATACTCTTTAGATATTAAATTAGTAAGTTTTACACATTTGTTAACCTACATATCCATCAATACCAAGCATTTCTTAGAATAAATCCCAACCATATCAAAGAGAAGTAGTTTCTGAATAGTTTTTCCTCTCGTCCTCATGAAACAAGGCACAGGCATGCCAAAAGAACCAAACCTGTTAAGAGCAATAATGTTTATTAGTTGTAAAAAGAAGGGAGGTAACTTCCAGACTGATGGATATGTGTAACACAAGGTCAAGATACAGACAAGGAACAAAATGGTCCTTTTACATGCACATGCCACATCTACCCATCTGGAGACACTACCAGGAATTAGAAAAGAGAAACAGTACAGAAAACAGGAATTACAAAAGAAAAGCATGAATAATTAGCACCAACTAGAAGAGACTAAATATATATTACAAAACAACCCTAAAAATCCAAACCAACAAAAGGAAAAGAAAACCACCCTGAAATACCCATCTCCATAGTGGATCATTTAACAATGTAATGAAGATGCAACTGGCCCAGCTAAGATTTTTTTCATACAAGCTTTATTTTTCAGCTCTATCCCTGATGTAACAGGCCATAAGAATTTTGGGAGATGTCTGCATTTTCTCTCTCACGGCTTCTTTACTGATTTTCACTTGAAACACCTATTTTAGCCTGCAACTTTCCTAGTAACCACAGTCAAGAGGGGCAGAAGTTAAGGAGCAAAGTGCATTTGTTAACATTAAAGGAAAATACCCTGCTTAAGTAAGTTACAGGTAGTAAATCTCTGATGTCCCAGGAATGAAAGTAGATATCCCAAGTTCAATGTAAAGTTTATTTGGTCTTTATGTAGCTGGAGTTTGTTCACAAGATGATTTTATCCAAGAAATGTAGGAACGGTTCTTTGATGGACAGTGCATTTATCTCACTTCACTTCCCATACCAAAGAAGATGACTTTGATGGTACTAGAGAACACTTAACTCTTCAGCACAGGCTCGAAGGGAGGTTTGGTGAGCACTTGGTGAATTTGAGTCTAACGCTCCATAGGAATCCATTCAAATATGGAACCAGCAGTAGTGCCAAGCTCTCTCATGCCCTGGAAAATCAGAGCTCCCGAGGCTGCCACCTGTAACATAAGTGGAGAGGTCCAGATCTTTACAAATTCCTGCCAGATAATGGTAAGGCAGGTATTAACTGAAGTTGTTGTTGGAATTTATTCAGTATTAAAAATCCTGTGGTTTAACATTTCCCACACTGGATGATAAACCTGGTATGGAGTATTTCTTCCAGATTGAAGAAGTCAGTCCATCAACTTCTGCAAGTACCTGAATTTCTGTAGATTAAACCATCAAGTTTCTAAACCTCCAGCAATAAATGTGGGTCCAGAAGCTAATAGAGGCATTCACACAAGGAAGTTTCAACTGTTTGCTGATTGATGTTTCCTGCAATACAGAAGGCTAAACGTCTAGAGAACATTTCTAAGAATTGTTTTTAGACTTCAAGGATTTTCCTTTTGACTTTGGCCATATGGATAGAGATACTATAAATAAAAGTTTTGGTTGCCTGCAATTAACACACCTCTCTCCCAAACTAATTGCTCATAGCATTGAAACAATAATGCAGCTATTTCCTGAAATAAGGTCAGTTTGTAAAAAATAAATATACTTACATACATTTATATGTATACTACATATACTTACTTACATACACAATAAATCAAATTTCCTCATCTCTAGACGGTCTACTAACTGGCATGGTTCTCAAAATTTAAGCAAATATCACTTCAAGCTACTTGATCCAGTTTGAATATATCAAATCAGAATAATCAATTTAAGGGCTTCTCTTTTACTGGCACAGCAAGAAAGTTAAAGGACATGAGTAAATTCAAAACACTTGTTACTGATGTAACTATTTCTGAATGTGCTTTGACTATAGCAAAACAGAATCTCAATACAAACTGGCTCAACATTTTTCTAAACATGATTAAGGTAACTGAGAAAGACTATTTTTAGGAATTGGAATCAATATATCTGGTCTTGAAATAAAACTAGGTAGTATATTTTTTAATATACTGTAAAGCATTGAATTATTTTCTAGGTACTACACAGTCAGGACAACTGAAGTAACATGCATTATATCTCCACATGGATGTTCTAATTCAGAAGTACCAAAACCTGAGAGGCAGATTAAGGTACAGCATATTAAAATACTTTTACTTTTGAGGCAAAAGACCTTCACAGAAGTTTCACACACAGACACCAGTTTTAATTAATCTGTCCTAATTTTCCTGAGAACTATCACCTAATAAAGCTTCAAGAACAACGTGACGGCCAGTGAAGAGTGGCAGCCATCTCACATATTACTGAACAAAAAAATTTCAACAGGCCACAGAAAGGAAGCAAAGTATTACAAAGACAGATTCCCAGTTGTGCTGCCATATATTTCAAGGCAATTTGCAGACCAAGTCTTAGTATCACCAAGAGCTAAACAAAAATGTGACCATTTCTTGTAAATGAGGAAAAAAGTTGTCTCTATTTTAGAGTCCCTGGATATCTTACCTGGATACTTCCTTCTTTCTAAAATGCTAGGTTTAAAAATCACAATTCCTAGTATTTTGTTTCAATAGAAGTCTTGGCAGTGTAAATGAAATCAACTAAACATGATCTCTAAGTTGATGGACATGTGTCTGAAAGAGACACTCTTTACCAAGACATTGGAATTGATACTCAGAGAATAAAAATCAGATTGCCACAAGTTTCACAAACTTCCATTTTGGCAGAAATAGGAAGAACCTACAACAACCCTTCCTGTCAGGATTCATGTCATGCCTAGTATGATAGCTGTCCTCTCCCGGATGTAAATTTATCAAAAATAGTAATTTAAATTGTGTAGTTTAATCATCCTCCTGCGTGTCAATATTGATGAAAGACTTCAAGTTGAAGAAATTGTGCCCTGCATAGAATTTTTCTTAGGTGATTCCTGCATTATTTATAGAGCTGTGATTTCCCTTTTTTGCCAGATAATTACATCCTTGCAGCGAAGACCTGTCCTTAGTAACAACTTCTGCTAATAAATCAGAAGGCCTGGAATACTATACAATTGTCTGATTGCTTAGAAGTAATTTCACACACCACACTTGTACCCCAAATATATGAATTTTTCCTAGATATAAAACTAGCATTTCACATCATCCATTTGACTTAAATACATTCAAAATATCAGTGCACACCCAACTCTAATGCAGCTATTGAAGCTGCTGCCAATCCATGACTAGTGCCTTTTTCAAGTTACCAGATGAATCTTTAAAAACAAAAAAGCCCCAAGCAACAATTCTACACTGCCTTACATTTATAAACGTGTTTTTTATCAGAACAAAATACAATGCAGATTTTCATGAATGCATACAAACATTTTACCCTAATGTAGCCTTGAACATTACAGATGCACATCTGAAAGTACAGGCCAAGACAATTTTTAAATTAAAATTTAATTAAATTTACTTGACACTTTGAAACCCCATTAGCTGCAAGACAGAGACTAACAGAAAAAGGAATCACAATCCTGTTATGACAGTGCCTTTCCAAAGTGTTTTTCCAGAAAATGCTTCCTTTACATTACTTTCCAAAAAGCCTTGATCGTGCTTCTTTTCATCTGTATCGGGAGAAGTGTTGAGGCTTTATGAGAATGGCACTCTTTAATCTCTTTGCCTTCTTACTTTCCTTTCTCTACACAATGCATTTGGATTTTTGTACATTAGTATTGCCTGACAGTGCAAAGTGCCTCAGTATATTTGTCCACTTACACCACTGGTCTTGTAAATACACTTCCTCTCTAATATTTCCTTCTCTTACATCACTCTGCTTAGCAGTGTAATATCTGTAAGTGAAATAAACTGACATTTGAGGCTCTGAAATGGTCCAATCATTGCAAAAAATCCCTAGTAAATACAGTGAATTAAAAAATGAGAATCAACTAGACGGCCTATAAATTTGAGGAAAGGGAGAGGGGGAAAAAGAAAAACAAAGCACAAATAAAGCAGAAAATGAGAAATGCAATTAATGAAGATAAAAAGAAAAAATAGGCTGCAATACATACTTTTATATACTATGAGAGCAAATTAGGAGCATGCTTTTAATTTCTCTCTGACATTCAGATCTCTTTACAAACAGGCCCCCATGCACCTTCTTCCATATGTGATAAACCATTTATTTTCTCCATCTTTACCTATAACCCCAAAGCTGTCTTAGAACCACCTATGTATATTTTAAGCTGAAATCATCTATATTTTAGCTGTTCCTAATCACACCAGAAATGGCTTTGATTTCCAAGTGCAGCACTCAAGATGTCAGCTCAGTTAACTTAAAGAAGTCTAAAAGGAGTATGCAAAAAGGAAAGGAATGGACTTTGAAAAGGCCCATCTGATACAATCTCCACCTGACAAGTCATCCATGCAAGTAGAAACCAAGCTATTAGAAATAGATACCTCATGTCATCGCAATCTTCTGCTCTTTAAATTGAACACCACTATTTATTGTTTTCATTGTATAATTTTAAAAAAACCTTTTAAATTGTTCTTAATATACTCAGCACATTTACCACAGTGAGAAGTACTCAACCGTTACTCAAATGCCTACCAAATTTGCCATTTTAAATAGCAATCTGAATTTCTGTTAAATACTGCAATATCTATCTCACTTCATCAAAACTAAAATCCACGTATTTAAGACAGTAAAAAAAAATTCAATATAATAACTGAAATATGACATTAGATATAGTAAGCAATTGTAAGATTACAATTAATTTTAACAAGTTTTCTCCTGGAAGCCATGAGAACACTAGCTCTTATCTAGGAAGAAATACAATGTATTATTTCTATCGGATATTAAACTGTTCGCATGTACTACCTGTCTCAAAAACTGTGGGGATTTTGAGGGTTCTTTTTTGTGTGTGTTTTGTAACACTCCCAGCTGTCCCAATGAAGCCTACTAATGAAACATGCACTAGATAATCCATGAGATTTTAATTATGATACTGCTTAGCCTACATTTCAGTTCCTGATTCACACTTCAACAGCAGACAAGAACAGAAAATATACTGACAACTTCATAAAGATGACTCTGTATAGCATCATATAAATATCTCTTATTTCCACTTATTTTCAAATACACAAAATACTCACTCTCCTAATGTCATCAAGTGTATTAATTTCTGGTGACAGTCCACCATGAACACAAAGAAACTGTTGATTTAAGAGAGCAGCAAGAGGGAGACAATCAAAAGCTTCCATACAAGCATCATAGACTCTTTCAGAGTACTTTATTTTACCTGCAGGAAAGAAAATAGAAATCATTAAAAAATCCATAATATATGATTGAGGTGATTTAAAGGATCATGGTTATAAGAACACATCGAAGTGAATGCTTTAAAAGCACCAAGACAATGAATATTTTGGGGTTTAAATGAGCATTTCCAAACACCTCAACAGCAAACGGTTCTAAGACACATTTTCTTCCTGAACAATAAGCTGTTTACACTTATTCTGTAATCAAGTGTGAAGAAACTATTTCGGTTTTTAAAAAAAATCACTGAATTATTTAATATTTTGATACAATTATACAGCATGCTTCAGTATAAAATACTACTAAGAAACGTGTGAATTCTCATTTACAGTGAAAAGGTAAGAACTGATTATAGATTACATCATTTTTACCTACATCAAAGAGGGTTTTACTAAGCAAAATTATCCATTTATCACAGGATCAATACTTACACAAGCCTTCAAATGGAGAGGTAGCTTACATCACTAAAGTGTTATCTTACTTAGTATAGCTGAAATCAATCCTTCAAATGGAAAAATTACCCCACAGCAGGCACTTTTTACTAGCTTCACAACACTGCTCAGCAAGTTACTCTGCACTCCTGACTACAGCAAAATTATCTTCCTCTCCAGGACTTTAAAATCAAGATGGTTACATCAAAACTTACTCCATAATGTATATTTACAACCAGCTCTTTTCTTGCACTCCAAGGCCACACTGAACCGCAAACCATTCTACAGAAGTCAATGGGGCCTGCAGATGTTTACAAGGCCTTAATTGAATTCAGAGTCAAATATCTCTCAAGCACAATGACAGACTATAGATCAGCAGGTTGACAGTAACCAATTTTACATTCTTAAGCAGTACTTACATTCTTGCTTGAAGGTAAAATACTCTGTTAGGTGTCTGCATTCATGGTTGCCTCTCAAAAGAAACAATGTGTTTGGGTAAAGAATTTTCAGGACCCATAAGTACAGCACGCACTGTTGGGAAAACAGGATAACCAGTAAAATACACTAGTTTATATGAACTTTAAAAAATATTACTGAGAAACACTGAGTAAGGATGTTAACAGTTTCAAAAAGCAGGTACTGCTTAATGTGCCATTTTAAAATAGCACTACCTCCCCGAGTCCAATTCTGACATGAGTTATGCAAATTGCTTATTACTTTTCCTAATGATCGCCCCACAAAATGCTGAAAAAATATTTCTATTTGCTGGATATTCAATAATTAAATAAACTCAGCAGAATTAAACTGTAGAACACTTTCATCTAGACAAATACTGTATGTTTTCTGCCTAAAATCTGGTATAATATATGATTCTAAACACTGGCATAAGAAGAAAAGCAGACATTTATTAACAGAGACTGGAAAAAAAATGCTGACAAAATAATTTCCCTTAAGGTTAGATGCATCATTTGGATACAAGTTCTGAACTACAAATGGACAGAGAAAATCATCCTTTCCTCAAACACTGGGGAAGCTGATTGCTTTCTCAGTGTATAAGCAGCCATAGCCAAAGTCAAAGAATTATAGTAATTTTCCATCTACCATTATTACTGCAACATCAGCAGCAAACCCTCAAAAAGATAAGAGCTAAGAACATGCATCAATTATTTCAGTTTAGAATCTGTTACCATCCAGCAGTCCTGAATGCCCAAAGCGTATTTCACAAATTCCAAATATAATTCTTGTATTTTTACATGAGCACAGGAATCTCAAAACCCCACAAGTTTTGGAGTTCATTGAAGTCACCTGCAAGCTGTTATTGTTGTTCCTAATCAATAGCAGTACCCTGAAGCTACCATTCCTCAAAGTTATTTTGCATAGAATAGCAGAGTACATGAAAGGAAGAAAGAAAACAAACGGACATTTTAGAAAAACACTGTAAACACTGAGAAAAACATCAAAGACTTTTATTGTGAAGTTTAGCTGAACTACTGAATTTTTATCATCTTAGTAAAAATATGCAAAACCAATCTTTGTTCAGAAATTGTTTTAAGTGTAATGGTTGAAAAGCTTTCATGCGAGGTTTTGATACATTAGGAGTTGATATGTAAATGCCTTTTTCAAGGACAGTTACATTATTTGTAATCATCAAGAACAGGCAAAGAAGATCAAATTAATAAATACAGAATGTCGACTGAAATTTTTCCTTAGAGATGACTATGGGGCAATTGCCCTTGCTGCATCTCCTGCTCATCTCTAACAACCCCAAAATGCTTTGTGCATGTCTCACAGCACATAGCCACACATTAATACAGAAATGAAAGAACATACACTGCGACTTGCAAGACACTATTTCAAATGGTATGCCACTCCATTAGGTTTGGTATCTATGAAGAGATCCCAAGCTGAGGCACTTTCCAGGCTGGTTCCAGAAGAACACTTAACTTAAAAACCATGCTCTGAAACTAATCAATGTAAGTGAGTATCTTTGAAATGCAGCACAATTAAGAAACATGCTGAAAATGAAAAAATTATTTGAATTCAAAGTAACTGAAAAATTAATGGCAGAAACACAGGTCATCCTTAGGGAATATCTGTATTTGCTCTAAGAATTTTTGTATAGGAAAAAATAAATAATTATTAAAAACCATTTGATTATCAAAATAAAATTAGTTTCTTTTATAAACAGATAATAATATTACATATAATTGAAAGACCTTGCAGTCATGACTCACCTGTTCTCCACAAACATACAAACACAATACCAGACAAGCAGCAGAATGTATAATACTGTAACAGAATTTTAGAAAACTAGCTAAAGAGGAGAAAAAATGAGTAAGTCTGGCGATTTCAACAGGACAGTCCAAACAACTGGTCAACATCCTCCTGTAAACAGGCCTTTATCACAGAAGAAGGCACAGCAAGGAAGAACACATTCAAATGTTAAAGCACACCTAAAATTTCATTTGAAAACCTAAGTGAAAGTGTGCTTATAAAAAAATTAGGACAGAACAGATTAATATATTCAGTTACCTCTATACTAAAATAACCTCTGTCTACATAGTCACCGAGGAAGAGGTATCTTGTGTTAGCAGGTGATCCTCCCACTTCAAACAGCTTCATTAGATCAAAGAACTGGCCATGAATATCACCACACACTGCAAGCAAAAATTTTGTTCGAATTAATTTTTAAAAAATCTAATGGAAAAGTCACCAAGTTATAGTTAACAGCCACAAAGTACTTCAAATTAAGAAGAAAGGCAGGAATAACAGAAATTTTTAAAGGTTACCCCTTTGTTTTTCATTAAGATGCTGTCTTTACTACCTGTGACAATACTGATGTTAACTATGAGACCAGGAGATTGGGGGGTATTTTTCCCACACATTTAATGCACTGAGGTCTTGAAAGCTGTCAGCACCTCTTTAATGTCCTCCCCAACTCCTTAGGTATCTTTGCAAATTCTCCTTGGTATGTGTATTTGAAAATGCCTGCTGCTTCTCAAGAACTTGCTGAGCCCATGTGAACTCGGAAAAAGCAGGGAGTGTACTTTTGTTTCTGAGTCAGACTAACATACTTTTTAATAAAATCGTATGTTCTCCTCGCTCAGTTACTTTTCTCCTTCAAATATCCATGTTCATTACTTCAACAGTGTATTTCTCCTGTGTTTCTAGAATGTGAGAAGGGACAAGACCAGTGGTCAGCAACCAAAGGCAGAAGTGCCAAAGATAGTAGCACCTAAGAAGTCTTTAGGGAGCACACAGTAAAACCAGGCCATCTCACAATTTTAAAGAAGTAATTAAAAAAGGCATGGAAGAGACAACTGCTCCTATATCCTCTTTTCCACAGGAGTTCTCAGTTCAATGGAAGTCAGGAGCTGCCTCCTCACTTCTGCATAAGGTGTCACTGGTAGCAATTAACAGGAATTTGAGAGATTATGTCTTTCGTTGATGCAAAATGTCACTGACCAATTGACAAATAGCATCTTCTGACTTCTTACAGTTTATCAGTAAAATCTTTGGGGAAAAAAAGTAGTCCTAATTTTGGAAAGAAATACTGGGTATGGCACATCAAATTTTAAGGGAATAACAGCCCCTTAGAGCAGACCATTTGTCATCACAACCTACAAAATATGAGACTAAATAGAATGTACATTCTTTTATGTATCTTGCCTTAAGATTTCTACTCAAACACTGAAAGAACTTCTCTTCTTTTAAAGTTGCCAATATACCAATTACCTGTATATACAGAAATATAAAAATGCTAAACAAACTTTAATTCTGAGTTTATCTGGAACTTCATAGGACTCTGAGCTCAGTCAGGCACTTAGTAGTTTCCACCATTTCAATCATTCATTTGCTTTTAAATGTCAACAATAATAATGATGTGTTGATGAAACTAACAAATAACATGCTGATGCCCTAAAAGAAGCTTTCAGACAATAATTTTATATAAGTCCATTTAGAAGAAAATACGTTCAGGTTAAAGAAAATCTAATTTGAAGATAAAAAGCAAATCTACTTTCATTATCATAAATAACAGACAGGCAACATAGCCACTTTCTATGAGTCTAGATTATTTATAAATAAAAGTACTAAAGGACACAAATTCCACCTTCCACCAGGTCAAACAGAAACAGAACTGTTCAAACTATGAAAATACTCAAGAAAACCCTAAAAGTCAGTTTTGTATCCCAGTGGCTCTCGCCCTAGCATCAAAAATGCTAAAACAATCTTTATCAATAGCACTACTCTCACAAGAAGGTGGTTTTATATGCAGTTACCAGTCTCAAAGATCAATACAAAGATGTATTTTTCACTAAGAATCACAGTTCACAGTATCTGTTCCAAACCCCAATAATTAGCTTCTCTTCACATATTTAGATTTCAGAATTATCCTGAGTTCAGGTAGATGCCTTTATTCCTACTTATAATATTGATGGAATTAGAAATTAATATTTTGACAGCACTATTTCCTTCTTTACTCTCCATCTTAATACCAATCTTACTAGTTTTTTCAATAGGTTTAATGCCTTCATTTTGTAAAACAATGTGCAGACTGTTAGGCAAATGTAGTTGTGAGGGATAATTCAGTAGGACTAACAGAAATTTTGGTTCAGCAATTTTAAGACAAATTCTGCTACCGAAAAAACCTGGCTTTTTCAAATTTAATTATGTATGAAATTACCTAGAAATATTACCTGTAATTGGAGCTTCAACTTCTATCATAGTTTTTTCCCGCCGTAATATTGCAGCACCCTCATTGATGATTCTAAGTGCAATTTCTTCATCCACTCGACCTTCCTTTATCAAGTGGTTCTTCAAAATGTCGACCCTTGGTCTTCCATCTGTGTCAAACACTTCTTCAGATGTCAAGCGATGTGTTGGTGGAAAAGGGACAGCTAAAAATTAAAAAGAAGAAAGAGTAGTCATGACACCTGCTACTTGAAAAATAGTGCCCATCTAGGAACAGGGATCTATCATGGGATAGCTGCTATCCCATGTAGCAAACTTGTCTTTTCACCAAGAAATTTTACGACATTGTTGAAAAAACATTAAAAATTATCCCAGCACCAAAGCCTCAGGGGAAAAAAAACACCAAAAAACCTCAACCAAACCAAAAGAACCACCAAAACAAATGCAAAGCTAGTAAGAAAAGGATTCAATACTGTTTGAAAGACAGAAATAAAAGGGGTCAGTAAGCAGTGGCTGAGTAAAATTAGTTAAATTTAGGCTCGGTCTTTCCCCACTTCTTTCAATACCTTATTTGTGGGCCCACAACTGCTTTCACCAATTCAAAGTTGAGCTCATCTTTTTAAGAGACCAGAAACTCACAAAGGTCTCACACACCTTCCCAGAACCAAAGTCAGTCAACCCCAAGCCGCAGTTTTGTAAGAACTGTGCTTTATTAATGCTAGTATTGTTCAGATCTACTGAGATGAAAGATGACTGTTTTGTTCTTTTTGGAGGTTTTTTTTTTGGGTAGATCCAGGGTGTGGCAGAGAATGGTCTGTTGAGCTGACCATCAATTCTTCATTCTCTTAAGTACAAATCACTACTTAGTACAACTTACTACAACTACCAGAGGCTGCAGAATTCAAGAAGACCTCTTCCTTATGGCATTTCAGATATTTCAGGGGCTTTATGTCCATGGTAAACAAAATTTTCTTCTCCCAATAAAGTTCTTGTATCTACTAACAAAATTAAGCTTTGAGTTTGTCCATCAAATTATATTCTCTGGGAGGCTAAAAAAACAGCTGTTTTATTCCAGTGTAAAGATCTGTCTCAAATTATTTGAATTAATATACTTATGAAGACTCAGATTTAAAACTCTGTATCCAGGGGTTTGATACCCATAATGCCCAAGACCCACAACAGTGGTATGAGAAGTAATTAAGCATCTCTAAAGTTATATTTGCCTCAGGAAAAAATGAAGTCTTATAACTAGCTGCTCAGAGTTGAACAAAATCCTTTTTGCACAAGATGTGTATTTTCCCATTGCTCAAGAAGGATTTCTTAAGAATAATTTTCAGAGAAGGCAGAATAAAACATGGTTAAAGATTTTACCCATGATCTGCATTACCCAGTAAATAAAAAGCAACACTTTTTAGAAAAACTGCTTCTTTTCATTTTATACTTTTTGTTCCAGCAAAAGTTAACACTGTATTAGAGTGCATAGCTTTGAACAAGATTACAACTGCTTTTAAGGATGATGATTTTTGAAGCATGTAGACAATTTTTGCAAACTAATGGGTTTAATTAAACCTTTGATGAAGTAGTCATAGAATGTTATAGCCTAAGGAAAAAGAATTGCAGCATGATGTGTTTGTTCCAAGACACAAATATAATCCATGTTTCAAAGTCTTTGTGCACAACCTGTGCTCCTGGGACTGTAACAGAATGGTAATTAAGAGGAATTACCCTAAGGAAATAACATGGTCTTGGGCATTAAAGGATTCTCCTCTTCTATTCCCAGTCAAGCTAAACAAGAGAAAAGTATCTAGCGATGAATCTCTAAGGTCATATACACTGCAGTATCTTATTTGTAGAAGTATAGATGTTAATAACAAATGCAACACATCATGATTTACAACCACAGACAAGATTTTCTCAAACAAACCATTGCTTACTAGTCAAAATTAATCAATTTCACTTTAAAAATACATACAGATGATACGATTTTTATATATTTATCAAAAAAGGGATACAGTAGTGCTGAGGAAAAAAACAGTGAATAGCTTTTGAGACTTGCCAATGAAAGTATTTTGATGGCCCTTTATTACTAATTGAATGTGCCTTAACAAAGAGGAAAAAATCACCTTTCCTTTATACTGCAGTATTAATAAGAGATACATAGAAAGCAAAACCTCTAAACCCAGTTCTACCCTGACTTTCTACAAGCCTCTGGGTACATTGATACCTCACAATAAAGCATGCTGTGGAGATTCAAAGGCTAGCACCAATCTGAATGGACAAATTCCCAGGATGTAGTAAGAAGTTCAAAGGAGAAAAACTGCATTAGTGTGGCACTTTAACCAATATAATAATCTCTGCTGAGAGGTGCAATATGGCAACTAACACAAACATGCTAATTCCAGACCCAGAGCAGATCTCACATTGCCTAGTAACTAAATACAACAGTAGCTGCTAATAAAATCTTACATGTAGATACTGTAAATTTAAACCACACTGATATATATGCCCATTGTAAAACCTCAGTTAAATCTGGCTTGTATCAAGAGACACCCTGTTGGAACAGGCTCATGAAACAAGATGAGATCAAAGCCCCTAGACTAATGTAAGAGAAAGCATCAGGGAACAACCATACAAGGTACCATACTTTCACAAGGAAAATTGTTTCTGTTCATATGGCTGTAAAACTTCAATGATTCTTTTTCTCTGACAGTGAAAGAAAATGAGGCATTTTTCCCTCTATCATCAGAAGCCCATGGCATGTTTCATGAATTTCATTTTGTCTGTTAAAACCCACTCAATATCCCAGACTGCATTTTCCTTTTCAAGAATGTTTTTAATTTCATAGATAAAATCTCACCTCACATTACTAAGGTTACTAAACACAGACATTCTGTTTGCAAAGAATGTGTTGCTTTGGTGATAGGTATATATGAAACAGTATATATAATGTTTGTCTCCACCAAGTGTAGCACCATCATGCAGCAATACAAACATGGTGCTCTGTGAAAAGGAAGGCCAGCATCCTTTGTTTTCTCAGTAGTTTATTACCATGATAGCAAAATGACCTGGTTTTTCTGTCGTCCAGTCACCTTTTGTGGTCTTCTGGTTTTACAAATGCATTGCTGTCTATGTATTGTCACTCAGAAGAATCACAAAGCCTAACACCTACTTACATATTTCAGTTTGTCTCTGGAGTTTTCACACCTCTGCCAACATTTTTGTGGAAGGAAAAGATGCAGCACCCATAACTGCTATGAGGAGAGAATATATCCAACCATTCTTCTGCATCAGCAGAACAGATTTGAAAAGAAGTAGCATCACATATGGGCTGTGCACCAGCAAGCTTGAAAATATTAGATAACCACAAATACACAGCCCATGTACTGGAATCAGAAAGCTACAATCAAAAGCTGACAAAAGCCACAAGTTACCCTATTCACCTCAAGCAAGAAAGAACAGATGCAGCAAAGTCAGTTTCTTGCAAATTACCAACACTAACCCCAGGTTTCTTTGAATGCAAGGTTCCTGCCGTATTAGCCATCATTTTAGAAAAAATGGCCCTGTAAACCCTGAAGCCACACAACAGAACTGAAGGTACGATTTATTTCATCCTCACTTATCACGTACTTGCAGTCTCAAGTTTCATAGAATTTTAAATCTCAAATGAAATCGTGGATGTATCTTGTATGCCATGGTGCGTTCATTCATCTTGTACACTCCGTAGTTTTTCAATTAAATTGGTTGATGTTTTTGGAAGACGACAGGAAAAACACAATTATCTGTTTGAAAAGTATTAAAAGATACTCCTGCCATTAAAATGGCCACACTGTGTTACGCCAAAAAATTACTTAGTGCTTGTATGCACTTCTGGCAATGATGGATGCATAGATCTTTCTCTCTACATACTCTGTTTTTGAAACAGGGTGGTTTATGGATTTGCTCTAGAGTTTCATCCAGACCGCCATGGTTATGACCACTGCTAGAACTGTTTTCCACTATTTTGTCCAGATTCTAAATAGACACTTTCATAGTTTTTGTCTCCACTGCTCCTTATTGCTATGAATTCCACAATTCAAGTTACTTGTTATATGAAAAAGTATTTCACATTTTCTATTTTGTTTGGTACTGCTATGCTCCTTTACACAGGGAGGTAAGAATTACAGTTGCTTCCTATTCAGCTTTTCCATTAAATATCCTTCCTAAGGTAAGAAATATCTAACTCTATCCCCTATTCAACCATTCCTTTTCCAATTCAGACACTTGTCATCTTTGTCATTCCACCTTGCCCAAAAGCCACTCTGTGCCTATGAACATTGCTTTAGATAAAAAATCAGGAAGATGGAACAAAATTACATGCTGTTGTTCAAGATGCACATATAACACGACATACATATAATGGCATGATTATGCAATCTTTTTTCTAAATTCATCATCTAATACTCCCTGAATTCTTATCAGACCAGTTGACTGTCCTGGATTAACATTTTCAGAACATTATCCATTTAGATCCTAATATTTCTTTCCCAAGTTCACTGCCTTCCATGTTTAAGAAAGAATTGTTCTGTCCTTTGTAGAGTCTGCTTTTTCTTTCTCTTAAGAGCATCTCCTACAACTTCTGTATGAGCTTACTGAAGCATCTCTGGAAGTTTGCTGTCCTGTATAAATATTACTATTTGCCATTCACTCTGTTTTCTAAAGAACTTGTTAACACATCTAAAGAGCACAGATGACAGATGTTAACCTCCCTCCACTCACCTACTAACATCTTTTCCCTCCTAACTAATTTCGATCCAGAAGAGGCTATTTCTTCTTCTGCTAACTTTAAAGACCTCAGTGAAGAAACATGATCTATAGTTTTGCCTGGATCAACAAGGTCACTAGCTTCTTCAAAATATTGTAACAATTTCTCTTGATTTTCATCTATGAAAACTGTACCAACTCCTCTTTAACACTGTATTTCCCAGGGATACAGTTAGGCCATGCTTTCTTACAAGTGCTAGGAATCTATTTAAATTAAACCTATTGATCTGCAGCTGTCCAATTAATTCTAGAATTTTTTAAAAAATTCTGTCATGGTCCACCTCTCAGACTCAGAAGATGAGTTATGCCACAGGCTATGAAAAATAAACTCACAATTTTGTACCCAAAACCCCCAAAGAATTCCTTAGAGCCACTAGACAAATACAATCTGATTCCGTGATACTTTTTGGGAACATTTCTTTTGTTGATACGTTTTGAAATCACGTACATTTCAATGAGAAAATTCTTTGATCCATAAGAACTGACTCATATGCAAAACATTCCTTAAACAATAAGCACACATATGAGTAGTTGCCCAAATTTTGTGCTCTGGACTTACCTTCCCAGCCCCCAACTGCCAAATTGCCTTACTAAAATTGAAGCAGGCTTCCATTTTTTTGGTGGCTTTTTTGGGGGTTTTGTTATTGTTATTTCAAGATTTATCCACTCTAAACATCCCCTGAAACAAAAGAAGATCAGTCAAGCACTTACTTGTCAGAATTCAGTTTCATTCCATAGTCTCTCCCCAAAAACAAAATTGTGATTTTTAGTTTTGGGTTTTTTTTAATATGACCCTTTAATAATACCCTCTTCACACTGCTGTTTTTCTGATCATCTTAGAATAATATCTGGCCAGTAGCATAAGTGCCTTACAAAATTTTTAAAACAGGCTTCATGCTGCCTATCAACTTTTGACCTTTTACCTTTTTTAAAACCAGACTCTGAATTATAAATTTAAATACTGCAATTATTTATTTTTCTTCTTACATGGGTATAATTGTTCAAAAGTAGCTATTAGAGCCTTATTTTAAGAGCCTGTTTGCTCACGGATATGAGGTATATTTCTCTGGCTTTCTCTAAAGAGCTGTTTCAATAAGCTTCCATTTAATATCTAAATGATTGTCTGCCAATCAGATTGTACCATGACTTTTATCCAAAACAAAGGAATACTGAAATCTTTCCATTTTCAGAAGAACAGACATCATCTCCAAATTTAGCATTAGGTCAGCATGGCAAGGTCCCGTGGATTGCTTCCCAAGGCCTAGCAACAGCCACAGTGGACAAAGTGTAATGCTGGAGGAACTTCCAAGTACAAGCCAGGGTGTAACTACCCACAAGTGAGTCACAGAAGCCCTGATGCTTTGCCTTCAAAGAAAAAGCAATGAAGGCTCATCCATGCCATGCTCAGGACCACTCTAGCAAGGTGAGCTTCCAAGGACTTCTTCATCTCCACCGGGGAAAAGCACTTTACTATAAGCTGTGAAACAGTTGTTTTTACTTTACTATAAGCTGTGAAACAGTTGTTTTAGGAGAAAAGATACATTGATAAAGTTTGAAAGTCATGTGCTCTGAAAGGTGACCAAAGTCAGTCAATCGTCCTCCAAAAAGAAAGGCAAACCCAGAGAACCAGATACAGGATTTAAGTATCTAGAGCAGTTTATAGAAAAAAGATTTTGACAGAACATAACAAAGGGAATTGCTTTGCTCCACAAGGCAGTAAAACACTAAGTATCTTTCAAAGATTGAGAGGGTGCCTTAGAAAATAGTGAATCAGAACAACAGGTACAATTTTTCATCCCTATTTCTTAAAAAAAAAAAAAAAAAAAAAAAAAAAAAAAAAAAAAAAAAAAAAAAAAAAAAAAAAAAAGAGAGAGAGAGAGAGAGAAAGAAAAGCCTCATCACAAGACACTTTTGGGAACCAAATGCCAAAAGCTGACTTTAGACAGCTTTTCACTTCCAGAGCTAACCATTAATTTATAGAGAACTCTGTAAGTACAAATTACATAGGCAATTTAACTAAGCCATATAAAAGCAAATTTGAGCTTTTTACACACTTTAAAAGAAATCAATGACCTTTGATGAGACAATTGATACTTGGAAAGATATGCTAGACAACACAGCTAGACTGCATATTTAAATCTATTACTATGTTTATTTTATATATATTTATCTGATATGACATAATACATCTGATAGCCTTTCAGATACTTCTCTACATATTTGTACTTCCCATCAAATAGACAAGTCAAAATATGAAGGGGGACATAAGAAGGGGGAAAGTTTATTAGAAAAAATTAGTTACTGATGATACAGTAATTCAATCATTTCTTCTTGGGTGAGCTTGCTTTGCCCATTTCTGCTAACATATATTATAACTGGTACAGAATTCAATTTCTCACAGCCTCTGAAATGTAATGGATTCTCTTCTTTATTCCCCTCTTCCAGTGATACAAAGCAAGAAAATAAAACTTAAATAAAATTTAAAAAAAAATGCAAATAACAGCAAGCTTTAGGTCCCAAATTCAAATTTTCTCCCCAAAAGAAAGAGTATACAGAGAGCATGAAAGCTAAAATATGGACCAATACACAGATACACCAGATAATATTACTACATTTTCTCTGTGGCTTTTGTTAAGAGTCTGAGACATTATAAAAGATCTATGCATTGTATAATAGGAAAGAGTATGGTGAATGTTTCTTGGTATGTGAGAGGCAATGCATCTGTTTGTGAAGAAGGATGTGACACACTTGTCACATTTTAGCATGGTTTCAACAAATCGCATAGATACT
This sequence comes from Sialia sialis, assembly GCA_009812075.1. Taxonomy (NCBI): domain Eukaryota; kingdom Metazoa; phylum Chordata; class Aves; order Passeriformes; family Turdidae; genus Sialia; species Sialia sialis. Next base: position 11,217,966 of record VRYO01001366.1, read on the forward strand.
CCCACTTAGGACTGACATAACCTGCAATCTTGCACTTCTGGGGTCACCGTCTAAAAAAATATTTCCAACTGCACTGCACCTAATGGGGGAGGAGAAACCAAACCAGTCTGTCCTTCGTATCAATAACACAGACATCCTGGCACAACTGGCCAGGCTTTCTCCAGAAGCCAGTGATTCAGCATGATAGGAATGGATAGGACAGGTCAACAGAAGGTCCAGAAAAATGCTGCTGTATGAACTGGTTGTAATTATGGCAGATGGAGCCATCCAAGACCAATTACCTTTACAACAGTTCTGCACCCCAGCATGCATGTTCAAAGAAATAAATGCGAACTCAGGCAGTAATTCTGCTTAGAATGAAGTAAGTCTTAGCTACAATTTTACACAATGCACAGGTCACATTTAGCATTTAATGACAGCTGAATAACTATGAAGTGATTGGAAATCAGCAGGTTTTCCACTGTGTTCTGAAGCATCTGATCACTTACTATTAATTCTACTTTGTTTGAAGAACTTTACTTCTTATCACAAATTTTACTAAAGTTACAAAAATTCAGCACATCAAAGTAGCACTAAGGAGTACAGGTTTCCAATAGACTGGTTTTAACATTTTCTACTTTTACCCTTGCAATTTGTTCAAATAAATCAACGAGTTAAGGAATTCAAAATGACTAATAACTTATTGCAAGTAAAGCTTTCCAGCTTACTAGAAAACATGCCAATGTCCAAAAAAATCCAACGGGTTTCCAAGGCTTTAATTAACACCTGCTGAGGACAAATGCATTCTTTTCATTGCTCAAGGCTCCCTGTTACATAAAAAGTTATCCTTAAAAAGTTATCCATAAAAAGTGCATCCCTTTGCACTCAGTCAGACCCTGTTCCTAGGAATGTCAACCTTAAAAGCAGACTGCTTGTATACACCAGGCCTGCCATAACAATTGTCCACACCATCAAATACAGTGCAATATGAAAACCACTGGGATCAAAATAAAATGATGTGCAATTTGAGTAAACACAACCTAGAAATCCTTTGAAACATTACCTATGCTCTACCCTTAACTATCAACTTAGGTCTAACACACGCATTTCATTATGCTCTAGTTGCAAATGATTATTCACCTCGCAAAAACCTAAAACGATACACTTAGTGTGCTCAGAGAAAAGAGCTACTTTGTACCATTTTGGTTACTAGACCATTCCAGTTTTAGATGGATGTATCTACTATAAAATGCTTCACTTTTTCTCCTAAGAACTATAACGTTTGACTTTTCACGGCTCCCCGCGAGATTACTAAGGAAGGCCACAAAGAAACAGATCGAGGTGAATTTTCTCCATCAGAACTGGAACCTGAGAACAGCAGCCAACAGAACGGGCGGCAGCACCTTCCCACTCGCTCTTCCTGGCGCAGGCAGCGCCTGCAATTACAGGGCTCTCCCTGCGCAGACAGCGGCAAAGCCCCGCAGAGCCGGGGCGCGGAGGGGCCGGAGCGCGGCAATGCGCTCGGTCAGCCCCGCACACGCTCCGGCCAGCGCGTCTGGGCGGGACGCGCCAGGCCCGCAGGCCCCGGCCAGCGCTCCCACCCGCGGCCCCGCCGCCCTCACGGGCCCGCCCGCGCCCGGCTCCGTCTCCCCGCTCCAGCAGAGCCCACCCCGGTTACTCCCACGCCCTGCGGGCGTCCCACGCCTCCGCACAGTGCAGAGCTGCCTTCCCGGCCCGCACACGGAGGGCACCGCTCCCCACGGCCGGCGGGCCGCCCCTCCGCGCCCAGGCGAGCCCCGGCACTCGGGTGGGGGTCGCGGCCCCGCCGCGTCGCGCAGCCATGTTCCCTTAGCGGGACAGCGGGACGCTCACCCTTGACGGCGCGTTCGCTGGTGGCGTGGGGCGTCAGCAGCAGCACCTTGCTCCCCTCCTTGGCGGACATCGCTGGGCGCTGCCGGGCTCCGGCGGCGGCTGCTGGGCGCGGCAGCGCCTTCGTCCGCCCCTCCGCCGGCGGCTGGCGGGGCGCGGCGGGGGCGGCTACAGGCGCCGGGCGGCGGCGGCCCGGCGGAACATGGCGGCGGGCGCGGCTCGCGGCTCCTGGCGCAGCGCGGGGACGGTCCGCCCCGGGCCCGGCATGCACCGCGCCGCCGCCCGCCGGGCACCGCGGGAGCGCGCGGAGCTCCCGGCCCCGACCGGGACCACGGCGAGACTCTCGCCCGACCCGGGGCGGCGGCGCGGGGCGGGGCGGGGAATGCGGCCCGGCGCCTCCCGGCGCGCCCCGGACAGCAGGGGGAGGCGGGCGAGGAGGCCGGAACGCCCCCGCCCCGGGACGGGCGGGCGCCGGGCTGGGGCTGAGGGGGCGGTGCGGTGGATGGCCCGGCCCCCAGCGACCCCGCGCGGGCCAGGGCCGGCGGCCACCATGGAGAGCTCCCTGGGGCCGCCCCGAGAGCCGGCGGCGGCACCGCTGGGGGAGCGGTGTAGGGGGGTGGCGAGGCCCGCAATGCCCCCCGGAACCAGCGCAGAGGGAAGGGCCGCGCACGGCAGGAAGGGGGCCCAGCGCCTCACCTGGCAAGAGAGGGAGGAAGAAAGAGAAGTTCCCCTTCAGTGACAGCTTGGGGCACGCGCCCAGTAACAACGAATTCAGCCAAAATCCTCTGCCTTCCCCCTGGAGCTGAACAAGAGTGGACCAAGGAGCATATATGGCCCTGGGTACTGCGGCAGGAGCTGCCCTTCATCCCCCAAAGCTGCGCAGGGTGATGGGGGCTGAGGCTCTCTGCACCACGGCCCGGCCTGGGCAAAGGCAGCACATCGCAGCCCTTAATTTGTATATAAACCATGCGAATGGTGTGCAGAGCAGTACGTCCAGGGCATAAGACAGGGTTTTGCCTTGGCCAAAAGGTTGGTACAACTCTCCTATCTAAGGTAATCTGGTCATTATGACTACTCTATATTAAATTAACTTTGCTCATGAAAAAAGCTAAGTAGTTCTTGTTCTCCTTTGTAGCAACTAACCTCACCCTTTTCTCCTCTGATTTATTATCGTCTCCGTTGTACCAGTGGAGGCTGGCTGTAGCTCTGGCACTGTGCTTGAGATCACAGAAATGAGCTGTGTTTAAACCAAACAAAACCTACAGAGCACACAAAGCAAAGCAAACAGCCAACTGACAATCTTCAGATTTGGCATCGCTTAAATATTAGTTGACACACTAGCCAGATCTAGCAAACTTCTAAACATATACATATATACTGCATTTGACTAAACACAGCTATCTAAAGAAGTTGCTGCTTTGCATCCCAGCTAACAAGGAAGTTCACATGCATTATGTGTCCAGAGCTGTGCAATCTATTCCATACAATAAACCAAGAATTTAAGAAAGAAAAGCCATTTGAAGTACTGGTTTCCAGCAAGGTCTTGGTTCTTGCCCCATTCAGGTCCAAGTGAAAAGGATGACATCTGAGGTGAGGATCTGCCATGCTGAGCATGAAAAGCTCTTTGGCTTATGCAAAAAGACATGGAAATAGACATGTTACACAAGTGGTTGGGTTAACCTTGCTTTCTTTTAATTTTACAGCCAAGAGAGTACAGAGTACAAGCAAGAAACTTTGAAACATCACATAAACACATTCAAGGAAGAAAATGAAAGTTTTAAGGGAATAAGAATTGTATACCCTTGGGGTATTTATCAGCACCACTTGCAAGACTCCAAAATTTTGGAAAAACAGAATTCTAGTAATTCCATGCCCACAAATAAAACATGTGCATGCATGCAAAAAAGAGAGCTGGGATACATTACAGTATCATGGAAAAAAATCCTGGATGACTCTTTTGGATTAAATTGCTAAACTTTCCAGCAGCAGGAATTACTACTTTTTACCACATTCTGCAAATGTCTATCATTGTACAATCAATTTAAAGGGACTGTTTTTAAAATAGGACAAATGCTCATTTCCTTCAATAGTAAGGGTATGTATCAATTCAGAGTATGCAGAGAGAGCATAGGATAGGAAGGGCAGTAAGGTATATGTCACTCCTACTGATTATAACATTAGCTTAAAGTAGATCTGCTGAAACAAGGAGCAGGTGGAATGAATTCAGTCTTGTATTTAAAATCAAGAGGAGCCCAGTAATATCTGCCGTTTGAATTTCTGACAGTATAAAACATCAGAGAGTCCCAGATTATAAAGAAGTTCATTTGTCTATACATTTCCGGACATACAAGGACCCAGAGACCTTGCTCCTCTTCACCTCACCTGAAGTGCAGTTGCAAGAGGGATGCCTTACTTATTTGTTCTCTTCTCCCAGAAGCCTGAAGCCATGTTCCGTGGGGTGTGAAGTAAAAAGGGCTGATGCAGTCAGAGTGCTCATTGAGAAGGTAGCACAGCGTAATATTGTTATGGTACTGTGTCAGAAGGCAACATTATCAGCATCCAGGCAGCACACCTAGTGCTAAAATACTTCCAGTTATATCCAGGAATTACCTGAAGAAAAGGCTCATATGGATGAAATCTTCCTGGGTTTGCTCCCTCAATACACCAGGTTGATATGAAAAATGGTATTTTGTCTCCCTACAAATCACACATCCTACAGATATTAAAAATAATTCTTTTACCATTTTTATTGACAATAACAGCTAGAAAAAGAAGTCACCTTGGTATTTATTGTTATTTTTCTGACATAATCTATATTACCTCATTAAAGTGCTGAGCATGTGCAGTTCTCATCAGGACAATATAAAAACCTTCATTAGGCAGAAATATGTAGTTGCCCCTCTCCCTAAGGCCTTTATCTTGTCATTGAAGCTTTTTCATTTGGTATTGTCTCTAAATCTACTACGGACTCTGGAAGGGACATTCACACTGTCCCAATTTACCTCATGGCAAAGGTCGTTGATTTGATACATTTTGCATTCAACAAATGAATTGTCAAATTAAACATCAACCCACCAGCACCATAAGTAGCATTATGATTGCAGGAATTTAGGAACACTATTACAAACAGAAATACAACCTTGTAGGTAGAAGGCAGTGTGCCTTTTTAATCCTGTGAGTTTCCCACAAGTGCCAGACAAATCTGAAAAGCATAGTCATGTGTTACTTCCTGTTCAGCTTTGCCACCAAGTGGCTATTCCATTCCACACATTGAAAAAGAGAGAAGAAAATAGAAAAAAAGAAAAAAAAGATTAAAAAAAAAAAAAAAAAAAAAAGAAAAAAAAGAAAACAGAAAACAGGATTCTGATAAATTCCTATTCTGATGGGATATTCCAAACCATTACCTAGCTGCTAGCACTGGACTGCTTTCTGACCAACTGCTTCCATAATGAAGAAACAGTTCAGCAGAAGCACATGGAATAACCAAACCAATCCATCTTCTTCTGTACCATGGGGAATGGGACCATTTGGGATGCAGATGATACCTGGTTTCCTTCGGCTCCATCTCGAAGCAACACCTGCTGAAGCAGCATGCAAGAGCCATTTAAACAGAAAGATGCTGTTAAAACATTGACTTTTCTGACACCTTCCCACTGGAGGGCTGCAAGACAGCAACCACATTTTAGTTAATCATTGCTGCAGACAAGTGCTGTCTATTGAATTTCAGGCAGAAACAAGACATAAAAATGATCATGTGAAATTTTGTAGCCATCTCGTGCAGCAGGGCAGATACCAGAACAGTCTCTTCTGACTCCAACAGCAACACACCTTAAAAACTGGCACAATGTCCCAGAATCATCTAATTACCCAACAAGAACTTTTTTGAAAACTAAGAAGGAAATTGATTCACAGGAGAGAGAGATATATTCCAGATCCCAAGAGAAAGATGCACAGAACAAATCTTGCAAAGATAAACCAGGTCTGAGAGGGGAAGACGTGATATGAGCAGGAGAGTAATGAAGACAAAACTTTTAAGTTGTTCCATTTCATTGACTCTCACTAGTGAATGTTTGAAGCTGTCCTTTCTGAAATGCTAGAAATGATACTGAGGTTGGTGTAAACTGTAGGACTGCCTCAAAACAAGGGCCGTATTATTTTAAATATATCTTTCAATATCAATACTTGAAAGCTTTCTTTTTAATAGGGCACAAGTTCTCCCTGCTGTACCAAGTCAGCTATTTTATAACAAATCTTATTATCTGTAACACAAAGGCATTTTTCAGAAAGGTTGAAAGCATTGTCTTAAGCCATTTTCTCCAGCATTACAAAGTCACTGCAATACTCCAGCTCCCAATGTCATCCAGGACTGAGAAGCTGCAGTAATTCAAGAGAAAAACCAAAACCAAATTATTAGATAGTTGCTGGTATAAAATGACAAGCTACTTTACTGTTACAGTATATCCTACCCCACTCCCTTCCTGCACACATTTCCCTCATTACCTGATAAACTCTGAACAGGCTGAGGAAGTACAGACTACATTAAAAAACCTAGTTAAGGCCACAGGCATTACTTGCATCATACAAAAACTGTTAGAAAACAGGCTAAAGCAACCCAACCTGACTCCAGAATTTTTGGTGGCCCTACCAAGGCACACATCTGATTTAAATTTCACACTTCTAGAGCAATGGTACCTCAAACTCTTCCTTAGGTTCCTCAAAAAATAATTTTCTCTGCTTAAAGCATTCCTTCCCCTGCCCTTATTATCTAGTTCAAACTTTTCCTTCCTTAGCCTTAAGCAATTGCTCTTTCTCCTACCATCTGAGACCAACCAATTCCCTCTCTTCATTTATCTTACTACCTTAATGATATTAATAGACTATTAATAGTCACCTCTACTCACTCTAAAAATTGAGTTCACTCTGCTTTTTGCTGCCCTCCTTTGAGTTCTCTCGTTTCCTCAGCACCTCCACAAGTAAGAAACTTAACTAAGTACTCAAGGTAAGCAGGTCTACATAGAGGACCTTGCAAAAACCCCCAAACTTACTACTGCTCTGTAAAAGGAACTGATAGAAAACAATGTGATATGTTTTACTATTTTTTAACTTTGTTGATCCATGAACAACACGTGCAACAGATCAGAGAAATCACATTAATCAATTTTAAAGGAAAGTGTCGGGGCAATAAACTCACAAAAAGCAGGTATGACAACTCAGTCGTTGAAGAGTTCATGCACTCTTTTCTCACAAACATCTAGCCATCGTGTCTACATGGTGAACGTGCAACTATACTTTCAGCTTACCTCTCTGCATCCTTTTCCCAAGTTCCTGAGACCAAACAGCATGAAGTATGAATAAGAATTAACTGTTACACGAGGATTGAATGGGGTTGAATAAAGGGTTGAACAAAAAATGACTTTCAATAACTAGACAATCCCGAGGTCACAAAAAATGAATGCAGAAAAGGACATCTCAAGGATATTTCAAAATAATCCACAAAAACTTTTAAAAGCTCTTCCACTCTGTATTTCATCCCAGTAGATTTGTATGCTAATAAACAATTCTGAAACCACTTGGAGAGAAGTCATTCCATGAGAAGTCATTCCAAATTCATTTTCTCATCTGTACCACTGAGCTCTTTCCGTGAATTGCAACCTTGTGTTCAAATCAGGAGCTTACTGATCAGTCAAGATTCCCACACACATATCTTCTTCTCTCTCTTCAGATGAGCATGGTGTCAAAAACCTGGCTTGATGCATCTACTACATTAAATAGCTTCTTTTACACCTCTAAGGGCAGTTATCGAAAACCAGTCTACAGCACTGAAATGGTTGTTTTATGTCAACTGAGATTTTCTTTTAATCTATCTGGAGAAACTAATAGAGAGAAACTAATTGAATTACCAAAAAAAAAAAAAAAAAGGGAAAGTATGTATTATTTCATCCTATTAGGAACAATTAATACACAGTGCCATGAACAACTGGTTATTTTTTCTTAAATGTACTTTAAAATACATACCTGATTTCTGAAAAGCCGTAGTTAACTTAATTGTAATATATTAACTTCCATTTGATTGACATATTTTAGATCTTAAACAAAAGTCAGTCTATACCTTCACAGAGATACTGTCTGTTAACATGCTCATGCTTTAAGGTGCTTTCAGCAATTTAAGACAACCTTGAATAGTTTGATTTTTTTTTTTTTTTTTTTTGTAAGCAGCAAGAGTTCTATGCTTGGAGCTCCCTCAATTGACAGTCATATTAACTGGTATGAATTTTGAGTAAAACCCTGGAATGACAGCTAACCCTAAACTGCCATCCCAATTATTTTGCCTGAGTAGTAAAGAAGTTAAGCTAAAATTTGGCAAAATGAAATTATTCTTACAGCTATTACTGAAGTACAGTTTATTGTACTCGCTTTTCTCATTCATTCCTATTTAAAATTATTTTGATTAGTGATATATACACACATAAAACTTTCAAGCCTGTGATTAACTGGTGAATCATCTGGGACTAGGCCAGCCAAAACTTACGATAATCCTCCTTCAACAAACCTAACGTAAGTTAGTTTACAAACAGACACTTGACCTTCTTATTCACAAGTATATTCAGTGTTTACTCACTCAAGAACTAATATTAAAACAATTCTATTGATGCCAATAAGGAAGTTTGTGTTTCTTCAGCAGAACTCTTCCATTTGCATCTGCTTCCACAAACTTGCTAGTGAAAATATCAATCCTCCCAAGTGACTGTACAGCTGGTCTTAGTACTTTTCCATTAATGAAAAAGCAATCTTAAAAACATTTCTAAGTTATATTGTTTTGGTCTTAAAGGATAAAAAGAAATTCATTCAATGAACTAGAAGAATTATGCAGATAGCAAGAGAATTAAAATATAATTGATCTAACATGCTTTTTCTAAAACTTTAAAGGTAATTCCATCAGTGACAGTAATGGTGAAGAATTAGCCTTAAAAAAGCCTTACAGATACATAACTAGACTTTAAAAGATTCTGAACTATGCAGTGATTAAATGCTAGAGGCAGCAAGCACAGATGGATGAAAATATACTTTTGCTTTTTACCAGCCACAGCACAGAACAAGAGAGAGGAGCACAGTGGTAGGAGACTCCAGAACATAGCTAACTTTAGTGAGGTGTTTGTAAATCCCAAGCACGTTTTTTATCTTTGCCCAAGGTGGCACAAGCACTGGCTTAACCTACACTGTTTGTCCAATGTCAATTTATACATACAGCAGCAGAACGTTCAGTGCTTCTGCACAGTTTCCTTTGCCACAGCAGGAACATAACCAAAGACTGCCACAAAGAACATTGCCTACTCTTTCCATCAGTCAATCTTCCCTTCTCAAAAGCTTCAGCATCCCATTGCTGCTGAGGACCATCTCTGTACAGTAATCTATCCACTGAAAGGAGGAAGGAAATTTTAGACTGATTACTGAGTGTTCCTTGAGAAGAGACATCTGAGTGAAGATGCACACACACTTCCTTTTATTTTGCCTTTTTGACCTATCCATCTGTTCTGTCCTATTCCAATCCACCCTTTCTTTTGCTTTTCTCCTTCTCTTCTCCCTACACCTTTGCCCCCCTCCCTACAAGACATTAGATGAATTAATCTGGAATCCTGCCTGTACATTCTATGTCCTACCCAACCATCACTGCTAAATCAATTCCAGCAATGTTAGCAATCAGGGATCAGCTCCTTCCCTCTTCCCAAATTCACCTGTTTATTATGGGTGCAGTAGCCTTTGTTAAAAATAACCAAGCACTTCCCTTCTCTAAAGCAGGGCACGTTTTGGTTAACTCCCAAGTGCTGCACACTCCATTTGAACACATGTGCTGCTCAGCAGGTACAAACTTGGCTGCCTTTGAGAGAAGGAAATGTGCTAGGTAGTTCCTTTTCCAAACATGGAAGAATCATACTTATATAATTTTGCTACTGCTAGGACACCAAGTTGCTTTTCATTTTATTATTACCTTCTTTTGTTCCCTACAGAGGTCTAAATGCATATTACAAACACAATGAGAGATCACAGAAATATAGGGAATGAGAATTTTTTTTTTTTAGGAAAACCGACATTCACTTGTTTTAAAAAGGTGAATTTAAGTGTGCGTGGCATTCTTTTAATTCCATCCAATAACATACTCTAGGGACAAAGAAAAGGTTATATGGCAAGCTTTACAAACTGTTACCTCTTAAGAATTCTAAACAGCTGCTGAATTCCTGTAGGAACTCCCCCTTCACCCTTTCTATAGGCAACAGTGAACTTCAACAAGCCATCAAACTACTATGTAATTGATTTTTGTATGGTATAAATATCACTGAAAAGACACGTTAGTCAAATGAATTACAAAATAAATATTATCTTACTGACCTTACTAAAATTTGCAGGCACAAGCTGAAGCTGAAGTAAGAGTATTTTCCCAGTCTCATGTTTTCTCCCATTGCTGAAAATACTTCAGTTTGTTTCTCTCAGATGAAAAGCTGATATGGACCCAGCTTTTCCTTTTCAGGCTGCTGGTTAACTTCACACAAAGCAACTTTTATATACAAAGGTTTTTTGAAAGCTGGTAGCCAGAATTGTAACAGAATAAACACAGTAGTTCTCTTTAAAAAACCCACGTGTTTGCTACTGATTATTTTAATAAACTGCATCAACTCAATTATTATGCAGAGCTTTATGTAAGTACACTTCCATTCTTTCCTTGTTGCTAGGACAAAAGCTAAGCATGCACGTTGTCTTCAGTTGCAAAAGTTTCATACTTTATATTGACTCTTGAAGTGATGACTTCGTACTTTACTTTGGCAGATTGGTTTTTTAGACTGTTTTAGACTGAGACTGTTAAGTCCCAGTCTGCAACTTGAACCTTTTACAGTTGTAGTCAAATAACGTGTCAAATACTTATCCATGTCCTCATTTCCATCATAGGGCTACTGCAGCTTTCACCAATCGCTGAAGGGTATCAAAAGGCTGAAAACAGAGATGGTGATGCCATAAGAGACTAATATATATTCTCCATCTGTTGGGAAACCCGAATCAAAAAGGTATTGCAAGTAAAATACATGTGTTCCTATTTAGAAAATTAGCACTATTGAAGTTTCATATCATGAAGTTGGCAAAACCCTTATGTAAAAAAGTCAGAAGTCATGAGGGTTTTTTTAGAAAAGAGGGGTAGGAGAACAGAGTGCAGAGTGCTTTGTTCTGGTAACCACTGCTAGTGGAGCAATTAAGTACAAAGAAGTGTGTAATATAATTCCAAATGTAAAATGTAGTTACTGGAGACTGCAACAATAACAGAAGCCAAAGTGAGTATTTAGAAACAAGGAACTGACCAATTACACTAACTGAAACGAACCGGGCTCAGTCTCAGGCTAAACAGCAACAACTGATGGGATTCCATCAAGCCAAGCATGAAATGAGAGCAAAGGCCTCCGGTCACTGAGCAGGAGCACTGAGAATGACAGAGCAGGGATGCGGCAGGGCACGGACAGGGCAGCCCTTCCACCAGCACTGGCACCGCCACAGCTCCAGCTCTGCTCCCAACAGAACCAGGACAAACATAGAACAGAACCCTCCATGCTTCTGAACACTGTGACCACCCCACCTGAAAGCATCTGCAGGAGCAGGAGTGCATGATTAAAATGACACTTCTCACCATATCAATGGTTTCTAACGATTTTTCTATATATCGGCATACACTACCATCCTGCACAGATGTAGTTGTTTTTCCTTAAAACGAGAAGTCAGTCTCAAGTACTTTTCAAAAGACACTTAATTATTGTCCATTATGAAGAGAAATTTAAGTGCTGAGTAGTAATGAAACACATCAAGTCCTGAGTCAAAATTAGGCATGTCCTCAAATCTAAGTCTTTTATTATATAAACTTTGTTAACGAACTAGAAAAAACAACTTATTCATGTTCGTTCATGTGTAAGAATCAATCAGAAGTTTTCAGCCAACTGAAGAGTAAAGCAAAACAGAAAAGAAAGCTCAAACACAGACAGGTAAATAGAACTATTTTCTTGATTTATTTGAAAAATACTTACAAAAGCAAGTATGCTTGACACTAAAATAGTTAAACTTATTCTGTGTTTACATTGGTGTAGTTAAGCGTGCAGCATTAACAGTCTTTTCTGTTTGAAGCATCATTAGTTTGCTTTAAACAAGTGGAGAAAATTGGGGTTTACTGATGAACAATGTCTCCCTGTCACTTCCTCTGCAGCAACTACAGCTGTGATCTCTGTATGAAATCTCAGAACATTGAAAACTGTGCTTGCTTTACTAACTGCCACCTGCCAAGTGCAGATTTACCGGAACCTGGAAGGTGAGTCAGTTTTTTTCCCCTAGGAAGGTACAGGAGAGAGGAAGGAGTGGAAAACAAAAGGATTGGTTTCTTTTTGTGAAGAATTTACCAAAGCTACATTTCATGAAAAAGAGTCCTTAAAAATGTCCTTTTTGTTAGTTGCCATCTTCCTTCAAAATGTGTGCACACTTCTGAACTTACCCGTAAGCCAATGACCATTCCTATAGCACTTGTTTGCTAAGAGAGGACTAGAATAGTTCAGATTCCCCATCCAGACAGCAGTTCAGTAGTGTCAGAAACAAAATACAGTGCAATTAGTTTCCACATACTGTATAGCTACATTTTAAGACAAAACTGGCACAGATACTGATTGGAAGAGTTTCCTGTCTCCATGCAATCCACACTCTGGCAACAACCATAGTCCACAGAGTGGTGTATGTACTGGGGCACATGGAGTGGATGGGATCTCACCAGCCATTGTTTTGCATGGTGCCAGTAGTTGCTGCTGCTCGAGCCAGCATATTTCGGTGTGCCTCAGAAGCAGAAGGAAAAGTCCCATCCATCACATGCATTGGCAGCATTCGCCTTCTGCCAGGCTGAGGGGTGTAGCTGCTCTCTCGCCAGTCCTCTTCTGGAGGCATATCAACTCTCCTTGGACCCGGGGCTTTCACACAGGATGGGGGCACAGGGCAACCTTGAGAAGCCCCGGGATCCCAAGAAGGCTGACGTGGTATTCTTAAAGTGCTGTAGTCTGGCAGTCTGCAACCGACGGCGTGAGATTCATGCATGTGATGTTGTGAAGGCTGCTGGAGGAAACCTTCCCGTAAACTCTTGCCTGGCTGGCCAGCCTGTTTCCCCCAGAGCATTGTTCGTTTATCTGGTAACGTGGCTGTTTGCCCAGCAGGAAAACTTGTGTTCAGCAAATGGCCAGAGACACTTGGTGCTCCACCTCCGAAATGCAAATTAACAAGAGGCTTTTGCCCCTGGGAGAGGGTGCCTTTGGGTACGCAAGGGAGACTCCCATAGCTCAGTGCCACACCTGGGTAGTCTTCACCTTGGAAAGCTTCACCCCTGTCAGGCACAGCCAGAAGTTTCTGGATGATGTTCTTCTGATCTCCTGAAATAAATTTTTAAGAAAAGTTTTGCTTAGTTATAATTTGTTTAATCCCCTCTGAACTATCAGCTGTGGCCAGCAGGTGACAGAAGAACAATGAAATCACTAGTACATCCAGATACTGGCTGACATGCAATTCTGAACAAAAGCTAGCTGTACCTTTTCCAGCATTCATTTTCCTTACTGCATTTCCTCTCCTTATTCTACTGCAGCTGCTGTCACAGATTTCTTTACAAGCCCCTTGTTTCATCATAGAGAAGCCCAAGAAAGTATTCCAAGGTTGGCAGATCAAACTGGTTTTGATGCTGTCACAGGAAAATAATTCTCATGCAGGAAGCAGTTATTTCTACTGGCACATGTGTGATTTGTGGGAATGAGTAACTTGTGGAAGTACTCTCATACATGGCAACAAGGTGATGGGTCTTACCACTACTTTTACATTAAAGAAAATAAATCACAAAAATATTGGTATGATTTTATATAAAGCCATCATAATGTTTCCATAAAGGTTATTGGCTTTGGTTTTGCCCATTTAGCACAGAACCACAGAAAAATTCCAAAGGGTAGAGAAAAAGAAATGTGATTCGTCCTTCCAGATTTCTGGAGGAATTCAGGCAGATGGTGAAACTCCATTATGAAAGACAAGAACTGAGGAGCTGTACTTCAGCAGTATTTCTGATCACAAAGAAGGATGAAAAGTCCTGTGATTATTACCTGACAGTTTACGTGCCTTGCCCACCATGCTGGGCATCAGTACATCATGGGGTGGGTGCTGCACCTGGTTTGGGTTGTGCTGGGGATCAAAGGGAAATACAGGAGGATCATGGGGGAAAGGAAGGGAAGTGGAGCTGGAAGAACGGTGGCTGGTGTCCACTGGCACTTTCCTCGTATTTGGTGCTTCCTTTTATAAAATGAGAAAGGAGAAGAACAGAACATAAAATGATGAGTAAACACAGAGTTGGGTTGAAACAAGCAAAGGTGGTGTTGATCCAAGAAAGAAAGGGATGAGTCACTGGAACAAAAACATGCATCTGTATGTGAAAGACAGACAAATAAAAATTGCATCAATCCAGTAAGGCTCTTACTGAAGTGGTGGGCTACTTAGGATCATTAGACTAGAATTATACCAAAGAGAAAAAGCCAAAACAAACACAAACCACTCCTGGAGGTTTGGTTGACAAACTGAATACATAAAACAATGTCAGGCAGTCAGTATTGAAGTGGTATACTACACAAGCCATGAAATAGAGTATTGCTGATTCTTCCCATTTTCTAGCAGGCTTTACTGAAAGCTCTGATTCCAGACTGTGAACCGATCTACCTGTCACAGCTGAAGTATTTACCTGTGCTGTACCATCTCCCTCTATTAGGAGATAACTACCCCAAAAAGCAGGGATAGCTGAATGGCACAGCAACAAACCATCACAGACTTGAGTGCAGGGCCTAACTTGAGGAGTAATAACACCCATCCTATGGGCTGCTTGTGTCGTGGGGATAGAAACCTCAGCAGAGAGAGTGGGTCTTGGACAGCTAGAGGTTTTTAACTGCTTTTGCCAGCACTTCCAGGTATGTCAGAGCCCTTAACTAAAGCACACTGAGGAGCAAACTCTTCAAAGTTGACATGTACTTAGTTTATGGTACACAGCAGAGAGGTGCAACTGGACCAACCTGTACAAATAACTGATTTTGCAACAGAGACTCTTCTATACTTTTAACACAGCTGGTTTCAAATAAAAGCTTAAGTAGAGTTTGCAAAAAATTCAGTCCAAGCCAAAACTTGACATCATATCTAGCTGTGTTGCTAAACACTCTGTTACTGTTTTTTTTTTAAATTGCATCTAAGACTATTTAACAGAGAGGACAAAGGAAAGACCAATCCCCTTACTTTTAGTTATTTTCTGTATGTAACTGTCTGCACCAAATCTTGAATTGCCTCCCTTTAAATGTTTACTTTTACTCTCTTAAAATGCTACTTGCTTAATCAATTTCCAAGACAGCAGAAACTTTCATATTGGTACAGGTGTTGTTTTGTTTTTTTTAAATTATAGGTGTTTGAAGATATTTTAAGTCAACTGAAAAAAATATTTATACTGGTTGCTTCTGCATACTGGCAAGTAATACTAGTTGACATGCCTACCAGCTGCAATAGCCACTACTCTGCAATGACACCTGAAGAAGATGGCTTTACTACTTAAATAAAAGTTCATTCTTCTTCCAAAGACAAAAAAAAAGACAGGCTTTTATCATGGCTTATTACTGAGTTGTCTTCTGTCTTGTTTGTTAACTACTAAATGTAGACAGAGAAAACAGCAACCCTACACAGAGATGATAGCTCTTTGGAAAGCTGCACATTGTTCTACTTACAAAACTGTGAGAAGAGACCAAGGTCTCTTCTCTGTTTGAGATAACTGTCCCACTGAGACTGCGAGCAATGCGACGGAAATTCTCTGCACTGTATATTTCCTCTTCTTCTGGTTCCCTGCTATGTTCTCTGGTATATGCGACCTGCAGACAATATCACACATTTCAGACAAGGCTTTCCATAATATCCATTTCATACAACAATTATAGGCAACAGATGAATAGAAATATAATGGAGCATACTTCAATAATATTTAATGACCTTTTCTTTCCTGAAATCCTTAATTCAGGTAGTACTCTGAAAACTTAAGATAAATGTGTCTGTTTGGATCTCCTGATTAAAAATATTATTCCTTATAGTCTTTCTTCCCTTAGTAAATATACACAGATTGATTTGTCTAAACGAGATATGTTCTTTTACTAAACCCAGGACAAAATGTGTTTAGGGGGATGAATCTACCTAAAGGACTGACTGCTGCTACAGGCATTACTGCCCCTGGAGAGATAATCATGGCTGCAGCTGACAGTCATCTTACAATAAAGTACTACAGTCTTCTCATAACCAAAAAAAGAATAATCTAGGATTATTTGGAAGTTTGTTCATCTTATAGTAGCAAGGGAACACTTACTCTGTCTTTTCTTTCTTTTGTTCTATAAAGGAACAGACTCTGAGCTCCCCTTAAGTACAGAGATATTACAAGAAATGTAATTTTCCCTTGAAAATACTTCCATGTCTTCATATACAGGCAGTGATATGTAACTGCCAGTCATTTAAACAGTTCATTCCCAGGAAAAATGAGAAAGAATCTTCTCCCACTCTGAGGTGACTAACTACCAACTGTAGCAGATACCAAATTATCACCTACTTTAAAATATGTAGTGACACGGGAAAAAAAAGAAGAGCCTGTGCAGGGCCCTGCAAGAGCTAAAACTAAGAAGCAGTTATCAGCTGTGATGCAAGGGAATTCACGTCACTAAGTTCAGAGACTAGATCTTAATGTTTTCAGGAATGTGTTCCTCTAAGCCAGAATTTCGATCATTTTACTGCATGCAAGCTTCATGTAGCATGAGTCACTCGTATTTTAGCTAGTTAATCCTGAGCTAGACTGCACTTAAAATTCTTTCTAACATTAATATCAATTACTCCAGTATCTTTTTCATAATGTACTTCACATATCCCTCTGCAAATTCTCTCTTGCACAGGGCAAGCCCTTCCCCCTCTAGTACATCTCAAGTACTAAAACATCACCTTGGAGACAGAAGAGACAGTGGATCCACACAGACTGCGCTCGATCTCCGCTGTTGGGGTTTTCGACAGACCCATGCCAGCTGTAGCAGGCAGCTTCCTCACACTCAGGTTCACAGAGACTGGGAAGGAAAATAGTAATTAATTCAATACCTGATTGCATGTTATGACACATTTCTAACTACCTTAGGTCTGACTCCAGCAAAGACAGAGAGACTATACACACAGAACAAGAAGTCACAGATCCTTGGAACACAAATACATCAGCTAACACCCAACATTTCGAGGGGAGACAATCTATCAGGAACCTATGCCTACTTCCCTGGCCCCGCTGCAGGCTTCAGGGGAGCAGTTAATTCAACTATTTAAAATTTAAATGATTTAACTGCACACCAAGACTTGCCTGATACAGAGGTGAGATTATTTAGAGGGCCCAAAAAACCAGAAAATTAGCTATCAGAAGGAAGTTAACTAAAGTTACTTGGGATAAACACGTCAGCCTCAGGTTCCCCATACATCCACCTGCTCCTTCCCATTCAATGCTACAGTTTCTCAGCCATTTGTTGTGCTGGTTAAATAGTTAAAAATGTTATTTTAAACTAGGATTGCTCCAATTACTTCAGTGCAATCCCCATCAACCAGTTACAATCCTAAAATTTTGCATGGAATAAACAGATCAATAAACTAATTAAACCACTCTCGGGGAGTTCTTCTATAAAGGAAGAAAGGTGATATGCTGATACACCTTTTTTGCATAGAGGTGGTTGCATTTGGAGAAGCAAGTCTTTCAAGTCTTTCATTGTGCTGTCGAGCCCCTCTAAAGAAAGAGAGGTCTTTTCACCATGATTCTGAATGCAAAGGTCTGACAAAACCAGTTGATATGGGTCAAAGTTTCAACACCATTTGAAAATGAATAGGAAACCCAAGTTAAAAGAAAGAAGAGCAGTCCTAGACCTAACTCAGGTGATTTTCATCCAGTTCATCACAGTAGATGCAGTGGTTCAAACTTTTCCGTTTTATACAGAATTTGCAGAAGTTAGGAAGAAACAACAAAATGTTAGAGCAAACCAGATGATCTCAAATACAAACTTCACTTTAGAAGAATATCCGTATCTCATATCATATACGTGGTAGGAAAACGGGCAAGAAAAGTCAGCATATGAAAAGGCTCATTTGATGACTGAACTCAAACTCCAGGTACCACTAAACTAACTGGGCTTTATGCTAGTAGCTCTCCAGAAAGAACTTCCAAAATCAGTCAGCTAAGTAGGAACATGCAAGACCTCCTGATTCAAGCGCATGCAAGACAGTATCTGCAAAGCTGTGAAGTCAGATCCTGCCTAACTCTGAAAGTAAACCAAAAGGACAACAAATGCTAAATAGCCACATTTTGATGTCTTAACTGGTCTGTGAGTGGACTGCAAGACTCGAGAGTTCCAGAGAAAACTCAAGCTGCTCAAAAAAAAAAAACTGTTCAAGACTTTACTGCAGTACTCACTCTAGTTACAGCCAGGTCTGACATTGTCAGGAATGACGGAGGCTCCACTTCCATGGGTGCAGGGCAGGGGAAAAACCTGTCTTATATATGCACTGCAATATATATAATATGCGTACAGCTATTTCAGTGTCACTTTGGTACCCATACAATTTTAGGCTGCCTTGTATTTAACCAGAAAATTCAGTTTAATGCTGTGACACAGATTATAAAGAAATTTGCTTCACTTGTGAAGCAGAGAAGCAAGGTTGCCCTATCTCAGGCAGGAGATTAGATCAGCTTAAGTGGAACCAGACTGCTGTCATCAGACTCTAATTGAATGTCTCCAGCAACAGCTGGCTGTCCTCTCTGATGGAACCTGTTTATTTTCTTTTACCAACTAACCCACAAGGTCTCATGGATCCTCATGTACCTAAAAGTGCTGCTTTCACAAGAAATTTTCCAGAGCTTAAAGCAAGCAGTCCTTAGCAAAGCACAGGTTCAACTCTCAGATCTTGATAAACTTTTAAAAGTTATTTCCCTCAACCAAATACAGACCAAATTCTCAACTACAATACAATCAGTTAAAATTCACCAATGTGGAGAACATTAACATCAGGCACAGAAACAGTTTAATAAATTCCAGAGGGGATGTAGGACTTTCAAACAGCAAAATTCATTACCCTGACATAAGCAGCTAGCTCCCTGCCTGAAAAAAGGATCAATTATTTCTATGTTACTCTTAACAGATGTTTGCTATGATCAACAGCTACTCTGCAGCCACCCCAGGCAGTGCTATCACACTGCTTTCTCTAGTTAGCTGTCATGTTTCCAGAGTCTATAACCTGAATTTTTCTCCATCTGTGCACAAATTAATACTCATTCAACTAAATCGACTGGAAAACGCATCTTCACCTACAGAGGAGTACATAGGCAGGTCAACCAAGAAAAACAACTGCATCATTCTTACCTGATTGGTCAAATGGATACCTAGCACTGTCCTGTCTTCCCAAGAAAGGCCTAGTGTCCTGGGATGCCTGCAGACTAGTCTGATAGAGGGATTCCAGTTCTGAGAGCTCCTGTTCTGTGTCTTGATTCCACTGTGGATGCAGGTGTACTGGGATCCTGCTCAAGTCATCTCCAACTGCTCTCTGATCAGAAAGGAGTGGACTCCTCCCAGGTACAGGAAGCCATTCAGTATTCTTATTAGCCTTCTGGGAACTGTAATACCTACTAACATTATTCACCCAACGGTCCACAGGCATAGAGGCAACCATGCTACTAGCAGCTCCATCATCCACCTCTTTCATTCCTCCATCATGACAGTGCCTTTCCACGTAGGGTACAGGGTCTGCTATATTCTGTCCACCTCTTCTACACAGTTCTTCACTGTGAGAACAAAAACTCATAGAAGCAACATGTTGAGCACTAAAACCCTTCAAAGAAACTACCCCATCCCTAATATCCACAGTTGAGTGTAATTTTTCAGAAGACTGATTTTTGTTTTCTTGGTTTTGATGGATTAGCTGTCTGTAACCGGAAGATGAATGGTTGATGAAAGATTTTTGTGTTAACTTTGGAGACTTCTCATCCTGACACACTGCAGTAATCCAGTCTTTTTCATGAGTACCTTTTTTCTGGGAGACTGCATGCATTCTCTGAAACTGCTCTGCCAAGGAGCGAACATGTCCCTTTGTACTAAAAGCCTCAGATTTACAACCATCTGCTGTGCCATATTCACCCTGTGAGGGTAATAAAATCTCCTGGCTGTTTGCTCTGTAGTACTTATTTTTCTGCAAAGGATCCGAGGAGCACTGCTGTGTAGGGGATGAAGTTGCAGGGGTCATTGCATGATAGGCCCCTAAATGATCAATGCTGGGCCACACTGGAGAGCTTGCAAGTTTGGAACAAGGACTGTGCTGGCTGTCCTTTTCAGGAGATGCTGCTTGTGGTGGATGTGGACAGGGAAACAGTGTAGGCAAAGACCCAGAGTTTATTGTGTTAGTCTTGGACTGGTACTGAGGTGTGAGAACAGGCATCATGTTATGAACCTCTTCTAACTTGCTGCTACTGCAGCAATCCCTATAGTCTTTTAGCCCTGTGGCTGTCGTGTCAGCAAATTCCCCACCCTTGTGGGCATCATTCTCAGTTCTTGCAGACCTCTCTGCCAACCCTTGCCTATAGGGAAAAGAGGGAACTTGGTCATGGAAATCAGCAGAAGCAGACTGGAAGTTTGGAGAGATCCTGTTGGATGGATTGCTTTCAGAAGGGGGCAAGGAGGAAGACTCTGGATATAATGATGAGTGCAATTCATGGCAGGAAGCAGGTGGGTGGAAGAAAGAACTGGACCCAAATTCCACTTCTTTGTTGGGTTCCAGTGGTACCTCCTGGCTCAGCAGTACTTGGAGCGGGCCAGTCTGTTCACTAAAACACACAGAAGAGTAAATGATTAGCAGTAGTCATTGCTTACGTTTATTCCTAGGGTACAGACCTTGCACTAGGTGACATACAGATCAACACACTTTGCTCACTGTATTCTCATGAAGACTTTGCATTAATTCACTAGACACATTCATGTTAGTCCTTTGCTTCTAACTTGTTTTTCCTACTCTAACAATCTAACTGAATCCATTTCATATTTTTAAGAGTATTTTGCTACCAATAGGCTCTATATGAAGCATTCTTGTATAGCATCAGAGGCATTTCAACCAGTACACTGACTATGTGAGTAGGAATAACTGTAAGAAGAGTAAGAATAGCATTTATATAACAAAAGAAAACTGTTTTTAACAGTAACATCTTAGATATCTTTTAAAATACTTTGGACATGTCTGTGATCTGAACATGAACTGATAGTATTTCTGTAAGGTCCCCTCCCTCCAGGCAACTTCATGAAGAATGACTTGACAAATGGAAGGACAGGCTGAAATTTTTCTTATACCACCTTTATATTCTCAATTTTTGAGATATTTATCCAAAATGTTCAATAAACTTCAAGCTAAATACATAAGTGTAACTCTGCAATAATGTGTATCCTAAGCATACTTCTAGAAAATAATGTTCATTCTTTTAAGCATCAATGCAAGACCATTATATTCTTGGGTCATACATGTTCCTGGCATTTTTCAGCATTTAGTTAGCATTTTAACATACAGACAGAACAAACAGTACTAAGTCCACCACCTATGAGAAAATGACAGGCTACATCAGCTCCAGCAGAAAACATAAGGCAACTGTAAAATCACTGCCTTGTTTCCTCCTTGAGATGTATGGAATGAAAGTAATCATGAAGACCTAGTTAATCTGTGTAGCAACAGAATATTATTCTTGAGCTTTGTACTGTCTACAACATTATTTAAATCAAAGCTGGAGTACAGAACTCTGGCTATGAAAAGAGTTTCTTTGACTGAAATCTTAACATTCAGTCGGATATAACTTTTAGCAAAAGTAACTCTTTCCACAGAGCAGCAGTGAGCGAGTTTAGCATTAGCAAAACTAGTTAAGAAAGTGCCTTTCATTTTCTTAGAATCTGCCAAAATGCCTAATTTGAGCTCTGCATTTCTCCCGTAAGAGAGAATATAATGGACCCCTGATTGACAACAAAATCAGCTTTCATTACATGTAATTCAGGTACGGCAGGAAAAGAAAAGAACATTATGAACTACAGCCTAGCAGGTGTGCAAATTAACTGGGTTTGTATATAGCTGTACCAGGCATTTTACAGAAAGGAACAGAAAAAGGATTCTCATCTGAGATTTAACCTAAGCTTCTGGTAATATAACATGTAAGAAAGGAGAGAGGGGAAAAAAAGTAACACTTCAAGAAATAGCCTAGGAATTGGATAGGGATGGTTCTAGTTCTACGAGGGAATGGCACGGGAAAAAAGGAGGATTAAGCTGCATGCTAAAGAGGGTAGGAAGAAAGGATCAGTTATAGCAGAGTTAATTATGCTGTAGTTAAAGTCAGTATGGAAGAAAGAATCATGAAGAGACACTGAGGAGGGCTGGTAAGCCAGGCCACAGGATGCTGGGAAGCACAGAAAGAAAATGAAGAATGACGGAGTCAAGGTGACAGGATCAGGATCTGGATTCAAGAGTTGTACCAGTGCACGACTAAGAGAAGTGGACTAGAAAGAAAAAGATTGGTGTACTTGACAGTTTTCAAACTACAGAGCACTAAACACACTGGTTGATGTTCCCAACATAAAAGCAACTACAGCAAAATTTTGACTGTAGTACAGCCTTTTAGTGAGTCCTGAAACTGCTCCTGATTATAAACAGTCACATGTCATCCTAATGCATGCCCGCTTTTTTTAGCCAGATCATTGTCTGTTGTATTTTTTCCCCTTGGTGCATGAGACATCAATACTGCCAGGCACTGACTGCTACAATTCTCTGTCACAGATCACATTTTGAACACATGCACATTGGACTATTCTATAAAGACTGAGAGAAAGGGTGGTGGGGAGGGGGAAAACGGGGTAGTTGACTGTTTTACAACAGGATTTAACCTAGGGAAGAAAAGAATAGGTGTACACAGTAGGACTTGGACTATGCAGGGAATAGACATCGTATGCTATCGCTTTGCAGACTGCGCTGCTCACAGATGCAGCCCAGGTCCGTGCTGGGCCAGGCACTCGCACTACCTTGTAGGCTGGGCCATGGTGCCGCCCTGTGCTGGGTGGCAGGCTGGCGGAGGCAGAGGCTGCGGTGGCTGTTGGTGCTGCATGCGATCCTGGAGGCTCCGGGCTTTTCGGATACTGATTTGCAGCTTCTTATCGACTAGGGCTCTGCTGTGAGTGCTAGCGCTGGCATCATGCATGGCAAGTCTTAGTTTAGCTAAAATGCAAAAGAAAACATAGCAGAAAACAAACAGAAAAAAGGAATAAAATTGAAAAAGAAAAAAAAAAAAGAAAAAAGATGCAGCAGGAACAAAAAACATGGACCATGCAAATATTGCCACAAAAGAATTCACAAGGATGCTACTGTTTCCATTAATGCACATTCAGCTTAGCCAGGTGTACAAACACATTAATTGAAACTAAACCAAAATAAAATAAAAACAATATCCTTGTTTTAGCCCAGTTTCTCATCCCTTCACACAGGCTCTTTCCAGCCTTAGTACAATGATGCTTCATTCTGTCATGTACTCTTCTCCTGCATCCTCCATACCTGGGACTCCCTTTGTGTGCAGGAATACCCAGCTAGGATTTGAGGTTCCTTGCTGGAATGAAAGCTAATAGAGCTGTCACCACAGCTGTGTGCTGCACCCTTTACTCTGCAGCCCATAAAAGCCAATTTCTAAATGCAAACAGCACAGGAGCTACTCACCCTGTCTGCAGCCATTCTACACAGACAGAGGGGAGCATGGGGTGAGACAGCCAGCCAGTCATAATGGAAAAACACCAAAAATAAAATGAAATCACACAGCACATTCTCAAAGGTCACAATGCTTTTAAGCACTTCAATGTCCTAATTGCTTTTTTCTTCATGAAATTTAAAGTACAGCATAGTTCACTTCTGCTAATCCAGAAGACTCAAGAGTGGGCTACCATTTTCTTCCTATGCACCCTCCATGAGAAACGGGAGCTTAATGGCCTTTGCAATTCAGCCTGACCATAGGGAAAAATTGTGAGGACTGAGTGGCAAGGGGAAGCACCTACCAGGTGCTTGCTGAAACATACCAGTTAGCACCAAAAAGGACACGTCAGCACCCCAGTGCTGTTACTACCTTAGCACTGGAGAGAGTAACACAATGAATGCAAACACGAAAACACAGATAAATAGGACTAAAACCCCAAAATGGGAACACTTGTAAAAATCAAAAATTCTACCTTCATGTTGCTAAAGAGCAGCTGGACCCCATATTGCTGCCTGAGCACGTGATGAGATGCAGCGTTCAGACTTTATTCTGTATTAGTACACAGTCAAAGCGCAGTAGCTCAGGCGGTTAAGGTTACTTACATATAGCTTCGTTACAGAGAGCCAAAGCTGCAGCACAATCCCCCTTCTGCTCCTGATTCAGCGACTCTTCAAAGATTGAGTCTGCCTCCTGCATCGACTTCTCAAAGCCATCACTCCTCCCTGCAAATGGGCAGCACCCTTCATTTTGGTTTCATTCATTGCAGAATCCTCACTTACCCTCATCCCATTTGTGATCACCAAATCCTTCCACACATGGATTCTTGTGCATATCCCAGACTGCACCATCTAACCTTCCCTAGGCAGAAGTAAATCTTCAGCACCCTGATATGTTTTACATGCACACAGTAAAACAACGTGAAATTGAATTTTTCTCTCAAATTTTCTTTAGTTGGGAGAGTTGTACTGGCTTACTCTACTTTTTTCAACACTTCAAATCAGTATAAAAGATGGTACAGACAGAGTCAGTTCAAGTGATTTCCGTCAAGAAGAAATTAAACTAAATTTAGAACCAAATCTAAACCAAAATGTGTTAGTAAAAGAAATCAGATTAGCAGATTAGGGTTTTTTCATTGCATGTAAGTTTGCTGACAAAATCCATCTGTCTCCTCTTCATCAAAATGGAAATAAACTGATACAACTAACATGTCCGGGGAAGAAAACTCAGAGTTGAGGGTGAACATAAACGCCTGCATGAAACACTTCTATAAACGAGTTAAGTGCATACATTTAACTGCTGTAAGTAATGTACAGATTATAAAAACCCACCAGTCTTGCAACTTGGAAAACAAGGTGGCAGAAGCTGAGAAGACGGGGACAACTGTCAAGAATTCCTTTTGCAACAATTTAGAAAACAGTGTTGGAGAAGAAAAGGATAAATGATTTTGAAGACAGAAAAGAAACTGCATCCTGGCATCATAACATCCATTTCTGAGAAGAAGAAATGCCCTATTTTGCGTCACCTATTAGGCATTATGCAAACTATGCACCGAAGTGTAAACATTCAAAATAAAACTTGACTTTTACTCTGTTTAGGTGTGGGTTTTTTTTAATGGAACATCTCTTTTCATTGGGGTAGAGAACATGAGTACCTTAATCAGTCAACAACAAATTACAATCTCTCAATCTGCATAATACATGCTGACCTGCTCCCCAACACCGTGGTGCACAGATACAAACTCTTTTACCACAAACCCCAAAGAACCTGCATTAAAAACTAGTACTGGAAAGAGAAATGAGTTGTTAGAGCAGTAAGTTAATCAAGCAACACCTTCAGTTTTAAAATCAAGGCAACTGGGGCTTGTAATCCAGGGCAGAATATTAAAGTTGGCTTTCTTTGCACGAATTCAGCAGTTTACTTGAGGGGAAAATGAGTCACAAGTGTTCTGGACTTCCGCATACAAGCAAGCCCTCCAGGCAGTCCAGCAGTCTGTTAAGCTATTATATCTCTGACTGGGGTGGGGAGAGACTTAAAAGGAACAAACAAAGACTTTCCTAGATCTCAAGTCAATGCATCTAAACTCAAGCATTCTACTAAAGTAGTTTTTGATTAAGCATTAGCCTAATTTACTTTCTTTTTAACAAAGAAAAGCTAAGCAATCTTTGCTTCCATCAGGTAATAGAACAGATCAAAAAGAGAGGTAAGTATTGGAGAATCTGCCATTTTCTTTCATGCAGGAAAAGCAGAGAAGACAACGTGCTCAACAGAGCGGAGGTTTACTTTTCAATTTTTAAATCACTGGCATTTATATAACAAAAGTAAACACTATATCAATAGAAAAATATATCCATCTATCTTGTACATCAGCATTTTTCACCTGGTTACCAGCAGGCCATAGTAAATGATAACTGATGGGCAGCAAAAATAATACAAACATTCCCAGTCAGACATTCTCATGGAGAACATATTGTTCAGCTGCCACTGGCACAATGTCATTCTGCCTGCTGAGCAGTTGGCATGGCTGTAGGTTGCAGAACACAGTTGGGATTGTGTCCAGAACTGGCACTGCTGTGGGCTGCTCCTCTCCTCCCTCTCCTTGAGCAGCAAAACAGCAACAGGTTGGAGGATGCAGCATGGAGATGCCAGTAGGCGTGCCAACCCAGGATACCACAGTGGGATTGCCCTGATCATACATACATTTATTTGTTGGACCAGAGCCCAGGTGTTCACCTTCTTGGCTCTGCTCACCATCCAACAATCCCCAGTTAAGTGTTCCAGCAGGTTTCAAGGTTCACTCATGACTGGGTCAGTGCACTTTATCCCACCTTTCTCCTGAATCCTCTTACTAGCTGATGGAGACTCAGGGTGAAAACAAAGATATTACATGTGAATCCTGCCATGTTCCCTCTGCTCCAGCTGCATCCTTTCAATTAAACCTGTTTTGCTGCCATCTCCTGCCAGAAAGATGAGGAGTCATGGAAAAGACAATCAAACTTTGGTTTTCAATTTTTAAATTTTTTTTTTTCCCTAAAAAAGATAGGCAACCTAAGCCCAGCTCAGATTTTCAATTGGATCCAGCCAGAGTACTTGTCCCCACACCTGTGCTGTGGGTGCACAGCCAGGCAGCAACAAAGACTGGAAAGCACAAGGACAGGAACAAGCATAATTGCTTAGGGCTACAAAGGTACTAAAATCAAGCAGAAACAGAACAATGGTTTATACAAAGCACCTCTGCTGCAGGTGGAGCTGAGGTGCCTGAAAAGCACAAACAGCCCTGCTCATTCCAAGATCATGGTTAAAGGCTTACAGCTAAATCTATGTATCCATACTATTAATAGTGTGCATCACTGAAAAAATAGAAAAATGCAGATGTGTTAAGGATATCTCTACATTACTTTGCTTTCTCATTTAAAAAGAAATTTGGTCAAAATACCAAACCGTTTTTAAACTTTCTACAGGTTTGCAATGGACAGTATTTCACTATCTGAAGGTACAAAATGAGGGGTCGATGTGGCAAGACACACGTACAATTAAAACAGGAAATTACATTCAAAGGTTCAAAAAACGTCAGCACTAACATCTTGCAAAATATACTTCACTGAAAGTTTACCCTGATTCTGCAGTTCATCTAGATCCATGAACCTGCTGGGACGAGGATTAAAGCCCATTGCTGCCTCCATTTCCTTTTCTCTTTTTCTCCGTAGTTCTTGCTCATGTGCTCTCCTTGCTACCTCTTCTTGCAGTTCATCCAGTTCACTCTTTAAAGGAACAAAGATGTCTCCACCTTCAAAACAAACAAACAAACCAATCAAACATTTTTGATAGCTGTATCTCCTAAAGTATCCCTTAAAAGAGAAGGAAATATTAATGGAGAATAAAATTAACATTAGGTAATGTTAATTTTAACAGTGTCTGAGACCACAGAATTGTACAACAAATTTTCTTTTGTTAAATTTTACTTATAAAACCCCATCCAATACAGTAGTGTTTCAAGCTCCTCTGCCCATGGATTCACTGACTCATGAAAACAGCATATGGAACAGAGAGAATCATTGGAAGAAATAACCCCAAGCTGATGATGAAATCTTGAGGCTTCTTACTGTGTTTATAATTTGTAAATAATACTATGTCAAATTAGCCAGATCACTAGCTTGTGGAAGTTAAATGGATTCCAAGAGAGATGTTTTTCATATAACTGCATAAAGTGGATGACAATGAGAGGAAAATAAAGCACCTCACTACCTTACACAATAGAAATCCATCAGTTATCATTCTTAGTTCAACTACTACTGGTATTCAGGAAGTGTCTCCCCTGCTGCCTTTCCCTTCCCTCTCTGGAATAAAGCATTTGCTTAGAATGATATATAAGCAGAAAAGCTTAGTCTCAGCCCAAACAGCTTGTAAAAAAACATTCACAGTTCTGACAGTTTTGAATTTTGTATAGAATTACAAGCCTGTTTTCAGGACTCTACTAAGTTATGAATTATGTTTGGGAGGATATTTCTGACTGATGTTAGAATACTGAGTTAAAAGAAAGAACAGGAAAAATAGCTTTATTTTATCAGTTAAGTCAATACACAAAAGACATGCCAGAGCAACACAATCAAAGGAATATTCCAACAAAGTTCTTAGCAATTCCCCTTGGTAAATCTTAAAATTATTTCTTGTAAAACTGTTATGCTCCTCCAAGTTGCTTTTCCCTTTTAAGTTCCCTGTGAACACAAACCTCCAGAAAGTAAAGAACAACTCCGATACAATTTACCTTGCATAACCACCCCTACCAAGTGTATCTTACCATTTCCCATGGTGTGTGGGCTGTTTGTCCAGCTCCCAATTGATGAAGCAGACTCCACTTCCAAGATGCTGCTACTGTGAGACTTTGGGATGTTACGCCAAGCAGGAACAAATGCACTGGCTCGCTTCATATGAGTATCCCTCCAAGAAGAGAGCAATGCGAATTTACCATTTGACTAATCTATCCAGGAGAAATTGTATCTGCCTTTCTTGTAATAAATATCTGCATTTTAATTTTAAAAGATGTCTAGGAAAATCTTGGGAGAAATGGGGAAGAGAAAGTTAACAATGAGGACAGTAATTCTATTCTTTCTGTAAGATTATGCAATTTATATTAAAACCGTGGTCCAGGAGCTGTTCAAAACAGATTCTTACATATTCTAGCAATAAACAGTGCCAGCCTGTGGTTACCTGAAGCTTCCTAAGTCAAGGAAAGAAATACATTATGCTGTCTATTTCAAATATTGTAATTATGTCTGAAAACAAAGATTTCTGTACAAGGCTATTGATTTGTCATTTTGTACAAGGTGTCTGTGAATCAATGGTTTAATTGGAACAAAAAGGGCTATGAGATACTCAAAAGCTTTTAAATCACAGACTAAGAGTACAGCTATGTCAGATGCATCAATTTAGACCACGTTTCTCACTCATTCGAGCCCCATCTTTCTCTTCTCAATAGCAGAAGCCTATACTGAGAAGAATAGGCTCCCATTTCCCTGCTATTTCTTCCCAGTCCCAATCAAGGTGTATTTAAAACTAGGACCACTGTTTTGCAAAATGTTCTACGCCATTATGTAACAACAAAAAAGATATCAAGACTTCAATCATTCCAAACATGAATCTTGTTAAAATCTACCTGTGTGTGCTTGAGCTTTCAGACAAGGGTATGTCCAGACTAACTGGGCTGTTGCTGTTACGCTCACTGCTCTCGTAGCCAGACTCCATCCTCTGTATTAGGTGAGGATGTTGATCCACCATGTGGTGCTGGGGGCCCCGGCCCAGCACACTACGCTTGTATTTGACATTTGACTGGCTTGACCTTGTTTCGTGAACAGTGTGTTCCTTCACCTCATTCTCATTAAGTTCTTTACCTGTCAAGATAAAAAATATAGCTTGGTAGGAGACCTAAGTTTCAATACCAATAAAACATCCATATACGCTAGCTTCTCAACTATGCTTAAATCAGAAGCACCATCCTTAATTTGGTCTAAAATTTGCAGTATTAAGCAAGAAAAATGCCTTACTTTTACAGCTTTCCTAGCAATTTTGAGCAATAGTCTGTTCAACAAATTTATCTTTGAATCTTTCCCCTTTAGTATAACTTACCATATTCCCCCTGAGGCAACAATTAAGTCTGGAATGAAAATCCTTTCTTCCCCATAAAAACTTTTATTTTTACAAGATAATTTTACAGTATATCCAATTGCATTTCCAATACTCTGTCATATCTTTTTCAGATGCTCTCATTTTTTACATTGTTTATTTTGCCATTTATGGCTTATACAGAGGACAGGAAAACTTGTTGTAATTCTCCCTTATACATTTCACGGTCTTTCCACTTAATTCTTGCTTACGTCCCATCCTTCCCTAGAAATAAGTTCTCTTCCCTTCACGTTCCCTTTATATATTCCTTTATGCTTCCCAATTCTTTTCAACTCTCAAAACCAGCAAAGTCTCCGTGTACAAGCTGCATAGCTGTAAAATCTTCCCAAATAAATCATCACTGGCTTTCAGGCTCTTATCTTCACAAGAACTCTGCACTGATACACAAGGTACTTTCTGCAACATATTCTGAGCCATCAAGTAAAAATACCATGATGAGCCAGAGGAAAAAGCAAAGCAATACAGAAGCTCACTCCAAAGGATGAACTTCAGTCACTTAGTAACATAGCTTGTGTAGCACTCAGAAGTCAAACAGAATTACCATACATGCACTATTAATACCCACACAGGATTTAGTCTTCACAGACATGACTCACCACTGACCTGAATTCTGCATTCAAAATTTCACTTCCCACATATTCTGAAATAAATCTCAAATTCTTACCTGCTTCTTCAGAGAAAGGGCTAAGCTGAGTATAGCCACAATGCTTCCTCTTGTCTTTACTGAAGATGCTGTCTATATTCAGAGACTCTCTTTTGGGTCTCCATGTTGGCCGGTACCTGCTAGATGAACTGGATTTAGACTCACTACTGGTACTCTCCACTTCCCAGTCTCGAGGGTGTGCAGACAGGCTTTTTGAGGGTCGTGTTTCTGCCTGATCCACACTATTCCCTCCACGAGGGGAATTCTGCATGGTTTGGGAAATCTGCTGTGGTCTGCTGTGGATGATATTGCTCACTGTCTCTTTAAATTCCCTCAGCCTGCTGGTGCTGCTGGATGGTTTCGGGGCAGTTCTGGGGGCTTGTTTCTCCTTCAAGGTTTCTCCTGCAGTTTGTAGAGACAGCAAAAGCCACAAAAATAACTTCAATTAACTAGCAGCCCTACTTGCAGCATCTTCCTACAGACTTTGAGAAGTGAGATCCAAAACAACAACATGATGATAAAAAAACCAACACTCCCCAAACAAACATCAAGAAGGAAGGGGAGGACAAAATTAAGACAAGGATGGAAGAAACGATGAGGGAAATGTATGTACACACTGAGGACATTAAAACATTCAGAAAGATAATATTTAAAATAAAGTAACATCTCTTGCCTTCACTATGGTATCCTGATGACTGAGCCTCATCTCCTTTCCGCCTAGACCGGCTAGAACTCCTCTTGCGGTCTGCCAGCGAGCCCTTCTTTGAAACATGCCTCTGATTGCACTCACTGTCAGTCAGGTGGCCTGGAAGGAGGAAGAACACACAGTAGAGATGACAAGAGCCTTCACATCAAGTGCTCACTGTGCTAAGAGCAGCAGGACTCTTGATCCTTAGGAACTGCAGATACTCCAACACTAACTGGCAAGTTAGGTAAATTTTTGTATCTGTAAGTTTTTGGTTTTGTCTTGGAGAGGATGTTCCATTTTTACGGTCATAAAAGAACAATACAGCCTCTCCAACAACTCCAGTTACTGAGAGCTTATCCAAGGGCCAAGGAAAAGGTTGACTCTGCTTTGTCCTCTAATAGTCTAAGGACACCACTTTCTTGCTGTCAGTTTTAATGACCATGGACATGAAACTCCTGAGGACAGCTTGCCAGACATTGCTCTGTTGAATAAAGACTCAAACACATGGACAAGTTACTATCTAATAATACATTATTGCATATCATCAGTTGCTCTGCACTAACTATTCATCTACACTCTCTTTGCCTGCAGCAAACACTAAGTAATCTGAGTTAGCCTAGTCTACAGTGAAGAAGCCTCACTTGGCTCTCTAGGGCCAAGCCAGCTAATTCACATCTGCCACGAACTAAGAGCGCACACACAAACCATGAACATGGATCAGCTGACACACAACAATCCCTCTACTACAGCTTGTGTCTGAGTGCCAGTATTTTCTCTTGAACACAATTTACTCCCCATTTCCTCATATCAAACAGGAATTAAGACTATTTGACATCACAAGTTTTCTGTATTGCCTTTGCTTAATGCTATGGCTCTCACACAGTCACAGCCCTAAACCTGCAAGCACAAACACACGCATGGCTTTACTCACGTGAGTAGTCCCAAGCAGAGATGCAGGATAAGAAGGGAATTTATGATAAGCTACAAAGACTTTTTTCTAGCCTTTATATCACAGACTTCTACCTCGCATAGGATGATAGGAAACAAAAATCCCTAACAGCAAATAGACTACATAGCTGGCCCTCTTGAGCCTTCTCGCTGCTCTAAAGATAAGCATCAAAATCAACAACATTAGAAGCAAATTTTACATGTAAAATTGTCGACAGTTGAAAAACCAATTCACTGCAACTACAATTGTTACAAAGATATTACAATGAATGAGTAGGAAGGAATACAAACAATAAAAAGCAAGCCACATAAGATTCACTTTTTGTTTGCAAAGCAAAGAGTGATTTTGTGGCCAAATTTTTTAGAAACAAGCAGATTACATAAAAGAAAAATTAAGGAAGCAAAAGTAAAATGTTGGCAATGAAGATAAAAGATGTGTAACATTTTGGAGACTGAACATAAGTCTGTGCTTTGATGGATTTTTTTCCCTTCACAGTATAGACTGCCAGGTATCTTTCAGGAACTCCACGAACATTATTATCCTTGTAGTGGCTCCTCTCAAGACAGAAGAGACTTGTGCTTCACTTCAGCATGCACAAGTTCTCTAGGTCAACATTCCAACCTGATAGACATTGCCTGGTTAGCATCCCTAACTGCCATAAGAACTGTTTGCCAGTATTTAGTGCTATTAACACTAGCAGAGGGTTTGCATTGAATAAAGCCCAGCTCAGTGTCTTAGAATGAGGGCTGCTAGCTTTGCATTAATATCTTCTTCTCCTTTCAAAGACTGCAAATATTGTCCCATTGTCATCCGATATTTAATAGCTACACAGATGTCAAGAATGAGAAGTCTCCGTGGGACACAGGCTTTGTTGTCTTTACTTGGACACTGAAACAAAGACTAAATCCAACATAATGCATGAATATAGGAATTAAAATTCCAAGAATATTAGCTAACACTTAACACTCACTGTTTAAAATTCACTAAAATAACAAGCCAAGACTTCTGAGAGCCTAACAATATGCTTAAGAGGTGTCTCCTGGTGAATGTATCACTTAAATATCTCATCCTCCAGACCTGGGATGGCTTCACAAAGCAAACAGCAATATTCAAAGGAAAAGTTTGACTTTATAGGAGCTGTGCGTGTGTCTAAGAGCACGTCAGACAAGAAAATGAAATCACACGGGTTAAGACAGAAAACCCTCTACTCCCTCCCCCTGAAGTCTCAGTTGCATGAATTGGGCAGCCAAAATACGCACTTTTTTTCTCACCAGCACAGGTGGGTAGGAGCAAAGAGAAGGCTTATGCAGCCACTCTTCTGCCCCCATTCTGAAGTACCCAGGAGCTGAGGTCATACAACCCAATGGTGGTCTTTCCCGAAGGATGATGTGGGATAGGGTCCATAATTTTCTGGGCTGGAGTAGTGGGTAAATGGCCATTAAATGAAGAATCCTGCTCTTGCCCAGAACGATTCAGTTGACAGGTCAGTGTGGATGGCTTCTTTATAGCCCCACGGATCACCATTTGATGACAAAGCAGTTCTATTAGTTGGCAGACTGACTTTTTTTGGAAAGGTAGTGGGTAGGTGAAAAAAGAGGGG
The DNA here is from genome assembly GCA_009812075.1 of Sialia sialis. Classification (NCBI taxonomy): domain Eukaryota; kingdom Metazoa; phylum Chordata; class Aves; order Passeriformes; family Turdidae; genus Sialia; species Sialia sialis. The sequence goes on from VRYO01001366.1 coordinate 11,251,742, forward strand.
AAATGCCCAGACAAGTGGCTAGCTAAGGGGACAGACTGACCACTGCTAAGGCTTAATTAGGGAAATAATGGACAACTGAATTTAGGTGGAGAAACAGGTTAAGCTAAAGGGAATAACACAGGATAGAATCAATAGGAGAAGAAAGAAAAAGAAAAGGACAAAGTCACTAAAAATGACAGAACAAAAGGTTACATGCTGAACTTCATGCTTACATGTTTGCAACCACTCCCCTTGCTCTCCTTCTCTGCCAACTTCTGCATGGCAAATTTTGCAGGCAGGAACCTAATCCAATGAACTCTGTGCCATTTCTGTAGACTATTTAAATAGTATATCACTAGCTCTTTCAATTTTGCCAAAGAGAAACACACATTTTATTTCTGCATCACTCAATTTCTGCTCCAACTTTCTTTTCTTTCTCATGCCCTACCTAAGGTTATAACTGGTCCCTATAGCATCAAGTATTTGCTAGAACACTGGAAGGACTGTTGGGCTATCTTAACCTGTGTATTACAGTTACTCAGATCTCTGGCAAGGAATGAAAGAATACTAAATAAAATGAACTTGAAACATTTTTTTCAGATTTTGATTGTTACAAATGAACCAATTATGATACAAAAGAGGAACAATTTTACAAATAAAAGGATAAAGCGGTCTCACAGTTTTGACACTCCGGTGCAACCTAAGAGCTGCTGATTCTACTCTTAAGTCTTCTTAGAAAATCTATTTATGGTATAATAAAATAATTTTTCAAACAGAAATAGCAGATTCTATTTCTGATGCTACAGAAGTCTGACCTTAACTTATGCACAACTTTTTTTAGAAGTGATGTTTGAAGTTACTGCATGCAGAAACAGGCTGACTGTGGACACTGGCCACAAATAACTGAGGAGATCAAATCTTTAGACTTCCAGTTAACCTCTTTCCAACTAAAGAGGATTCAGACAGACTGTTCAGCTGCCCAAAGGAAGATATATATATACACAGACTGTCTTCTCATTGGATATTTCAGCTTAACTTGCTTCCATGGCACAGGAAGGACATTATCTTATGCTCCTCACTGGTACAGTAAATGCTACCAACACTAACTTACACAGAAAGGCCTTAGTTCCCAAGTATGAGGGACTCTGGTGATGAAAGCACCTTTCCCAGACAGCTGCCACTCCTGAAAGGAAGTTACTTCCCAGAGATGAAAAAGCAGTACACACAACACTTACCAAATCCTACAACAGGGCTGCGCAGACTCCAACTCACAGAATTATGTAACAGAACAGGGAGTATTGTTGATAACAGAAAAACAAATTTGCAAACACTTGTCTGGCTAGACACAAATCTACAGAAGCCAACAAATCAAAAAACTCAGGATATTAAACACTGTTCACTATTCTATTAAAGGTTGTGTGTATATACAGAGATATTTTCAGTGGAATCTACTGCAGTCACCTAATGACAATGGATCACACACAGATGAAACAGTGTCTGCTACCTGTGTCCCTGCTGCTTTGAGAAGCTGCATCATTCTCCACATTGTAGATGACTGTCCCCTGGGAGTCAGAGGAGAAGTGACTGACCACAGACTCATGGTGTGCCTGTTTATAAGGATAGCTGTCTGTAGAGGAATCTGTCCGGGTATCACTCGAGATGGAAGGTTCTCTCCCTGGGGAAGAAAGAAATGTCAAGGAAACAATATCAAATTTCAGTTGTTTTCAGCTATTATAAAAGTCAAGAACGCTAAGAAAAGAGAGCAGGGGCAGCTATATAGAAGTTAACAAAAAAAAAACAGAATACCAAAAATATAAACTCATATTCAGGAACACCAGAGATTATGGGAAAAGTCTGCTCCTTGGGAAGCAGGGAGACAGTGTCATTCCTTCTGAAAACCTGTTTCTTTTCTTCCTCTTTGATCCAAGTTTATCAAATCTTCTTAATGTGCAAAATTAAATTACATTCATTGGACTGAAAGTACGCATTAGTACCATACTGAAATTATTGTTAATTTTCAACACAGTTGAGTGCAACTACAATATGAAACACTGCTGTAGGGAAAGTAAAAAAATTACCCAAGTACAGAATATTAATAAGGGTAACAGGAACATCTTGGTATAATAATTAACAGGCTTCATCTATTACAAATCAAAAGCTTATCTGGTATAATCTTTGCACTGAAAATACTTTTATCTAAATCAAAGTAACCTGCTCCTTCTCAACAAGCCAGCATTGATACTGAAAGCATCAATTCTTACTAAAGAGCATCAAGCATCATGATTCAGATTCAGTACAGTAATACCTGAACTCCTTAGAGGAGGTGAAAAGGGCAATCTCCTCTCTCCACTTTCAGTAAACAAAAGTAAAAAAATCTGAACAGTTTGAAGACTGTTGGACATTTTACATATGTGATGTATACACTCAATACATGAGTATTAGTTTTGTACTCATTTCTGAGTGGAGAAGTTAAAGTAGAAAAAAATAAAGAAGGAAGTAATTCTTAAGTTTAACTTCAAACACTGACATTGGGGGCACTTCTCATTTTTGGTGAGAACAAGTCCTACACTAAATGTCCTATTTAAGGATGGTTTAGATCTTTTGAAGTCAGAAACTTCATTTTTTAATGGTTAGTGTTCCTCTCTACATGCATACCACACCAGGTCCTTCACTTCCCCCATCCCCCAATTTCTTTCTCCAAACCTTTTTGTGAAAGATTGCTATCCAAACAAGCAACACTCTTAAACCAAGAGAGAGGTTCACAGATGAAACACCGGAAATGCTCTTCAGAATTCTTGACAAGCTTTAACAGTTAACAACTGCTGACATTAATACATATACTCCAAAGAAGGAAAAGGTTTCACACACTGAATTTCAGTGTGACAGTACAAGGCGCAGAGCCCACATTGCTTACCTGAGTCTTCACTGTCATAGCAAGTCCTGCTATATTGCTGTAAATCCACCTGAGGGGGCAAGTCTTGGGTCGACACTGGAGTTCCTCTTGGATCTGCATAAAGCAGCAGCAAAGGCTGATAGTGACCCTTAATGCACTTTGTCACAACATCTTTCCATTTTGGACCAATCTGAAAAGACAATCAGAAAAGAAAGGGAAAAAAAAAAACCAAGCAGGATTTTCTTTCATTGTTTTCCAGAAGAAGTTCTCTTTTCCCCCATCACAATTCTTTTATAATTTGATTTTCCACTGACACACTTTAACTCTTTCTACAGCCAGCATTGACCGGGACACAGCAAGAAAGCTCCTGAGCCAACCTAATTAAAATCCAGGTATTCATGATCCTACAGCTAAATTGATTACACCTCCTGCTAAAAAATACAACTACAAAAATAATCATTCACTTTCAGATGTTTTTTCCATAAATTTTTTTTATTGTCTGAGATGTTCTAACTTTGCATCAACCAAAAAGCAGAAGAATTTGTTAATGAACAAAATGAACAATCAAAGATAACAGGACAGTAAATTCAAGTCAAAGTGAAATACTTCAAGTGTGGGGATCTTTCTGCTGTGACAGAACTTCTGCAAGCACTGATAGGCCAGGCAATTAATTCACACAGCAATACTATTCTCACAGATCTTCCCCACGTACAGGTTTCACCTGATACATTGAACATTTACTCCAACAAGTTTGCTCCATACATGAGTATTCTACTAAAGCACTGCAGTACCCATCCTTGCCAAATTTTTCTGCTAGGACGTATGACTGAACAAATGCGTTAAGAGTTTTCTTCCCCATTGAGATTATGTTTGGCATGACTACAGGATAAAATTTTCCTCTCTCATCTTAATGATTCCATGACTAGAAGGAGAAAAGGAGAGCGGTATGAAATAATGCCAAACTATCTAATGGGTTATAATGTCGTGCCAAGATCCCAGCACTGGTGTCTTTAATGTCAAGGACCTCATGCTTGGTGAAAAGGTTCAAAAAAAGCCCTAACAGAAGAGCGGAAAATTTGTTGCTGGCAGCAAGCACTAGGGAAGATTGGCATGTAGACACTCAAGCAGAGTTCAACAACAGGCACTAAATAGCTATACTGCTTGTCAGCAAGGGAAAGACATGGGTGTTAGCTGTATGCACAAGCAAACTGTACATTTTCAAACAACAGCATAAAAACAAGACTGGGAGCCAACAGAACAGAACTAAAAATAGGGCTTCTGAGATTTCTGGTATGCTTTTTTTGAAAACACTTCACTTTGCTGAGAAAAACAGAGTAACAAATTTGTGGATCCTGAGTGGCAAACCAGCAAAAAGCCTCTCAAAATCTCAATACTGTAGAAAACAGTATGGATTTACAAACAAGCAGCTAACAAATTTCCAACAGAGTACTTTCCTAAACATTTTTTCTCACCTCTTTGACATGAGCATCATCAAAGTACATCCACTTGCGGATTTTAGTTTGGAAGAAGAAGGTTGAATAGTGTTTTCCATAGTAACAGATCATTCCCACCAAATACAGCTCTGAGTGTTTTGCTCTGTCATCAGTTACTCTGAAGAAGAGCTTCAAGAAGGGAGGAAAGAAAAACAGAAGGAGAAATTAATAAAGTGTTCCAACTTTTACATACTGCTTTATGTTCAAAGACCTCAAAGTACTACAGGGACATGTCAGGCTTTTACTTCAAAAGATAGAGAAAACAAGGCAATAAATAAACAATCATGCAATGCTTAAGCAAACCCAGAGGCACAGACCAGAAATGTATTCTGACCAACTCACTAGATGCTCATAAATTGAGTTGGACTTCGAGTATGTCTCTACTTGAAGAAGACATTTACAACAATGATAAAATACCTGTTACATAATTCGAACGTGGCTCTATTTGGAAAATTTGTATTCTGTGTCATGCTTGCTGATTGTTTTAAAAACTATTTGATACATTCATTCCTTTCTGCATAAACAAAGTGGTTTGGGCAGTAAACAGCTGACATTTATTCTGACTTTAGTAAGGGCTATCCAGAATTTAGCATGGACCAGTTTATGACGCTAACAAATAAAAGATCAACTGAAGAGATCAGTAGACAAAAAGAATACAGCACACAGAAAAAAACCTTTTCTATTTAATTTAATTTTGTTTATTTAAAATGCACGGGTCTCATGTTTTACTGCATTACTGCTTTACTACAGAAAGACTACACTGTTTCATACCCACATTTCCATCATCTCACACTGACTCTGGTACACTTTGCACTGGAAATGCTGGTTTTTTAACATAATGTGTATATTTATTAATCTTTATGTAGCATCTCAATGCTACAATAAGACACAGCTACAGTTTGTTATACTGGTAATTCAGTTCTAAAGCATCAGTTAATGTAGAGTAAGTGAATCTTCCAGGAAACAAACATCTAGATCCTACTTCATTCAGTGTGTCATTCAATCACACAGTGCAAGCCACCACCTCTTAGACACTGTTCAGTCACAAATAACTCTTCAGTGTTATGACCACACATTTCATCAAAAAAAGGAGCTAAAGCAAAGAAAATATCAACCTCAAAGACCACTGAACTACATTCTGTCTTCCAAAGAAATAGAAATAAACTTTTGTTCTTTAAAATGAAAGAGCACATTCGTGTTTTCATAGAAATAGCACAACCCTGACGCAGAATTTCCTTTCACTTGAAAGTATTTTTACAGTTTCAGACTTTTCAGAAACTCAAGAATATACAGTTCACAAGTTCTTCTAAGGCTTCCAGAGACAGGTCAGATCCTTGGTTCTGCCCTCTGATCCTCTTTTTGTGGACACCAAAAAAGGTGAAGGTGGCAACTTTATATTGTTCTCTATTTGCTACCGTAGACTACAATGAAAAAGACTTGTCATTGTAAGTAGTGCCAAAATACAAAAACTTACATCTCCGAGTTTAAGGCAAGTTCCCAGACTGTGAATCACATCCTCAGCCAGATCAGAGTGGTCTGAGTCCCAAACCAAGCCAATGGTGATGATCTGTGGTGAGTTCATCAGCACACGACGAATACGGATTTTTTCCCCACAGTTACTCTGAGCACATAAATAAAACAAGACACTGAATATAATTCTTTGCTTATAATAATGTTAGGGCAAGGCACTAACACGTGTAAGTCTCAGAAGTACAGCTTCCAAAGAGGAGATGGTGAAACACAGCAGATATGCTCATTTCCAAGGCAGGAGCTTCCTCATGTCATAGATGAGATGTGCTGCCAAGACTATCCTGCATTCCCAAGCTTTAAAGTGAACATTGCCAATTCTTCCTCCTCCTACTGATAATGATTAATACCTAGAGCACAAACCCAAGCTTATTTAAATAAAGATAAGCAAATGTACATGAAAGATCCCAGTAACATTCTTAGGAATTGGACAGAAAGGTCACTTCTGATCAGAATCTCAGATTAAAAATTGTATGTACAGAGACCGATGCCTTACATGTCAGTGTCAGAAAAAAATTCTACTTTGCTGAAAAAGCAGAAAAAGTCCTGCTTTGCTGTTAAATTTGAGTGTTTCCACATGGTACCTCAAACATCCCATCTTGGTATAGTTACGTCGGTACTTAAATATGAGAAGAACAGCGGGAAGGATCAGGAGAGTAAGAGTTCGTTTCAGTAACTCGTAAGAGTTCCAGAATTCTTATTTCCTATTTTGATTTTTCTTCCCATTTTTAACTTTTCAAATAAGTACCAGTGCATTTTACAGAGGAAGAGGGGTGTCAATGACACAGCGGAGTGGGGGCACACAACCAAAACTATTACAAAGTCCATTTGCAACATTCATTTTTTCCCAGAACACATCACAAAGGTACACCTACAAGACTGCAGGAAAAAAACATTTTCATTCCAAGAATCGTTTCTCTTGTCTACAGAGTCCAGTTTCACAGCTGAATATAATAATTTCTGACACTAAAACCAGGGAAGAGATTGCAAAGTGTCTTTTCCCCAAAGCAATCTAGAAAATTTAACCAGAATTCAGTCCCAACCATCAGTGAGAGACAAAAATGAAAAATTATAAAAGCAGAAAGAAACTGTAGAGGACTCTGATGTTTAAATATAGATATGAGGTTTTAATATTAAGATTAATTTATTCACACATATTTTGAAAAGGTTATTGAAAGTACAAGCAATTCTGTTTATTACCTCCCAACCTATCTTACTCTCACAAATTGTCTTCTTTGCTTCAGCATTTTCAGCATGACAACAGGAACATGGCATCCTGATAAAAAGCTTCCTTTGCATAATTTTGAGGCAACACTTAGCTAAATCTCAATAGAAAATATTTTTGAGTATAAAAAGGGGTATGCAAATTTATCCAACTGATTATTTCACAGCCAAACAGCAGCTTGCCCTGACCAAAAACATATTTCTATTAAATTTCACATTCTTTGGTTATTAAACAGCTAGACTCATATGCACTTTTTAAATGATAAAATATGTCAATTTCTTGTACTTAGATAAGTAAGCCGCTATTTGGCAATATTTTAAAAAGTCTATTTCAATGGAGACTTTTAGTGAAGGTTTCAGAGTTATAAATCGGGAGCAGAGCTAGGTATAAAATGGAAATACACTGACCCCAGTGACCAGGTACAAAAGCTCTCCTGTTAAAGTTATTGCACCAAACAGTAGTACTACATGAAGCAGCAACTCTGCAGCTGTTTCCTGCCCTACCTATGTAAAAAAAGTTCAGTGATAACTCTTTTGCATATTTATTAAAAGGCAGAAAAAGAGATTGAACCCTTACTTCAGAAATCTAACATGATACACATAAAATATAAGCATCTATTCCTGTTCTTAATACTTGTGGCTAGTCAAAGAAGCACCCATCATCACTAAATTTTCCCTCCCTTCATTGAGTAACTGTGAGATAGCAAATTCACCCAAAGAAAACCAAGGCCACTCACTGGGCAGTTCCGCAGGTCCCCCATAGTGCTGGCGTTCTGCAGGAGCTCTCCAAACATGTCTGGAGTTGGTTTCTCCCGCCTCTCCAGCATACAAATAGCTTGATTGCTTCAGGATAGACAAAGTACAGAAAACAAAAGCTTAATAACAAAATAAAAACACAAACCCACACTACCCTAGTATACATTTCACCTAAACTTTATTGAAGAAACTTAAAATACACAACACTTCTAATATTTAATATTGTAGTACAGAAAAGTGCATAATTAATTGTGAATTACTACATCTTCCACAAAAATACTGCATAAAGAAAACAAGTAAAACTCAGATGGTTTGGCTTAAATTTTGTATGTTAAAAGAAAATGTAAGGATTTTGATAAATAGTTGGTTTCAAAATTAAATATTTGCTTAAAAATGTGCCCCCTTCAATAAGCACAGTTATAGTAAAGTAGCACAGAAAGACACATTCTGAATACAATTACAAACATAAAATAGCACAGTACGCAATTTATTTCATTGTCCAAGCTGAAAGAAAAATGACAATATGTACTCAAGAGTATTAGTGCTCAAAGCATTTTCAAACTTAAAATGGTTCCAGAGGCAAATAAATATATTAGTATGCATTGGTATTTCTAAAATAATGCACAACTTAAGATCTATTTCAGTATTTCTTAAAAATACTGCATACCCTTTACATAACTGTTTCCCCCTTTTCCTAATAAGTAGTATTCTGATATACAGTGTCTGCTGGAACCTAATGAAAATCTCCAGCTTGATGGAACAGCAGGCAGCAGCCACAAGGGGGATGCTTTACAGTACTCTTGCTACACAGGTGAAGTGGTACCTTTAAAAGATCTGCATGTGAAGACCAACTAGCAGCTATTGTGACAATTTTTTCAGGCTCTCTAACTACATATCCCACATGTCAGACATAAAGGAAAGAGAAGTTCTAATCCCCAAAAAAATTTCAGGACAGAAACAAATAACAAACTCCTGCCTCAACCAGATTTAAAAAGCTTTCAACTGAGCAGCCATCTACTCAAAGAAGACTTCTCCAGCATTAGTTCAAATAATCTGCTATAGACCCAGTGTTCATGGTCTGTGCACCACCTTTAATGAAAGGTCACAGTGACCAGGCAATTTCCCCCATAACTAGATTAAACAAGAGCTATGTGCTCGTCCAAGAAAAGAGGATTTGAGGAACTACAGGCTGCTCAGTCTCACTCCACCACCTGGGGCTATGACAGACCAAATCAATCCTCTTGGAAATCAACCCCATGCAGGTGAAGGATAAGGGGAGTCAGAGCAATCTGCACGGATTTACCAAGGGCAAATCATGTCTGACCTCCAGCAAGAATGGCACTTCCTGCATCTTCCCCCAGTTATCAGGGATCTGCCCTGGTCACCATGAATGACAAAAAACACCTTCAGTTCAGAAGTGGAACAGGCAGCCCAGAGAAGCAATGGAATTTTTGTCCTTCAAGCACTTACAAAACTCAGCTACACACAACCCCAAGAAGCCCGATTTAGCTTGGAAGTTAGCCCTGCTTCAAACAGGAGGATGGAGTAGATGTCAAAGATCCTTTTCAATATAATTTTTTTGCTGTTTTTCTTGTCTGTCTTCTTAAATTACCTGCTCATATATTAAAGTGTTTCAAAACGTACATGAGTCCTTGTCACTACAGTTGTCAAGATGCAGAATCAAAAACAAGCAGACACACTGATCCATGCCTAAACTGTCATCTTCTGCTTCACTAAATCCTCATGCTCTTTATCACAGTTATCAAAGCTCTGCCAACTTTGAACAAACCATGTTCTAAACATTTAATCAATAAAGAACATAAAGACCCAACTGCAGGAGAAAAAAAAGAAAAAAAGGGAGGGGAACAAAGCAGGTGGGGAGGTTCCCTGTGAAAAAACTCAACTCACCAGAGTGAGGTTGTGGAAATATAATGTACCATCTGGATGAAAGGTAATGGGTCAGAGGTGGCACCACAGCTGGTACAAACACACTAAAGAGAAAGAAAATATAATACATTGACAAGATGAAACAGGTATTTACACTGCAACACTTATGCCTGTACATTTCTTTACTGTGGCAATGCATGTTTTAGGAATGAAAACATAAAACTTGAGAACTGGCCCTTGGTATGAAGCACATATCATTACCCCACCTGTTCAAATAAAGTCATTGCAAACTTCTGGTGGGAAACACAATGTGGTGCAGTGCAAATATCTTCCTTTGTCTCATCTGCAATGTGGAAGTGAATTCGCATTAACAGGTTTTCCTAGCGAAAGGAAAAAAGGAAAAAATGCATTAGATAATTTCAACTACAGACAAAAGCTAAGATATACATCACAAAAACATGTCAGACACAATAATATTACAGACAGAAGGCTCCTGCAAATTTGTGCAAGCTGCTTCAAAAACATAGAAGTTTATATTTCACAGAAAAAAAGGAAACACCCTCCACTTCTGATTTGAAATACTGGATCAGGTAAACATTTATTTTATTTCCTAGCACTGCTGAAGACTCTGTTGCTAATTTTTTCGTCAAGTTCCCAAGCATCCATGGATATGACCAAATATAACAGAATACCTATACAGTTTTAAAAACCACTGGATTGACACTAACTTCTCAGCAACACAAAATAAACCTACATTCCATGAGAGCTTTGAAATATGCCACATCAGTTACACTCTGTCAAAAAGGGGGAGAACTAATAAATGAAGAGCCAGACTAAATTCTGTATGAAACAGTATCTAGGAAATGTTGAGTCCTTTTCATACAAGTACATCTGTTTCAAAGTTCCCAGGAGTTCTTGTCCCACTGTTGCCAACATTAATCTGTAACAGAAATCTCTTGACAACTCTTCTAGCCGAAGACTTTTCATTAACCCTACTAGCTGCTTGGGTGGTTTAAAGGCCTGCTACAAACAGGTCAAGGTTAATTATTTGGCAAAACAGCTCTAATATTGCACAATTTTCCTTGAAAAATTTTCCTGCGAAAATGCAACTTCAGAATAACAGGCAAATAAAATATCTTTGTATCCTTCTGAGGTGATCTCTAAAACTAGAGCCCTGGATCATTCTTTTAGTGCAATTTTTTCATAATTAACACCTAAAGCACACTGGAGAGGGCGAGCAGTACATATGTAAAAGAAACTGTAAAAACGGTTACTGATGATATTGCCATTTCCAAATCATTAGTTTGGGCATCTCTCTGTGCACTTTTTCAGACCACACATGCAAAGTCTGTTGCAGTTTGGGGAAAGGAGAAATAGAGGGGGAAAAAATTAAGGGGGAAAAACATCGGGGAAAACTGAGCAGTGGTGGGCCACATCTCTGCCTGTCATCTTTCAGTTATACTCACAAAACATTCAGCAGCATCATCCATGATGCCCAGCTGGAAGCGTTGCTCATCCTGAAATGTCTTTGCAAGAGCAGTGCGCAGGGCATCAGAAGGCAGAACCTTCTCACTGCTACACTGAAACTGGTTGAATATACCCTAGTAAAAAACCAGGAAGATAGTTAAGTTATTGTATTTTTCAAAATATGACTATTTATCTGAAAACAAACAGCAAACATTGAACTTGTTTGGGTCCTGCAACACACAGATACTTGTACAGTACACAGGCAAGAGAAAATCCTAAAAGTTCTTCCTTGAAATCATATGCACCTTTGTGTATTTCTTCCTTCCCTTTCACATATACCAGGGAGGTTAGGAGTTTTGGAGGAAATTTCCCTTAATGTCAATCCTCCCTGGATCTATTTTTCTTTCTCCAAATCTGATTTCTGAAGCAAATACAATGAACACCAAAACTTCACACTTTTTGTTCCCATCTCTCCCTCTCCATTTAATTTTCTCACTTCCAGCTTACCCATTCCACCTTGCTCCCCCTTTTAAAAAACTCTTGCTAACCATGTCTAGCCACAACTTGATACTTGCATACTTTAGGAAATTTACCTTTCTTAAGTCCGAGTGGGTAAAAATTAGATGATTTTTGTATCAGTGTGCAGGAGTGGAAAGGAACAATGTGAATAGGAATAGCAGTTCCTATGTAGAGCCAGCTGTTCACTTGCTGCCATAAACCTGCATTTTCATCCCTGTAACTCACATGTAACCTGGGTAACAACCATTTGCCAAGATGAGTAGTTCTAAAGAGAGACATTGTCAGAAGTGTGGGTTATATGCATGGAAGCTCCGTATATATTCCCAACTGATTAAATGACATTTATTTTGTGTGCTTGCGTGCACATGAGTGTGAAATACCCAAAACATCATCTGAACAGTTAACTTTCACTATGCCCTTCCTACATAAACAGAAACAATTCTGTATGCAAGATCCTCAGCCCTAAGTAAAAAACTTTTAGTCCTTATTTTAATACAAGACAAGTCTCCTTCACCACTGTGCTCTACTTTCTACCTCATTTCATATGACAAGCAACCATCTCCGTCAATCTCAAAATTCTACTTGTCCTTTCCTATAAAAGTTTCCCCGCAGTTTCTCTAAAAACTGTGGAAAAGCTCAATTCATGCTGCAAGAGAGGAAAAAGGGATCACCGTTAATTGTGCACCAGTCTGCATTTCTGCTTCTAAACCTAGTAAAACAAGGAGAAAAATCAAACTGGCTTGCCTGGTTGATTTTCTTTTAAATCTATACTAATCTGCAGCAATTCACAACTCATGTAGCACTTCTTCCTTTAATTACAGAAATCTTCTCTCTAACATACTTATGATCTACAGTAATTGGAAATAATCTAAATCTTTCTCTCCTTTAACTATTTTTACTTGTTACTTATCAGGAAATGAGAAGGTAAGTTGGGAGGTTTGCCAAATGGTACCATCTTGTCCGTTTTGAGGAAGCTGGAAAAAGTGCAGAGCACGGCTAGCAAACCAACCTCCATGTCCCTGTCATTTCTGCCCATAGGAATTACGGTTTTGACATCATCTAAAATAGATGTAGTATGCCTATCTCTCTTTACTGCAACTTTTATTTTGGTGGTCCTCAAGGTGCTAATTCATGGATAATGGTCCACTGTGCTGAAACCCACAACTCTTCTACTATTGCCTTTATTAGAGTATCACAGAATCATTAGAAATGGGTAACGAAGACAAAGCCATGAGGCAGTATCGTACTTATGACCTACAGACAATACGCCTCCTCAGTTATTTTTTATATACACATACAGGAAACAGAAAGAATGACAAAGTCTCTGCACTTGAACATGATTGCCATTTCTGTCACTCTAATAACTGAGCAAGTTTCATGTTTCATTAGTGAATTTTTTCATTTCAGTGACCCTCAAAAAAAAAGGCAATGAAACATCACTCCATCCTGCTTCACATTTTACATTAGATAATTTAAGAGCACTTTGAAATATTCACAACTCTGCTTCAGAAATATGTTTATTCCATTTAATCAACCTCACTTCATAGATCTGAGACACTTGTCTAGCGACCGGCCCACAGCCTCACTGCCATGAGCTGATGGGCAGCACCCAGTTTGCTTCAAATAAGAGTCCTGAAATGCTTGCACTCCTAACGGGTGAGAAACAATGCAGCTCTAAACTAGGTTAAAGGAGAAGCAAACAAGGAAACAAACTCTTCTTTTAAACTTCCATCTTTAAATAAACACTATACTTACCATGGAACAAAAAATAATTAAGCAATGTCAATTCTGCAAAGAATGCAAAAATCAGGATGTAACAGATCCCAATATTACATGGAAGAATGCTTCCTCAAATTTGTCATGACATAGCACACAATGGTATATAGTCTTAGATTACAAGAGAAAAAAGGGGGGAAAAAAAAAATCTTAAAACCAGTGAGTAATTGCGCATTTTAATCTAATAAAGATCAAATCTTATTATGTCATTGCACAGTGCAGTTTACAGCATGTTGGAACCCAGCGCTTGTAGGAAGTCCCAAAAGCACCTCCAATGGAGTCAAAAGCACTTTGAACACAGGGAAGTTGGGTTTTTCTCAGGTTTCATTCAGTGGGGTTGGGTTGGGGTTTTGAGGGGAGAGATGGGGTTACTGGGGTTGATTCCCCTTTCTTTTTTAAGATAGGTTCTTTGTTCCCCTTCAGAACAAGTCTTTCTTGTCTCTCAACCTCAGATGGACAGGAGTGGCACTTCCTGCATTTTCATCACTTTACATTATCTAAGTCAGATCTCCCTCCCTAATTTAAGGTCTTGCCTGTGAGCGATACTGTTAATTGCTCAAACCTTGGTTCCATACATAGGTATGAAAGCCAGCTGGGTGCAGACCAGGAAAGCACTCCTGATTCTGCCCCAGGAGTTCTCATGGCACTTTTCTTCCAAGGCTTCACGAAACATGACAATTTCATATATGAAACATTCAAGCTTTGTTCTCCTCCTAAAACTTCAACTTATTCAGAAAGACAGCAGAAATCCCATCAGTGTACTCACTGCACTGAAGAGCCCTTTCAATGGCTACATTCCAATACAAGTGAGCGTGTCCCTAACAGTGGTAACAATATGAATGGACACTACTAAAAGCCCCATGAAAATGTGAAGTTTCTTCTATTTTACCTGTTTTCAGTAACTAAAATCAAGGACACAGAACAAAATAAAATTAGCTTAACAAAAACTAGGAATTACTAATACTGCATTAATAGCAGTACTTTGATTTCTACACTGAGGACATGTTCTTGGCATGTTGGTCAGTCTACAAGCTAAGACAGAACAGCGTGAGCTTTAGGAAGTCTGTTCTGGTAATACTGCAGTCCTGTGAGAGGTCTATATGGAAAAAGAGGCCCATCTCCCTTCACATCCCCTTCCCTACAGCACTTCAAACGTCTGGAAAGGGTAGCAGAGAATAAAATTAGCAAGTGGATGTGTTCTTTTAAGACCAATAAATTCACAAAGCCCATCTAGTTGCATATAGTCCTCCCCCAAATACTAAGAACAACTCCAATTACAATGTTACCTTTCAACAGCTTGCTCTCAGATGAGTCCAAACCTGAAACTCCCTTAACCATCTCAAACAATCAATTGTAGGGTCTCAATTTGTTTTTCACTATTTAGAAGGCTTTTTCATAGTTTTTAAACGGAAGGCTTCATATCTTTTCTACTACTACACAGCTGGGCCTCTGACCACATCAGAACAAAGCCTTGCAGAGTCAGTGGGCTTCCAAAATAATGTCCTCCACTTTGGGAAGTGGGGGTATGGGGATCAGTATGGACATTCCAGAAGCATATTGATCAAGTATGAAATAAAGGAAAACAACCTACATTTTGAGACAAGGTACATTTACCATGCAACTCTTCAAGAAATCGTGAAGCTACTTCAGAACACTAAAATTCACATGCATGATCGTCAACTGAGCTTTTTCACCTGGTTCAGAGAATAAAGATAGCAAGTATTCTTTTAGGTAAGTCATGGAATTGACATGCACTCTTGGGAGTTCTTCTGCAGATTTGAAAGTTGGAATAACTGTGAAACCACCCTCCCCCCACATAGTTTACAAGATCTGCTCCCAGTTATCTTTAATAGCGCTTGGAATCAACTTCCTCCCTAGGAAAGAAGTATTCCATTTATTTAGGGAAAAATCTGCAATGAGTAACTAACCTTATTGATGAAACAAACCAAACTTGATAAACATTCACATGTGAGCTTTTAATCAAGCATGCTAAAGTGGGCTGACATAAGAATAAATTGATGGGTGAAGACAATAGGAACAGCTACTGAATCAGAACAGTGTTCGTGCACTGTCATTTTGAGCTGTGTCCTTGGCAGCTTTCTGAGAACTAACTATTCCCTCCCAGAATTACAAATTTTTTTTCCTGTATAGGGATATCACTGCAGCTCTAGTGGTACGGTATTTCAAAGAACAAAACATGCTCCCCTCAAATGTCTTAGTATTCCCTACACAAATCAATTGCTTCTGGGTTTTGGTGATAGGATTTTTGTTTGCATAGTTTTTTTAAGCTTTCTCTCCATTTCAATACCATGGTCTTCTTACCCTGCTCAATTCAGTGGACCATTTTTTTCTTGTTTGTAGTACCTAATCTCTCATTCTGAACATCACACTCTCCCAGTGAAGCCTCATACTCAGTACAACCTGTTTTGAATGGCTGCTAGAAATCACTTTTCTCCTCTCCAAACACATCAGATTCCACCCACAGTACTTCCACTAGCTCATATTTCTTCCCCACATTTCCTGATGTTATATTCACCTTCAAGGTTGCAACAAATTTTAGGTCTATTTGGTTTCATGTCCTCTGATCTCTTTTCAAACATCCAAGTCTGGTAACAATCAACCTAGATTCCCATTTATTCCTTTCTTTTTATGTCTCTTCCATTTGTACTCACACTATACCCTGAATAATAAAATCAGGTCCCCAGAACAGACTGTCAAGCCAGGTACTCCTGGCTACTACCAAGATCAAGTAAAAATAATACTTTCAACAAGTGTTGTTTAGATGGTGGTAGGAAAAGAAATTCAAATCATAGAATGTGCACATCTACTAGGTAACATTTCATTAACTGCTTGATCAAGATCAAAACAGCCAATTGTTATTTGGAAACTTCAATTACCAGTTTATTAACTCAGGAAATGGTTCTTGCTTCTAGTTTATTTGGCAGGCAATTAACTGCAAGTGCCAACTGAAGAAAAAAGTTGAAACAATAAAAGCAATTATTTTATGCATTTTGACTACTGTTTTACTCTGAAACTGTTTTACTGTCATTTGAAAAAAAGCATAAAACAAGAGGATGAAATCTTTACAACCAACCTATTAGGGTCTCAACCACATGATGAACATTTCGTAATAAATCACTCCATTTCAAGCAAGTGGCTCATTAGGACCAACTACAGTTACAGTTATTTTACTTTTTAAAGCAAAGTAAAACCCTACTGTTCCCCATTTTCATCTTCAACAACACCATCATTTCTACACAGAAAATTCACATTCTTCCTGCTTTTGTTGCACATGACAAAAAACAGAAAAGACCAGCCCTATTAGAATTTATCAATCAATAGAACATTCTTCTTTGTGACCTACAAAAAACACTCTGTCCTGTATCCTGGCACTATCGAGCTCCCAGTACAATCCCTGGAAGGAGAACAAACTCTGTGGCATGCTCAGTACAGTGGACGGATTTCCCCCTTCCTAACCTCTTCCAGCTGTGATAAAACACCAAAGCAAAGTCGTGCTGTAAAAGAAGGAAAACAAACCAAATCATCGTAGACTTCAGCATAAATAATACATCAAAAAGCTGTTCCAGGGTTATGGCAGGCAAACCACATACTGCTAAGTACAGCCTGTGTATTGAAAAAAAAATATTTAAATAATCCCACATCTTAAGGAGCAGTGTTTGGGAATCCAGCACTCTCTTTTTATACCTGTTAAGGCAAGAGGTTCCTTCCAAATAACCAAGGAATGCACATCTGGACTGTCAAGGTTCATTTTCTATCTCCATAAACAAAGACAGGTAACACATCAAGTTTTAAAATTACTTCAAGAAATCGTGAAATGAAAGACTTCAATGTGGTACAAAAATAAAATGTGATTTGATCAGGTATGACATCAATGTCCTGTGAGCCCATATTTGAAATTACAAGTAATATTTAGAGAGCTAACTGAGCATTTACAGTAAATACTCTGCATGACATCTGAATCCCTAGAAACAGTTGGAACAAGCCAAGAAAGTGTGGAAAAAATACTTCGTCAGTGTTATTCCGTGGCTAAATTTAGCTTAGAGAAGATTATCCTCCTCTAGAGTCAAAAGGAAGAGGATGTCACCTCCAGAGCAACATGTCAGAGTCGGAGAAGAGCATGAACCTCTCTGTACAAGACAGGTGGTGTCAGGTATGCTGTGAAGGTACCCTGAAGTGAAGTGGGGAAATGTGACATGGGCTCCTCCCCACAAATATTGTCCCTTTCCCAGGCCAGGCTGGAATTTGAACATGCCAGCATGCTCTGAAGAAGAGGAAACATGTCCTGCCTCCACCTTGCTTGATCTGGACAAGTATTTTGGGCAGATCCACCTGACAGCATGCAAGGCTAATTACCTCTCCCCAGACCCTAATAGGAGATTTTCGCATGGTATAGAGCTCCAAATTCTGGTGTTCCCACCGGATCCAGCCACTTCTTCTCCCTCATCTTAGCAAAGCCTAAGGCAAGATTCAAGAAAAAGAGGATGTCAAAGACCTGGAAGCTAATCCAGCATTACTCCGGCAGGACAACAGTTAAAGGCTTCCAGAGCAGAAAGGAGAGCTGGGGCAGGGGAAGAGATGAGCACAGAAGGGAAGGGATGACCCTGCTGCCCGGGGACACAAAACATGCTCTTGGTGATGCCTGCAGTATTAGGTGCACATTAAGCACATAATCCCACTTGTCTCACAAGAGGTTTACACATAACATGTACCAGACAGACAGACCTTCGCAGCAGGAAAAAAATAGAGCAATTTGGAAACACTGATCCAGAGCACAGCAGAGAATTACTAAATACCTTGAACAGCCTTGCTCTTCCTTCTACTGCCTGCTTAAGGAGTATATGAAGATGAATGTGACCGTCTCCATGGTCTGGAGCTGTCCCTTGTGAATACCCCTATCTTTTCAGCTGCATTCAAACAAGACAGCTTATGTTTCTGTTGCCCAGAGGCTTTTTAGGGCTTGAGGAGAGGTTTGCACCCCAATTTCATTTAGAGTCAAGTGACCGCCCATATAACTCACCTTTATACTACTATCTGATTTGATAACAACACAGAAAGGGGGAGGGGAGAACTTTCAAATACTTATGTACACACATTAACATTTTACACAAGATAATAAAAGTGAAAGCTTGACACAATACCATCCAGAGAAAGAGTTTCTGGAACAGGCTTTGGTAGGACACACAGCAATCTCCCATGAAGAACAGACTGCAAATAGAGCAAATGCTAACTTTTTCATTGGGATCCAGTTGGAAATTATTTACTTTTCCAAGTTTTGGTTACTGTCCACATTCATTAATACTTGACTAGGTAATTCTTTAATTGCTTGTGTGTTCTTCAGAGTTTTTGTGAGCTCTAGGAATTCTGCACACAACCAGACGCAAGTTTCCCAAAATATGCAAAAGTAGTGGAGGATTTGGTGCAATATTATTGCTTTATTGGAAATTAAGTGTTGCAACAACTCCCAGCTAGGAAAATTATTTTTAAGAACTTCAGGTAGGAAAAAACCAAACAAAACCAAAAACACACACAAAAACATACACACACAATCTTTGCAGATATTGAGAGTGAAAGAGAGCAGCAAATTTTTCAAAAGTTGCTTAATTTAAAAAATAAACATATGGCTGCAGGCATAGAATTTGTCAATTCTGCCACACTACCTGTCATTTCCAAGTTTATAATAGCACACTACACACTTCAAGACATCAAAACCAAGCATTTTACCAACAAAAGTAAACATTCTTTGACCCAATATCTGTTTTTAATACATATATTCCAGAGATCCTGCCATCCTCCAGTTTTTCTGTAGTGCTTTCTCTCTCATACCGGTACTGCTAATCCACATGCATCTTTTTCAGCAGTTTATCTTTCAGGACCAGTACCACAAAAGTTCCTCTCCTTTCTCCTATAATATCCTTTCACATCTCTCCCCCTCTTTTTCCCTACTCTATACAGAATGGCCTTTAACTATTATCTTCATATTAGAACCTGGACTCTGGTACAGAGTTGAGAGTCTACCTTCATTCATGGCAGAGCTGTCTGATCTCCTGGTATTACCTTTATCATGCTTTTAGGTTAAACCCCAGAATGGCAAAAGCTTACATTCATGGTAAATTCCTAAATCCTCTTCTTTCTGACCTCATCTTGGCTAATAAAGAATACCAACAATCACTTGACATTACTCATGGGCATGATCCAAAAAATACCTTTAAATTACCCCACTGAACTTGATGAACTCAAACTAAATCATGACTAAGTTCTGTCATTCCCCTTTAAGGAAGGGCATATATTTAATACTCCATCTTTTATGTGTCTGAAAAGCTGTATCTTACTTTGAATACACTATCTTGCTCCTAACCCACTGTTAACATCATCTTCTGATGATACTGCTGTAAGTATCATCCTTTCTCATCATTTCAACACAAATCTTGAGACAAATTTCCCTTCAAAAAAAGATAAATTCTCTCACTTCACACCTTAATATTCTCCCCTTTGCTGTTGCACTTGCCAGGAAAAACGCTTCAACAACAAGCCCAAAAGCTCACTAGATAACTCATTTCTCTACTAAAGCACCTATGATATTCCTTAACAGCAGCAAGACAGCTTTTATACCATAAATATTACCTGGGAATGTTAGATAACCTTAATTTAAACCTGCACTCTCTGTTTTTCCATTTTTATGACACATTGTCATTCTCACTACTGTACATAGAATTCACAACACAAATTCTCCCACAATTGGTTTATGTATTTAGTTGGATTTTACAACACATTTTTGATCAAAGAAGACGTCTAAGTCTCAATTTCAGAAAGGAAAATCACTGGTCAGGAAGATTAAAGCCAGTATTTTCATCAAGTTTGCATCGTGTTCATTTCTCCCACAAGAAGCTAGGGGTTTGATAGCAAAATTTAGAAAGGAGGGCACAAAAAACCCCCAGCAATGCAACAAATTAATTGATAGAGACAAACAGAGACATAGAATTGCACAATTTACTCAAGTACATAGCAGTATTCAAAATCAGAGCTAGCACCTCGATCTTACTGTCCAGGCAGCCTCTATGACATTCAGTTATTGAATCTACAGCTACAAACAGAATTGATGTTTTTTAAAACAGACTACAAAGAACGGAGCCATTTAATGCAGACATCAATATTTACAGTAGAAAATAGCCTTTTAGTCTTACATAATCAACAATTTTGAACAGAAAGGCTTAGCTAAATGGCCTTCCCATCCTGACATTTGAAGTAGCTCTGAAGGGAAAGGTAAATGTTGATGAGCATATTGACTGCATATGGTATTATATTTGTATACCAAATGATAAACTGGAAAAAAATAAAGCAAACTTGTATTTTACTGCCTGAAATAATGGAGACTCACAATGACCTGCACACCATTAAGAAGAGTTCTTGTAACTGAAACTATACCAACAATATTTTCACCATTTTTTATCTTGAACACATTTTAGAAACTGGATCTTGGACCACTAGCTATCACATTTACCTTGTTCTCACAAATCTTCAGGTGCAAGATTGATTACAAATATTAATTAAATATCATAAATATTTCCATTCAAATTTTTAAAGAATGGTTTTCAATGTATTTCTAACTTTTACCTTAAGAGCACAGAAGATGCAAGAATCACCCATACATTTGTGCGTTGTGATCTGCCGGAAACTGCGGCGAAAAATATCCAGGTGCCAGAGAACCTGAAACAGAACAGGGGGCACAGCCAATTTTATGAATATATAACATAAAATATTGCCTAAGCTTCTGAGCAAACTGCTTATGCTGAATAATCCAAGAAGTATATCAATGTCATCAGTGATCACCTCTAAAAGAGATGCCTTTAACTAACTGCAAGTTGACGTTTTCAACTTTCTGTTTTAGCTGTAACCTTCACATGCTAATTTACAGAACAACCTTCCTCTGAATTTCTTGCCATGTGCTTTTAGGTTAGAAAACTCGCTTCTTCATCCGTGTGGCAGTGCTGGATTAAACAGCACCTGCTGTGCCTGCTCCACTGTGCTGGCACCAGGGCTGGCTGCTGGGCAACCGCACCATGAGGCTGAGCAGAAATGCTGAGGACAGCCCATGGGCTGCTGGGGATGAAACTCCTCCCTTCTTCCTACACAGCCTTCTTATTCTGAGCAGAAAGCCCAAATGCTGAAAAAATGGAGCACCAACAGCATATACATTAACAAGTCTGTGCAAGTGAAAACAGCAGAATACTAAAATCCGTTATGCCCAATATTATCATTACTAAGTGTCCTCACAGGCCATGATTACTAACCCTAGCCTGTTAGGGCACTTATACATTTCTCTCAGGACAGGTATGGTGGTAATAACAGGTGTGTGACTAGGTAGGGTCACAGCACAAAAGCAAGCAGGCTTTTACATCTTCTGCTAGCAACAGTGAGAGGTAACATTTGCTCTAACAGCACCATGTTTTTTTTATTCTTCAGTTTTACTACTAAATCCGTGCACTCTTGGGAAATTATTCCACTTTGTATTTGTAAAATATCAACAATACCTATCTCTGAGGTGTTCTACAGAGAAGTCTTTATGTACAAATGTGGTCAGCACTGGCTATTTTTATTCAAACTAACAGTAACTGGACTTTCCTGCAGACCTCAGTGACCGGCCTTTCAGAAGGCAGAAGTCTGCACTGAAAGAAGCCCTGACCTAAATCACGTCCTACCAGGTTCCAGACAGAGCAGCGAGGTCCAGGCTGACATGTGACTGCCTAAATGCTTCATTAGCACAGTCAGAGGAACCAAACTTCTTGTTTTGGATTAATTTGACTAGAGCAACTGGCTAGAAAAAATTTAGCACCCTGGCAAAATTTGTGCTAGTTTCAAGAAGTGTTTTCAATTGGAATGATTTATTTACTTAAACCATAGTAACATGTAACATTCAGTAAATGCATTTTTAAATCTGCAATTTCCCCGAAACTTCATAATCGCAATGGTTATGTTTATACTCAAACTATCCCTGTACTTAAAGGTCTGGGAGGCAACATAAGCCTTGAAAACATCTGATTACACACAAACATTCCTGAAGAACTACTGCAGACTTTACAAAAGGACAAAAAAATTACTTTAGGAATGAGTCCAATTTTTTATGTAATTGCCTTTGGAGTTTAGCTTGAATGTTTACAGAAATTCATAAGAGCACGGAGCAACAAACATTCAAGAGCATTTCAGAATAAATGTTAATACATTAGAATAAACCCCAAAAGTATTTTATGAATTTATGATTACTATCTAGCCTTTTTTTTTATTCAGATTTGACTTTAGGTACTTTGAGTATCCTCTCTCTTCAGCTTTAGAAGAAAAGGGTTTCTGTAGCAGATTAAAGACCAGGTCATATGCTTTCATCTTCATGTATGGCATGCAGCTGGTATTAGGATCTACTTAGTCCAGACCTAGGTTCACTAACTCAATATTAGGAAGCAGCCAGTTATTACATCTTACAGCTTAAAAAAGGTAATTGATACAGAACATCACTGGAAACTTCATTGCCCTGTAATTCCTAACATATTAAGCCTATTGAGGGCCATAGGTATACGTGTTTGTATTATTTGTTATGGGGCTACATGGAAGCCTGAAGTTAGTTGAGAACCTGATTGTGCCCATGGAAAAAAACCAAACAAATCAAACCCACAGTGATACAGTCTGTGCTGCACAGACAAGTGATATGAAGGGATGGAAACTGATGCGAAGGGGTTTTAAGTCCGGCTGCCAAAATGAATCTCAACCATGAGACATTCAAAGCATCTGGTGACAACAACATTCAAAGCAAAGGGTGACAACACCTCTATAGCAGCCATACCACTCCACTGATTTTGGCATCAGAAAAGGTTTTTCTTCTAAATCAAAAGGTAAACACTCAGTCATTTAAACTAAGCTACAAAGCAGAAGCCAGAAAAAAACCTGAACTACATAAAATGGATCTTGTATAGTTATTATCAAACCTTGACCTTGACTGGTTCACCAAAAAAATCAAATTTACTTTTAAGGAGTATGCATTCTGCAAGCTATGCAATAACCTATTATTTTAAAACATATTTTCTATGTATATTTTTAGCTTTGGTTGACATTCTACAAGCTTACACAAACAAGATATTCAAGTACAGTAAATGATGACTGTAAATGCTGTTGAATTCATCACAATAACCTGAAAATTAAAGAGCTGTTCAATAACTCAGTCTGCTTTTCCAAATGTAGCTTTATTCTATCTAGGCCCACCAACAATTACATACTCAAGTTTGGCTATATTTGTTGCACAGTACCTAGGAAAATAAACAGAGGCAAAACCAGAAACATTCTTTATTCTGTGCTCTTACCTGTAGCGCACTATTCAGGAAGCAACTGTTCTGTCCTGGTTCATTGCTGAGACCTTTACTGGGTGCTATTGAGGTGGTATTTCGTGGAGTAAACATGCCCTGTACATTCCCCCGACCCACAGAAAAGTAATTTCTTTTCCAAGACATCTTCCAGTTTCAGCAGTAGAAAATTCAGGTTTAGGCTGGCAGAATATTTCACTCAATCAGATGCTTCCTTGCAAAAAATTTGAAACTGGAACAACACTCAGTCTTCCTTAAACTATAGTTTAAACAGTACTTATCCTTTTGCCAGGACTCAAGGAGTTTGTTTCTTTTAAATCCAGCCTGGGATGCTATTCTTCATTTGCTGCTTATGCATGCAAAACCTCCTTTAAAAGCAGCCACATAGAACATTTGCAAAGGGAAGGAATCCACGGTTGTGCAAGTTCATGTTATGCTGCTTCTCCCTTTTCCAAACAGGCAGTAACTTCAGAGAACAAATGGCAAATCAAGGAGGTCCCAGACGCAAGACGAGAAAAACCGCAACTTCCTCCCACACCCCCAAAAACGCAGCTTCTGTAATCCTTCTACAGTCCTCCTGAAGAAGATGGGAAAAATCCACTTAGTAAGGGAGCAAAGAAACCAAACCACAACCTTGGCAGCTCCTTTTCAGTTACATGTATCTTGGGTGATGAAAGAGACATCATCCTCACAGGGGAAAAAAAAGCAACTTCAGAACTTGAGCGCGGAGAGCATTGGAGAGGCAAGAAGTCTCCGATACAGTTCTAATTCTGCATGCGATCTTTAGAAATTTCTTCTCCCGATCCTCCTTTTGCAATCGGAATGCCCAGCCGTGCCAGAAAGCTTGAGAGAGAAAAATAATCAAAGGCTTGCGTCATTTAATTACTCTCTTGGTTTTGTGGTGTTCTGCCAAGACCAGTGTTGCCTCACCTCCCACAATACACTGAATCTTCAGAGACAAAGCAAAAAATTTAAATGCTCCTCCACCCAAAAAATAAAATCATATGGAAAAGAACAGAGGATTCTGAGAAAAACATGTAAGAGCAAGGAGGCTTGGAGTATGTTGGCAAGGTTAAGAAGGAAACTAGATTAAAAAATAAACCACAACATTCAAGTGAACCCCATAGCAGTAGTCAAACATATCCTTTACAATCTCATAGTGTTATTTTTTTTTTGACATATCTTACTCATTCCAACTGTTACATGAGGATTTTAGTTCTATGAATACATGCTAGCATGCTCTCCACCCTAGAATTGGGATTTTGCACTGAACATGGAAAGCACAAGGCTCCTCCCTGACTTGGCAACCCAGTGCACTCTTCAGAAAAAAAAGTTTGCAAATTTCCTTCATCAGAAACTATCAGAAACCTCTAAAATGCTACTTTATCTAGGTACATGGGATATATTAAGTCTTATAAAAGGCACAGAAGCTTCTGAAGAAGCCAGAACAATTATTCGACAGAAAGAGCTCTTCCCACCACCAGTTCACTTTTCCCCTCATCTACAAGAAACTGGAAAAAAAAAAATTAAGAAATTCCTAGAAACAGGAACTACAAGATTCATGGAATACTTCTTTTTTAAGTTCTCTCAAGTGTAGTCCACCTATATTTACAGAAACTTGCATTGTATTTTCCAGGGACATTCCCAATGAGATCTAGAATTATGCCAGTTTTGATACACATAATAACAACAATTGAAATCACATATTAGGGCTGGTATGAGCAAGATGACTACTCCAAATGTATTAAAGTATTAATTGCAGCATGAAGTCACTAGAAAACAGACACATGTAGGGTTTGTACATCAGCAAAAATTAACTGAGAGTATAATACCTTATAAAAGATATCCTGGGTATATGTGAAGGCATGTTCTTCGCCTTCCACACAATTATAAATTCTTCATCTCCTATCAAAACACAAAGAACTTCGTAAATACCTACAAATATGTTACAGCAGCCTAACACATTCTCTTCTAGTAATACTTCACTTGTACTTCTGTTAAGCTCATTCTACAAATATTAATGAAGTCTCAGCACTGCTGTAAGGCAGGCAAATATCTCCTCCCAGATGAGTAGTCCTCCTGGTTCCAGTGTGCCATGCAAAATTTCAGACTGTGCTTGCAAGCCTGCAGACACAGACCATTACCGTGCCCGTCGCGCAACATTCCTGAGTGCTGAACTTATTCAGGAGTCATTTCAAAGCAATTTCAGCCTCAGCCCCCTTTCTTTGCTCAACCCCCTCAATGAATCATAAGCCAACCATACTGTGTGAGCTATTTAGGGATCAGTTTAGGGATCTCTGTAAAGCAACACCATTTGCCATAGGTGCAGTGGCTAAGCCTGCGTGTCTCAGACGGAGCAGAGTGCTGTGTGCAACGAACTGAGACAGGTGCGCTCTGTGCTGCCTCACAAAAACCATTGAGCCAAACACATGGTCTTCTTTCCACAGCACCTACAAAGAAAAATACAACCCAAAACATGCCAAAGATGCCAGCTGAGAGCTGCACCTATTCAGTGGACTTCAAAACAAGACTGCTCTCAAAATGAGCTGTAAAGCTAACTTGTGAATGCCTTTTGAGCAAAGCTACATCAGATATGACAAACTGAATACTTTTTTCTTTCTTTGTTTTTTACTGTCTCGGAACAAAATACAAGACTAGAGGCTTTGCAGTTCCCCTGCCATGGCAGCAAGACTACTTCAAGCCGGCCAGAACCCTCACAGCAACCATACAACCTCAGTACCTGCACTGCTTCTGCATAGGCTTAGCAGAACTGACTTCTCACCACCATGACTGC
Source organism: Sialia sialis (assembly GCA_009812075.1). Classification (NCBI taxonomy): domain Eukaryota; kingdom Metazoa; phylum Chordata; class Aves; order Passeriformes; family Turdidae; genus Sialia; species Sialia sialis. The sequence goes on from VRYO01001366.1 coordinate 11,278,421, forward strand.
TCACAGGAGCACGTTCAGTTTGCTCATTTGGCTACATGGCCTTTGCAAAAAACATTTAAGCTGGTAATCACCCAGTTAGGACAAAATCAGATGACCACATCACAGCTTTCCACTGTGCCAACCTCTAAGAAACTTACCAATATAAACCTACCATATTAAATGTTTAGTGTTTAATTATACAAATGTTTTCATAAGGAGTAAACACAATATTAAAAACAGAAAAAGAACATATAATAAAAAAGCAAACCAAACATTCTAGAACTTCTTGCTGCTTTGTAGCAGCTTCCTTCAGGAAGGCAGGAGGGCTCCCAGCCACTGAGCCAGGCTCAGCAGATGAGAGAGGCATGGTGCATCACTCCAGCATCACAACCCCAGAGCAAAGCTGGCCATGCTTCAGCACATACTACTGGCCTGAAGAATCCAGAGTCTGTCCTTTGACAGCAGAGCACAACACTCTACAAGATGTACCACTGAAGATTTCAAGACCCTGTTTATCCCCATATGCCCTTGCTAAATCAATCACACAGAAACATAACATCCTTTGCATCTTTTACTCTCTGGCAAGGTCCCTCTATCATTGTTCATTTTTGGGAGTGAGGAGGAGGGGTGTGTGGAATGTAACATCCCTCTCTCACTGCAGTCTCACTTAGTCAAATATTGAAGGCTATTGTTTGAATCCCCAGTCCAAGCACGTGGCTGAATTAGAATAATCCTGTTTAGGAACAAAGATGCTTCCATACAGCACTAGGTATAGCTGAAACTACCAATTACAGTAATTTCATGATTATAAGCCGCACCTTTTTCATTGAAGAATCCAGCCTACCCCAGTAGTGCGGCTTATATTCAGGTGTGGCTTATCTATGGACAAATCCCAGTGAAATGCCAACCCGGAAGTGAGAGCCAGCTGGGGAGGCCACCTGGGGCTTCGCTGGTCTGTGAAAACTGTTTGCAACTTGAGCACCTGACACCAATTTGTGTCTGTTACTAATTTGTTACTTTGTTACACATGGATCCTCGCCAAAAAAAAAAAAAAAAAAAAAATAGTGCTGCTTATATTCAGGTGCGGCTTATATATGGAAAAATCCCATGCGCTGCCCAGCTACGGGGAGGTGCAGCTTATAATCAGGTGTGGCTTATAATTGTGAAATCACTGTAATTATTTATCACACTATAAAATAAAAGCAGAGGTCTAGAATTTAGTGTTTATTACTTAAATTTCTGAAAAAACTTTAAAAACACAGACTAACATAAATCCTTCAATGTGCAAATGAGTCTGATTTTAGAGAAGAGACTCCTTTCCCCCAGTATCCTACTACCTATTCTGATGGTAGGGAGTAGATTAATGGTGTTGAGGGCAAATCATGCCTTCACATGCTGCAACACCTCTGAAACCTGAAGAGGAAAGAAACAGCTTTGAAATCAAGATCCTTTTGATAACAAAAAAGACAGACTTGTCCAAGACAATGAATTTTGTTGAAAGTTTTCACTCAGATGGTTCCTAAGCTTGACTCATTCAGTGAAGAGGCACAAGAATAATCCGAATAATCCCATGGCTGCTCTCAGCTAGATGGAAAGTTTGAAGAAATAGAGGCTTGAGAACACACTTTCTCCATGTACCTGCAATGATGGAAGTATTTGTGGATTTCTGTATGGATTAAATGATATTTATCTGCATAGATATCAATATTACAGTCTTCATTTAGTTTAGCTATCCCAAAAGATAATCAGCTTTGCAAGTCAGTTTAAATGCCATCTTGAAGGTAATGAAATAAAACAGAGGGGTGAAAAGACTTCCCAATACCAAATAACCAGGAGGCTGGATGAAGAAAGGAGTGAAGAGAGCATTGACCTGACAAAAGCAAAAGAAGATGATTTTCCCCTCTTGAGGATATCTCCTCTGAGATTCTTAGCTAGCCAGAAATACAAGACAGATTTGCTCACCTAGACAATGAAGTGCAACTACAAAAAGGTAGATTTACATTTATGTCTGTTGCCAAGAACTTTTTCACAGTACAAATGGGACAACTGGGACAACAGAGGGAAAAAAATCCTGCTTTATGCATGCACTTCTCAGCCTTGATGGCTCTGCTGGGAGAAAGGGGCAGGGAGAAGTCTGTAATGCTTCTGCTGTCAAGCTTGCACCCATTTGTCAGTCTTCCTGTTAAACTAACAGCCTGATTACCCCGCTCTGTGCCACTTGTGCCTACTGGGTGGATCCAGGAACTGGGAACTGTGCCACTGGTGCTCACAGCAGACTCACTCTGGTCTTCTTTGATTTTTCCATGTGCTATTGCACAATTCTCAGTCTCCCAAGTGTTGTTAAGACCAAGCTATGAGTGTTAGAGAATTTAGGCTAACTTCTCAGAGCCTTTTTGGAAAACAGAGTTTGTTAAGCTTATAATAAATACTCTTTCAGCCACCAGATAAATCCTTCAATTTACCAGAAGCAAACTATCCAAACATCTGGCTAAAAGTTGCTGATAAAGACCATCAAAATGATCTTGAAGTGAAGACTAAAAACACGTTTCCCCAAATCCATGGATGGACTTATGAACTTCTTCAAAGGGTACAGACACAGCAAGCCTGATCAAACACTACAGGTTTCTCCAGAAGACACAGTAGAGGCCATTTCTGAGAGATCACAAGATAATGCAAACAAAAATGGAAAAGACTAGATAGAACAGCAAGCAAAAGTTAGCATAACAAACATCATTTTTGGTCACTACCACTGTACTTATACAGCCTATCAACCAATAGAAGAAACTGTAGTCAAAATACTGATAGGTCAATCACCTTTTAGGAATGCATTTCCCCAATGTGGCAATGTTGCCATTTCTACAGATAATTAATCACTTCTACACTCATGGGAAAGAAAAAAAACAATTTATGCAAAAAGAATATATTTTTATCACAACCAACAACCAAGAAACCATGAAACAAGTAAACGACTCCGCCCTACATTCCTGTTAACTGCTCAGAACAACAACAGGCATGGAGAGACCACATTCTGCACAAAGTGAGACTTGGTAAGCTGCTGGGGTCAAGTATAGCTTTATACTGCATGAAAAATACTCTTCATAGCAAAAGATTCTTCAATTTCCTCATCCAAAATGCCTGTAGGTTTTATAAAACTCTGGTGGACAGCCTCTCAAAGCAGTGCAATGAAATCTTGCAAACACTTACCTAATCTGAATCATTTGATTTTAAGCCTGACAGTCAGCCAAATCTATTTAAAGAGCATCTTTCACAGTTAAAAAAAAAAAAAAGAAAAAGCCACACACAAAACCAGCAGAAAGCCATTGGCTTTGAAATGTAGAAGATTCTCCTTCAGGGTTACAGTCGTAGCAGTCTTTTCTGCAGCCCTTTCTGAAATAAGGACATCAGCAGATAAACACCTGTATTCTGTACTGACTGACAACCACACAGACTTTTGATCAGTAAAGTGGAAAAGTATGTCACTTATCCTGTACAACTATTGAGACAGTAAGGTAGCAGTGTCCAGAGTTCCATAAAGCAGTTAAGAGGACTCAAAATATCCATCTGCCTCAAATAATGAGAAAAGCTATTTTAAAAGTTATTAAAACCCATCTGGTAAGGAGCTTCAGGACAACATGATAATTTTTCAAAGGCAAATTATATTAAAAAACAAAGAAAAAGTCCAAACATAACTCTCAATATCTAAAGCCAGCATTACAGCTTATCTTGATCAACAATTACTTAACCTGCAAGATGATCTAGAATTTTCTAGAGTAAAGCATATATTCTTAAAGACTCAAATTAATAAAAGAACAGTATAAAATAATCAAGCTACTGTTTAAAGACAAACAATGAGAGAATGGAGGTCAGAACTAAAGATGTAAATGCCACATTATTTACTTTCCGCAGGGCTTATTGCCAAAACACATTTTGCTCCCCAGATAAAGGTTTTACTGATAGAAAAAACATTATATTAATAACCACTGATGTCATGCATCATGGTACTTTCAGGACATGCATTTTCTGTGGAGGTTACAGGGAATGGAGGCAGACAAACTTGCTAATCTTACTTCCAAAATCCTTTGGAAAGAGCAGCCACCCTTATTATAGACAGCCCTGTTATCTCAGCAACTTTACTGACAGCTGGAGAGGCAAGGAATATATAAAAAATAAAGAAAATCTGCCCTGTCCTAAGTAAATTCAAAGTCTTTCAAAACCATCTGCACTCCCTTCAGATCTGCCCTTCACAGCTGTTCAACTCTAAGACTGCTGCACATGATAATAAAATCCTACATTTTAACTCACCTGGATTTCCAAAGTGCTTATCCTCAAGCTTTCTATTACTTTCTATATGAAATCAAAGTTTATTCTCCCAAGCCCATATTCAAAAAACACTCTAGCTTACCCCAGGCTGCTCCTGGACATTTCTCAAGGAAAAAGAGTAGGATGAAATCAGCTTTCCATCCAACTCTACATGGAACTTGTGGAGTTTGGATAAAGGGAAAAAACACAGCAGCTTCAAGTGTTATGCAATTGCTCAAAAGCAGTTAAACATCACAAATCCATCACATGTAACCCAGGAAAACATGGCAAATAGGCAGCTGTGAATCCCAGGGTGGAATGGAAGGCTCTGGTTCAACTCAAATGAAAGTTCAGCCAGCCTCTTGCTACCAGTTACTCCCTTTCCTAATCTCTACCTTGACTTTCCAAAGTGGACTTTCAAGATTAATTTAGTATTTGATTCAGACTCCAGATACAAACATTTTGACTGCAAAATTCTGTATTTTACAGACATCAGCTATTGCCAAATGATTTCAAGCCCCATTTTCATATGGCACCTTATTAATAAACAATCTCATCTCTCTCTTCCACTGATAACACTACTGATCCAAACAACCAAGGGATATGTACTCTGGCTTGTGAATTCCAGTCCCACAATGACTTAAGAGCCCTAAAAGATTTCAGAAGTAGTCAGCAGTATTCAACAACATATGGCTTAATGACTGAGAACTTTCTAAATCCTAAACTCCTGCTGCCATTCTTTTTCTGACCTTGCAGATTTTCACTGCTGAACAGAAAAATTCTTCCTCATCTCTAACTGCTACCTTGTTATAACTGTGAGTTCTCCTGTCAGTCTTCACATCCCTTTCTTTCCTTAAAACAGAAGTCAGTAACAATCAACTCCCAGATCATATGCTGCTCACATTACTGCACCACAAACCCCTCTGTTTCATTAAACTCTCTATAAAAACCAATTATTTCTGATACATTTGAATGTGGAAATACACACACATCCATATAGAATAACAACCACACAAGAAACAGATTTTGCAGGCGAACAGGCAAACAGAGGAAGTCCAGCTCCATTAGTATTTTTGATTTCAAAGGAAACACAACAAAGATTAAGCAAAGGCAGCAACACATTGAGAGTAGCAACAGACTTTGATCAAACAGATGGACAGCGTTTGGGTGGAAAAATAGTCTTTCTGTTGATGTGCTAAGAATCTCAAAGTCAAATACTGCAATGCACTGCTCTCTCCCAGCAGCACTCAAGGGGAAAGATGACATCCACGGCAGAAATCAGTTCCTCAATGCATGCACAACAGACCTTTGGATAACACTGGCTAGTGAAAACTTCCACAGAGGTAGGCAGGTAATTCCCACCTCCCTTGTGAGCAACAGGTGGGGCCAGATAATGTATTTGTTACTACCATAAAAGCATTTATTCCCTACCTCTTTGATCCGGACAGTATTTGGTATTAAAATAATAGCTCTAGATTAGAGTATTAGTTCATTGGATGTTGTGTTTTATCTATACCACCAGTACTACGTACCAAGATGGATTGTAACTCTCAGGTTCTTGACAGACTAACAACATACCAAGGTGCAAAATTAAAGCAGCGCAGAGGAACTCTCAAAAACAAAGAGTAAAGGCAGAGTGAGCAGCCATTTATGATGCCTTTGCTGGGTCCCAATATTAAATGCTTACATTATTTTTTTCCTGTTTTGCTAAAACTGACAAGCAGAAGGAGCACTGCTGCACTGCAGAACATTATATAGATTCATACTTCACATAAAAATATAAAGCAAATGCTCCCAGCATCTACAACATGCTGATTATTCCTCTTTTTTAAGCAATCATCTGTGCTGTATAGCTATAAATAAAATGTCAGCAGAATCACGAGTGTGCACACACATGCATAAGCTGAGTTTAAGATCATTCCTATGTAGTTTTAGAGGAATAAGTGTAACTAATAAGAATAGGGAAACTCATTTTTGCTTCATTTGGCTCTATATAGAGAAGCATTTGCTGTGAAACCCACTGAAGACTTCAGAACTTGAGTAAGAACACTTGCATACACCAGAAAAAGCTTACTTAATCAGAATATCCCATATCCAACAGCAGTTAATAGCATATGGAAGAATGAAACAAAGAGGTTGGGGGAAACATGCCATGCCACCATACACCTCACCAACAACCTGGAATAGACAAACAGGGGGAGTGGAACTACATAAGCAGGAGGCCAGCAGAAGAAAACATCTGATCAATGGATTTAGGGAAATCAAAGGAAAAGATTGTCTCTGTGGGCTGATGAGCTGGGTCCTGTCTTTTCTAAATACGAAGCAAATAGACACGACCATACCTCAAGCCTTTGCAATCCAAACTAGCAAATAAAGTGTTTGTTGTAGGCTGCCATGGTCTCCCCATGGCTCCTGCAGCCCAACACTAGACTTGGCCAACCTAGTCCATCGCTGGCTGAGCCGAAAGCTGTGGATATACTGTGCCTCTCCCCAGCTGCAGACTCATCCATCATAGGACCTTAGGAAGTAAAAAGCCATTTTGCAGGTCTCTATGAGTTTTAAAAAAAGAAGATAATAACAACTTAATGCACAACAATCCTGAACTCACAGCTAAACATCAAATATAGGCAGTCATGAAATGGTTCCTACAAACACAGGAAAACGAATCCTTGTATAACAGGATGTTCAGCTACCTCCATTACTTGAAGTTTTACTTTCATTGAAAAGCCCCTTACAAACAGATAAATTGCTTGAATTCTTCTGGTATAAAACATCTTCTGAAAGATTGTAAAAAAGCCTTAAAGCCAAGTTTAAAAGATCTCACAAAGTGAAGTTGCAGTAGAAGGCTAAAACAGGCAAAGGACACTTTGTCATTAACACTTCAGAAACTCAGAGAATTAGCACAGGATACAAAAATGAAATCTCCATATGTGCAGATTGTTGACAAACACATTTTCTGAAATACAGATCTCTTATGCTAGAACTAATAATAATGTGAAGACATGAGATTCCATATGAACTTTCACAAAACTCTGGCCTCATTAAATTCGAAATACAAATTCAAATTTTTAAGTTATGATTCAAAAAACCTGGTTTTCTAAGTCTTAACAGGCACTACGGTAAGACACTAATTACATACTGATTTAAGAAACTTATAAATCTCTTCCCAAGATTTTAAAATATAAAAATCTGTAAGTAATCTGCTGGGGAAGAGAAATCCAAACAAACTGCTGTTCATTTATAAGATGCAGAAACAATGACACAATTTCCTTCTATCAAAACTAGGCTTATGGATATGATGCCATTGTTTTCATTCAGAAAGGTTATTTTATCTTCACCAGAAAAGTACTGTGAAACTACCAAATGCAAAAGGGATTATTTTGTGTCCTGCTGTGGCCTGGAGAGATCCACAAAGCATGAAAGGGACTCTTGTTAAGCACAAGCAGGCTCTGTCCTAATGGGTCACAGAAGCAGAAGCTGTGCAAATGCAGTATAATACAAGCTGAACAGACCAGTTGGGTGTTGGGGTAAGAAAAAGAAGAAGGATGTCAACAGTTTTGATTTTTTTTTTCTTTGCCTGGCAATGAAATGACCCAACTGATTAGCACCAGAAGCTCCCTCCAAAAAACTCCCCAAAAAAACCCAAATCCATCTAAACAAAAAAACCCCTTACCTCCCCCAAAAAACAAAACATCTCCCAGACAGAAAAAAAATGAAGCCCCAGGAAGCACTCAAGAGGAGGTATATACTCTCAAAGGGGCCTTTCCACATTATTTGTGGTTGCTCATTGGCAGAAAAAGATCATGAGGAGGTTACACTGAAGAAACCTGTTAAAGATAAAATTTCTAAAATTCTGAAAGTTCCCAGGAAAGTTATAATAGATTTAACCACCTATGTGTAAAGGAAAACACCCCTGATGAAACTTGTTGCTGTTGTTATTTTAAAGCAGACTGTCAAGGAGCAAATTTAAGGGTATGTACATGTGCTTTCATACACGAAAAGGAGGCCTGTCCTGACAGGACTGTGAAGTACCCAGCCAACAACAAATGTTAAAGCCACTAATTTCAACACAAACAGTACCTAGAGAAAACTGCTCAACATCAGACAATAGGATTTCAGCCTGTACTGTTAAAAAGAAAAAAGAAGAAAAGTATGCTTACTTTAGAGATTCAGTTTAATTCCTTTCAGCAGTAATTCAACTTTTTCAGTACTTCTGTGGGCCTGTGCTCTACAGAAAAGCAAGCAGCTACTTCTGTTACTCTCCCAAACCTGATCTTGCACTGGCTGAAACCACCTGTGAAACCAAACACAACCCACATACCCTTTAAACAGGGACTCTCAGGAGTGCTGCAGTGTTAAGCACAAAGGATTAAGCAGTTCTGGCTTAGTCCAGTACAGAACACAGCAAAGCACAAAGCCCAGCTTCCTAAACTTGTGTCTTATATTCTGTGTATTTGAGCATCTTTTTTCTTCCCACACAGGGAAAAAATGCCCAGCCTACAATGAAACATGTCACTCCTTAAGCAAAGTGCCTCAGGAAACAGCACTGGAGCACAGAGAAGCTTTGGGGAAAGGTCTCAGGCAAAAGACAACAGCAGCTTTAGGGGTTCTTCCACTCCATCACACTCAGTAGGGAACAGGAAAGTAACTGGGTCTCAGGATAACATTTATGTAAGCATTTGGTTTCTGGCTTCTAATTATGGGTGCAATTCTTTAAGAGTGTGGCTGTGCCATGTAGCACCCTAGGGGCAGGGGCACAGTCCCATCCTGCCCTCTCAGGGAGATACCAACAGAGTTCAAAGACGAAAGCTCCAGGGATTGCATGGCATGGCTGGTCTTAGTACAAAATTTCCAGTAAGACATTTGAGACCCTCAGTGACTGGCAGGCTGGAAAGGCAAGACATAGTTGGTAACAGAAAACTTGCACACAAGCCTATTTTCATTTTTCTTCCCTAGATTTTTAAAATTTTTTTTAAAAAAGTAACATATGACTATTTAAATAAAATACGGCCCTTTTCATGTTAAATCCTTACAGCCTTTTGGGAACTCACCACAGCAGAAAGGTTAGGCACATCCATCTCAAACACTGTGGAGGACTCCATATCCTGGCTTTCCAAAATGGTCCCTAAGGCTCGCTTCTTCCTGCAGGCTCCCATACAGGTTACACAGCCACTACTCCCTACACTGGGATCCCCTAGAGCTGGTCACAGGACAGAATCTTCACCTTCCAGTTGCAAAGCAGTCACATGTTGCCCACACCTCCTCTTGCCAAATCCTGTTAGCGCAAGACCAGCTGATGTTGCTCCAGGCTGGCGTCCACAAGCATTGTAACATGTACAATAGAAGTTGCTTTCCCCAGAATTCCCCAGACAATATGCTGGCAACACAAGATGCTGCTGAAGAGATGCAGCTGTTGTGTTAGCAACTTGGTGCAGAAAAAAGTTCAGATCCAGAACACCAGCAAGGCAATAAAAGGCCAAAACCAAACACTGTCCTGTTTAAAAGTCCTCTCCCCGCAGAATAACCAGGCTTCAAGGAACCTGACATCTGGGAAAGCAACATCTGTAACAGCTATCATTATCAAGAAGGGTTACCACACCACAATAGTATTTTCAATTGTGTCATTACACCATGATAAATGCTTTTTTGAGAAATCATTTACAAAATTCGTCTCCAACACTAGACAAAAGCATTCCAGCGCACTGTTACTATAATTATTATCCATTGCTTAACCATTGCTTAATTACAGCAAGTCTTATACACTTCCTTATATACACACCTGTAAGGGAAACAGGAAAAAATAAGAATATTTTATCCAGATTAAGAGTCTACGCATCCTTCCTCTGTGATTAGGAAAATAAAATAAATCATGAACACATGTACGTGCACACGTGCAAGTAGATGATTTGGAAAAATTTTATATTTCTCATCAATCAGAGCTAAACTCACTCCATTTGAAGTTCAACTGCTCTTAGCTTGAGCCAAAAAGCCAAGTATTAGAGGCATTTTCTTTTGCTAGACTCAAGTCAAGTTTTTCCAGCTTTTTAGCATCCTCATTTTTTCTCAATACGCCTAAGTTCTCCAATTCCAATAGACTCTGGTGATTCAAGTAATCAACAATTTAGGACAGCAATGTTCTCTTGTGAAATCAAGTACATGAGATGCTTCAGACAAAGTCTGCATAAATGTGTGGCATTACACATCACTTTAAAAGACTATTAATATGATTGTAATCTGCTAATCTGGTCTCACATCTTACATGTGTGTCAACTTTAGGAGAAGCATCAAGGGAATAATATCAGTTGGAACTGATATATGCTGGAGTTAAACTGTCATACTGGGAAAAAAAAATCTTCCAAATGCATTGTTTCAGCTCTCTTAATTTTGCTTCTTAATTATGTTTGTATCTACCCAGAGGGGCATCGTGAGCATAAATTTCTCTAACACATTGCTTTGACTATATCCAGCTATTCCCCCTTCCCATGGGCAATCAGTCTACCTGCACTCCCTTCTAAGGGCCCTCAAGTCTAGCACAATATTGACTTCCACATTTCTAAGTGCATTATTAAATCCTGCCCCAAAAGTTTGTGGTCACAGTCTTCAACCAGCCATTAGTGACATTATAAAGCAAGTGCTTCTGTTTTCTCTCCCTCAGAGAAGATGGAAACATACCAAAAACATCTACAAAACTCTCTGGTTATCCTCCAAATCATTCCTTTCCTGCCAAGCACGGAGAAGCTCAGCAGCAAAGCAGCAGGTGAGCCAAAACCATTGTTCATCCTGACAGCCACCACAGTCTGCTTCCTTCACTCCTCAGGCTGTTTGTCATGTTTCTCTGGCCTTAAACAGAGAACTCTTTTTAACCTGGAATCATCCTGTTTAAGACATCTAAACTCTTGAGACCACTTTCAAAACCTACAGACGTAACTACATTATAAATTAATAACTTCAGAAAACAAACTTCTGTATGTCCACTGTAACACTTCTCTGTCAAAAAATCCCAAGAGGTTTCTGAACTGTCAATTATAATAATAGTAATAAAAAAAAGACTACAGCTTCTCTAACTCCCACAAAATACAGTGCTCTAAAAAGAGGATGCATCATCTCAGACAACCTCTGAGAGGAATCTTTATTTAATAACCAAATGGAGCCAAAATCTTGGGGCCCCCAGAGTAGTGTGGAAAGGGCACTTCTCCCTACACACGAGTGCTCTGGCATAGGCAGTTAACACTAAGGCTCACAGATGCAAATTCAGCCCGCAAAATTAGCACTTTTGGAGGGATGGTAAGAAGAAAAGAGGGAGTTTGCTTTATTTTCTGCTAGGTTAGTGACCTAAATCAGCTTATCAAGAAGTTATGGTTAGGGCAAGGACATGGTATGGATCAGATGAATTCTGCCTCCGAAGACTATAATCAAATGTCTTTGTAATTCTTGTCTGTTTTAGGCTGCCTGAGAAGTTATTCCTTAAAAAAATTTGGAATGCATTAGAACAGGCAGAATGTTTATTATACTGAATGTCAAGCACTGGAACTAATACATAGATTATTCCCCCCTCCTTTGCCCTCTCTGGTGACAAAGTCTAGAACTGGACTTAGCATTTTGTGGAATTAAAACTTCTGCTTTGTGTCACCAAATATATCAAAACAGCATGAGGGTTTTAGTTTCTTTTTCAAATCTAGAAGTTTAAACAAATACATACTTTTTGCTAAGCTGAATTGTGAAAAGTATGAAACAGTATGGACAGACTACAAATAATCAAAGTTATTATTAATTTTGTAAACAAGAGACTTGATAGAAAGCAGAGTATCAGGAAAACAAAGTAAGTTGACCTTTATAAATCAGCACATTAAAATAATAGAAAAGCTCTGCATATGTTTAGTACCTCATTTCATAATCAACTTTCTTACACAGTATTCAACAAGTAGAGGGAAGGAAAAACACAACTAACATCAAAAAGACAGTCTGGAGCACTTTTGACCAGGTAATTCTAACACTGTAAAATAAGTGGGATGGGAAATGAACTGCGAACATCCCTTCCAGCTGTAACAACTGATATAGCGAGAAGAGATTCTGACTGGTTTTATCTTCAAATTTATCATGGACACATTGGACAGAAAAAGTTACGGTATGGTGGACCAGAGGTGGCTTATGTCTTGGAAAGGACCTTTCACAGAGGTAGAACATGACAAATAAAGTGAACTCATATGAAACATCATTATCTAGCAAGACTGAAAGACTGAAAAGCAAACTATTAACCAACTGAAGCGATACTCTCTCTTTGTACCTTAGAAACAAAAGCCAGCCACATTGAAACACAGAATTTTCTATCTTTCAGTCCCATGTGTAGGAGAGAATTCCTATGACAACTTGAATTCATTCAAAACAGTGACTTCCCACTAACGGTGATGATGAATTAAAAATTAGAAAGACCTACCTTCAGAAGCTGCTTTCTATGTATTATGTGGACTCTAAACTGGTATCACAACAGAAGCTGGAGATCAGAGCAAGTTGGGAAAACTGAAGACTCACTGTGAGAGTATCTGCTCTGAGTAATACTTGCGCAGAAAAAAATATTTAAGGGAGGAGGAAAGAGCTAGATTAGCATGGGAGGGGATAACCTGCTGTTTCAAACAATAGGAAGCTGTTAAAACAAAAAAACAGGGGCCTCCCTAAGCACAGGAAAGTCTCATTCGAAAAGCATTGCCCCCACTGCCACCTACCAGGCAGGCAGCTCTGACAACAGAGATAAGGCATGGGGCCCAGCCCGGCTTGCCAACAACTCCCCTCGGACACAGGGGGCAAGGAGGAGGAAGGTTTTCCGAAACCTTTTATAAAAGATCAGACTAGGGGCAAAGGAGGGGGAGACAGGGCTGCAAGGGGTGACTTCATTTTACAGCAGCAGCCTGCCTGTGCAAGTCAAAGCTCCCCTCAGTGTGACAAGTGAACTGGAGAGGCTCCTGCAGACTCTGCAGTTAAATGTCAAGGATTGTTTTCTCATAGGCGAAATTGATAACCAGGAGCAACATGTCACCATAAAACAGAAAAAATGGAAAGGACTCAAAAGAAGGCTTCAGTTTTGATTCCTCAGTTTACAACCCTGCAGTTGCAATACAGACTTAAAAGCAGTTTTTCAAAGAACAATTATTGCAGGACACTTCCTGGAACCATCCCGTGTTCAAAGCCAGATCACGGAAAACAAGAAGTTTGTACGGAAAAACGGCTTCCTATCTCAAAAACCTCCCATAGGCTCAGCAGTAGCCTTACTACATGATTACTCCCAGACACTCCTAGAATACAGCTCCAGGACACGGCTGCCATCTGCATTCAGCATCAATTTGTTCTTTTAACATGGTCACGTTTAGAGCACAGACAGGGAGACTTACTGTACATCCAAGACCAAAATAGCTGTAAAGAAAACTTTGGTTATGTTAAAAAAAAAAACAACCAAACCAAGGCACACCATTGTCTTGCTGTCCTAGCACAATATAATGCTAAGAGAATCAGATTGAAACATAATAATTCTTTGGACCATACAAGGAATTGAAGATACTATCCCCACCGGGACCATTTACCTAATAGAAGCAAACAATGCAAAAAGGAAGCATTTGGAATACAATTAAACTGGTTTGCCTTAAGAACAATTTAGTCTTGCAGCATAGAAGGGGCTGAGCCAAGTTTTAACTATGTCTTTCCATAATGATAGACTTCTGGAGAGACAAAAATAGGAGAACAAGAAGGGAAAAAATATAGCAAAGGCACAATACTCTAAGCAGTTTTACCTGATGTTTTAGCTTTGTAGAAGCATCTACACAGGTTTGGTTTTTTTTTAAAGATTCAGTGTGAGCAAATTTCAAGTAAAGTAATTTTCTAAAGTGCACTGACAGTGCCATAATTGTGAATAAAAAACAGTCCAATGCTCAGTAATAATGCTAGGCTCAAAACCTCCTCCATAGCTGTTCGTGGTTAAAGCAACATTTAAAACTCTGTAGCACTCTTTCCTCAAACAGCTTGTTTCAAGGAAGCCAAATCACTTAAAAACGTAGTTTGCAACACCAACACAGACTTTTTCCCGGCAAAAGCAATATGCCAAACCTCATTTTTAGCATACAGAGTGACCAAGTTTCCCTGGTGTCTCACACTATTACTTAGATCTGCATGTTTACTCTCAAATATCTGTAGAATTATACCAAGAGGTAACAAGTCCGTTTGTTCAAGTGGCATTATTTCCACAACACAATGACCCGAGGCTGGTAAGCACCCTTGAGAGAAAGCACTGGTCTCCACACTCCTTTAGTCCTCCTCCGTCCAAAGGACAAAGCATTTCTTCCCTCCTCAGGCACAAAGACCACACACATCCCCCATGACTCCACTTCCTTGCTGAGGTGATGCAGGCTAATGCTCACAAAAGGGCAGTAGTATCTAAATCAGTAACATCAAGAGTTTTGTGGCACTGATGTTTGCAAATTCCTGCTTGCTTCAGCCTCAGTTCCCATAATTTTAGAACTCTTTTTCAGCTTTTTGATAAAGTGCTTGAGTGTCCACACACAGTTGAGTAACTGCTAGAAACATGGACTGAATTGTGAACATTTTCAAACACCTGCTTTGACATCATTTTGCACAGTCCCTCAGCACATGGATAGTGGAGACTATCAGTTACCTGTCTAAAACAGTAAGTTCTTCAATACTTCAGTGCATGAAGAAAGCATGAAAATTATTTCTAAATGCTCTCTTGAAAGCAAAATCAGTTCTGCTTCCATCACACCTAAAATGAAAACTTTACAGAATCATACAGCAGGACAAATCATACAGCAAAGGACAAATAAGTGTTTTACTACTAAAACAAATTCTTCTGCAACAGAGACATAGAAAATCAGAGTTGACTCTGTGCTGATAAGGGTCAGACAGTTCAAACAGCAAGCAGGGCTCCATGCCTTGAACACAAGCAGGGGGACATGTCCCCAGCTGAAGAACAACAGCACTACTGCACTCACAAAGGAGAGCTTTGCCAAACATACCAGCTAAGAATCTGACTCACTGCCACCGAACTGAGAAAGAATTCAGAGCAATTGCCACATTTCTGCACAGAACAGGAAGAAAAAGGGGGGAAAATAATTTCAACTCCTCTAACATTTCATCTAATTAGGACAGCACAGCAACCCTCAAACTGTTCTGGTCAAGACCACAGCCCCTAGGGCAACTGGAACAGCAATGCTAGCAATTATACAGCCCTGCACACAGCTACCTCAGACACAAATGAGGCAGGAAAACCAGGCAAAGTAAACCAACAGAGACAAGCCTGAAATCTCTCTCTCTGCATTCCTTGCTTTTTTGCTTTGGTTCAGACATAGCAATCTGAAGCAAATGTATTTGCAAATAACCCCATCTATTAGAAGCATGCATGACAACAGCAAGATAAAGAGAGATAGCCAAGAAAAATGACAAAAGCATAAGTTTAAAAAAATCTGAAGAAACAAAGTATAGATGACAGAGCTGAAACAACCATTCTCTTAAGACTGAAAAGAGTTCTTTTCCAAATGTCTGCAGTCATATGATTTTGGCTTCATTCTGCTTTTGCAGATCTTTTAGCTTCCTACCTAGCAAAGGCTATGTTAGCCCTTCCCTTCACCTTCGTATAATTATCCACCACAGCACTCCCACTCATAGAGCTGTAAATGTCAGCACACTTAGTACAGTTTAAATATCATAAGTTTGTCTACATGGAGAAGTTTGTCAGGAATAAATGCTACATGGTAATGATGGAGGAAGTCAGTTGCAGAAGTTCCTACCCACCTTTCACAGATCAGTTTTTACTATTCTTATCTGATGCTCTGTTCTGCAAGTGGCATCAATGTAGGACCACAATACAAAATGCCTCATGAAAATAATGTGGGTTGAAAACAACCAGGAAATACAAGTATGAAGTGGGCTACTTTTATAATTTCCATTATTCAGAACGCAGAGCAGTCCTGCAGCACGCACTTGTAACTGGCACAACATAGACCAGCAAACTACAGAGGAGTACAAGAGCAGAGAAACAGGACTTAAAACAGCTTCTTTATGAGCTTTGCCACCAAAGCCAAGACACCATGTAGATGTGCTAGCCAATCCACTGATTTCTAGCACAGGTAGGTTTTATGATACAGCTGTGCCAAGCTGACAGCTGTTACCAGGGTGGATCTGTTCACCATCATGTGCCCCTTCCGCTCCCCTTGTGCTAACACTGCTAAGTTTGCAAAATGACGTATAACAGGGAGGCAAAAAAACAGTTGGCAAAAAGCAACTCTACCAATGGTAATTTTATTTTTTCATTAGCTTTCTCACTCATAAACAAGAAAGTACGCTGGGTGAACAATGATTCTTGACAGTGGCCTGAAGTTAGATCCTCCTACCCAAATAATAAAGCTGCCCCTCCATCTGCAGTCAGATGGCTGTGCAGCAATTGGGAACAGACTGAAGGTGCAGTTTCATTTAACTGAGGGAAACAGCAGACTGTGTCAATCTGTGTACTTTCCCTAGCACTGCATTGAGCTGCGAGCCACTTGCAGGAGATAGTTCAACCAAGAGCTGAACAGGGAAAGAGCAGGAACACCCAGTCAAGACCCAGCCACCTGCCCTGCCCTATCCTTAAGCAGCCACAGTGAAGCTGTACTCCAGGAAAGATCAGTTCGAAACAACTGTTGCAAATTCAACTCCCTGGTTAAACTTTTCTAGCCTCTTTCTTTTAAGTACATTCTTGTAGGACAGTAGTTTTTTACACAGAGAATCCCTTCCCTGGACTTTTAAGAAGTCTGAAAATAGATGTTTGCCCTCTTCACTGAAAATCTCTGAGGTCAAAAAAGTTAATTCTGTGGATAGAAAGCAGTGACCATCAACAGTTTCTTTTCTGGGGTCTGAGGAGGGTGAAGAAGGGTTAGGAAAGAGAAGCTCATATTCCCACATCAGCAGTGCAGTGAAGAGGATCAGAAAAAAGCCAATTGAAAAAAAAAATCTAACAACAGTCTAACTTTTGGGCAATGTGTTCAAACATATTGGACATATACATATGCTGTACTCAGCTGACCTTTTCTTTTCCAAATGGCATGACAACTGTTTAAATAAGGTCTGGGGAGTGGGGAGGCATAGCAAAATCTTGCTGTTACTTCATCAACATATCTTTAGTATCAAATGGACTCATATTAAAAAAAAAAAAAAATCCATTCTGTTTTCTCTTACCATCCAAGTTACTGTTTTTATTAAAGTCAGGCAGCCTAGAGCTACTCAAATTGCTTGTAAATTGCAAGATGAGCAAAAACCCTTTTTTACCTTTTCTCAAATAAAAGAATAACCAAATCCAGCATAGTGCTGTTTTGGAAGTTACTAAAAGAGAATCAGAAATATTTTTTCAAGACTATTCAGACATTGACTAACATGAGGACAGCGTTTTTACGCCCCCACTTTTCTTCAGTCTTCCAACTGCTCATTCTCATTCTTATGCAACCCTTCAACATGGCAACACAACAACCTGGTCAGAGTAAACAGCAGCCAGGTGGAAAGACAGGCCAGGGTAGTTTGAAGTCAGATCTGTTCCTCAATGTTCCCTACATAGCCTCCACAAGCATTTTTTGTGTGGAGTGACTTGGGGTGCTAGTACTGGTTAAATCACTTTAGACTACATCTGTTCAAATAAAATCCAAACTAGATTAAAAACATGATTGGGAGCAACGAAGTGGAAATGATTCCTTCATAGGTGCAGTCCTCGTTATCAAGAGTACTATTGTCATAACTCCATTCCCAACCTTATATTTGACAAACTAATCTGGCTCATTTATAATTTTGAGAGCAAAAATTTGGTATATACACTCAATATTTTCCATTTAATTGATAAAAGCTATTTTATTTCTTATGTGTATGTGCTACAAGGCAGAGCACTCCTCATCGAAACCAGTCGTTCTTTTGGCAGATGATTCAGACAAACAAAAAATACTGGGAGAAAAACAAAGGTGCTAATACCCTGAGCACATTGCCTATTAATGTATCCTGCTAGCAATTTGGCTTTCTACATCTAGGAACTCTTAAGAGTGACTCAAACTAGTTTTACCTGCAGCACTGGGAAGTCTCCAGACAACAAAAGCCAGGGTTTAAAAGTTACCAAAGACAAGCAACAATCTAAATACCACAGAGGTAACACCACAAATACCACAAATAACTGCACTTCTTGTTTCTAGTACCCTCCTAAATCCACCACAAAAACAAGAAAAGCAATTGTATTGCATACTTACTCCCAGTGACTGCCAAACACAGTGCACTGCATTTAAACCATCCTGCTTTTTGTAACTTCCACCTCAGAGAGTGGACACAAGCCAAAAGAATGTTTTATAAATATCCTATCAGAAACAGAGGGCAAAAGGTCTTCTTGACTGCAAGTAAACCACCAGGTTACAGATGCCTGTTAATCAAGCAAAGCACTAAATTGAATTTCTTGGTCAAAGCATGAGCACATTCTTTGAGTGACTGTGATACCATGCTGTGTCCAAAGCCAAAGACAAGTCTCCCACCACCTCTGCAAACGGGAAAGATACACACACAGAGTTTTATGCCTTAAGACGCATGGTACAAAATCATTTTCCTGTAGAAAAAGGCACTTCCTGAGGTATGAATATGATCTCAAGGTATTGAGGAATTATAGTTTGACTAAGTTAGGAATCAGGAAACAACTTTTCCACATAAAGCACACATGGTACAGAACCAGCATAACTGGAGTGATAGATCTGTATCCCCTTTTCCAACACTCATCAAAAACTTACATAATTTTGTGACCCTAAATTACAGCACACAATCTGCAAATCTGTGGTCCTTGAAAAAAGGCTTGCAAGAAGTCCTGAGAAAGAAAATTGTGCAAGTTCATTTCACCTGCCTGCATCAAATAAACACAATGCTTTTCACCCTCTTATCTGACATAAAAATATGACAGGTTGAAGGTGCAAGATTTACTTTGGAGACTAACTTTCACTTCATTTTGGAAACCCAAGTGAAAGTAAGATTGGCTGTATTATTTTACTTTTGTATCACTTAATTTAACAAAAAAAAAATACCACAAAGCATAGTAATAGAGAAGGTAATGATACTCATAAAATATTCTCTTACACACTTTCACATTCTGCACTAATTATTTCTATTCTGCTTAATTTTTGTCCTATGACTGAACCTTGGCAGACTGATAGGCAGCCAGGATGTATATACAGCATGGAACTCCCAAGAGCATTTAAAATCCATGCCACAATACTGAAGAGCTGAGAGCAAAAGTCAATGCCAGAAGTGATTCCAGGAATCCTCCCAATCTCTATGGGGGAAATCATATTTAAAACAAACTTTTATTTGCAATTCATAAAACTAAGTCGTCTATGAAAATGTGCCATTAGAAAGAAGAGGGGAGGTAACAGCAATTCTTGAATCAGCTTTCTTTTCACTTTGAAATATTTTCAAATACTTTCATTAGAATAGCCATTATTTCTTAGAATTTCATGCACCTACAAAAGCTGTTGCAGATGCTTACAATTCAGTAACTTTTTCATCAGTAAACACAATCACACCTTATGATGGTCATTGTTAACCTCAAAGCTAGTAAAATTAAAGTGTCTTAAGATGCTAAATATGAACAAGAAGGGTAAGAAATAGATGATGACATCCAAAAGAAAAGGGTAAGCCACTAGCCAAAAATCTATGGAAAGTCACATCTGTCACAGTAATAGGTGCTGTAATGAAAAAAATATACTTAAAAGTTAAAGAGCTTTTCAGGTAGCAAAGTAATTGACCAGATTTCACCTTGTGGACTAATCCTGCTATGCCCTGGATTACCTACTTGTTCTGGTGTTACCTACTTAGCCCAGTGTCCTAATGCTGGAACACCCCACTGGACTGCAAACCTGCTTCTGACAAAACACTCATTCTCTCTGCATAAATATGGGAGAGAAAAAAAATAAAGAAAAAAGGGTAGTAAACACTAGCATAATGTGGCATTCACTCATTCACTCTCCCTGAGGTGTGAGGCACGCATGAAGAACAAATATACATTTATATGCCTGAAGACTCCACTGCTCTTAAAGCAGGGCAGATTAACACACTTCATCCCTCCTAAAAGCCCACTGTTAATGTGTCATTTGGGATGATGCATTTGCCAGGGCAAAGGCCATCAGGGCTGATCTATCTGTGCAGGATGCCCACCGCAAAGACCAATACAAAATACCAAGGAGTATATGAACATCAGCAGCTAAATTTACAGAGAAAAAACACCACCCATTGCATACTGATTAGACTGAAATGCTATCAAGGCAAGAGAAAAAAAGAAACCTGCAGAATGATGGATTCAGAGGTGTGCATTCAAAACCAAAAACAGCACATCTCTAAACATATACATACATCCATACAAGTATTTTTGTTCATTTAAACAAAGACTTACTCCAGAACCCTGCTCTGCAGATTAGAAAAGACTAAATCTACTTTGGAATTCAATGCAAAAAATTAGATGTGGTATAGATGGGCATTTACAAATGCGGACTTCAAAGGGAAGTGTTAGACTACATTTTTAGCATAAGAATGCCCAAGAGACTTTTCTTTAGTCTAAAGAGCCAAAGCCTGCTAATGCCATGCTTTACTCGGTCACATCCTTCTGCTACCCAAAAAATTACAGAGCTCCTCCTGGCCAACTTTAATCTTCACATGATGATTCCCCTTTTTCCTTATTTCTGCCAAATTTAACTTTCCGGTGAAAAGTGAACATACTAGCCAGAAATTAGAACTACAAATATAGAAGTCTATTTATCACGAAGATTAAATGAATGTTCAAAGCAAGGTTTCAATACCTCCCCTTGCCTCAAAAAGAAAAAAATCCTAACCAACCAACAAAAAACACAAAACCAAAAGCCCCAACCAAAGCCACAAGCAATCCTTTGCCTTTCTGCTCCAGAACCAGCAGACAATTCCTGTGCATACAAATATTTAGGCGGTGTAAATTCCACACGGGCTTACACATTCCCACCACACTGGCAAAAGGTCCAGTCTCTTTTCCATACAGATGGGACATAATCCTCCATCGGCAAGGGAGAAAAAGCCGCTCTAAAACATCTGACATCCCTCCTCTAGAGCAAACCTGAGCGTTGGGAATTGCTATGATTTACCCAAGGATAAAGAGTTAAATTTAGTGCAGCACTGTCAAGGACAGCAGGTACACAGCACAATTCATCACCATGGAAAACAGCATCAACTACGGCAGTATCTGCCGTTCACTTACTATCTAAGCAACAGTTTAAACAAGTAAATACAAATGAAATATACAACATGACAGCTGGCTGTATTACCAAAGAAAAAAAACCAAAACCAATTAAGTTTGCAAATAATTAAACCCCCTGCACACAGCACATTTTGCCCGTCTAGCCTGCTGAAGGAGAAAACCTTTCATGTGCTTATACGGCAGGCAGCCCCACATGAAACAAGCCGACACCTGCTGCAGGGGCCCCGCACCGAGACGCCTCCGGTTCCCGCGGCTCGCGGCTCCCGCCGTGTCCCGGCCCGCGCGGCCCCGCGCGCTCTCCGCCGCCCCGCGCACGTGCGCAGCAGCCGCCGCCCCGTCCCGCGGCGCGGGCAGCGCGAGCGGGAGCCGCGGCCCCGCCCCATGACGTCATCGCTCCGGCCGCGCACCTGATCCCCGGCAGGTCGCGCCTTAAAGGGGCCGCTGCGGCCGCAGCCCCCGCGGGGAAGGCGGGCCGGCAGCGGCGAGGGCCGCGCTCGGGTAGCAGCCGCCTGCCCCCGCAGGGCAGCTGTGCCGCCCCACGCCTTTCTGCGCCTCTCGGCACCGCCAGAGACCCTTCAGCCGCGCCCTGCCCGCGGACGCCTGCAGCCCTCCTCCCCGGAATAAACTATGCCAGGGTGCTGATTATGTAAACAAATAATATGGGCAAGCAAATCGCTCACCTGGAGGATTTTAGCAAAGCACTTTGAATCCTTGCCCATTGTTTCCACAGCTCTTTTTAAGATGCCGCCGTGGCCATAGTAGGATGTGCCTCTCTGATAACTCCCACCCAAGAATCCGAACGGCTCCAGTTTTTAAGAACTTGAGGGCCACAGCTTTCCTCTTTTACACCAGAACCACAATGTCAGCCTGCCCATTGGTAAAGGACAGCTCGACCATTCTCAGCATCATGCTCAGAACCAGACACCGAAAAAGAACTGCTGTATTTCTGCCAGAAGAAACCAGCCGACGTAACGTGGCACAAAAACTGATAACCACTTGGTTATCATCAACAAACAAGACACACTCAAAATGCAATTGGGCCAAATCAGCCATCACTATCCTCTTCCCTAATCAAAATCAATTGTCCTCTTACCCTGCTCAGTGATCCTCTCTACCAAGGAAATGTGCTGGAGGACAAGAGACCTTTAAATCAGTATCTGCATCACTTCAGCTCCAGACAGGCAAATAACAAGAAATGGGGAAGAGAGGATAATGAAATGGAAGCTACAAATACTAAAAGTTCCTATTCAAAAAGTAAAATTGAACAGAAACATGGCAGTTTCTATATCGTCATCCTATTTATTTCTACCTACATCTATCTATTTGTATCCTGTTTATATCTAATCCATACAGAAAAATACTATTCTTACATATCCAGGCATGAAAATACATCACTCTCACATAACCCTAAAAGAGGCTGCTGGGAATTCTCAAGGCCCAGGTACTTTTTAAATTCTCTCACTACTGTTATCAGCCATCAGTCTAGACAGACTACCAGGATTAACCTTCATGTCTTCCAGCTTTCAGGGCAACTTCATGCAAATGAATTCATCTCTGTCTGCTCCAATTCCTCATCTGTAAAATGGACAAATGACACTTACTAACCTAATTCTCACGCACACTCACAGGGATAGTTCCTCCTTTTGGATATCAAACATGAAGTAATAATAGAGCACAGCGTCACTCATTGTCCAACTAGCATCAAAATGCTTTTTCCAAATAATTATTGGATTCCGCAAAAGTCACCCTTTTTCTTTGTTTCTATGCATTGGTTCTGCCAATCAGTTATACCAGCACTCATCAAAAACAATGTTGGCCATTGGAAGTGCAGCATTCAGAAAAGAGGAGAGACAGAATTCTGCTATGCATATGGGCACAGGCTGAATTGTACTTTAACACAATATATTATAACCTCATACATAAGCTTTTGCTTCTTGCTTTGTTAATGAGGAGATACCATAAATATACTGTAATCAAATACTTCCATTCCATTCAACTCTTGTTTTCCCATGTAGAGATTACAGCTTCCCCCGTCCTGTGACATTTGTAGGCATCCAGATGTCCAAAATCATTTTCTTTATGTTTTCCCCCCTCATTTCCCTGAGTACTTTTAAAATCTGCGTTTCTGCTTTAGTGAGCTTAGTTGCCTAAGATTACTATACTAAATAATCCAGACTATGTTCCAGAAAACGATGAATGTGATACGGCATGTTTTCCAAAATAGAATTTCACTTTCATACTAATCTCAGATTGCATGTGTATAGAAGTTACACAATCTTATTTTATTTAGGTACTTTAAAAAAAAAAGTAAATGCTTAATGCTTCTAGAATGAAGGAGCCTCATCCCCTCAGTTCCCCAGGCTATTATTTAAGCATGCAATTCTTTTTTGCGTTTTTAACGTTCATTCTAAGGTGAGAAAATATGCAGAACAATCAAAACAGGCATACTACACTACAATTTAAAAACTCCACTTATTATCAAAAGCTGAGTTGCCAGTTCATTAGTGCTTGTTTCAATTCAGCACCTCATTTACTAAAATTTTAGTGGCAAGCATGTAGTGGGATTTTATTTAAAAGTATATTAAGAACAGACTATCTTAATTATTGATTAACAAAAAATGTGGAATTTAAATACACTCAAATACACTTTTCCCTAAATAAAAGCAGTTTTACTCAGTTTAAAATTATTTTAAAAAATAATCCCTTGTTTCATTGTTATTCATCCTGTTTGGTGTCTTTTTGATCACTGAGCTCCCACCCTTGGAGAGAGGACTGAGCAACTTCAATTGGAGCCTGGAAGTCAGCTCTTCACAGCTGACAGATTGACTATTGTCTGTGACATGTTTGCAGTGCTATTGCTTATGCACACTATTGTGCTGCCTTCCTGTTGCCCTCCCCTAGAACTACTAAATTAAACCAACATATTTACACATATTACCATCCAACACAGCTATCCCATTAACAGTGTTGAATAAGCAAGAGTTAATAAGTAAAATTACAACTCAGTTCTGTCTTGTACAGTGAAATCATGGCAAAAATCACTACTGAACTTTATGTATGGAACACTGGATTTGTATCCACATTTTAGTAGCTTAAACAAATTTAATGCACTTTTAGTCCTCTAAATAAATTGATGTCACTTAGGAGCACTTAGCTACTAGGTTTCTAATGTAACATTAACTTCCATTTACTTATGTTGCAAGATAATTCAAACTCCACTACAGTGAAAGGAGCTGCAGTCCTTTCCCTAAATTTCAAGTTTGGATTGTAATTCTGCTAACAGATTCTTCATAACACCACACTTTATGCTTAGAAATAAAGCCTCTATTATGCATTTTTATGTTAGTGTAAAAAGAGACAGACAAAAACTAGGTACTATAGCATCCAATAGCCTAATCCAGCGTTCTTCCTGTATAAAATAAAGCAAAGCAAAAGAAATTTTTGTTGGTCCATAGTTAATCATCTTCATTAATTCAAGCACAGAAAATACAACACTATGCAGCATAAACAGTAAGTAAGACAGGTCTGTGCTTCCTCAGTAGATTTGCAAATGTAGCTAAACAAGGAACTCCAGTTTCAGAAATCTAAATTATTTAAGGCATGTACATTCCAGGTCTAAGAAAAAATAAAGCCATGGACTTTCTGATCTACCTATGGCTTTCAAAAACAAAAGGTAAGATACAACATGAAATTATCCATTGACGAGCAGCCAGTTGCTGCAGTAAATTTCATTCCAACCACATAAGGGAAAAGCAGCTCTAGTGTCCTAACCTCGGGCGCTGGCATGAGCTCAGCTCCCAGCTCAGCAGCGTCACAGCACTCCCAAACTCCAGGCCTTCTTAAGTACACCATTTGAATCACACCAAATGCTGGTTTGGCCTCCTACACCCAGTACTTAGAGCTGATTGATGAGGCTGCAACATCCTGCAAGTTCTATACTACAGCATCTCTATTATACATTCCTCCTACGTAGCAGTCTTACCCTCCAGTTCCAGATGTTACTGGCATTCTCTCCGAGACTTAGTATTTGAGGCATATATTTCAAAGATTATTTTATCACTGAGTATACATGGACAATAAATGTCTTACTTTGCACTCCACTACAGTAAGGGTCCTCCTATTTATTCCTAATATCTATATCACCTACTACATTCATACAGCTAACTCTACATTTTTCACTTTAAAGCAGGAGCTTCTGGTTAAAAATAATACCATTAAAATATGGCCAAAGCTTGAAAAAGCACCAACCTGTGGGTTTTACACACAGATTTGTCTGGACGTTTGGAGGCTAATTGCCAATAGTTAAATAATTAATGTCAACAGTAACTTTTCTTGAAGATAATATGAACATAAACATTAATCTAGGAAAGGTTCATGATGCAGGAAAAATAATAGAATTTACAGCATTTAGCCCAAATTCTCTATGTGATGGAGAAGCAAAACAGTAGTAGCAGAGGAGAGAAACAGGAGTTCAAATTATCTCATCAAAACCAAAACAAATATTTTCAAGTCACCCTGATCCTTTCTGTAGTATGCAAAAGCCTCCACAAGCTCTAGAGTGTCTCCCTGCAGGATGCTGGACTCCTAATGCTTCCATATCAGACATCTGCCCTGTGTTTAAACACTGCCCATGGGAGAAAGGAAGGGAAATATTAGGCAAAATCATAGATTGAAAGCAGCTTTTAGTAAGCTATTAGAGAGAAGGAATACTGAAACGACGGAATTTCCTTCACATGTACTTAAACAAAAAGCACTTAAAATGCCTGGAGCTGTGACAAATTCCATTCCCTGTGCAAAATTCAGGTTTGGCTGGCTACACCATACCCAGGCTGTTGGCTTTGACTCACAAAATCTCTCTGAGCAAACAGAAACTAAAAATGCTAAGTAAGGTAATTTCCAACTGCAATGATTAAAGACACGTATTCTAGGGTATAACAATGCAAATAGAGACTCAAGTACACTAACAACATATGTTACACCCTCAGGTAACTGAAGATTGTATTCATTTCTTAATGGAGAAATAGACAATGGAAACTGGGAAAGATTTTTATAAACAAAACAATTATCAACAGTACACTCCTTGTTTTCATATGCTAATAATATGTCCTGTAGCCAGAGTGCTGGAGAAACAACTGAAATCATTATGAAAATTAGAAAGAAATAAAAGCTAACTACTAGCAGGCTTGCTAAGGGCCCCCGAAAAGGAAAAAAAGAGCTGAAAATCTTGTGTGGTACAACTCTTACTTGCATAGTGAGATATCAACAAGAAAAAGATGAGGCCACGAGTTAGAGAATGTTAGAATTCAAAGGACTGGCAATATGGAGACTGACTGCATCACCATTTTGTCCAGTGGTTACTGTCTCAGGGTAAATTGTCTCCATGTACAAAGTGCTCATTTTTTATTCAGTAACATTTCCAAAAGTCTATATGTACTGTTCATCAGTCTTAAAATGATGTTTTTGTTCAAAAACCAGCTAAATAAAATTCTTTAGGAGAAAGAACAGTCAGGTATCTCAGCGATTGATCCTTTGTTCATAATGAGACCTAATCTATGTTTTTTGCAACATTTTAACAACACTCATCTTTCCCTTTTTCTCATGGATGGGCTTTATACCAAAAAACTTCCTACCGTCCTGAAATTGCCTACCACATACACACAAAATTATGCCTTCTGGTTCTCTTTTTGACACTTGCACATTCACTCCTTTCCCCAGTTCAGATTACTTGTCTTTCCAATTAGGCCTCATTTTCTAGACCTCAAATTATTTGATTACTCTTCTCCCAAACTCTGCTCAGGTGAGCTCTATTTCCTTAGGGCATTTGCCCTAGTGAGATGCTGCATTTCAACAGAGGACTTACTCAAGGAAAAAGAAAAAAGAAAAAAATATTGTTCTGTATCTTTTTATCTCTCCTGGTATACATCAGGAATTCTAGAGAATTATCATTTAATTATTTGTTCCCTACAGTCTAATTGTGTATTCATGGTTTCTTTTAGTGTGGAACTTCAATCTGTCGCTATTTATCTCCTAAGATTTTCTTACTTTTCTCAAAATAATTCTGTGCTCATATACTTGTGTCCTATGTGTATTTATATTTCCTCCAAGTTCTAGGAGCATTTTTAGTGTATCAATTTTGTAAGCATACTCTATTCTATCATCAAGGTCATTAACAAGAAGATTGAAATGAAGCAGAATGAGTACAGACCCAACAGACCGTGGCAGATCCACATTCAATACAACCATTTCATTCTGACAGATGATCATTAGTAACCACCTACCAGGCACAGTCATCCACCAAGTCTTGCTCCTACTCTACAAGAGTTTCTTTCAGGTCACATTTCTTCCCTTGTTTGCAATATTATATCAAGAAACATTGCCAAAGAACTCACTAACATGAAAAATACTAACAGTCACACTTTTCTTGTCAATTCACTGGCCTTACTGTCATGTTACAGAAGAAAATTAGAATGGCATGACTATTTACTCCTCCTAAATTCATCATGCTTGTCCCTTATGTTCCTGTTGTCTCCCTGAGACTTACACTTTCTGTAAGAATTTGTTCAAAATGTGGAAGATAAGAGAGAGGGAATTATACACCTTTCCTCTCTTTACATTTTCATGTGTTCCAGCATCTCAAAGGGCAGCCAGTTGTACTGAGATAGCTTCCATCACTTTATTTTTCCTTAACCAGTAAAAGGATGCATGTCATCAGGATCCAACCTAATAAATAACCTACCCAGTAGGTTCTGCATACTAAACAGTACGTGCTTTATTTCCTCCTTGTGCAAACTGCTCCTCATGTATAGTTATCTTCTGCTAGTGTTTTAAGGATATTTTCTTGCTCCTAGTCCATCTTACAAACCTGTGCTGCCTGTGAAACCCCCGCACTACAGAGCCATGGCTCTGTGGTTGCCAGGAGGACACTGTGGTGAGTGCAGGGCAGCCCCAGGCTGTGCTGCCCTATGGAAATGTCAAAGGGCAGGACATGGCCCTGCAGAGAAAGGGGTACTTCCCACTGAGGTGGCCATCCCTAGTACAATGCCAACACATGAGGGCTGCACTAAGACAGGAACAGATCCAGAGCTCTGCAATCCACTTAACCACACCAGCAAAGGGAGGCCAATTACCAGATCGTTCGCAGCACATTAGCGTTGCTCCTGTGTCCATGATGAAATCTGTCTCCACACCCAGCCGGGCAGATGGAGTGGGCTGGATGGGACACACACACACAGCACTTCGTTCACAAAATTCACGCATATACACTGAACAAGAGATTGCAGATAAAAAACAGGATTAAGCCTGACACAAATGATCTTGCAGATATGATGCCTCTCACAGTGCTGATGGCACAGCACATAAAGCCAACAAACCTCCTGTACATCCCTACATTGTTGTAGCATTACTTTTAAAACACTAGTAACTTGCTGTCCTTGCCCAAAATTAAACTGCACAATAATACCCTTATTATAGTACATGTGTACCTAGCAGTTTAAGATGTAAATGTTTGATTACATTATTTTACAAAGAACAGGAAGAAGAAAGTTTAAAATACGTGAATTAAAGATAAGTAATACCTATGTTTTCTTAAGTGTATTGTAGGTTATTCACCATGTACCCAAATTGTTTATTTCCTTTTCACAAGAATTATACAAAGATAACATAAAACTGAAAAGCTCTTCATTATCTTTTGTGTACACTATGCTCATAGCCTTCTAGCCCTTCCCTTCATTGAAGTTTAATCTTCCCAAAATATCAGAGACCGAAAGAAGTAAAATAGTGTAACACAACTGGAAATTAATAAAAATAGCTTGGATGCAAACGTATCTACAAAATTAATCAGTTCCCCTAAGATTATCCAAAATTCATCTGACACATTGTATAATTTTATGTCAATACTTCATAAAATAGCAGAGTAAAATATAACAAGTTCAGCACTAGAAGAAAAAGAACAAACATACTATTTGTGTAGATTAATGTAGTAGCTGTTGGGGTGTATCTGCATTTAATTAACAGTGCAAAAACTTATGTTTTTGAAGGGGGAAAAAATACCATTGCAGACATGACTGCTTTATGTCCCTCAGAAGGAAAAGGCTAAAACACTGATTTATCATGACTTAATAAGATACTGACCACCAGTTGAACTGCATTAACTGACTAATGCATTTCTAGTCCAATTACCCTGAGAAGCAAAACAAGTTAATATAAACCACTAGTGAATTAACTATATTAACTTAGTGAAATCTCAGACAATATAACAAAAGAAAATTTACATTGAAATTGGTCAGTCACTAATTTACATCTTATCACATTTTTCCTGATGAGATAAATTTACAAGGACAAAGGCTTCAATAAGTGGGATTTTGGAGGAGGATTCTGTTTGTTTGCTTATTTGTTTTTTTGCTATAGGCACAGTAAAGCATTCAAGTATGGAAGGCAGTAAAAATGTTTCAAGTTATATTAATCTTGAACACTAATATTAATCACTACAAAATCACTAATGAGATAGGATTTTACTGGCCAATTTGAAGTGAGTTGGCATTCAGTATAATTTGGGACAGATACTAAATGTTTGATTTTTCTTTTACATGAATTAGAATGATTACCAGTTCTCACAACAATCACTTCAATTCTGAGCTCAAGAACTTAATGTGTTTAGGAAAATTTGCATGATAAGAGGCACATCACCTTGCAGACTTCCTACTGCTGCCTCATATATGTGACAACTATTGGTAGAAAAAAAAAAAATCACATTAATACAGGTCCCCAGTATTAACTTTAAACTTGGAAATAAGAACTTTCTCCTATTTAGTTTACTGCCTGCTACATGATAGCATGTGACTACAACAAATCTGCTCTATTCACACAACACTGGACTTCAGTATAAACACATATTTAGTTTAATAATTCTCTAATATAATTTGAACAGTTAGTACAGTCTGTATTCACAATGCTTGTTCATTCTTAGTTTTAGCTGCAAGCTCAGTTGCATCCTGTGTATACTAAACAGGGCCCATAACAAGAAATAATTACTGCTGATTACTGTCCAGAGAAAGCCTGTTCTTTGAAAGTGATCTTTGTAATTAAATCTAACTTTTTGTCTCTTGTGTATAGATATGCACACAAGTTACATTAGCAAAATCATTTGCAAACTCTAAAGAATTCATTGTAATGTTTCATTATGCTACTTCACATATCCTCCAAGAATTTCCACCCCAGTAGAACATAACAGATTTTAGAACTATTTCTGTAAGAAGAAGACAGTTCAAGATCTGGTTCCTCTTCTCACTGAACTAGGGATGTGACAGCACTGGAACAGCCAGAACACCCAAATTTCCGTGTTCTACACTAACATCTTCCGACAAGCCAAGCCTTCAATTCTGGCTACTTATGATATGATGCCAAAGTTAATTTTGTTGAAATATCAGGATTGAAAGACTCAAAACAGAATTCCAGTAAAAAAAGAAAAGCTAAAAAACATGTCCAAAACTGAGTTCACCAGGATTAATTTGAATTTTCAAACAGTAAAAAGAATTCTGCCTGCTTACATAGCAAAGACAAGAAATAGATCTTCAACCCCTTGCTTGTCAGAGGAAGCCTTGTTTGTGGACATCCCTCACAAGCAACAAGGGAGTGATGCCATAAAAAGCAGCTGACACTGACTACAACACATGCATTACCATGTCTGGGTAGCAGCTACATACAATTTGACAGGGAAGGCTGGAATGGATGCTGATGTAATAAGTACCAAGGGGAAACTAATGCAGCAGTGGCATGGCTCTCGTTCCTCTAAAATTTTAACTGCCATCATCTTTTCCATGGTATCAGCCCACTAACAGCACAATTTGAATGGATTAGCTAAATATAAAGACATTACTGAAGCAAAATAAATGGTGCATACTCCTTTCTTAAGTATTTACCAGTCCACCAACCTTCTCTCCTTCATATTTACTTCCCCTTCAATAGATGAACAGATTGGCAACTTAAAAAACATTTGTAAAAAATGCAATGAGCAAACTTGGTATTAAGGCTCACAAACGTTTGAAATCAAAACACTTGACTCAAGTTCTTCTGAATTTTCCTTTGTATTTTAATTTTCCTTACTGCAAAGGATACAGAAGATCTGAGTAAGCAGGTGATGTCACTGGACTTAATAAAAGAGGCAGAAATTGCATAAAGTGTAGAGATGCAATGTGCATCAATTTATCTCCCAATTAGTTACACAATAGATATTGTTGCTTTTTATCATTACATGTTGCAAATGTACACCATTTTAAACACGGATTCTAACACTTTGCCTAGCAATTCTACTTGATTATTGACTAGGCAGAGTTATAATTCCAATTAAAACATAACTAATCATGCTATCAAGTGACATATAAAACTTATGTCACTCATAACACAAAGCTTTCAGTGCTGGTATCCTGGCTGCATCCCAAAATCTGAAGGTACAGTAAACATATCTTACTGTTATGCCATTCAATGGTAAGAAAAGGCTCACAAGGCTGAAATTTAAACAACCTAAGAAAGCAGGACTGATTCCAGCTGTAAACATGTCTGCAATTCCAGTTGTGGGTTTCTGCCTAAGGCAGCACCAGCTACTGAAATCACAGAAATTCCCTCCTGGTAGAAACTTACGTCTGCAAGAAAGTGACTATCTAGTTGTGGAAGCAGAACCAGACAAATCCTGCTCTACATTATCTTAGTCTAAAATCCAAATAATTTTGGCAGCACCAAAGGAAAAATTTCCCTAATGACCCTTTTAAAAAATCTCCAAAGCAATTCTGCCCTGAAAATACAGAGTATTTCCTCCAGCACGGGTTGCTTTATAAAAATGTCAAATGGATTTTTGGCAGCTATTTTCCTACTTCAACTTTCGATTTTCAAAACCATAATTTCAAAGATCTCAATCGGCCAACAGGATCAGTTGTGACATTAAGTCCAGGTAAGCTTAGAGGAAGGCACTGGCTTTGGCACTGCATTTCCCAAAGAACATGCACATGACAGGAAAATACATAGACATGCTTCACACTCTGCCCCCAAATTCAGAAACCAAGACATTTAAGAGAATGCCTTTGAGGCAAAAGAACATGATTTTCCCTCTCTAAAGTTAGCTGGATAATTATACCCTGCAAGTAGTGCTAAACACTTAAAGGAATTACTAAGTAATTAGACTTCGCAGGTGTGCCATTTATTTTGTAAAGCCCAAACAGGAGAAAAAAATTTGACACAAACACCTGTTTGACCATTAGCTTTTTTAGGAAGTTCTGACTAATATAAAAAGTTACAAGTGTGCATGTTTCAAAAGCCAGAATTCAAGCGATTGGCTTTGTCTAGACTGATCTATGTAGTGTTCCATTAGTATTATTACGTTTTTATCAGATCAATAATAAAATCCTTTATGAAAGCTGATTGGAAAACCACAAATAAAGACCTACATATCAGCTACTGCTGCAAACACTGTTTTTGTTCAAGGAGTACAGTTGTGCTACTTTTTCTGTTTCTTCTGAGGAGGTAAACTGCTTATGAGAGGAAGAGTCAAGGACAGCACTAATAACTAAGAGTCTTCATGCTGTCCTGTTAGGGACACCCACGAATAATAAGATAAAAATGCTGGCCTTCATTAAAAGAGACTGAGGGTTTATCAAAATCAATAATTTTCCCACAACCTCTTTACAGCAGCCCAGAGCTGGCCTTCACTAGTTCTTAACGGATTCAAAATCAGAGCCACTGCTTCTCGGTTATGTGGTAGTATTATCAGTCAATGGAAAATTCCTTTGGTAAGCAGCCAAGGCAACTTCTCCCCACCCTGACAAAGAAAAAATAAACATATTTTAAAACCCACACAAACCAAACCAGCTGATATTCATAAAAAGAGGGAGAATTGAAGATCCTTTGTTTCATTTGACACCATTTTCCTCTTTATTCAGAAGCTGTTTGGATTTTAATTTTTTTTAAGAACAAAGAATGGTGGCAGAATTAAAACTGCGTGACTACATACCTAAATAATGGGAGTGGGCAGAGAAAGAAAAATTCAAACATTAATTTACACGCTAAAATTCTATTTATTGCCTATAGCCATCATGTGGGAGGACAGATATTGGATCATTATCGTGGAAAGTAAGGGGCTAGACATTTTTTAACTGTTTTTCAGTTTGTACCACCTGTGTGCAGTCCAAAATAAGCAGCTGGATGTCACTTTGGCATTCACACCACAAAGCACTGCCATCACCTCCTTCTATTGAAGTAATTTGGCAAAGCAGCCTGGCAATGCAGAATATCCCTGTGCAGTGCCAGCAACTCTGCTGTGGCAGGCAGACCCTCAACCTGGAGCTTTCCTTCAAAACATGCACGTGAAAATCAGCTATTTGATCTTCATCCCATACCAAAAGATAACACTAGAATCAAAAGTGGTATTAAAACAAAAGTGACCTTCTTTAAGTCTAGGACCAGTTTCAACAAAAAAATATTACTCCTAGATAGAGAAATAAGACTTCTTCCCCCCTGCTGTAACCTTAATCGGGTATTAACCTCTTCATAAAATATTTTTAGTTATAGGCATAAATTATGAGTGTTTCTATAATTTTTCCTATCTCATGACAACTCTAACTGAAGACAAAAGGATTTTTATAGCCTCAAAAAAAAATCTCCCAAAGAGATTATTTTTAAAATCTAAAGGCATCTTTTCTGACTTATCAAAGAATCACAAGTAACTGACAATGCTATTCTTGAAAACCATTTATGCAGTTCAGTCTGCTGAACAGCTGACTGCAATTTCACAAAATTTCTTTTTGGCCTCCTTCTTTGTTTATATCAGTAACAAAAAAAAAAATAGAAGAAGAAGAAAAAGGAAACCAAATAACTGCTTCAGCAACAGGCACATTATACAATGCTAGGAACCCTAAAAAACTCTTCTGGCAGGTCTGAAATTCTGTCTGTTTTATTAGAAGAAAAAAATGTGCTGGCTCCTCTGCTCTAATTCTTCTTGTCTGCATAATATCCAAGTTATGCTATGTCCTACTCATAATTAGAATTTGTTCTGAATATTATATAATGTGTGAGAATAGTCTATTTCTTGTACAAAAATTAATGTTTGTTTAGTCAAGGTCCTGCATAATTTAATAAAATTTAGAACAAAGAATTTCATATTTTGGTTAAGTCCTCTTAGGAAAATGGCTTAATCTAAACTAAATCTTCACAGAAATATTCCTCAAAGCAGGAGTTAATCTGTCCACAGTTGCAGCTGTCTCTCAAGACAGCAATTTGCCTGCACTCCCTTTTCCCCTGAGCTGGTGCCTCCAATTCTCCAGTCTCATGTGATGCCATTCTTACCAAAGGAATTTACTGAACACTCCAAATGAACAGTTCACATAATTAGGAAGAAAATGCTGAAAATGAGTGTGATCAACAGGTAAAGCAGAGCCACAGAATAACTGAGGCTAGAAAGGATCCCAGAGGAGGTCTGTTGCTTAACCTCACACAGAGAGCATGACTAAGAGGTCAAATCAGGTTGCTCTGGGCTTTATCCAGTTGGGAGTTAAAATCCTCTAGGGATGTAGACTGGATTGCTTCTCATTCAAATGCACAGCTGTCAATGGAATGGGGAAAAATATCTTCCTTACCACCAGTCAGAACCTTTCCTGTTTTAATTTATGTCCATAAATTGATAACGTACTTCAAATGCTTCCTGAGGAAAGTTCTTATGTCATATTTATGAATGATTTTCACAAACCAAATGAGAAGATTTGTTTGACTGGAAAAGTGAAGACTTTTTTATGTCCTATTTAAAGTAGAGACATACTGGCAATCCCATATCAGCTCAATAGGCTGGCATTACACAGAACGACTGAAAATTCGGTATGCAGAAAACAAAATTACCACTGAGAATTCTCAGAATTCAATTGTTTTATTTAAGTAACAATCACAATTTGAGTACTATTAATACTCAGACCATTAAAAAATATAATGAGAGACCATTCCCAAGTACAGCCAAAGATGAATACCATAATTTATTTGTAACTTTGGATAAGAATATGGGCTCTGGCATTTAGTATATATGTCATTGCTCAAATTAACTCCTGATAAGCTCAGATAGGAAGAAAGTAAACCAAGGAACAAGCTGGAATATTGTTGAATGTTTTTTACTGATACCATTAACCTAAAGTGGTACAGTAGAGACATGAGGGAAGCGCTTCAGCTAACACAACCATTTTCATTCCTACCTGAGACAGCTACATTTGAAGCAGAACAATACTAAAACAAGTAAATATCTGATGTTTTCTACTAAGAAAATCCAAATGTTATAAATAAAAAAAAAATTAAACAGTTTAAGATTAATTAGAAGTCTAATTTTAGGCTTTGGATGCTTGTTCAAAGAACTTTAAATCATTTTTATTTATTATGTACACATGAGATAAAATATATCAAAGGTTAAAATATATTGACAAATGGCATAACAATTCCAACTCTTGTACAAACAGTACAAGCATCAGAAGAAAAAGAACAAAACAAATTACTAATCTATACTTGAAGACTATTTCGGAGCAGAACTAAGCAACTCAGTTGAGTATGACACGGCAATAGTCATACATTTTCTGTGTTTTCTCTCCCAAAACCTAGCAAAATCTCAAGTATTCCTTAGCAGAATAATCCTGAAAAATAAGGTTTTCCCAATACTGCTGCTTTTGTCTAGAAATGTTTCAGGAGCTCTGCTGTCAGAAAAAGCAACTTCAATTTGAAAATGTCCCTCTTCATCCCTGAGCCTGAAAAAGTCTCTATTCTAGTGGAGATAACAGGGTTCTACCATCCTGTGCTTCTGATTGCTGCTCTTTCCTACCAGGCAAAAATTGAACACAGTGGAATTGCCCAGGTACCTTTCCAGGCTGCGGCTGCAATACAGGCAGAGGAGAATCCATCACATGCAGAAAGTGAACAGAGGAAAACATAATGGGTAAGTGGTAAACACCTTAATTTATGTGATAATTATACATCTGGATATGACTGCTACAATTATTAACAACAGTATATGGACTGATTGAAGAAATACATTACTAAATTAATTAAACTACCTTTCTATCTCACAAAAATGAAGAGCCCTTAAAGAAAATATACTTGCACAACAGAAGATATTTCTTAAAAGACAGCTGTTTCCATAATAGAACTACAGTCTTAAACCCAGCTAGTTTTTGCTAACAGGAAACAGAGACTGTCTCCCTCTCCATCCTCTCCTGAAACAATGCATTTTAAGAGAAGTATCTAACATGAAGTTTTAAAAAGCTGCCCTGAAAAATCTGTGGAAGTTGTTTGTCTTCAAGAATTTTAGGAATACCATAAAAACAGCACTTAAAAGAAAACTGCAACATTGCCAAACTCGCACCACAGCATTTTTTCCTGCTTCACTTTGAGAAAAATAAATAAATCTCTATTTAAAATTTATCAAGCATCCATAATCAAAGAAACCTAGAGTTTTTGCTGGCACTGCCTTTTTTAACATACTTCAAAAGTATTTACATAAACTCTTCAGATATCATCTGTTACAAGTACTACTAGATTGTTGTGATAACAATTGACCATAACAGCCATCAGAGAGAGTGCTGCAGTCTACTATCCCAAAGCTTTGCTTTCTATTCATTAGCACAGTTCAGATGCAGCATAATGAAAAAGTTTTCCTGAACAAGAAGAGTAAAAAAAATAAACTTTTTTTTCTATTTTATTTCCCCTCCCTTTCCCCTACACCATGACCTATTTTCTTGAACAACATGCAGATCTACTGAGGACATTAACCTGTTTCCATGCCACAGTAACAGCCCATGCAACCAACATGCTGAGATGCATTAGCTGCTGTTTATCGATCCATTTATAAGCTCATTGTACTGGGAATACAAACTGGAGGACTATAAAGTCTTTTGCTATCCTCTGCTTTGTGACACACTTTACTGATTAACTGTTTTCCAGAATACATTTATTTTCATGTTTTGTGGAAATACTTACAGAAGATTCCTCCTCTTCAAAGTCTCCCACGTCTGAATCACTCTTACATATTTTTAGTCCATTCATTATTTTCAAAATTCAAAACACAATAAACTACATACCATTTTTTTAAAATGAAACCACATGAATTACATCCACCAAACATTATCTACTACAAATACTGATTTACATTTACCAAATATGAGAAATAAACCAACAGATAGGATTAAAAAAAAAAAGAAAAAAAGCTAATTTCCCCTTGATTCCCTGCAGGCTTCTTATATGTGAACTGTTCCCACCACACACACAACATACAGCATGTACCTCTGAAAAATGATGGTGAGCCAAACTGTCCCATGAAAAAAGCATTCTAGTCAAGACACTAATATGTGACCACTGGTTATAACAGGTCATCCTACCTGCTTCTACCTTTGAACCAGTAGTTACTTACTGCTTATTTGTAAAGCACATATCCAACCCCCTCTTTTGTACCAGTTTATGGCACTAAATTGTTAATATCACCTAGCAAGTTTGCCTACATTCTAAAACCAGGTATCTACAATAAACCCACATTCGCTGCTTCAATTTAAATAGGATGGGAAAGCAGTGGAAGTTTAGCAGCCTGAATTTTCAGAGTGGTAAGAGACAAGAGCAGAAAATAATTCCAAAAGCCAGATTTCTAGCCTACAAATTCAAGGACTGCATGCTTGATCAAATGCACACATCAAATCAATTATGGCAGAATGTAACAGGTCAGAGTCTATTGCAAAATAATTAGAAGATCACCAGGGTTCACGTTCTGTCATACTTTTACAGACAAGCACAATTCAGTGAAGTCTTACCTGCATAAAAAAAACAAAAGGCATCGTTTCAGGTTTGAAGAGGTATTTGAAAAAGGGAAACAGTCATAAATTGTATCTATGAGTTTTAAAACCCTAATTTCTCCAATTGTCAAAAACTCCCAAGGATTCAGGTATTTTGCTTTCAATGACAGAACCCCTGGAAGATGACTGTAGCACCATCAAAGGAGTGGGGGGAAAAAAATTACAAAGGAGATACAGCTCGTATCCCTCGTAAAAATGCTACATAAAAAGGAAAATACTGCCCCAAGAGGGATGTCTAGCTGATGCTCTCTCGGGGGAGAAAACAAATTGAATCAAGGATACATCAGACAGCATAATCATATGCCTTGTTTAACTAGTAACTTGGCAGTGATTTTATCTGTTGCCCACAGAAGCATCTGACCAAAATAGTTTCCTACCAATACCTTTTGAATTTTCAATTTTCAACATTTTGAAATAAAACCCTCCAAGATCTCAAAAATAACTTCTGTTCCTATAAACTACTTGAAAATTAATGGTCACGTAGAGGAAGAAAACCTAATTTGCTCTCATAATGAGGGGAAAGTAGGAAATTCACCTCTTTACATTTGATTTGGCACCAGATCAATCAGTACAGATGCAACAGTGTCTGTTGAAATGAAGTCGAATGACATTAAGGATTGGAGGAGAAGGGATAAGGGGATAAAAAGACAACCCAAATACATACAAATGTTAACTTTATTATTTCTGTAGCCCACAGAAACTATGACTTGTAGACAGTAACAATAGTCTTAAAAATTAAGAATCACTTGCCCAAGTACTTACATTTGTTTACCTCTTTATGGTCAATAGGTTGCCTAGGAATACCTTACCTCAGAATGAATGGGAAAATAGTTTATGAGCCCGTCTGGACATTTAAAATGCTTTTTGAATCTATTTTATGAAATCCATGCAAATAGTTTTCCATTATGCTTTTTTACAGCATTAAAAATACTCAATGAAGAAAAAAGTAGAGGAATAATAAAGATAATATACTCTGAAAAGGCTTTCATAGATAAATATCAACTTGGATACAACATGCAGAACTTGGTGGGATGACTCAGCTCCTAATGATATTTTATTTAAGTTCATTTTCTTAGCAGTAGCCTGACATTATTAATAACTCCCAGTAGGCTACTTAGAGCTGCCGATTCATTTTCCCATTAATGGCAGAAAAGGTTCTTTGTTAATGGTTTTAGGATAATGCTGGGTTTTGCCATATGGTTAGTTTTGGATGAGGGTTCCTCATGAAAAGCCAGAGAGTGTAAGAAATTGTTACTATATTTAACTGCAGTGTCCTCACACGCACAGCAGACAACTGGAATGGACACTGTCCTAATATTCACAAGTGCAAAGATGTTCAATATTTACTGCATGCTCTGTTTAAGGGGACTACAGGGACCTTAAACAAGAGAACATATGGATAGATCAGAGGATTCGTAATACAATACTGAGCTTTTCACCTCTAGGTCATTGGTTCAAATCTAAACTGGTCAGTAATAAAGGCAAGCTATTGTCATCTGACAGCCCTGGCCTTTGCAAATTGATTTGTCAGGCTCAGTCCTGTTCTCATCAAACCCAAAATTCAAAATGACAATTTGCATTTCTGAAAACAACCCCAGCAACAAAAAAATGAACAAACAGAAGTAATCCCTCTCCTTAGGTACCCTCTCTAGACCAGAGTCTCTGGAGAGTGCCAGAGGAACAGTGAAAATTATACCACTAGTAGCACAACACATAATTCTGTGGATAAAACTTCCCACTCTCAGATACCAAATTCAAATTTCCTCTGTACAAGTACAAAGCTTTCAGAGGTTTTATTAATAAAGACAAGAAAGAAGAGACACAATATGCAAGTCTTCAAGCTGAACTTTCAGTCCTGCTTAAAGATCTCTACAGATACCTTTTTCAAAGAGGTGTTGCTTAAGACTGAAGGTTTTGAAGAAAATGGTCACAGTACTCTGTAAGAGGAATATCAAATTTACTTTCCATGTTACCATGAGGTATTTGTAGTCAAAATGTTTAAACACCACATGTAGCAGCATTGTATTCTATTACTTGCAGACAGCTTTGATTCAGAAAAGGATTTATTTATAAGTTATCATGAATGATACTAGACAAGACATATTTTTACAGTGTTTCCTCAAAAAAGAAAAAGCATGGATTATGCCATAACAGTACATAATTTTCCATATACTTTCATAATTAGAACAAAAATGGTTTTAAGCCTCAAAACCACATTCAGCCCTTTCCTTTGCCTCTTACTAGGTTGGGAGCAATCACAATAAGCACTCAGCAGGTACCACAGCTCTCCATTTTACTAAGCAGTCACTGCTACAGGAGTGAATTGACACACCAACTTTAATACGGTACCCTTGAGATCAACCTTATTTCACAAATTTAGGGCACTAGACAACAAAATCTACTGAAAGGTTTACACTCTATGAACATGAAATGTTACTCTGAATACTTAAAACTACAGCAGAACACATATAACTCACAAATATTGGAAAGTATCAAAAGAGTAAGAGCCTCTTGTCTTCCTTGCAGGTTCCTTGTTTTTAACTGAGGTGCTGGTAAACTGAAGTTTTCCCTTCCTTTTCCAATAACTCCAGATATAAGACACTTACTGTAACCTTAGGAAAGGCACAACAGGTTAACTTCCCAACTGAATGATTGTACATAAGTTCTGCAAGCTGAGTAACTGAGCTGGTACACAGTCTATTGCTCAAAACCAGAGCAGCATAGCCAAATCATACCCTAGTCTGGCCAAACATCAGACCTGTGTCACGCAGACAGTGACTGGTGAGATGTACCCAAACCCAACTCTTCCCAGTCCCAGAACAAGAAACCCCATGCACCAACTGATACAACAGAAAAAGAGAAGAAATGGACTGCACACTAAACTGTATGTCAGGAGACACAATAAGAGACCTCCTACATTGTGTCATTTGTCTCAGAAAGTGTCCACACTGCGCCAGGAGATGGTTCCTCCCAGCAGTCTCACACAGAGCACAAGCTGAGGGAACAGGGCTGCCTACAGATGGAGGAAAGGAGGCAAAATCCTAAGGATTGAGATTGCCTATCATTTGACTTGCAGTTAACAGGACCAATAGAGAGATCCAAACAAGCTAATCAAAACTGTTTGACAGTCCATAATAAAATTTCATGCTGTTCCTCTCCACCATCATGCACTGCATATCTTTTTTAGGGAATGACCTTCAGTGACAGAATATAAGATGGCTTTGGAATTGTGCCTGCAGCCACTATTGACAGAAAATAAAGACATTTAAAAAGCAAGCAAGAAGTATTTCAGAGAATAAATGAAAATAAACTGTTTGAATAAATCTGTGTGGAACATAAGTCAGGAAACTGAAGGATATATAAGATATTCAGAAAGCTGCATGGGAAAAAATTAAAAGACAGGTTCTACAGGTATCAACAGGTATATTAATTATTAGACAGTTTTGTTGGTTCAGAGGTTAGGTAAGTAAATTTTTTTAAAAAATAAAAAAACTAACAATAGCTGTGATTCTTTATTATTATTCTTTCATCCCCTTAGCTCAGGTTTTTTGGGGCATTTTTTTGGGTTTTTTAATATCATCTGTTGCAATTTGCACAGTTGTACCAAAAGTGATTCTGGACAGCCACAACTGTTCTTTACAGAGTCCTCAAACTCAATGAGCCTCTCAAGGTAGCAAACTTTCTGAAGCTCCCCAAACTGGGAAATCATCACACTTTCTCTTCTATGTACCATCCATGAAAACTTGTCTAAGAAGACTTAAACCCTAATAACATCTCTAAGACTAGCCAGAGAAGGATTTAAATTCCCATTATCCTTTCTAACAAACTTGAGACTACAGTCTCAAAATAGACACTTAACCCAAAATAGAGAGAAGAACTGGCATATTTCTTACCTGCAATGCCTGAAAGAAGTGAACTGACATGTTTTACTGCTGTAACTAACATTAAAAAAAACCTCCAAAATTTCTAAATTTGTCTGCACTGGACATATCAGGCACACCTTTACTCCTCCCTGCACCCAAGCACATTGTGGCAGAAGACTTCATTGGTGACATTACCAGGTGAGGAGGAAACAAATGAGCAAAAAAATAAAGCTTTTATTTAATCCAGTATGAATGATATGCAGCATGCTTGATTAGCTATAGTTTTGATTAGAATAGAATAGAACTGTTATTATTTCTATCATTTCCTAAATGAGAACAGATTTCAACAGGTTGACAAATATTTTTTTAGCACATAATACTTTTTTCTAATTATTTTTAAAAGCTGTAATATTCAAGTCATGTGTTACCTCACCAGTTGAGTTCTCAGGAAAATACTTTCCTTCCCTCTTGAAGCAAACACAAGACTATGTTGCTATTTTTTTTCCAAAACTGCTACTCAGTGTCAAGTACATTGCAGCAAAACATCTTTCAGTTATAAATGTTTTTCTAGTCTGAAATGCTTCACAAGCTTAGAGAATTTTTTTCACTACATACATCTTCCTTTCAAGTTGCATAAAATTACACAACTATTTTCCCTCCCTTTTCACATGCATCTTTTTTCCATAATTAAAACACTTAGAATTTGTTCTGAAATTTGAAAAGGTTTTTGAATTTTTTTAACACACACGATCAGCCATTACAATACCCACAACAAGTTCACGTAGCTGAAAGACCAGAAAGCCATTGTACCTGCAAATTTTTGAAAGCAGAGGGTGTATATTGTTATGGTTTGTATTTATGGCTGTAATCCTCATAAATGTCCACTCATAATCCTTTTACTGAAAGAAAGGTTTCAAGTGAAATGCGACTCTGGAAAAGCAAAAAGCATTTACTTTCTTTTAAAAGAAAGGGGGTAAAAAGCACATGGTTTTGCCTACCTTAGACCAACATAGTAAATTAAATACTCAGGAGGCTTTTAACCAACAGCAGCTCCCACGCAAATGTAACTTCTGACGGCAGCTGATCACACCTGGCTTATTAACCAAGATAATGCAACATCCCTTATTAATTCAAAGACCCTCGCTAATAAAACACCATTTTAGCCTCTAGCATTGTCTTTTTCTCGTACCTTTTCTCTTCTGCGGGCGAGCAGAGCAGAGGAGCCCTCCTCGCACAGTGCCGCCGGAGGTGGGGCCGGGATTCGGGCCCGGCCGAGCCCCGCACGGACCCTGCTGCGGCCCAGCCCAGGCGGGCGGGGGCTGCGCCACTGCACAGAGCGGGGGTCGCCACCGGCCGGGCTCCGGCCACACGGTCAGGCAGCCAGCGAACAGCCGGGTCTGCTCGCGGTTTCTCCTGAGGGGACGGGACGGGAGCACAGGAATCCCCAGCAGTCCGGGAGCAGGCTCAGTCCCCACCTGTCCCCGCGCGCGGGTCCCGCCGGGCGCGCTCATCCCCCGCTGCCATAGCTACGGGCAGCCGCGCCGCCCGCTCTCGCGAGAGCCGCCATCTTCCCGCGAGAGCCGCGGGCTGCGCCGGCGGGCGGCGCCTCCTCTGGCAGGAGCGCTGAGGAAAGGCGGCCGCGCAGACCGGCGGTGCTGAACGGGCGCGGCTGTCTGTGCCGGGAACACTTGGGGCTGCTGGCACACCGCCATGGGATTGCTCACATCTGCAAAGTGTGGGCAGTGGGAGCTCGGAAACACGGCTGGAGGAAACACACACCTCCATGTCTAGCAAAAGTTCGCTTGTGGGAGCTGAGTTAGCTGGCAGGTTAGAGCCGAGACATGGTGTGTTCAACACCGTGCATATTTCAGGTGTGAATTAGACCATCT
Organism: Sialia sialis; assembly: GCA_009812075.1. Classification (NCBI taxonomy): domain Eukaryota; kingdom Metazoa; phylum Chordata; class Aves; order Passeriformes; family Turdidae; genus Sialia; species Sialia sialis. The sequence continues at coordinate 11,322,567 of VRYO01001366.1, forward strand.
CAAGATGAGGGAAAATGGAGTAAGATCTTTTAGAAATTTGGAGTGTGATTTTCTGGGTACTAGGCAACATGTAAAATTACTGTAAAACTCGCATTCCCTGAACTGTGTCAGTTGTACATTGCAGTGTGTGATTTTCCTGTCAGCAGTGCAGACTGATGGTAATAGTAACTCTGCTGTAATGGAATTCTTCGTGACACCCAAGAAACACTTTTAAAGCCCACTGAAATAAATGGATGACTTCCTATGAATTAGGATCATGCATATAGAGAGAATCAGAGGATAACTGTGGCAATCACCATTTTCATCACCAGTTGGTATCTCGGTGATACCTGGATAAACAACAGTATTAAATACCCAGACTGAAACATGAAGACATGAGGGTTAATGCATTTTCTTTTCTGCTCTTTTATTTCCAGTGGTCCCAGCATCTGAGACCTACAGCTTCTGTAACAATTCATAGAGGAGTGCCACTACCTCTGTAAGTGTGCAGGAAGTTCTTTTTATTTAATTGTTGAGCCCATTTTTACATAGGAGAAGTGAGATGATGCATAGTGATCTGTTTCTAAAAGATGTATGCCAGAATTTCCAGCTTCTGGTAACTCGGGTATCCTGGTTGTGGCGCACCAGTTGCACAGAGTGTGCCTGGAGGACTGGGTCTGTTGTTTGTTCTGCCTATAACAAATGTCTGTGAATATGTGTCTGCAATAGAGTTCATGTTGCTGCTGTTAACATGGCATTTCTAACACCACTAAAAATGAAAAAAAGTTTGTGCATTTGGAAGAATATTTGTTTACTTGTGTTTTCCATGCCATTTCAGTCTCTTGCTTTGGGGGTCAAACCAACCATAGTGGAAAAAAGAGCAAATGAGGAAGGCCTCAAGCCTCTCTTAGGGACCAAAGATAATTAAGAGAAACAGAGAGAGTAGATATAATGAAGCCCTGAGTATGTGCTAGCTTCAGGCCCATGAACGCATGGCTGTTTTTGTAGTAGAATACGGAAATAATTGCATGGGTAAGCCAGGCACTATGGGGTCTGACTGAAGCTCTCCTAAGTGTAATTGAATTTGTATAGCATCTGTGAGCAGGGGAGGTCGGGTGCCACAAGGCCCAGAGGGTGTCCTTAGGCAGGCCAGCAGAAAGTTCCTCATTTGTTTGTCTCCCCTTCCAGGGACCACTTTGTTTTCCCCGCAGTGAACGACGTATGATGGTATTGTTGCTTAAAGCAGGAACTTCTCCCAGAAAGATGGAGAAGTCCACAGAGTCCTTATTTACCCTTTTGTGTAGAGGGATGTTTTGGACCACCAGTGCAGCATTGTTTAGCTTTTTCACTGCTCTTCGTGTCCTCCTTGAATGCTTTTCTTCTCCCTAGCTGCAAATGCAGCAACCCACAGTAAATCAATGATGTCTGAGCCTGGGAAGAGTTGAGACCTTTGTCAGCCTTCTGTAGTACAATTGCATTGTGTCTGTCTGAATTTCCAGAAAATATTTGCTCCAAGTAAGCTTTCTTACAAGAACCAGGAAGAATAACTATTTGATTTGGCACCTGAAGAACCTATAACTGTAAATTAATCTCATTTTATGCATTTATTTGTTCATTCTGGATTTTTGAAAGGCAAATGTTTTTTATCATTCTGGCTTGAGCTATACCTAACATCTTCTGTTCCAATTTTTTAAAAAGGTAGTGGTCCCTTGTCTGCAAATTTATTTGTATCAGTTCTCTCTGAAAGTATTTCAGATTACATTTTGTTTAAATGAAAAATAGACTTTTGAAATTGAAAGTCTTTGCACAAAACATTTTGTGTATTGTTAATCAAAATATCAAAATAAACACACAAAAAGAACCCTGCAGGTATTCTTAAAAATAGTTGGACAATATGCATTACAAGTTTTGATGTAAATAATGTTTCAAAAAAGTATAATTGAAAATCAAAGTAAGAGTTTCCATTTGAGAACTTGTTTATTAAGCTGACTGAAGTTTAGGTTGCATTTTAAAAGCACTGCTTCAGGGTTGTTTATGTAGTTCTCGTCCCTTTAGTGCATGTGTTAATTAAGACAAAATGTATCTGAGCAATGCACTTGCACTCCTTAAAGCTTCATGTAAATTGCACTGCAAGCAGAAGATGATTTTCAGAGAGGTAACACACTTACTGTGTGTTAAATACATAGAGAGCAAGAACATAAAGGCAGTGCTAATTAATTACATTAACTGAAGAGACTTCTACTGGTAGATACATTATTATAACTAATAATGTTTCAAATTCCACATATTCTCAATTGACAAAACTTGTAAAGTTCCACAGAATGTGTCCAGTCTTACTTCTGTGTCTGCCTGCAAGTTTTTCTTGATTATATGTGGCCCTGGTCAGGCACATCTGCAAGATAGAATAAGCAACTTATCTAAATTAGTTTATAACCTGCAATTGATGAGATTGCATATAAATGTCTTAATGTGCTGTGAGCCAGCAGGATGGCTTGCAAACTTCTAATATTGACTCAAGAGAGACTCATATGTGCTGCTAGTGGGCAGCAGTGGCCCCTGTAAATTGCCAGAGCAGTGTTAACAGCAGATTGTTGTGCCAAGGGGCAGTCCCTTGGAAGTAGGACATTTTCCACATGATCACACCTGTAGCAGTTTCTGTGGAACAGAGCACATACTTGCAGGCAAGCTACTTAGGGAAGAAAAAAACCTTTCAGTGCAGTGAATGTTCAAGCCTTGTGCCACAAAACTGTGCTTCCCATGGAGGGATGGCCACGTGCAGACCTCTGCTCCATAACAGAAATACCATATCCAGGCTCTAGGCTCTCTGGTGCCTGCCATCTTGTAACAGGAAAAGTGAATACATTTTATATATTCACAGTGTAATTAAATTTTATTTTTTTTAAGTCAAAAAGGCAAAGCTCATATTCTCTTAACAACGTGAAACACGTCCAGATTTCATTTCAGAGAGACTAACTGATGAAAAAGCCATCTCTTCTAAATGATCTGTCAATGATCTGTCAAACTATCCCCTTCGACTGGGGAATTCAGTGCAGTCAAATGGAAGGTTTTCTGCACAACACAGAGAAGCATGCTAACTGTCTAATATTTATGCTATCAGCTATAACTTCGGGCAAAGTTTTAAAATATCTGAGACCATATTTCTGGATAATATTGCTGAGATTTTTTTTAAATGCTTTTCTTTTACATTAAAATGTGGGCACTATTTTTAATGCATTTTTAGCGTGGCTTGGATTCTTTATCATAGAATATGTCTTTATGAGAGAAACATTTCAAAGCTTGGAAATTGTAAAATAATATCCCTAGAAATGGCCGTGTAAATAACTAAAAATATGAGAGATTTTGTTTTGAATGAAAGGTCTGAATGTCACAAAATTCTATGCCATCTGTTTTCAAGGGTCAGCCCCTCCCTATTAAATGGATTTTTAGCTGTTGTTCCATGGAGTATAAGCTTAATAACCTGCAATTCTCTGACATAGGCAATTCCCCTGAGTCTATATCACAGTCCAAGGAAAACGAAGAACGGGAGCTGTTTCTTGCTTCCTTTTAAATATTTGATCATTATGGACAAACTTCTGCCCTGATTAACAGTAGCTGAAAGCCCTACTCAAAATAATTATTTCTGAGACAGAATTTGGATTACTGATATTTTTCTTCTCTCATTTGTAATGTTACTTTGCATAATGACTAAACTAGCATGTAATTTAGGCTGTGTAAACAAGACAATGGTTGTCTGAATTGTTCTACAACAACATGTCATGTATTTCTCATTTTTGTACTAGAAACAAAAGCACATAAATCCTGCTTGACAGGATTTGAGATTGAAAGTGCACTGGCAAAAGAAGAGCTATATGCACTATTAAGCAAATGTTCCAAAACTGAGAAAACAGCTTACAAGTACGAATTATAGCAATACTAATAATGATTTGCAGTGATACAGTAGTAATTCCAAGGGCATTGCAACTTCTCTCCCCATTTAGAGTTTGGGTTAATGGAGTGTGTTGACAAAAGCCTTATCCAATAGTTAATTGTGAACGGGAGAGCTCTGGGTACATGCCCAGCCCTTTAGCTCCCTGTGGGATCATGCTGCTTTCCTTGTACCTGGGAGCTTTGAGACTACACCACCAGAGAGCACTGTGCTATTTCTGCATGGATTCCTCACCTGTCTCTGTGTTTAAGGACTTACTTTATTCAGTCTTTTTTTCTATGATACAGTAGAACTCAAGTGGTTGTTGTGATTCTGCTGGAATTCCCAAACATTTTGCTGTCATTGTCCTGTGTACACCCTGTATGCAGCCTTTCCTTGGCCTGACTAATTTGACATGGGACCTTCACCCCACTTGTGGCCCAGAAATCTCTTTTAAGCTCAGACCCAGTCCTGGGGTCCTTTGTGAGAGTGATGTTGTAGAGGTGCTGGCATGCACTCTTGTCTCCTGGGTGAACTTGAGACCTGTGCTGTGATGGTCTGGGGTGAGCCCTCCTCAGATCAGCCAGTCCTCTCTGCACCTTGACATTCCTTAACTAGCCCATGACCTGGAATACCTGCTGCTGAAAATAGATTGTGACATATGGCTACCAAACTATCTTGTTTCTGCTATTCCTGACATATTTACCTTTTTTCACTTTTTAAAAAAATAATGTAATTCTATACTGCAGTAGGCTGAAATCTGTGTCAGAAAAGGGGAGGCAATAAATGGCTTATTTAGTGTGAGAATATTTTGCTTAATATCATCTTGTTTTCTCTGAAATTTCCTCCAACCGTCTGAATTTCTAGCCTTGTCATTGTTGGCTGGATTCTTGTATTAAAGTACTTTTGAGCTGGAAAAGAAATCCATCCTCCTTAATTACAATGCAATTAAAAAGCTAGATTAATTTAAAATATTGGAAAACAGTAACCTTATCTCCAAAAAGAGCTCAAACAGAACTTTTTCATTTTTCTTGATCTTCAGATCAAAGTAGCACCTTAATATTTTTAAGTTTGCTCACAGAAGTGAGTTATGGATACTTCTTAATAATTTAATAGGGTATATAATAAATGTTCTTTAGCCATTGAAGCAGAAAGGTTAGGAAACTGCTAATTAATTACTTTTGCAGCTTGTTAATTTTAGCATAATTTTAAAGAGATCTCACAGTTGTCCTGTCAGTACCCTTACAGAGGCATGTAATAAAGCCAACCACATAACTACCCCAGCAGAATAAAAATCCAATACATGGCTGCAGGAATTTCTGGGCAAGGAGAAAAACTCCTAAATTAAAAGCACTTCAGTGGAAACTGTTCCCATGAACAAGCTGTTCAGCCCTGCTTACAGGAGGAAATGTTGAGGCACCAGAACAGAATTCCAACCCAATCTCCAAGCAGGAGTTCTTCAGTGGTTTTCCACAGTGCCTGCCTTTCTTCCTATTTGTGTGGCATTGCTGAAACCACTGCAAGAAATGGAATAGACTTTGATGGTGTGTATTTAAATAAGTCATGCACTGTGGTAGGTGTCAAATTAGCTCTGTTGTTATTTGTTTTCTTGCTCTGTAACTATGGGCAAGCCATCTTACTTGGGTGTGCCTCTGTTGCTTCCCAACCTATTGACTTTATGATCTCTGTAAAAAAAAAAAAAAAAAAAAAAGAAGAAGAAACAACCAAAAAACTGCTCAAGCTGTCACCTAGTTTATTTAGTGACAGTGAAATGCTTTAAGCTGTTTGTTTTGTTGACAGGCTGACTTGCTATTTCATCTCTGATATTGTTCTAATTTCCTCTAAAAGTCATCATTCTTCCCCATCACTTTGGCATTATTTTTCCAAGCCACCTGCATGTATATAAATCTTATGACCATCCCTCTCAGTCCCTGATCTTTCTTCCCAGGCTAATGGTGTTGTTGTGAGATTGAAACTTTTGTTAATACTAATCCCCAAATTCTTTCAGCAGCAGTTCTTAAGGAGAAAACACAAAAGCTGTTCTTCATCTTGGTGTTTTATTTTTTGTTAATATATGACAAAACAAGTTTATTATCAATCAGACAGGCAGCATGTAGCATTGCTTAACATAAAAACACTTCCTTAGTCTTGGCCTTTTATGTGCTGGTGAATAAAAAGCTCCTTTTCCTCAAACTGTGTCTGATTTAGATTAACAATACAGTGAAGAGAAGTTTAGAACCCTCTAGGGACTTGGCTACAGGCAAAAGAAAGGAAGAGCTGACAGAACTAGAGTTGCACTTTTCTGCTCCTTACTATCAACTTGCAAATAGAAAGGGCTGAGAAAAAAAGGAAGGTCTTGGCAGTGGGGATTTACAGCTCTTCTGTTTCACCACTTATTGGCACATTGACTGCAGTCTGGTACTCTGAGAAATCTCCTGAAGGCATCCAAGGTATTGGGGTTCTGTTGAAGGAGGGTCTTTTGCTGAAATTTTGATTATATATCATGAGAGATTCAGGGAGCAAAGGGCAGATATCAAACTGAGGCACTTTGAAGGTCATCCGTTTGGCTGCTTTTTCATAACCCCCGTAAGGCATGGCAGTCCTGGCATAGGGGAATACATGGAGTTAGCAAACAGAGCATAGATGAACAACAGGATTTATAAAATGAATAGTCAAAGTTAGCAAGATTCTAAATTTTGCTGCTGTTGCAGTTGACTGGCCAACAAGTCCTTCATGAGAACATAGATGTATCCATTGCCTATGTACTAAAAATTATGTATACACACACATATGCTGCTGTGCACTTGACCCTTGTTGCACCAATCTCCATCAAACCATACACTTTTCACACCTCTTAGTGTTCTGCACATGTAGCAGGCAGAGGCTGCATTATTGCAGAAATGGGTGGGATGTGAATTTGCCCTTGGTACTGATGTCTTGAGGCTATGGAGGTAGGTAGCAAAATTGTATAGAGAGGTTAACAAAAAATTGTACTGCCCTAGAAATATTTCTAAAACTTTCAGTGCTTATCAGAAACAGCAGCAACATCCTGTATATGAAGTGCTGTGAAGTATATGGCTGCTGATCATAAGTATTTTTCTTGAACTTCAAAGAGTTGCAGTAAAAAACAGTGGCAAGCTTCATCTTCTGGTCAAACAGGGAGAGAAAGAAAGGCAAATAGGATTAAAGTCCTCTTATCCAACTGCATAGGTTTTCTGTGCATAATCTGAATTAAAATCTCTAGCTCTTAATATATTTTGTCTTTGTGGTCTTCCAGTCATTCACTGGACACTGTGCTAAGCAAAATGACAGGCAACTGAAACTTCTTTACAGTGGTCAAGACAGGAGGGCTATGGTCAGCATTATTGTGTTTTCTCTTGATAAATAAACGGCACTGAATATCTAAGAAGACTTACCGGTTAAAAGACTTGTAATGGGGGAAATCAGCTTTGGGGCTGTATGACAGTAAGTCCGTGCAGAACTGACTTTTGTCCTCAGGACTGATACCCATCGCTCGTTCCCAAGGGGAAATATAAGTTTTAAATATAGTAACTTTTTTGCCTCCTGACTTTCCATCTGTAAACAGAGGAAGGTAAAGCAGTCTAGTTAGATGGCACTCTAACTGCACTGTGCTTCTATATTCTGCTCAACTGAAGTTGAGGCAGCAGCTTTGTTTCCAGATTCTGTAACCCTTACATCAATACAAGCTTTGCCAAAGTCCTCACTTCATCATCTCTTCCACTAACAGGGGGGAAGCTTTATGTGAGGAAAGATGCTTCACAATTGCTTAATTTACTCTTCTTTATTTTCTGTCAGATCATAGCAGACATGACATGCCATTTTCTTTGTGATTACATGAACAGACATTCATCTTTTTACCCTTCTGAACTGGAATGTTAGAGGCAAGTCTGATCAACCACCTCAGGATGGCTAAAAGCAGTTTGCAAATACTATGTGGTATCTCACTAGAAGTTAAAATCCTGCCAGTGGCCAGAGCTGCACTTTGTTGCAAAGTCAGACACTTGATTGCTAGAAATATTTGATTAGCTTCTAACTGCTCCATTAAGCAAATGAGATTAGACAAGGTATTTCATTCTGCATTTCCCTTCCCTTCCCCCAGGTGTGTATAATACACCTTGCTGGCAAAAGCCTAAGTTTTATATTGATATGTAGCACACTTATAGTATTTTCATCCTTTATAAGCCTTAAAACTGCTGAGCAATGACATCTGCTTAGCTTGATTAGGACACATGAGAATAATAGGTTAATGGAGAGAGACATTCTGGTACTTTCAGGTGATATATTTAGTGTAGGAAACAAATCCTTATGAAGCAGGTGGCAAAGAATGAACACTATTATCTCAATCTTTCTTCTTTATCGCACCTCCTTCATTTGTCTTGCTTATTTCAAACCATGCCAAGTCTTGGGGTTTCCTGCTTTCAGGGAATTGCAGACATTTACAAGAATCTCATTTTCTTTAAAAAAAATCCAAAACAAAAAAACCACCAGTTACTCCCCTCTTTCTTTGTGAAGTATTTTAACTAAGCAATTTACCAGCAAATTGATTGCTAAGGTTGAAATATAAAAGCAGCTGGGCTCTGTCTCTGCAGTGAAAGCTTTAGGATGATATTAATCCTCCTTCTTCCTGCACACAGGATAACAATGAAGAAAATCTCCTATAAGAAGACTGTAAAGAGTCTATACTGATTGCTTTTTCACAGGAAATGTGAAAGCTAATTTTGATATAAAATGCACATTATTCCAGAATGTAAATGAAAAAACTTGGATTTTACAGGTCATTCATTTGGTTACTCAAGGCCGTTATTACTGGTTCCCAAGCAAATTTGATTTCTTTGTAAAAACCTATAGAGACTGTTAAAGTTATGATTTCATCTGCTGATTCTTGTACTAGGCATTTGTTTCTAGAGATTTCTGACCAAACTAAACAGGGGATAACATCAGTCAAAGGCTAAACGGAATTAGAACTACTTTTACTCATAAAGATATTGCCTCAGTGGTGGTTATCAGATAACTTTTAGAAATATTGCTGTTCCTTTCTGAAGATTATCCAGGAAGTGTTCTTTGTTTAGGTAGAAGCTTTGATTTGAAATCAGGGCTCAGATATTCGTCTGATACTCAGATCAGACTTCTGATCTAAAGAGTTAATACCACTCTCTCCAGCAGTGGTCAGTGAAACCCTTGAAAGGAAGGAGTGCCACACTGGAGTGGCATAGATGTACTGGCCTACTGCTCTATCAGCCTCAACAGATAAGTTTCCTGTAATTTCTGTGGTCCAGTCAAGGAAAGTATTCTGCCTCCTGCCTGTGGCTGAGCAACACAGATGCATACAAACCAAACCATCAAGCTAAAAGCAGTTCAGCTCTTCTAGACTTTACATGGGAATTTTGTCTGGAAGAATCCGGATATTAGATTAATTTGTCCTTAAAAGTAGCTTGGCATGTGGTCTGATAGCTTTAGTTTCTTGTTCTTGCAGAGAGATACTTGCCTTTGTCAGTACCATCACCTCCTTCTCCAGCACTTCCAGATGATTTCCCCGCATGCTCCCCTTCACCGTCTCCAGCGCCTCCCCTGCTGCCAGGCCTAGGAGGGACCCCGGGATGCTGCTGCGTGCCGGAGCCGGAGCCGGAGCCGTGCTGCCCAGCCGGCACTCCTCCTACCATCCGCCCGTGGGCATAGCCCTGAGCATCTTCCCCATAATGCCCTCCTGGTGGGATGTACTTCTGAAAGTGATCCTAGGGGAGGAGAAAAGAGAGCGGTTGAATCTCTATGGTCTATTCGTATTTGCAGGGTTGGCTCCCAGAACGTGAACTCCTGAGTCTCTGCGATCTGACCAGTTCTGTGTCTCTGTTACAAAGCCAGCGGCAGACCTTCATGTGAGTTATTCCCTTTTTTCAGTATAGCTGCTGTTGTGGAACAGCAGAAGTGGCAGTGGAAGCACACATACTTCAGTCATTTCATGTGATTAGGGTGTTTTTGTCCCTGACAATGATGACTATGAAACAAAGGAGGAGGGGAAAGGAAATTTAGCTTTTGCCAGGTGAATTCCAAACAGAGATAACATTGTCTAACCTGTGGGTAAGCCGGGTGGGCAAGAAAAAGGAAGCGTCAAAGTTAACATAACCCCAGCTGGATTAGTGTGGGAATTAAGTGTTACCAGCCACCAGAACAGCAGGGTATCTGTGACAACATAAAAGCCAGGGACATGCCTGCCTTTTTGCCTGTTTTCCTGTATATATGAAGGTCTTTTTGGGGAGGAGTATTTACATGCTGAGAAAAACTGAAGAGATAGCAGCCTGGGAAAACAGAAAATACTTCCTGGAGACCATAATGACAAAAAGGAAGAATTTTGTTTGTAGCAGTCTCTGAATTAGCAAACCAAATCTAACCAGGGTAAAAAAAAAAAAGAAAGAAAAAAAAAAAAAGAAAGAAAATTGTATCCATCAGTAAAATTAAGTTGGTCTTATTTTGCAGACCATTCACTTTCCTTTGTCCAGCCTAGAAGGCACAGTCTCTGCAGTACGTAGTAAAAGAGCAAACAATCCATGCAGGATTTATAGACCTTGTGGTGCTCATTTTGGCACAATATCCAGTCTTTGCACACAGAAACTTTAATAAATGCTTGTGTGAAATCGAAACTGATGTAGTATGTTCAGAAAAATATTTTACATATTGGTCATAAGTGACATCGAAGCTCGACTCTTATCAGACTTAAAAAGGTATCTCTTGTGTAGTACAGCTGTATAATACAAGTAATCTGTATATATATCACATATAACCTTATAAATCACATATAGTCTTTTCTGTTAGACTAGGAGATTGGCTATTAGATGCACAAAGAGGCAACAAATACACGTGAGTTATATTGAATGAATCTGTGGTTCCTCATGCTGCAATTCTACCTGTATAAATTAATCTCAGGCAGCCTCAGAGATGGTTCTCAGAGGGTTAAGGCTTTCTCAGGGCTCTTACACCTAGCACAGTTTAGCAAAAAGAAGCTTTCCAGGCTGTAAACAGGCTTCCAAGGCCAGCTGTTCAGTCGGCTAAAAATAGTCAAGAAGTGAAAACCCCACAAGGCTCAAGGCAGAATTAGCTAACCCTCTGCTCCCTGTGTCTCCCACAACAGTGTCCAGGGTTTCACAGCAGGTCACCAGCCTGCAACCCAGGCAGGCAGCCAGCTGCAGGCTGAAGTGGCAGAGCTGGTGCCCCCAGGGCCTTTAGGGACTGTCTGTCCTTCTCCTAGCTGCAGGGAATTCCCTTTTTAGGAACAGAGGAGATAATGTTCCCGTGAATGTCAGGAAGCACTGAGAGGGGAGAGGATTGTGAGCATTAAGCTGTACACAGGAGCTAACAGGGCAATCTGCTCAATTATGCGTGGCAGCTATGTAGCTGTAAAAAGGCAAACTGAAAAAGGGTATTTTGAGGGCTAGGGGTCAGAATGAGGTTATTTTCAAAATGTTAATATATATGCGAGAGTAAGTAATGTTTCTGCTGATTTGCTCACTACTTCCAGAACAGAATTTGCATCTGTTTTCTTTCAAGTTTCACCCATGCTGTGTGCCCTTTTCGAGAATTAAATGTTTATTTTTCCTTTCCTGTGGTTACTTACATGTCTCTCCTGCAACAGAAGAAAAAGTCACAAAGCATCAGCATAACATGAGCTGCAGTAAAATGGGCTGGTTTGTTTCTGCTCACTGCGGTATTTGATACGACTAGGGAGGGGCATCATTGTCATCTGGTGTAATTTTAAATTGCAGTATTATCACTAAGTAGGAATGTTTCTCTGGAACAGAAGGTCTCTATCAGGAAAGCCACTCCTAAATCTTATTTAGCTGCAAATTAAATTAGTTTGATTTGCCTTAAGCTAGTCCATGATTCTTCATGGGCCTGCTGAGAAAACATCTGATCTGCTAAAAGTAGGCAACTCCATTCAGTCCATGCAACACCCCAATCTACTCACCTGCTAGAACAAAAATATAATTTTCTTTAATTTTGGCCACTACAGTTGTTTGTCTTAGCTCAATTTAACATGAGACAAAGGGAAATTAATCTTTTTGTAAGATTTTCCAAGACGGTGGAGCTCAGGAATGACAGCCTCAAGCAGGAGTCTCAACATGGGTACAGCTTTGATTCCAGTACTTACAGCACACCTCTGGTTAGAGTTTTGGGGCTCATACTTGAGGAGAATGCATGTCTTGGGCCACTGCTAGCAGCATGTGGAGCTTTTACATATATGAGTATTCACACCATAAAACCAGCCTCTCAGTTAGTATTGATTGACCCTGTTGGTGGGAGCTGCCCACCAAGAGGAGAGAAGTCCTGGAATGTCAACTGAGATGGCTGACAACCTTCTCTTGATCACCAGATCACCCAGCTCCTCTGTCTGTGCATTGTTGGAGGAAGAGTATTGTCAGTCCCTGGGCACCCCTAAATCCACTCTAATAACAGAACACTTGTTTCAGGCTCACTTGATGAGTCCCGTGGTTGGCTAAACAAATTGGGCTCATGTCTTTCAAGTCCTTAGTGCTATCAAGTGCCTACTCCTGCAGGCTGAATGCTTAGATGGACAAATTCTGAATTCTCTAGAGCATGTGCCTAATAAAAACTAGATAATGAAAGATGATCCAGCTAATGGAGCTGAGATCTCTGTGTATCTCAAGGCCCTGACGTCACTGTAGGCAGTCCCCAGGAGAGACACTGTGTGCTCCCCTTCAGCTCCTTGCTGTGCCCTAAAGAAAATGATTGAGGCCACCAAATGTGTTTCTATTTCCACCTCCTGATCAAGAGCTCCCCAAATGTTTGATGCCTATGTAGTTACTAACACTTCTGAAGTTACTGAACTGTGCTGTCTCCGTGGCAGCCACTCAAATGCTCCTTAATGGTGGGATGGGAGATTTAAAATTCAGACACTGGGAGAGTCTCATAGAGTGTCTGCTGTTTTTATCAAAGCGTGGGCCTTAGTCCTTCATATGGAACTGCATAGCCTTAAACCTATGACTCACTTTTTAAGAAAGGATGAAAATAAGAAGCTGTTGAAACATCTTACACTATTTTTTTTAAAACTTGTTACCCCAAGACACACAGCAAGTCGAGCTCCTGCTTTCTATTTCCAGGTCCATTTCTGACTTGCTGTTTAATCTTAGGCAGAATATTTTTTTGCCTCTGTGCCTAAATTTACCCATCTAAATAACAGGATTTTTTATCTAATGCTACCCAAAACTAGATATATCTTATTTGCATATTTTATGTCATCTTTGCCACATTTTCTTCGTGGATGAAAAAAATTGTGTTTTAGAATTTTGATCCAGAGTTTTCTCACAGTGCTCCAACAAATTGCTGTGGAATATAAAAGGCTCTTTTTTTCTGTTACTCTGTTTTTTCCACACAGTCACTTCCTGAAGAAGAATGCATCAGACTCCATGTTCAATCTTACACAGCTTTGAGTATAGTGGGACCTCTAAGTCTTCTGTACCAATCCAGCTCCAGTGCAGCAAGGCTTATTTTGTTAGAGAAGCTACAGCCTCACCTGGTTTGCTCCACCTAGGTCATAACCTGAGACTTGTATCTTAGCCTGCATTTATCCTGTAATGTTTGTTCAAGAGGTTTAACATTCCATGCAGAGCAGAACTCCTAGAAAAATTTATTTCCCTAACATTTCCCCTTTAATCTTAGCCCCCACTGATCTTGATTGACATTCATCTAAGTACATTAAGGGGCATACAGAGGCATCAGTGCATGCTCCTGCAATAAACCAAGCAGTTGCATGATAACATTTTTGTTTCTTCATGATCACTTTCCTTCAGACAATGTATCATGCCTGCCTGGTTATTTATCATGTAAGATCTCTGAGGCAGCTGTGAAGCATTGCTTTTGGTTTGTAACATAATCACTTCCATTTTCTTTCTGCTATTTCTGCCTGCTCTGAGTTCTTGTCCAGCACCAAAAAGAGTTCTGAGTAACTCCTGCCATTATCCAGAAGAGCAGTAATCCAATTCTTTTGACTTCTTAGATTTTGTTTCAGAGTTGGCATCAGCTTAGAAGAGACTTCATGACCTGAAGTCCAGCAGTAATTGCCAACACATTTCAGTTTGTTTTCATACAAGCTTTACCATGATTGGAAGCTGCATTTATTTAAACTTATGGATGAGTGTAAGAAAGCACCAAGGTGGGGATATTGGTTGTGGGTTGCTGTGGTTTTTGAGGTACTACTGCTCATAATTGTCTATTTAGATATAGGTTATTTCACCTTCCTAATTGTTTTAATTTAAGGTCTGGTACTAAAATATAAAAGGGGGGGTGGGGAAGGAAGGTCTCCTACATGTAACCCAAATCAAGCCACAGATTTTGACTAGCAGGAGGACTATATTTAAGGATTCTTACTGGAAAAAAGACAGAGTAATGGCAACACCCAAGACACAAAACTATGGCTTTGTTTTCAGTTTCCCCTTAATGCCTGGCAGCAAGGTGCTAGAAAGCTTGATGACAGCAAGGTCTTACACAGAGGTTCAAAAGCAGATGTGGGATCTCAAAAGGAGTTAAGGCAGTCATGAGTGAGACTGGAGGGCTAAGAAATACTGTTTCACATGATCTTAAGGTATTTGAGGCCAAACCAATTTAGCATTATGAAGGAAAGGTCTGTGAACTGCTGATCTGTTAACTGCTGAAGTGGGATTTAGGAGACCCAAAGACAAGACTGAGACCTTGTCTGTGATTTTGGGTGACTCATTAATCTACCCCATGCTTCAGTGTCACTTAAAAAAGGAATGTAGTGATTTCCCTCATTGTCTAGTTGGCCAGATGATGCAGCTATAGAGCACATAGCAAGATAGGATTTCATCATGGTCTTTATATCTTGCAACTCTACAATGAAATTGAAAACATCCTCTGAGACATGGAGAGAATCACAGTTCTTGTGGGTGGTACAGCCTGGGCTGAGGAGAAGAAATCCTACATCTGATTTACCAGACAGGGTTCAAAAGAACCCAGCTTTTCCAGCACAGCACCAAACAAGGAGATGTTGCCCAAATTCTCTGTTTGGCAGGGTATGGGTGTCAAACTCACCCTTGTAGTGTATATTTGCAAGCAAAGAGAGACACAGTATTGAAAACAGCTCCACAGTAGGTAGTGCATTTAATTTTACTCATGTTGGGAATGGTCAGTCCTTTTGACAGGGGTCTAGCTACCATTAACCTGCAAGTGAATGGGTAGAGCTGCAAGCAGTGACAGAGTGACAGGTTTTCACTTTTGCATGGAGCTGTCTGACATTCATGTACACACGATGTATTTGCTTCCTCTGCTACAAGTGAGGAGAGTAATCTGATTGTCCAGTATGGATTTTTGGCTGGAGGAAAAGGAGGAGGAGAGTAGCAGAAGGGTGGCTCAATGACACATGACTGCTGAGATCTTCTCCCTTGTGTGGAAGGTTTATGGCTACAGCACAGGCTATTCTGGAACCCCTTATATGGTTTGGATTTATTTTTAATAACCTTTCTCTTTGTGTGTTTTTACATTACATTATCTTGCTGGTAAAATTCTTTGGTAGGAAAGAAACAATCCATACTCCATCCCAGACCTGCCTTGCCCTGCTTTCTTGTCCTGAGAATATTTTAAAACAAGACAGTTAAGAAATCTATGATATAAAAGCAGGAAAGACACCACCACCTTCAAATTCCTGCTCGGTCCCACAGCCTGTGACACAAGAACTTCTTTGGGATGGGAAGCAAAGGACATGGAAGTTAATTGGGAGGGGGAAGTAACTGGGTGTAGCAGTAGGACTTCTTACTCTGCCATTATCTTCCTCACATAGTTATCTTTTGTTTAAACTTTCTTTTGTGCATCTGCCTTTGAACAGATAGAGGAGCAAGAAAAGAAAAGAAATCTAATCAGATACTGCAGTCAAAAGGGCTTTTTGATGAAAATTATTTGGTGCTAAGGTCAGGCACTGTCCTGATGGTTTGGAAGATAACAGGCTGCAGATCTGTTGCCTTTACCAGCTCAAGAGCACCCAGCTCTCCGAGACAATGACTCAGTTGCTTCGATTGCTGCTTTCCTTAATGGTCTGACTGCAGCAAAGCTGCTCACTCGTGCTGCCTGCGGTGATGAAAATTGTTACCCGAAAAGGCAGTGGATGCAACCAAAGAACAGTAACAATTTTGTTTTGATCTTGCTAAACTGACCCCAAGCGAGGGCTGCAGGGCAGACCGAAGTCTTCCTGTACTGACCAATGGAGTTTTGTTTTCTGTACCATGGATGTGGAGGGAAGACGTGTAAGTGGATCCTGGAGGATTTTAAGCACAATGCCAGCTCCTGTTTGGAGACCATGACATGGTTCTCCTACAGCAAAGCCATAAAGAAAATCCTAGGCTTTTTAGAGTATTTTCTAACCCCTAACTGCATTTCTCCATGGCACAGGATCTTAACATGTGTCCTGGGAGCAGATGTGCTCTTACAAAAGAGAGAGATTCACTACAGAAAGGGTATGGAGTGAAAGTCAGGTGCAGATGAATAAAGTAGAAAAAGCAGCTAACAAGAGAGAAGCAATTGTCATCAGCATGACTAACATTTGTAATGTTAGTCATGGAGTGACCGTGCATGTCCAGTCTTGAGTCAGTTTGTCACAACTTCTTTGTTTTGGATTGTTCTGATTGGACATTCTTTAGTGACGCTCTCAAATTTTTGAGGCATTGGATTTCAGCCTTTTTATTCCATCAGTTTTTTATTTTCTCAGTTCTCACTGCAGGAGATTCTCACATAGTTGGTTCTTATATACTTCAGGAGCTCTGAGATTGCTGAGTATTTATAAAAAAGCATGCATTTCTCTACGATATTCATCTGTGGAGTCTGAAGTTCAACATACCTTTCATTCTCACATTCTTTCTAGGAGATAATTCACTGAAGAAATGAACTACCTAAAGCACAAAAAGAAGAAGAAACTGCCCAGAGTTTAACATCATGAGATATGCTTGCTATATCTCTGGCCTGTCATCCCTCATCTGTAATCTTACTGTTGTAATTTTTTTTCAGGCATCTTTCTACATTCTGATTTTTAAATTGTCATTTTTAGAAGTGAAATGACACAGATATTTTCTTATTGCTGCTTTTGAAAACATCAGAATGCTAAAAGATAGTGTGGTTTTGTTTGGCAAAGCATTTTATTCAGCTTAACTTTTATTGTTTTTCTTGAGTTTCCATGGACTAGAAAATAGGTGCCACAAAGGCATAAAATGTCAACAAACCAACTTTAAAGAACAAAAGATGAGGTAGTACATCAAAATACATATGAACCTTAAACATTTTCTATTTGCTTTACTGAATTCTGACAATCATGTGAATAGACAATTTAGTTTGTAAAAGTTTAGGTGTCTTCAAAAGACTTTACACCTGCAACTAGCTAGAAGTTTAAAGAACAGTACTAATGCAGGGGAAAAGGAAAAGAATGTCTGTATTTATATACATATCTGAAAGGAAAATGTTTTAGAAGAAAACAAGCTGGGCTTCTAGCAAATTAACTGAAAATATTTGAGAGTCAGGTTAGAGGTTTCACTTGTGGAACTTGCAGATATTAGCAGAGGTCTCTGTCCAGCAGAAGGCATAAAAGTATCCTAGACTAAAAATAGAACTGCACCTACTGGAGCTGAAGTCAGATCTGGATGGATCATTGCCATCAGGCAAAGAAGAAATGGAATGGGTACAAAACCAATTAACCCTGCCCTGAGGTCTCAACACCTGCCAAACATGCAGCCTTCCTTCATCACTCAGAATTTAATTTTGTCATGCTTCTGTATGTGTGATATCAAATATTTGCCAGAGGAAACTAATGCTGCTGCCAAAAGGAAATAAAATTTGTGTATTTATGTAATTTTGTTTTCTTCCTTCACTTCTTTGCTAGCAGACCTTCCCTAGCCCCACCCACACACATTAAAAGAGAAGAGAGCTTGAGCATATTCCATTCCTATTTTTCCTGAATGTATGGAGTAGCATTTTAGTCTTAATCTTCAACTTACCACAGAATTGTCAGTGAAGGCATCAGGGTTATTCTCATAAATGAACTTCTCCACTCTCAGCTGACGTAATTTGAACATCTTAGATCCTTTGTTGGTGAGGAGAGAAAGCTCTTCTAGCATCACATCTCTGGGGATGCTGATCTTCTTCCCCAGGTTCAGCTTGGACCCCTCTTGTGGCATAGCTACAAAACATATACAGTGGGGCACTTTAGGAAGTACTCTGGTCCATGTCTTTTGTCTATTGCTTCCTAGCATCAGTAGTCACTTCAAAGCACACAAATTATCTTCTAAATTAAGATTTTAGGAAATTATCTATGTACCAAGTTTTTACATTGATGACACTTTGGATACAGATGTTTGGAATTTACTCTGGATTGCAATCAAGGCAAATCTGCAGAGAGATGTTGCAGAGGGATGGAGCAGATGAGTGTTCCCCACATCTGAAGAATCTCAGTCAGTGCAATAGGATTTCTTCTTACTGCCTCAAATGACTACTTTACCAAACCTCTAAATCCTTCCTCATGCTGTCAAAAATAAAGAAAAGGTGAGGACATCACAGTTATTTAAAAGTTACCCTACCAATACACACATACTCTGTAGAAAGAAAAATGTTCTAGGTTCTATTCTTCCTGCTCTATTAACTTCTCCAAGAGACTTTGTCTTTTTCAGCTAATGAGTGCTGGAATCAAAGAAGCTCTCTCACACAGAGAGAAAACAGGTATGAGACAAAGGTATAAGAGAGAACAACATAGAATATATCTAGACACTGTAATATTGACACCTGTAAAAGATCATGTTTTCTGTCCATTTACACTGCTGTACATCTAAATTAATGCTGCAGGAGAGTACAAGTTTACAGAGTGCAATCTGTGTCTGCTTTTGACCAAGTGTAAGCAGTGCTTTTCAGCTGTAAGATAGAAAATGTGACATGGTTGAAGGCTGGGCTTCAGTAAAATTTGTGGCTCTGGCTCCTGGTATGTTCACTGCATGTCTTGCTTTGGGAGTTCAGTCAGACAAGGTGTGAAATTTTAAAGGCCGAAATTCAGGTTGAAATCCAAACAATTCTTACTTGTGCAGTTTTGCATATCTTACCTTCATGTATCAGCTTCCCAATGAGTTTAGTGGACTTTTTCCTTTTAACAGGAGCAGGAGTCCCTGCAAGGGGCATTCCCACAAAGAGTTCTCTGCTTTGCTCTAAACACACAAGGAAATGGAGAATGAAACACCAGAAATGTATTTCTTGCCTCTCTTCTAGTTGCCATCTACAGGTAAAAGATACACAGCCTTCATTTCACACACAGGTTCTTTTCTATCCCTTCCCCATGATGGAGCTACTGGAATTTATCATCCCATACAGGGTATCATCAGCAGGCCATTCTGGGGTTCTCTGGAGACTCAGCATTCTGACAAAATGTGGTAGCAGATCCCAGCAGAAGCATTGCCAAGGTGCCATATAGCACTGTCATCCAAAAGAGGCAATTTAATTGCAGCAAGGCAGTCTCCCAGAGTCCACATGTGCTGTAGGGATACTCTGTTATCATCTTGTGCAGTAACAGGATGTCATTTTGAAAATTTGCTCTATCATGTGACGTTATAACAACATGAAGTTGTCATTAGATCATAATATATATTTTTGGATAAAGATTTCAGGTCTGTCCGTGAGTTATTTGGAGCACTTTGCATCATGTGTGGTTTTGGTTTGGATATTTAGATAAATTAGAATCGATATTCAGAAGGTCATCAGATTGCAAGTTTGGAAGGGAAAAAAAAAGAAACAAAACAAAATTCCAAGTAGTTCTGTCTTTTATGACTGCTACTGTTTTGTTACAGAAGGGCTGAAGAAGGAAAGCACAGGAAAACCTGTTAAAGTTGTTCACCCAATTTGTTTGAAGTCACTTGCATCTGTATCTTATGTATTGATCTTATCTCATACTATTTTGAAAGGATAAAGAGAAGAAGAGGGAGATTTCTTGTGGTACAGCATTCCCCATCTCTGTCCCCAGACAGGATGAGAGATCTGAACTGCAAATCCAGGGAAAATCAGGAGTAATCTCAGCAATTCCATTTCATTCAGCTTCTGAGAGTCCTTCTTAGGGGTTATTACACATAATACAAGTGGAGAAAATGTCTTGCACTGTCCATGCCCAAACAGCAGCATATAGAGGACAGATCCTCACCTAATATAATACAATACAATACAATACAATACAATACAAAGAAAAATGGGCAAAGAACCATTGGCTTCAGCAGCAGCAGTAACTAACCACCTCTGCCTTGTGATTCTTTGTACTTTACTTGCTTAAATTCAGAACTGAAAAACTTTGAACTATGAATTATATTTTAAAACTAGCAAGAAAACAGCTGTAACTAGGAATTTGTATACTACCTTTTCTGATCAAGACATTTTTATCTCCTGTGTATTCTGAGGTATCATTCCACCACTACTTCTTTTGTAACATGATTTTTATGTGATGGAATGATGATAATTGTTAAAAGAAGCCCAGCCACAGCAAAACAGTGCCAATCACATTGCCAGATACTCCCCTGGATTAGTTCTTCCTTCAGATTTGCAAGCTTTTCCTTTTACTGAGATGCTGCCTGTGGAGTTCACATCATAAACGAGGCCATCCTGGGGTATTCCCAAAGCAAGTGTGAGCAGGTGCAGCCATGACGCGCGCGCTGCACATTCTCTTCAAGCAGCCAGACATCTGCTTGGCCGTATAAAAGAAGCAGGCCCTGCTTGACAGGAAAGGGGCAATGCTGCCAGGAGACAGCATAGGTGAGAGGTTATGGCCCATCTGATGGGTCCTAAAGCTGGCAAAACATCTGTGTGCAAACATGGATTCCCTGGGGCAAGGCAGAAAGGGACAGCCGTGGTGGGGAGCTGTGCTCCTCACACTAATTCCCAAGCAGCAGTGAGGACAAGTCCATCCCATTCTGCTGTCCTTTTTTACTAATTCAGCAAGATTGAAGATTGAAAAACCCACTGCATGCAATTGGTCTTGCATAAGGAAAGGGACAGCAGTCTCTCACTATGGATAGGGTCCAGAGTTATACACGGTATTACTGCTCTCCCAGCCCTCCCAGAAGCTGCTGGAGCCTCAGACCCCATCCTCCTCACTATCTTATACATAAAGCCAGGGCTTTTCTCCCTCAGCTCTGTCCCCTGGTTCAATTCCTCTATCTTTTTGTGCATAGATCTTTGTAGCAGTCATTGGTGCTGCAAGCCAAACCAGTCTTTACTTCTCCAGCACCTGCACTGTTTTGCTGCCCAGTCAACTCACCTCAGGCTTGCAGTGCCAGGCTCAAACCAGCTCACACACCTGTCCTAGAGCTCAGCAGTGGCTGCTTCCTCCCAGCCTGTCTCTGGGTGCTGCCTGGGGAGGCTTGTCCAGCAGCCCCACTCTCCCAGGGTGCCTGGGTGCAGGGAAGCTCTGCCCAGCACAAAGTGCTGATGCAAAGTGCAGTGAATTTGACTCCTGAAGGCTGCTCGCACAGGCATCCTGCAGTTATTAATAGCCAAAGGCCCAGAGGGCAGAGTCTCAGATAGCACTGCTGCCATTCCTAAGGAGAGGAAAGAGAAAAGGTTGCACCTCAGGTCTCCTGCAGTTACTGTCTCAATGCCCAGGAAGACCAGGCCCTCCATAGGTGGCTCACTTCTTCCTCCTCTTCCTCCTCCTATTGCTTTTTGATGCAATTCATGAAACCTTCTAAATATCCTGTTTGTCAGTAATACCTCAAAAGCTATCTTGGGTCTTGCTCTGTTTTACACCCTCCTTCTGTCCCTTCTTAATAATTCATCCCAGTGTCCTCTAAGCTGTCATACATATTTCCTAAAATGCTTCAGAAAATACAGAAGCAAAATAATGGTATGCATGAAACAAGAAGTAGTAGGAAGAACCACAAAGTCTAGAAAGCTATTTACAGAATTTTAGGAAGTAGCTATTTAATATGTATGGAAAACTCAACTGGATAAAAGAGCAAGGTAATTTATTTCCTAATTAATGACAGAAATGTGGTTGATAGCCTGCATTTGGTGCAGCTTTGTACATGCAAATAACTCCCCTTAACTCCTGCACATTATGAGGTGACTCTCCCTCTGTTTCCTCCCTACCCAATTGGGTTTTGGTTTTAGGATGAAGGAAACATACCTCATTTTATTGGAATACTTGATGATGCACATACCTTTAAGCTTCTGAATAAGGCAAAAATCCTCCAGAGAACATTTTCTTTCCATTTCTCTTTGGAAGTTTGAATCCCTATTGGAACAAAGTCAAGTTGTCCATTGAATAATCCTGGAATCTAGTGAGGAGGAAAAAAACCAAAGCACAGTTGTGATTACAGTAGAAAATCATCTGCACAGAGAATTGCAAGTAAAGTTAATATAAAGGAACATCAGGACATAACCACTTTTCTTTTTTCCTAGACTTTGCTGTTGTCTTTTCCTGCACCAAATGCATATGAAACTTCACAAGGTGGTAACTGTGTTGAAAGCACTAAGTGTTAATACCTGGTGTTGTTAGGAAGCTCCTGTAGAAGACTGCTGTAACATTCCTGTGGGCAATAAACAGTCTTTATATATATCCTGCTTGGGGTTAAGGCACACATGGCATTTTCCTGGACTAAAGTTTCCTATTTTCCTCTTGCTTGCCTCCATATAACCATGATGTATACCTTGCATTGTGCCTATTTCACAGCTCTGATTGTCCCTCATTTGTATCTACTGTAATAGCATGACACATGCTTTCCACTACCCATAAGAGCATTGCATCCCTTGCTGAGCTGGGATGATACACCAGAGTGATGTCCAGCCCAGATCCTGCCCTCACACTGCCATGCCGGTGATTCAGGAGCAAATCCCTGGAGCAGTTCCAGTGTAAAATAAGCACAATTAAACTGTAAACACCCACTGCCTGCTCTGGGCACCATCACAGAGCTTCATGCCTGGTGAAGGCATTTACATCTGCACAAAGCTGGAGGGTGTCAAATGCTACTGTCACAGCTGACCATCTGTCCACACATCACACCCACTGTGCACAAGTGCACGTGGCCACAGACGAGCAGCCCTGCTCACTGCAGATTGTACAAGGTGGAGGATTTTTCTCACCACGTTAATTCTTCTGGGTTGATTTAGCACCGTGCTTGACTCTTGGCCAGAGTGCCCAGTGTCTGCTGCGAGGCTCAGTTGTTCTCCTTGAGATGCTGCTCTCCTATTCTAATTCTCTGTGCTCTAAACACTCATTCATCGTTCATCAAGGGAGACAAGATGCTGGCATGTAGAGGGACAGAGTGAGAACAAACACAATGTGTTGCTTTATTGTTTAAAATCAAAGAGCCCTTTGCCTCTCCTCTCCCAAGGGCATGAGGTAGTCACATCTAAATTTAAGATGTTTCTAGCTCCATTTTGATAATCATCTGAGAAATTAATGTGATTTGTATCATCAGGTGAGAAGTTGAGAAATGCAGCTACCATTATAAGGCACCTTTTTGTAGTAGCTAGGCTGATGCTAAACTCTACCTCCACTCTACTTGCTTCCAGCAGTTATTTTCAGACCACTTTATAGCTGTTGTTTTATTTCTCCAATCATCTCCTGTGCATTCTTCAGCACAAATTACACCTTAGGGGAACAGTCTGTGCCAGCTGGATATCATGTGGGAACCTGATGGATTTTGCAACATGGTGTAGCTCCAAAAGATGATGTAGCAGGGGAATATGTGGTCGCTTTTCCCTGTCTCATCACACCCTGTCAAGCAGAGGTACCTGGTGCACCTCTGCTTCCTCCCATCCCAGGCAGCTGCAGAGAGAAAAGCTGAGCATGCTGGAAAGGAGCAGAGTGCCCCGTTACCATTGGAAGTGAGCAGGAAACAGATGTGATGCCTCTTATAAAACTCAAGAGAGACTAGGGAAAAGCAATAGCAAGATGAAAAGAAGGCATGTCTAGAATGTTGTGTGAGGATCTCAGTCAGACTATGAGTATGCCCTGCAATTAGGACCAGGAACAAGGCATTGACAGTTCAAGATGAGCCAACTCCAGGAGACAAGAGTCTGCTGTGGATCCTCAGCCCAAAAGGCAAGAGGGAAGCAGAGTTAGGCTTAAGGCCAAGGATGCTGAAGTCCAGATTTAAGGAGTGATGGGAACCATGGTCTTATGGGAACAAAGCATTCGTTTGCCTAGTCAAGGTCTCATACAAGAAGTATACATATACCAGTTGAGACATGGCACCTAAGAGTGCATCTGGAAAGAATGAACACAGCCTGAGCCTTGAACCTGTTAGTATGGCACCAGGATTTATAGAGTGATTTGTATAAAGCACTCCTGTGTCTGCCACTTAAACACCAAGACATACCTTAAACTGAGAGTCTTACCTCCTACACTACCTTTGAATAAAATGATGTCTTTATTTTCAGTTACCATACTGAGAACTAAATCCTGCTCCTTTCCTTTCTATACATGGTTTCTCCTGAGACATGGGAATGTCTAGTCTGTAAATGTCAATGGTGGGTCTAGCAGAGACTTCACTTGTGTCTTGCCATGGTGCCAGGTTCAGCAGGTCAATGGCTTTTTTTGAACTGGAAATATTGTACCAACCTTCTATCCCTGCCATAAATAAAGCAATGAGCTCAGAAGAAGATACCTGTTATCTTACCACTCATACTTGTCAATGCTATGGGTTTTAAATCACTACAAGTTGTGCTTGAGGTGGTTTAGCTTTGTTTAGTGTGGAAGGGCTCACCTGGACTGGAGAGGTTTGGTGGCTAAATTCAATCCTTGCTAAAGTACATGGAATTTCCATTAATGCCAGGGGGGTAGTACATGAGCTGCCTGTAGGACCTTTCACCACTTCTGAGAGTTTATAATCATACAAGAAACTGTGTTTATCTCACTGTGACCACCTCCCTCTTTCCAAATATACCCTTCGTTTAAGTGGACTGAGGAACAGCCTAAACAAAGCATTGCTTTCTCTGACTTATATCTTCAAAATTAATTTATTTTCACACTGCATTCTTGTACACCTAATTTCAAATGGTCTAGCTTCAAGTTGTCAATGCCTATACACTCATTTCAAGAGTAGCACGTGAAATCTGCCTTATTACACTGATAAATGGACACAAGCAGTACTTGTGAGAAGCATCAGCAGCAGAGTTGTCTCCAGAGCACATTTTGATCATGTAGAAGTCAGGAAAGCAGCATCAGTCTTCACCACTTTAATTTTTCAAAGATGGAAAATTAAACCTTGCCCTTGCTCTCCTTCTTCCCTGATGTCCAGGACTGATTTGTGTTGAAAGTATTCATAAACAGCAGATTTCAACGAGTCAATCTGTTCTGAAAAAAAATTGCAAAACTCTTTCTTTCTGGTTATTGTTATGGTGGTGATGTTGATGATAAAATAAATATATTTTTTTATTGTAAAATATTTCACATATTCTAAACCTGTTTCAGTTTACACTGACATCAGGGAGACTTGTCAGTGCTTTGTAGCACAAAAATAGGAGAAACAGTAAATGCCAGGCTCTCTTGTGCCACTAAGTGGGCTTAATGCATGATAAGATGTAGGACTGGGACAAAAATATGTAGAATTTGTCGACAGAGCTGCAGTGTGTAGCAATAGCTGCCATTCCCATGGTGTTACTTGCTGGGCAGCCTGTTTGTCTGCATGACCCCGGAATCCCCTCCAAGCTGCAGCAATTCCCCCCCCTCGCTGCCAAAACTCTCTGGTATGAGCCTGACCTTCTTCTCTGGTATGTGGGACCAAGCAACACCATATGTGAACGTCAAAGGAGGATAGATTAGGAAGAAAGAACTTCTTAAGATTTTAAACCCTCTAGACTTAACACCACATCAGGCAAATGCCAAAACCCCAGGTAACTCTGAGAAGAACAGTGGCAACATCTAGTGGCCACTGAAGCTATAGGTCGCTACTGGAGAGGAACAACCTTGTCTTTCCTGTATGCCACACACTTCCCTGCTGCGCTTTTCGCTGCACATTCTCCTTCCATTGGCTATGATTGTTTGGGGTAAATGTCTGCACTAGGAACCTTACTATTTTCTGGTTTTAAACTTCTCTCTAAGGTGCGTACTGAAGGCCAAGTTAATCCCTAGCCTGCTACATAGCTGTTTAGTAATCCTTTGGCTTGGCAGGCTACTGTTCCACTTTTCAAAGTCTGTTTGTCTGGCTCCTTCTGACATGATCTGCTCACAGAGGAAATGACTCTCACTTGAGAAGGTTGTAGAGGTTAAAAGGGAATTTAATTAAGAGCCCTAGACACAGCAACCATCCTGCAATGTGTCAAGCCATCTGGAGTAGCTCATAATCCTACTATGTCAGCTTTATTAAGCAAAACAAGATGCAGTCCTAATCTGCAGCCTGTGCATCTGCATACTTACTTTTTTGGGAACTGTGCTTCTCGTTGGACAGAAGCTTAGGTTTAGCATCAGCAAACATTGCTGCCTCTTTCTGCAGGTCAATCAGAAATATGCTGGATAGTCCTAAGACCTACTTCCAGACCACTGCAAAAGGAAGCCCTTCTTGCAATCAATCTGACAAACATCCACAAAATTATACATAATAAATGTTCAGAGCCTGTAGTCTAATCCTACAGCTGATCCCAATGTCTTTTGCAGTGCTTAGAAACTGCTATCTGCGAGTGAGATATGTCTGGGAAAAGCAACTTGCTAACACTTGTCCTAAACTGAACACAATGAACCTCTCAGGACCAGAAACTGAGTTGATTTTAACATGAATTGCATTAAGTTTAGAGTTAGGAT
This sequence comes from Sialia sialis, assembly GCA_009812075.1. NCBI lineage: Eukaryota > Metazoa > Chordata > Aves > Passeriformes > Turdidae > Sialia > Sialia sialis. The sequence continues at coordinate 11,349,260 of VRYO01001366.1, forward strand.
TAGATTTGGAGCCTGAGAATACAATGGGATTTTCTGACTGACTTGTTTTTCTGATATCTTGGTTAATATTAAGTTGAATTGTTCAATGTGAGTTTATATTTGGATTTATCAGAGCTGACCAGCTGCCACTGGTACTGGATTTACAAGCAGAGGGTAGAGTTTATGTTAGAATAGGCTGAGGGGCAGTGATGGGGCAGGCCATCTCAGGCTGCTCCACAAATGTCTTCCACCTGTCAGTGAGTGAGTATTTTATAGTCTCTAGTACCAAAGGTTCAGATCTTACTTAAGTTTTTGCTTGCATCCTTGCATTTTTAAATGTATACAGGCTTTAAGTCCAACCTAGGTTTTTTTAATTACTGAGACATCCCATCCTTTTTTGAACTCCTTATATTCTCTTCTCTTCAGCAGTTTGTAGTAGGTAGTGTTAAATGCATGTACTGTACACATAGCAATTCCTTCTGGGTGCCAAGCAAAGAAAGTGACAAAATGCCACATGTAAAGTGCATATCACAAGTTTATTTTTCTGCACAAACAAATAGAAAGTGATTGTAAATTGAAAAAAAAAAAAAAAAAAAGACAAAACAGAAAAGGAAAAAAGGTATTTCCATAAACAAAGATGCCAACTGGGGCCACATCTTTCACCAGACAGAGCATTGCTGCTGGGCTCCCATTTTCAAAGCACTGATGGGTCTCTACTAAGAAAAAGATCTAGTCGGGGGTGCTGGATATTATAGTAGAAAGGGAGCATATTCTTTACAAGGAACAGTCTTGCCTCACACTGTGCTCATGTCTGGTATCAGTGACTCCTCATCACACCAGTCTCTTCTGAGATGCTTCCTCCCAGATGCTGCAGGATCTTGAGTTTATCTCTGGTAAGTGTTCCCATATATTGAGAGGGAAGGGACTGTTACTCCTGAAGCAAAGATAAAACCCCTGAATTTCCATAGGTGCAGTGTGTAGTCTGCGGCATACTAGAGAGGAGGGACGATAGGCAGTTTTAAACCAGAGCCCATGAAGACATCTTCAAATACTTAACAAGGGAATACTGGGGTTTGGCCTACCACTGCAGCTTATAACTTAGCAGGTGGGAGCTAAAACTTGTCAAACAACTGTTTATGTCTGTGCTTGTTCAACAGCTGAGGAATTAGACATTTGGAGAGGCTCAAGACAAGCTTACATGTTTCAAAAGTATTCCTTGTAACCTCACCTGTGACCTTTCTAACAGACACAGTATTTTCATGAGCAGACATTAGCAGAGCTGCTTAAAGCCAGTATTAGTTCAGGTTTCTTCCTTACAACTTAACAAATGCATCTCAGTGTTATTTCTCATCTCATGCTACTTGCAGGTACAGGCCTTATTTGGGATACACTATGAGCACTGTAGGCCTCATCTGCAACAGCCTCTGCTTCTGCAGATCAAGTCCTGTGTCAGCATAGGATCCAGAAAAGTTTGTGAGGGGATGAAATCCATTAAACTACTTTGGTTTTGCTTCTAAACATAGCTTTGAGGCAAGATGTAAGTAAAATGCAGGATTCCCAGCCTCCTGATTGTTTTCCTTGCTCTTATATTTAATATTTGTTCTCCAATCAAACCTAACTTTTTTCATTTCCTACCCATTACATTATCAGAAACGATGGGGCAAATGCAGTTATTCCACTCACTTGGATCATGATATCTAACATTGAATGGTGTTTGGCAATCACTCTTCAGCAGGAATCATTGTCTCCCGAAAATCTGGAGTGGGATCACCAAAATACTAAACCCATCCAATCTCCCTTACATACTAAGGCCAGACTTCTCTATTTTTCCAGTGGCAAAATTAATTTCCTGAGACTATCAGGCCCTGAGAGCACTTAACTTTAGGGGCTTGAGGAAAAAGGATACTGGAGTAAGATTCAGGCTTTCTGAGGTTATTTCTTGACTGAAGAATTATGTTGAGCACCCTTCCTCTGGTCCACACAACCCCTCTCTACACCTGAGTTCAGTAACGCTTTCAGCCTGGGCTAGCTTGTCCATCTAAGGCTAATGGCTCAAATCACTAGCCAGGGACAGACAACACTCCACAAATGAGAGACAAAGCTTTTGGAGCACTGCTAATTCTTGAGTTCCTTCATACAAGTTTCCTAGATAAAATAGAAGATTCCTCCCTCCATGTTTGGGAAGAGTCACAGAGGTTCAGTTTGCACACAGGTCCTTTTTTTTTTTCTCTTTTTTTTTCCTTTTTTTTCTTTTTCTTTTTTTTATTCTCAGCAATGCTGGCAATGCAATGCCGTACAGGATGAGTAAGGAAGCAATCATCTGAGATAGGTTTTGTAGCATGGCTGCTCCCCTTCACTGGAGCTAAATGGATTCTGGTGATCTGAATTAACTCTGTGGTGATGACATCCTCTCTGGGGCTTTTCAGGGACACAATCTCCTCGTTAATTCAGGTTGGCTGCTCCTGTGTCCTACAACCAGATGCAGCATCTCTTCTGACTCAGCCTCATCTTTGTCCATTAACTCAAGGTACTCCCATGGCTTTTCTTACCATCCTCTCCCATGGTTGCTGATGTGCCAAGTGAGGTGTCAGTTCTGTCCTCTCTCTCCAGCATGTTCATTAGATGTTTCAGGGCCACCAGGACTGTGCACTGCAAACACAGGCCTACAAAAAAGTCCAGCCAGAGTGTGAAGGATTCAAAGGCAGAATTGTGTATTACTTCTCCTTTTCTGTCATTCTCTCCTTCCCAAGCTTGTCCAGGATCAGAGGTGCTAGGTTTTCCAGCCTTCCCTTTCTTCAAAGGAGAGCGCACATGAAAAATCTCCAGGTGCTCACAGAGAAAGACTTTCAAACCTCCAAGAAAAAGTACAGCTATCATGAAACAGCTACACAGCATAAGCTCCTGCTGTGAAGAGGAAGGTTGTCTTAGATTTAGTTTGAAACAACACTAGCTGCACTGCATACAGTCTGCTTCAGACCCACTTGCATTCCTTTTATTTCCCCAGAATCTCCACTTTCGTATATCCAAAGTTTGTTCTCAGTCCAGCCAGAGAATGGCTACTGCTTGAAAGAGAGGAGTAAGTCTAATGAAAGGGAGACTTGTCTCAAGGACAGAGGGCTATGAGACCCTCATTCTGCCTCCTGTACACATTCCTAAGGGTTTAGCAAAACGATGGGCAACCCTGACCCAGAAAGAGGTGGCAAACCCCTTCCCTGCAGCTGAGGCATCTGCTGTGTTTAGAGCCAGTGTTCCAGGAGTTTCTTGGTGTACTTGTGGGATCATACTGGAAAAGTGGCTGCTGGCAAAGGAAGACCAAAAGCAGAAAGTAAATGGCCAGGGGGTGTGTAAACCAGAGTTTAGATGGCATGCACACACACATGGACAATCCCTACTAATATGCTATATTCTTCCTTGGGGAGGCATGCTTTCTTCCTCTATACCTGTAGTGTAGGGATTAAGTTGGAGCTACCCTGGGACATTCAAGGAATACCCAGCACTGTTTCCCCAGCATCACCAACAAACTGAACTCTGTATGTGTGTGAATGCAGATCTAGGATTCTCAGAGCACTTCAGTTTTTATCAAATAGGCCCCACAATAATACCTAAGTCATTTCATATGAAGTTTTACTTGTGACTTTCTGTTTTCCTGACCTCTACTTCCATGCTGAGAATGTCTGTAAAGGTGATTCATTTTCCCCTCATCACAAAGCTTTCAACAACTTTTATGTCATGACCCATTTCTAATCTAGCCCCACTTCTGTCCTAAACTAAACAAAAAGATAATGTACAAATGCGTATTCAGTCCCGCCTCAGTTTAAAGCCAACTGTACCTTCTCCCATGTGATCCACCTTTCTACTTACAGCATCCATGTCCTGTTCACTGGGACTGATACTGCAGGGCCTTTCTTGTGCCAGCTAGAGACTAAACCCGAGCTTAGCTTTGACTTAGTGTATCCTCAAAAAATGGATACTTTCTTCTGCAGTGCCCACAGATAGTGATAGGCCCATCAAGTCCCCTCAAAGCCTCTCTTTGGCAAACTATTTCCAGACCTGATAGTGGCATTTAGGATGATTCTCCCTTTTACCCCCAGCCCTGCTGACTGGAGGAACATGCACACATGGCCACTCTCGGGCGCAAGCCACACTGCCCACATGTGCATGGACAAACACCCCTGCTCACTCTGCTTTCTTGCCTTCTTTCCATGTTCCAACAGAAGGAAATCTGGGAGAAATGTCCCAGGTCCCCACTGTCCTTTGACTCCCTGCTGAGCGCTGCTGTGTGCATGTGTATGTGCACACGCAAGTGAACATGTACAGACTGGGAGGATCAGGGAAGAACAGTCTAATGGGAAAGCTAGGGCTTCTGTTCTGTAATCCCACCTCTCACCCTTTCTTCCTGGAAAGCTCTTCCCTCCTAGTTTCCTTCCATGCAGGGGTGACTCCAAAGCCCTTGGGAAAGGAAAACTACTGCTTCATGTGTGTCTCCATGTGAGATAACCTCTGCCATTCACCCCCTCTGGAGGTGGGTTTTGCTGCTATGTACAAGTTCCCAGTCTTTTTGTACCACACACGTGCCCTCTTCCACATTCTTCCTCCTGCTGTAGCTACAGCCAGTAAGCCTTTCCATGAAATATCCCATCTGAGACCAAAGGGAGGCTGGGGAAGGGGGTGGTGCAGAAGGACAGTAATTTTTTGAGGGTTTTTTTCTTCATTTTGTGTCACTCATCCCATAGTATTGAGCTGACATAAAAGACAAAACAAGCGCTATCTCTGCGGGGCCACAGACAGGATGAGAGGGGTGCCTGCCTCAGTGATGGCCAAAACTTGGCCTCCACACATTGGCCTGCATGCCTGTTCTTGCTGCAGAGAATTTGGGCCTGGCCACCTGAAACCGAGAGGCAGAAGCTGGGTTTGGAGGAGGTCCCTGTCCCACCTGCCCAGGCTCTGGGGAGCTTGGATATGGCTTAGGGGAGGGGCTGAGCTCCACCTGGAAGGGTGCTGGTGTAGCAGGGGCAGAAGAGGCCATTTCTGTTCTCCACAATGGCTCATCCAGCGTGGTGGCTGAGCGGGGCACAAGCACAGTGGGTGCCAGACTGCTGGAAGCTGGCATGGGAGCCGGAGTGGAGAAGCGACGAATCTCCTGGGTCTTGGCTATTTTCACAGGGACCTGCTTGGCTGCCATGAAGGATGAGCTAGCCTGTGGGGTTGGCTGACCAGGAGTAGTCTGAGTACTGGGGCTTGGGGGATCCCCAAAGCAGAACATGGCTGACTTTAATTGATAGGGCTGATGGCGCATTATATCAATGACCTTGATCCCTGATTTCTGGCCAGGTGCCTTTTTCACTTTGCTCTCTGCTTTGCTAGCCTGAGATTTGCTGGCTGCCAGGGGATAGAAAGGGGAATGCATTGGGTTGTAAGCTATTGGAGGGGGAGCCCGGATGTTGGGTGAATATTTCCAGCATGAGGGTAGAGAAGGGGATGGAGAGGGGGTCCTGGGCTTGTACTCTGGCTTAGGTGTTGTTTCCACCACAAATTTGTCCATGCGGCTCTGGCGTTTGGCAAAGAGCTCTGCCCCCTTGCCTTTAAGCTGAGGCATGTCCTGGGCCCCATTTACCAATCCAGCATCTTGCTGAGGCTTGGGGGCCACTGGAGGTGGGGTCTTGAACTTGCGGCCTGAGGACTGCATGAAGTTGCAGGCCTCAGCACCCAGGCTGAGGAAGTCCTCCTCAGGCCCAGACTCAAAGCCTGCCCCAGGGTGGTCACCTTTTGGCTTCTCATCCAGGTTCTGCACCAGGGACAGGAGCTCAGGGTTGGGTGAATTCTTCTTCTCCTCAATCTTACTGAACATGGGTTTCTTGTTGCCCCGTCGACGAGCCTCCTGCAGGATGCCTGTGCGGGGAGCTGGCACAGCAATCCTCTGCTCCCTGGAGGTTAAGGGCTCCGAAGGAGGTCGTGGTGTTGCTGGAGTGATGGCAGGAGAAGGCTGTTTTGGCACAGGGGAGCTGCTTCTCATGTGCTGTGATGGTGCTGGAGTTATATACAATGAGGAAGAGGCTGTTCCAGGGACTCGTGGCTGGGATGCTGCAGAGGCCATATCCCCTCCTGGCTTTGAGGGAGTTGACAGAAAGATAGAGGTGGTGGATGTCCGGGCAGTGTTGGCAAAAGGCTTGATCTCTGAAGCGCTTCCTCCCCCTTTTGGCTGTGACTCCAGTGGTGATGTTGGTCTTCCTGGTGCAGGAATATACAGAGATGTGGAGGAGCTGACTGGACCACGCTGTGTTGGCACTGGTGCATTGGCAGGTGTTCCTGGAACCGGAGGTGAGAAAGGGGGAACCACCGTGCTTTGCCCACCCAGACTTTCAGAAGGTTTTTTGGGTGCAGATGGCCTAAAGATGACGGAGGATGTTGCTGGACGTTGGCCAGAAAAGCCAGGAGTGAAGGGCCGTGCAGACCTGTTGAACATGCTTGTTGAACTTGCAGAGAAGGGGTCAGGGGTGCTTGGGGGAGGTGGGAAGAAAGTGGGGCTGGGGGCAGTCAGGAGCTGAGTGGAGATGGTGGCTGGCTGCTTGCTGGGCACTTGCACACCTTCCAGGTGGATGCTGAGGGGCACGTTGTCTGCCTTCTCTGGCACAGGCATATCTCCGTTCACTGTGCCCTGCTTTGGCTGGGCAGCTGGGGCAACCTCTGGGCTCTTTTGCACTGGAGTTTTCTCAACTGTGTACTTCCCAGCCCGTTCTCTCTGCTGCTCAAATAATCGTGCTCCTTTGCCCGAGGCCTCACTCAAACCTTTTTGCTTCTCTTCCTTCTGTTCAGAGTCAGATTTGGACTTTTCAATGTCTAGGTAAGTGTTGTCCCAGTCTGAGTGATTAGTTAGGCTTCGGGCATCAGAGAAACCTTCCTCATCAAATTCAGATTCACTAGTTGGAAAAACTCCGTCTTCCTCTTCGTAGGAGCGGTCTTCATCAACACTGCCAAAGCTTACCAATGTATACTTCTTAGCCCTCTGCCTGCGTTTCTTAAACATCAGCACCCCCTTGGAGTGGGGGTTGGGTGCATCTGTCAGCAGGGATGCAATGGTTCTGCACTTAGTTTTGGCTTCCTTCACGTTCTTCTCCTGGATGCTTTCGTGGCGGTGGAGCTCTGAAAGAGATAGAAAGAGGGAGTCTCAGAGATCAGAAAAGGTTAGGTGGGCAAAGGTGGACAGTGAAATGGCTATAGGTGTTCTAGTGCACATAAGGGGAAACACACTCCTTGCTCTTCTTTTTCATTCCACTTTTGCTAATGACAGTGTCTTTGTAAACTGTTGTTGGTAGAAAATCAGGAGCAGTTTTCTCTTTCCCTGCAAACACAATAGAAGTTGATGCGGGTGTGGGGAGGGAATTCCTCCCACTCTCATGGCTGGTCTAAGTTTCCTCATCAGACCTGGGATTTCCTATTTCTGAAGCATGAGGCCAAGAGTCCCTGACATTTTTACAGTGCTTGCAGAAATTTTTACCATTTATTTATCTATCACCCTGAAGGTGAAGCCCTGCTTTCTGTAGATGCTCCTCCTACCATACAGAGGATCGCATGTGTGCAAAAGGAGAGGTGCTCTGCAGGCAGGGCTGCTCCTGATCTGAGCTCTGCAGTGTCAGCTACAGTCAGTGTTGCGCAGCAGCATTGTGTGTAGGGCTGTTCGCTGCTCTGCCACAGCCCTGCCACTGCAGGAGGCAAAGGAAACATGATTTCATCCTTGCTGCAGTCCCTTCCCTGTGGCCCGTGCCTGGCAAGGAAAAAGAGTGTTTGCTCCTGAGCAAGAATCCCAGATCCCTACAACTGATCAACCAGACCAGAAAGAAATCCACTTAGATAGACTTGATTGGAAAAGACAAAACCTGTTGGGACACTGGCATGAAACTGTGGGATAACCATTTTCCACCTGCTCTGTGGTCAGTAAAGGCCTGGGGAGGAACACTGTGTCCTCTGTCTTTGTGTACCGGGAAAGCAGGTGGTGAACAAGATTCAATAGTAAAACCAAACTTGTCTGCCCTAAGGAAAGTAGGGACATGCCTTGAATCACTGTTGAAGTTACAGAAGTCAGCATTAACCTTGCACAGAAAAAAAGACTCGTATACCTAAACCACAGACTAATTAGTGATGTTTTTCATTTCATCCTTTTTCATTGCCCATGATAGTACAGATGAAACAACCATCCACTATACATGTCTAATAATTTGTCAAAAAAACCACCTTGTCCACTCTTGACATTCCCAAGAGAGATTTAATAAATTGTGCTTTACTGAAGGGAGAGGAGAGGAGAGGAGAGGAGAGGAGAGGAGAGGAGAGGAGAGGAGAGGAGAGGAGAGGAGAGGAGAGGAGAGGAGAGGAGAGGAGAGGAGAGGAGAGGAGAGGAGAGGAGAGGAGAGGAGAGGAGAGGAGAGGTGCAAGGCAGTGCTGAGGGATGGTGTTAGGTCACGAGATGATGAAATCTGCTCAGTCCTCTCAGGATCTCTCTTCTGATCATTTTATAACAAAGCATTAATTCAATGTGAACCTATTAGTGTGGCAAAGTCACCTGCAGTGAGGGACAGGGAACTTAGGTAAGAAGTTCACTAGTTTTCTTGAGGGCTGCAGTCTCCCAAAACCTTTCTAGGCTACACAGTTGTGGTAAGTGTCATCATTCCGTACTGCATCAGTGTAACCACAGAAGAAAGAGCTTCGCTCTCCCAACCCATGCTGAAAATAAAGTGTTGATTTGCAAAGCAGTCATCCTTCCAGGAAGGTGGAAAAGTTTGCAGCCATTCCACAGCACATGCTGCTGCTTTGGGATTTCAGCAAGGGGACTTCTGTGCTTTGAGTTCATTCATGTAGATTCACAGTTCATTCCTCTCCTTTGCACCCAGAACTAGAAGCAGGAAAAGCAATGCTGAAATGGCTCATAATTTTAATTGGATTTGCAAAGTGAAGGCTCTTTGCAAAACTTTCCTTACAGAATGACTCCACCTTGCTGAACCAAGTCCAGGTTTTTGTATAGATTTAGTGATTTTCAGAGCAGTCACAGACTTGCCCTCAAAGACCTGCTCTCTGTGATGGAAACAAACTACAGTCTCTGAAGGTCTGCCCACTTAATTTACAAATCTGCATGCCTGTGTCTCTAGGGGTTGTTAACAATGGAGAAAATAAGGGAAAGAAAGAAAATAAGGGAAAATAAGGGAAGAACAAACAACCTTGCTACAAGCTACTACACCTCACCTGGTGGTATTTTCTTCTAAACTTACAAGGAGAAAGAGCAGCACCACAGAATCTTAGTCAAGTGCAGAAAAGGTAAACTGGCCTGAGTGACTCACAGGAGGCTTTCTAGCATCAGGAGCTAACAGATAGGGACTGACACCATTCAAAGTGATGTCTGCACAGCCATTTGTGACAGCAGACTACCATAGAAGTGCCAACTCTAAAGTCTGGGCTAGCAAATACTGTCAGAGAAAATATAACAGAAGATGGTCTTGGCTTTAACTCCACCAGTTTGTAGTCCTGGCTCAGCATTAGGATCCATGTACAATTTCCCTAGAAAGTTGCTCTGAACTGTCCTGTGCTCTGAAGGAGCTGGCAAATAGGGCCCTCTGGGACCTGCTTCTCACCTCCCTCTTTTCTTCTTCCTGCCTTCCTCCTCATCAAAGGCTAAAGCACACAACTAATTACACCAGTCCTCCCAACATAAAAATGGTCATGCTATTCAAGTTACAATCTTCCACAACAGTTTAAGAGAAAAAAAACAGGAAGAGAAATCTTCCTAAGGTGACTTGTAGAAGGTAAAGAGCAAGAATGAAATCAGAATAGGCAAAAGAATAGAAGTGGAAGAAAGGAAAAAAGAAAGGAAGAGAGAAGCAAAGGAAAGAAAAGGAAAAAGAAAAGAAAAGAAAAGAAAAGAAAAGAAAAGAAAAGAAAAGAAAAGAAAAGAAAAGAAAAGAAAAGAAAAGAAAAGAAAAGAAAAGAAAAGAAAAGAAAAGAAATAAGAAAAGAAAATATTTGTACCTGCATAAGGCTGATCCAAACTTGAGAAAGTAGAATCCAGACCTGGAGAACTGGGCATGTCACAAAGCCCGTTTAATTCACAACTCCCCATAAACAGAAAGAGAGGCAACGAGAGAGGAGCAGAGCAGTCCCCTTCTGGAGCAGAACCAAAACTCTGAGATGTCCAAGCTCTTAGCTATCAGTCCACAAGCCTTTTAAAGCCTCTCTTTTGTCTCGTAGGCATTGCTGCTGAAAGCCATGAGGTCACTTTGTCTATTTTTGTCTTCATAGCTTCATCACTGAGCAGTGTGATGGACATTGTCACCTGGCACTTTAACACCCTTATTCTTTCCCCCACCCTGTACTGTGCAAGGATCTTATTTTATTTTAAAATAAGAAAATATACTCTATCGCAGCTTCTGTGGTGCAAACTTCAAGCTAGAAAGGTTCAAGCTTCAAGTTAGTGTTACCAATGCCTCAATGTCCATCATTTCTGTGCCAAAGAGCCCTTCAAAGAGAATAAACCAATATAATATGCATGTTCAGCATGGAGAGACAGAAGAAACCTGCACAGGAGGAAAATAACTTTCCTGGCCTGAAACTCTCAGAGACCACTCAGCTCCAGGTAAAGAGGAAGAAAAGAGGGAGCAGAGGCTTTCCTGTGTATATCAATTTTCTTCCATGTCTGAGGAGAGCCAGTCCATGATTCAGACTTCTGTTGTGTACATGACTGAGGAACATTTAACAGAGGAGCATTAGGATCCTGGATGTCTGCAGAGAGGTTATTTAGCTGAGTTAAAGCACCAGAGGCTGTTACCTACACTGAAAATGTGGCTGTGCCCAGGGAGGGTGGCAGAGTGTTTGGAAACCAGGGAGCGGTGTTTTGGCAGCATCATTCAGAGCTCCAGCACTGGAGACCGAGAGGTGTTGAAAAATGAGATGCTGATAGTGAGGACTGTGGTAGATGGGAAGGAGGGGAATAGATGGTGCTGGCAGCCTGCAAATCTTTGCAGCTGTGGCCTGCTCAGCATCTCTTCACACTTTGTCTTACCACTCCTTTCTGTACTTGAGCAATAGCTCCTGTGAGACAATCCCAGAGCTGTGGCCAAGGGATGTGGCCAAGGAATCTCCCACGATCCTCCCTCCCAGCAGCCCCAGCCTTAGCAATTCTAGCCTTGGCAGACTATCTCCAGTGTTAGAGAGTCTGGAAAAATGAAGGTCTGACCATACATGCTGAAATCCAGCAGCCATCACTGCACACCAAAAAGACAACTCCCACAAGGCAACGTTGCTGTACAGTGACCAGTCATGTCTCATACAGGGGCTCTTGAAGCAAGAGCAGTGGAAGTTGTTCAGTCTCTGAATATTCTCCATGAATATTTACATATATGTATATATATGTCTCTCCTGGCAATATGATACATATGTTTGGAGTGAAAATACAGTGTTGTCTCTCGTAAGAACGTTCAAATGGAATAGACAACAGAGTGCAAGGAAAGGTTATAAAACTCTCATAAATTCTGTTGGTGTGGTGAATAGTTTCTATAGAAAACTTTTTGTTAACTTCTAAAGCACTTGCTTTATATACACACTGAATTCTATTGCAAAAAATCCACAAAAAGGAAACATTTTTATTAAGCAAAGCCCATGACGATTTTCCTCTTAATTAATCTTCACTGAAGTGACATGATTTTTGTTACTAATTACAGTAAAGAGAAGTGTAAAAAGCATAAATCTTTTCAAGATCAGGCCTTATTAAAAGAAAGTATTTTAAAGTGTGCCTAGGCAAGCTACTGAACAAGCAGACTTACATGAGGTCAGATATGGTTCATGTTCTCTAGGAAACGATGGAAGATTTTATTACCAAGATCGAATTGTAGAAAAGTCATTAGTATAGAAAATAAGGCACTCTGCTACTTCCGGAGATAAAGAGCCTGTTCTTCTGTGATGAAATGCTACTTGCTTTTTTCAGATGGCGTCACCTCGAATTCTGTTCTTCCAGCTATTTATGTTAGACAAAGTCATTTTCCATGGCTAATGTTGCAAATATCTCAGTAAGTCATTACAGGCTACAGATGTCTCATACTTTACATACCTGAAGTCCTTTAGAAGTAAGATTTGGATGGGTTATATTGACCTTCTAAGTATTTCCCTGTTGAAAGTTTCAACCTTTAAAGCTTTGATCAGTAATTAAATTGCAAACAGTTAAGCAGAGGAGTATATATCGTTTTACTTCAAAGTAGAGGTAAAACACTTGGGATAGGAAGTATCTGTAATTCTTGGATATTTGCACATTTCCATCACATAACCTGTGCATAATATAAAACACAGATTTGGCTTTAATTTAGGATGCTACAGACAAATGGTACAGTCTTACTCAAGTCTGCAACACTTTAGCATGTGTCTGAGGATAAATAGTTAAAATACTTGTCAAACCAGTGTTTCTTCTGAAATGGCTAGTGATTTTAAGTGTGCCAATGAGACACTGCCCCACTGCCATCTTCTGTTTTGGAAAAACAGAAAGAAACAGGCTTTTCTGAAGGTCAGTTAACAAACTAAAAAAAACATGCCCAGTCATTTTGAAGATTTTTGACTATTCTTAGCCATACTGCTATTGGAGAGCTCTGCTAGGCAGAGAGGGTGTAGAGGCATCACTGTGCATGGCTGCAATATCTTAGTGTCATGGTATCCTGCTGGAGACTTGAATAGCTTGTTCATTCAAAAGAAAAAATAAATCAGATGGATGATAGTTCGCCTTTCTTTCTGAGCCAGATGGAAAAGTGTCCTCAGTGCAAAAGGTAGCACACATGGCCAGTTCTTCTGTGCTGACAGCTTACACCTGGGCCCTGGATATTCCCTATGTAGTCTTCTTCCAAAGGAGAACTTTCTTTTTCCAGGACAGCATCTGCTGAATGCACTAGTGAATCTGTCTTTTGCAGTTTTAGCCCAATTTCCTATGGAAGGTTTATGCGGTCAATGCTGTATGTCTTTTGATCTTACCCATTTAATGCTAATAGCTTTTGAGTCTATTTGCTAAATTTGAAAGTCTGAAGTCACAAAGATACTATGCTCCTACAAGTTTGCATGGAAATAGGAGGCTCAACAGAGGAGAGACCACACCATAGGAAGTGAGAAGCCTGAGTGCAGTCTTAATTAGGCATCAAAACCCAAAGAATACACACACACACACACACACATGCTTTCTCATTTTGAATGTGAGAGACCAACATCAGACAGATTTGCATTTACTAGACATGAGAGAATGAGATATCAAAGACAAAATAAAAATTAAAAGGATGCCAGGATCTGCTAATTCTGCTGCTTACAAAATTGCTTGATGTCTGACAGCAAGATACCATTGATTGATCACGTCTTTGTCTTTCAGTCTATCCAACATCTGCTCCAGTAATACAGACAAGTATATGCTCACCATCTCACTATGTGGACTTCATTAATCCTGTAGCACTTGCGCTATAGTCTCATTAATCTGTTGACTTTAATCCTTTTCTGCAACTATTCAAGTTCCTGCTACATTAAAAATTCTAGCTTTTCATGAGACAATTGTATACCTTCCATGTGTTATGTCATCTGCCAATTAATACACAGCAATCTCCACTGAACCCCCAGGACACTTATTGGAAATGGTATTATTGTTATTTCCCATTATTGCTTGCTAGGTACAACACCCAGGGGAACCAAGCCAGAATTAGAAAGCCTAGAGAGCAGGAATTAGCATCTGAAAAAGCAGATAGGAAGACAATAGTGGTGTACCTGGTAACACCTTTGAGCTCCTCAGCCCAGCTGAGCCCCCTCCCTCCCCTGTGTTCCCCACACACCTGGGTTTCTCTGGGAAGAAAAACCAGAGAAAAGCTGCAAGGTGTCTCAGCTAGGTTCCAGATCTGAATAACAGCAGTTTTGGGGCTGTGGTGTGCCCCACAGTACATGCTGCTTGTTCCGTCTAGATGCAGCCAGAGGATGAGATCCACTGACAGAAGAGAAGAGGGTTGGGATTTTTTATTATCTGTCTCCTTGCCAGTCAAATAACATTGAGGTGGAGAGGACTTTTGATTGACATTAGTGTTCAAAGCTCCATGGGTGAAAATATAGAGGTAGTCCTGTTAGATTCAGAAGCCCAGTGAAACACTACTACCAACTTAGCCAGTTAGCTCATCTGACATCATGAACCATTAATAGTTATGTTTTCTGTTCTATTCTTAGCCAGTTGTGCAGTCACCTTATGGCACTCCTATCTCATCCATATTTCTCTCATTAGAAAAGTCATGTGGTACTCTGTCTTATAAAGTATGTTATAGAAGCCAATATATACTGTGTTCACATTATTCCTTCAGCCATGACGTCTTATCTTACTGAGCAGGTCAAAGACTCTACTTTTTTATAGTCCATGTTGATTTAACTCTTCATTTTGTTTTCTGCAAATTTGCACAAATTGAAGGAAACTAAATTATTTTTTTCCTTGTTGTCAGAGCCTATGTCTACTAAAAGGGTATATTCTTGGTCTTTTTCCCTGAGACCCTTCTCATTGTTCCAAGGTACTTGGCAAGGATTGAGGACCATTCTGATACAAGTTTCATTAAATCCTTACATTTGAACTCTACAGAGAAGCTGACTCAGCCTTGTTTTTCCAGTGCAGTCAGTATATCAAGATATGCCGAATCTACTCACTCCCATTTCTGCTCCTGTTTCTTTCTGCAAAGAGCAAGATTCTTAGTTAATGTAAGTGGCAGATACTGATGACAGTAAAGCTTTACACATTTCCCAACAAACTGATGTTCCTTCCTACGATGGGTTTAAATGAAACTGAAGAACAAGTATTTGCCAGGATGACAGCTTTCTCCTTCCTAGCTATAATTTTCTCTCACTTCTCTTGAGTAATGGCTGTTGTTTAATCTCTCCTTGTCAAAGTCCTTTTATACCTCACCCTTTAATGCCTCTCCCTCATCCATCACTTTCACTTTGTCTCAAAACAATTTTAGTGTTGTCCCTGAGCGACTTGTCCCTACCTTGTCAGCAACCTTGTCCCATATCACTTTCAGAACTGATGGAAACAACTGGACAGGGAATCCTGTTGTCTGTCTGCATTACAATTTCTTTCAACTGAGATCTCAAAACCCTGTAACCTAAAACTACCAGCTTGGTTAAGATAAGTTTGTGGGGTTGTATGTGTAGCTGTTTGTGTGATCATTGCTCTAATCACCTTTGCAATCTGAACTATTGGCAAAATTTTAATTTAAAGCCATTGTTCCCCATCAGCCTTACACATCCTAAGTCAGAGTAGGAGTGCATATGCAAGGCCAGGCTGTGTTAACTTAACATATGGGATAACATAGTCTGAAAAATCACTGACTGGGGCACTGCAAAGATCATGGAAGTGTCAGCTTAGAAGTGAACTCTGACACTGCTTCACCAGCAGCAGGATGATAAATGACCTCTGATCATATCTGAGGAATTGTGACCCAGAATCAGAGTCCTTGTGCTGACAATAATAACTTAGATATAAAGTCTGAGTATCTGATAGTTTAAAAAAAGATGCTTGAAATTATATCTCATATAGAAGAAGTTCTAGGACAAAAGAGAGTATATATCTTTTCATTTCAGGGATCACATAGTTTTCTTCCATACATCTTCAAATGTTAAAGATCTTTCCCCTCCCAGAGAATATTATCTGCAGCTAGGTTTATCTTGAGCTAACATGTTCAGCTAAATTCATGTCTCTGTCAGGCTCTGGGGCAGCAGGATTGCAGTGAGGTACAAAGGTGGAGCAGAGGAGATCTCTATCAGCCTTACTTCCAGTGCTGCAACATCCTCATTGAAATGCTGGACAAGAGTCATGCCTGAGAGAATGATGCTGGAGGTCTCCAGTAAGAATACCTGAGGAAGATGGCAAATTACTTGTGACAATTATGGGATGACTCAAGAAAGAATGAAAAATTCATCTATGCTAGCCAAGACAGACAACAGTAGTTTATAATTTGGCTTCTGGCCCGTTAATATATCAGCCTGAAAATATCTAATCTACTTTCCATAGAAGGACATAAACTGAAGGAATAAGATCAAATGTCATTCTCAAGCCTAAAGGTGGAGAAAGAGGGCTCTAGATGCCTGGTGTGTAGTCTTTAATAAATGCTTTGCAAGTGGCAGAGAATTCAAAGATGAATGACACTTATTAAGTGGGGTTTCTTAAACAAACACATACAACTAGACTGCTACTGCAGTGTAGGGAAGCTGATTTCACAAGTGGAAGTGATTTCCAGTTCCATGCTTGCTGAAATGAGATCAGTCTCTCCATCTGTGATTCAACCATGGAAGTTGTCCTTGTTTTCCAAATGGCTGGCTGCTCATTGAGTGGCAAGGGCCAAGGGTGATTCCACATGGCTTCACACTGCTAGGAACAGACTTCGTTAAGATTAATAGTTCAGGCAATTAATTTTAATCTCCTGGTCTAAGCAGAATGCTTTTCTATTTTACTTTAAGGCATGTAGGATGTGGTAGTAGGCTACTATCCTAAACCTATTGGTCTCCTAGACTGCAGTGAATGACAAAACCAGTCTAACAGTCATGTAACTGTGATCATTAGTTACAACTGTCAGACCTGAAAGCCAAATAGAAGATGTAGTGCAATAACTTCAAACTGCCATTCAGATACTTAATCTTGTTCACATCCCCTGTGGCCTATACCAGTTGTAACAGGCTGAGAGATGGCTTGCTGCACTCACTCTCTCTGCAGAGAAATGTGACTGCAGTCACTCTTAGAAGAGGTAATCTCTATGACCTGCTGATGAATAGGCCACTTATTTATAAGCATCCTATCTTTTTAAGTGATGCTGCTGTACATCCGCTTTAAACAAGAAGGATTTCCTTTTCTGATATGGAATGTACTAACTTTGATGACTCTGCACAGGCAGCCAGGCCCATATAAAGCAGAGGAGGAAATTTCCCCACCCAGTTTTCCCTCCCTTCCTCTACCATACATGGAAAGGCTCTTGAATCCTAGGAACTAAAAATAGGCCAGCAGATAAGTTTAAATTAAGATATTTTGAAGCACTTCTTGCACTGACACAGTGTGTTAGCAAGTTAGGAATAGACTGCTGTCCTGGTATGTCTATCCTATTTCCAGTTGTGAGAAAGGCTGAACCTTTTGTCCTGTGAGATGATTTAGGATGGGGGTGAATATACAGTGCACTTCAGAGAGCGCAAATGGCTGAGAAGAAGCAATCCTGGCTACAGATGGATCCCAAGTCTCTGAAGTTGGGGTGAGAAGAGGACACTGCAGAACCTAAGGGGAACCAGAAAACCTCACTTGCAATTACTTGTGACTATATCAAGCTCCTGCTTTCTGCTAACCTCCTGAAACTGATACAGATTTTTAAATTTGTATTTTCTGTCTTTCTATCTTCTTTCTCTTCTGCGCCTGCAAGTTGTATATAAATCATCTCAGAAAGGGACTTAGCTTGTCCCTTTACAGTGATGACAAACTGAGTGCCTAAAGATCCCCAGTTTCCCCAGAGATTAATCACCTCTCAAAAAAGAGCAATTTCCACTTTTAGTGGGAAGGAAACAAATTCACACTTTTGTTTCAACAGATAAGGCAAAACTCCAGCTGTTCACAAACATGGCTGTTCAATAGCTCATTTAAAATACAGCAGAGTCCCTGTTTGCTGGCTGCTCTCTTAGCCCATTGAGCAAAGCACCAGGGTGCATAGAAGCCACAGTGTAGTGCTGCAGAATATAGTTTTTTACTTGTAGGGCAGGTTCCCCTGCATTTGGGTGATGTGCGGCTCCCCACAGTACCCCAGCAGTCTGCAGCAGTAATGCTCTGAGTGAGTTTTAAGCAGGCCAATCCAAGTCATGCGTCCTATGGAGAGCTGGGATGAAGTACATGCTTATCCCACAGGTTGAAAAAAGTGAGCCAATACCAATGTGCAAATAGAGCCCAAACTTTGGAAGGAGGGAAGCCCAAACTTCACTGCAGGGGCTGTTGGCTCTCTGAGGAGCCCTAAGACCTTGTGTCTTTGCTGGGGAAGAAAAAGCACAGCCCAGCAGCTGATGACATACAGAACATCATAAGGTGGCACCATCAGCTGCTGCCACTTCCTGATCTTGGTCTGTTGGTACTTGCCAGCACACTGTGTTCTGCTCCTGGAGTCAAAACCTTGCATAAATAAGGGAGCTCCATTTGCTCCCATGTTACTGTGATGCAAAGCAGGTGTCAAACAGCAGCATCACCTCCAGCAATTACCATATTATATCCTCTAAGCAAAAAGCAAGGAAAGCAGTTGTACTTCCCAGGTGTTGGTAGAGTTAGTGCAAAAAAAGTACATGTACTCCCGAAATATTCATCAGATGAAAATAAAGAGAAAATGCCTCAGTAAAAAGCAGAACATAAAGACTGATCACCCATGCTGTACAACTAGGAAAGATGGTGAGAGAATATGGAAAGCACTTCCTCATTTCATTGATGATCTTGAGGACAATATACAGTCAACAAAGATCAGATTTTCTAACACCATCAGAAAAAATGGAAAATCATACAGGAAAGGGGAGAAAGGGGAGCTGAGTCCATTTGCCTGTGATCTGGAAAGCTCAGAGCTCTGGAGCATACACAATGAGGACAAAAGTTTACACAAGTTCTAAAGATAGGAAGTAAAGAACAAAGCTACAGAAAACCCAAGAGCTGACAGCAGTAGCAGTGTTTCTAAGATCCTTGCAGGGCAATAGAGAGTGAAGAATGTCAGTTGCTACTCTTCATGGTGTGCAAAAGAATTATTATGTATCTCTGTTCTTTTTCTGGGATTTCAATTATTCATATAAAGTTTTGATGTTTCTAAATACTCATCTAGAAATAATGTACCTGCAATTCTGTTTGCTTAAGGTGCAGGGACAAATGGGAAAGGGAGACTCTGGAGCTTAAAAATGACAGTGATAAGTTAGAAAGAATTAAAACAATGGACAAGAGAAATACCCCCCCCAAATTGAAGCAAACAATCAGAGCAGACATGACAAAGTAGTACATTCTAGGAAGAAAGGACAAGGAACCATTTGGGGAACAGTCCCAACAAAACAAAAAGCAGTTTTTCACATTCTTGTGGTGAAGTGGTGGGAACTGAAGAAGGTTGTGGCAAGGTGAATGTGTAAGCATTTGCACTGGGAATATATTTAGATAGTGCTTCAAAAGGCAGGCATCTGCTTAGGTATTCACAATGGCCCTTAAATGTCTCCTGCCTATATATTGACACTTAGACTCTCACAACTGATAGTCCAAGTCACTCCCTGTAACTAACTCAGGTTTTAAAACCCTGCCTAACTTCTAAACCATGATTTCACATCCCTGTTTAGCAAAACCCAAGAGTGTGTGTGTCCCAGAGTAGGCTACTGTGCTGTGCATATTGCTGAGGAAAGGCAAAAGAACAGCTGCTGCTTTCTCCATGGAAGCCTAGAGCAGCTGTGGGAGCTGGAGCAATGCTAGTGCAGACGTCCTCACCAAAGCTACACCTTTCTGACAAGAAATGCTTTACCATGTCCTCCCATGCCAGTCCATAGCTTCTCTGCGAGCAGCCTTCCATGGAGCCAGTGCAGTTCAGCAGCCCCCATCCTCCAGCTGTGTTTATACCTGTGTTTATTCCAGGTATAGGTGTTCTTTAGCTCTGTTCACCATGTAATGAACACCTTCCACTCCTCTTCCTTACTTGCTTCCTTCACTCACAGTTACTGGCTGCTGTACTGGTCTTTTATTTTAATGGCTGCTGTGCTCCAGCATGATCAGGATGTAGAATTTTTCCTTCTCATTTACTGACAATATCCCTAATGCAAGAAAAGGCCATGTGAGTTACCATCTCTGGCAGAGTAACTCCTACAGAAGGACACCCATGGCCAAACATAAACCAAAAAGAGGGTGAGCAGAGAAGGAGTAATAGGAGAATAAAGTATTACCTCAGTCTGCAGTGCTTCTGGGAACCCTAACTCCAGCTGGCAATATTGTTGCATCATCTCCTGCCATGGAATATTATCTCACTATCAGAAATGCTCTGAATTAAATACGTAGCTTTTCTGGGATCCCTCTGTACTGATTGCAGTCTATGGAAATAAGTCTTGATGTAAAGCAGTTGCTCTTCCACTGCTAGGACTATCAGGTGGCAGGGAGCAGCTGAACATGCCTTTCTCAACATTCACCTCATGCTTGTACATTATTTAAAGGGGAAAAAAATAGCTTCATCTTTAGGAAAGTTGAAATTGCTGATTTCTTTCCTGTCCTAAGGAAAATGAAAGCTAAAGACTAGGAAGAAGTAGAGCAAGGCATCAGGTCAGGTGCACTGCCCAGCAGAGCAAGACGTAAGGGACCCAACTGAGCCTCCCCACTTAACACTGGAAAGAGCAGTAGGACAGTGCCCTGTCTGAAGGAAGCACCTAGGTTTGAAAGTTACCTCTATAGGACTCCTTAGGCAGAACAGATAAAAGAACATTTAACCCAAAGAAAGGAGAAAAGAGAGGTTTTATAATTGCCTTGCAGTATTATCTGTCCTGGGTGAAATGTCTAGCATTTGAAGCAGAGCATCAGAAGTTAGAATCGCCATATTTTTGTTCTGATTCAGTTTAGTAACTTTTCTGTGTCTCTGTTTTCTATTCTGTCACTTTTTTAAAGTCACTTTTTAAAATCCTGCTTTATTTCCAGGCTCAGAGAAATATCAAGTAGTCAGTTATACTAGACACTGAGGTACATATATGAAAATAAGTTGATTATTACCTTGTTTTTAATATTACTAGATAGATCACAACTATGAAATCAGATAACACTTTGTTCTGCCCTCATGTTTGGTCTTGAAATACTCCATGTGTAGCAGAAACCAGGAAAGATATTCACAATTAAGGTCACTTCAGGCCCAGCACCCATATACTACACTACATTTTTCAGAACTTTATTCCACATGGAAAGGTCTTGACTATCAGGGATGGCGCTACAAGGAACTGTTTCAAGAGCTGATTTACCATCTCCTGCTTGTCCTTGCTGGCAACCCTCCACTGCCAACACCTAAAATATTATAAATTCTACCTGAACTCACCAGCTGCTGCCAGACATGAGCATCCTTGCTGGAGTGAGTGCTTGCAGGGAAAGCTGATGTAGAGTCCCTCCCTGAGCTGGACAGGGTGAGAGAAATAAATCAGTTACTGACAAGACTCTTTTGTGGCTATGCTGTCTGCAAATTATCTCTCATCATCCTTAATTGTGTACTACTGCATTCTTCTGTGCCCATGGAGAGCTGAACTGAACAGAGGGCTCCTTGGTAGCCTCTTGAAATGAGTGTTCTGTGCTTAACACACAGGTAGCTAAGGAGCAAACTGAGCTGCCATAAGATCTCTGGAAAGCCAGGGAAATTTAACCTCCAAGTTCTTTCCTGACACCATCATGTCACCTGAGTCTTCTTAGCCCAAAATGTTGAAGAAACCAATGACATCTATCTCTTTTCCAGCACATAGAGGTACTAGAGCACATCTGGATGAATGGCTGCAGCCTCTGTGAGTGAGTCCCAGACCCCTGACCCCAGACCCTTTCTCTTATCTGTTTCTTAGGATGTCTTGGGTGAGGTAGACTCCAGCGCCAAAGCTGCAGCAGGAAGCCCTGGTCTCTGCAGGTTTGATTTGACTGGTGCTCCTTTGTAAGCTAGAGGGGCTAACCCACCTGACATTTGCAGGAATCAAGCTTTTGGCAGGAGAATCCATCACAAGGAAAAAGAATGGGTGAATGGCAGTTTAGAGGACTTACTGGCCTGCTTGGCTTTCTCTGTATAGGTGGTAGTTAGGTCTTCATCAATTGGGTGTTCCACTGGCCCCACCATGGGGATGAGATGCCGCTCTGCTCGGATAGCCTTGGTGCCATGGGGCAGGAGCATTGCCTCTGGAGAAGGCTCCCGTCCTTCTGCTGACGGTGGCCGCAACTGTCCCTCGCTGTCTGAGAATGGAGTGTCTGTGCGACTGCCAGGCAGGCAGACAATCTCCCTCTTGGCCACCCCGCTGGAGCTGGCCAGCTCTGCTGTCCCCTGCGCAGCAGCCTCCGGCATGCTCTCGTAGCCACTCTGTTCAGACAGGGACACCTCGTCCTGCGGTGGGTGACAGCTGGTGGTGCTGTCAGGGGGGGAGCGTGGGCTCTTCTTGCGAGCACGCCGGTGCTTCTCCTGCGCCACATTGTCAGCATCGCTGTCTGTCTCACCATAGTACGCCTCACTGTCTGGTGGGGACGTGAGGCTCTCCAGGTGCCTTTGTGACCTCCATGGCTGTGAGGGTTGCGAGGGCTTCGAGGGCTGCGAGGGCTGTGTGGTGGCTGGAGCTCCTGCTGCTTCAGAGCTCAATAACTGTGCTGGGGGGCTGAGCAGGGATGGTGAAGAGAGCACTCGCTGTCCTGGAGAAGGGGAACGCTGGAGCCGTGGGCCAGTCTGGTCCCCACCAACTATCCTGTGGGGAGAAGGAAAATTGGTGAGTGAGGTCTGGCTTGTGTAGCTAAACTGGAAGGAAACCCTGGTGCGAGAGAGGGCTATGGATTGGGGCATTGTTACAGGTGTTTTTCAGGTGGTACAGACACCTGAAGTGTAGACAAGCTACATGCTCTCATTCTGATTTTCTGCTTCACAGCTTTACGGAAACCAAGTGTCACACACTCAAAAATCAGAATGCCCTAAAACCGTAAAAAAACTACCAAGCTTTATCAGCTGCCTAGGCATTTCTCCTGGAGAGAGGAATTCCTGCATAGCAAGCATTCCCCAGGACAGTGAGACCTACCCTTCATCCTGCAGCTTGTCACCAGAGAACGGCTGCTGCTCAGTTATCACACTGCACTCCAGCTGCTCCTGCAGCTGAGACTGTCAGACCTGCAGATCCTGGCACCCCCAAACTGCTTTAGTTCAGACCAGGCTCACAAGAAGTCAGTGCTATTTGTTTGCTCTGACTTCTACATGGGAGTAAATAGCAAATAGGATATAAAGGCCCAAGTGTTTTTTTGGGATAGGACTATCGTATCTCTAATATTTAGCCTGCTCACTGTGGGATTGCTTCACAAGCTAACTATCAGTACCTGGGTTTTGACAACCATATGCAGTCATGCTGGCCAATCCATGGTGGTATTGCCTTTGGCTTAGACATAGTAATTTCAAGCCTCTAAGACATCTGGGAGGATAACTGGAGTAGGTGCCAGGCAGACTGGGGCAGTCAACCCTACTGCTGGCTTCCAGAGGGAAGGAGAATTGGCTGTGCTGACAGGAAAAGAGCTGATTCTGTCTTCCCTCACCTCAAGAGTGAGTCTGGATTTCAATGGCAGTTTGACTCCAACCCACACAGATAGAGCTGGGAACTCGTTCCTTCTCTTGTCAGACTCACCAGGGCTTTAAGAGCTCTAAAGGAGTCCTAAGTATTTGCCTTGTGAATATGCATAGCATGCAACCAGGCAGCCAGCATTGCCTCTGGAAAGTGGGGGAACTCATGACTCGGATCCCAATTCTAAACTGTGAAAAATCTATATTTATGTCAAATGCAAACTTTTATGAAAGTAAGGGTAGGAGAATTTCTCTGTCAGTTTATTTTAAAAATACTATTTGCCATTATGAAATCTCACTGGGGAGCAACCTCAACATTCCACAAGCAAAACAGAACAATCTCTCCTCTTCTTTGAACACTTGATCAGGTAACTGAAAAGCATAACTGCTTGTGAGCCAGTTTCTCTTGTTCTGTTCTCTCAGGCCAGTGTCTCTCCCTTCCTCTTTTTCTGAAATACACATACTCCAGAGTCATCCAGCTACCTCTCTTTTCTAAACAGGAATGGTTGGTGTTTTCTCTGGGAACTTGAAGATGAAGTGGGAATAGACATGTGATCAAGAAAGAAACATTTGATGATTTCTCCACTACTCCAAATAAAGCCAACTGATTACATTATTTCCAAACCATCCAGTGTTGGCTCCATCCAGAGGGCTATGAGAAATCTGCCTTTGTCACTTTGTTAATTCAGAGTCTGCTGATTTTGACCGATTAGAATTTGCCCAGGCACCTGTTGGCTGCAGATAGGCTCCAATGGTGTGAGATAAAGCCTTGGCAAGGGACCAGGAGCTATTCTGGACACCTTGCATAGAACTTACTCATCCCACTTAATCACAGCTAGGGTATAGAGGGAGCACATCAGAAGGCACTGGCACTTTCTCTGAAGCCAAGGGGGAGATCCTACATGCTCAGGCTTTCCTTCTCTGAGCACTGCCCACTTCTGCTCCTGCTTTAGGGATGACAGCAACCAGTGTGGCTGTCCCTCCTCACTGCTCATAATCCTCTCTCTGTCTTTTCAGGACTGTAGAAGATCACATCTCCCAGACCCCCTTCACCAGGGCCTGATTTTCTGAGAGTGACTTCTGTTTAGGCAGTAGTATGGACTAGCGAGAACCTTACCCAGCTTTACTGCCTTCACCTTTATAGGATTATTCATTTATAGCTTGGGCTGCACCCAGCATGCGCTGATGCACTGGGTTAACTTGGCACAGGGAGGATGAGGAACATTACTGGGACTATTTTTTGTCCATAAATTTGAGCCCAGTCTCCTGAACTAGAGACTGGCACAGGTATTTCTTCCCATAAAAAGGGGGCTTAGCCACACACCTCTAATCTTTGTGGGCGTCAGTATACAGACGGTTGGACTACAAGAGCCCACGGTAAGACAGGGCAAAACATGGAGATGTGCACATGTTAGCCATGTTAGGACATGGGTAAGTCCTCCTAGTACACCTTGCAGTATGGTGAAAACAAAGGCTTCCTGACTGCCTTGTTTCTGCTGGATGTGGACAGCTGCTGTTCTGGATGAAAGCACCCTACTGCCTGCACTGTCACAGCACTGGGACTTGGGAGCAGGTTACCTTTTCACACGGATGTTGAGCATGCCATTGGAGGAATCGATGATCTGCATGGCATTAGCATGGGACAGGCCAGCACATGACTTCCCATTGATAGATACTAGAACATCATTTTCCCACAGGCCTCCACGGCATGCTTTGCTTCTCTTTCGAATCTGAAAAAGCAGGAGAGATGATAAGGATGAAGGGAAGAACAACAGTTCAATTGCTTGTCTCTTGCTGGCCCTTCTATTGCTCCATTCCTCACAGAATAAAAGAAGGCCTAAGACTAGTATGCTGATAGAGTGGAGCACTAATCCTCCTGGATGAGCCCTGGCTGCGTCTTTTGGTCTCCATATTCCTGTTAATTTCAAGAATCACTCTGCTGAGCATAGGCCTGACTTGATCACCAACCCAGTTCAAGTTCTTTAGTGCAGATGAAAGACTCAAGGATATCTACATGCTCTTCTCCTCTTGCTCCCTGTCTCCTAAGTTGGTTAGGGAGTCTGTGTTTCAGAGAGGGAACAGACTAGGCCTGCACATGACCATGTGTCCTGCATGCCTCTACTGTACTTCCTTGGTATGATCCCTGACTCATGCAGAGCCTCTGCAAGTACCATCCCCAGGGAAGCTGACACTGGGGAGATGTTGTGGCTCTGAGGCATTTTCTGTTGTTAAGCATTCCTTCTCCAGTGGCTTTGGTCAGTGTATTTCTGGACATCTGCTTCAGGCCACATGGTGTCCTGTTACACAAGTGTAAACTTGGAATAAATCTTTAGCCTTAACAGGAGTTGTGCAAGATATGCATTGCTATATCTGAGAAGGAATTGGAGTCACTGGTTCCAGGCAAGCTCCTAGATCTGGCCTCTCACGGCCATCTTACACCAAGCGTTCCCTCTCGCTTTCATTCCATCATCCATCAGTTCAACTTCTTGCCAACTCAGCCTAGCCATTCTGCTAGGGCAAGCAAGCAAACCAAATGCACACTCAGCCAAAAACCACAGACCTCTCCCATACAGGCAAGCAATGGGGATAGTCTTGTAGGACAGCTTGGCACCCATAATGTACTCATTTTGCACATAAAAGAATAGCCAGGTAAAATCACTGGATCAGAGGAAGTCAGGACTAAGATAGTATTACACTCTATTTGTAGATTCTTCTAGAATATTTCTTCAGAGTTTGCAGTTAAGGGAAAGACAAATCAGTGCAGAGCTGCTTTACAGAGGGTACAGATTGTGTCAGATCCCTGCAGAGAAGTAATACTCAACAGGGCACCTTCACCTATATCTCACAGCCTTGCTGCTCGAGCTACCAGACTCATCTATAATATCCTAATGGCAGCTTCAGGAAAGAGAAGTGAATGTGGGAGGATTGCTGCCCCATCATTCTTCTTGCAGGCCTAGCAGGGGAGCAGAAAAGGAGAGAGCTGGAGCCCTAAAGAAATCCCATGGCATGGCTGGTCTTAGAGCCCAGGCCCTCTGCACCCATGGGGTGTATGAGTGCCTTGGGCTTGACCCTGAAGACTGTGTTGAGCGGACAAGAGCAACACTCCTCCCAGGTCAGCCTGTCAGCAGGACTGAGAGGTGTTGGGAAAGAAGATGGAAAGAGGAGGGATATGCTTCCAGTTGTTTTTGTGTTCACTGGTACTTTATCACTCTGTAGCCTTTCCAACTTGACCCCAAATCTTGCCTGCCTGCTTAAAATAGGGACTGGCTCATCCCAGCTGCCACATCCATCAGCCTCTGTCATTTTAGTCTTTTATCTCCCTCCTTGTTAATATAAGCCTGGAATAAGCATGTGTAGGTCTGTAATTAACTACTGTGAAGAACCACTGTTACAGTATAAATGCTGCTTCCTGAAACTTCCTCCAGATGCAGCTGTTAACTGAGAAGGTAAAGAACATACATTTTCCAGTGCTGCCTACTCACACAGCAACTAATGAAAAGAGTTAGGAAGTTGAAAAGAGGTTAAAAGGAGGGTTTCCTCGTATTCCTCAAAAGGCCAACTGCTGCTCCATAGCCAAGTTCTTGGTGCTTGGCCCTGGATGGAAACACACTTGCTGAGTGTCTCTCCCAATTGTGAAGTAAGGGGACTGGGGGTTAAAGGCTGTCAGCAGGTGGTCAGAGCATTCCTCACATCCCATGGTATTCCTCCACTGAAACCAAGGATGTAGGCTGGTGACCAGCCAGAACAGCAACAATCAACTTCCTGCAATTCTCTAATCCCTCAGAACTGCAAGTCTTTGCAGGCAACTGTTTGGGGTTCCCAGACAGGAAGGATCAGGCTGTGCTCACTGTGCTCAAGGCTGTTTCAGGTACCTTTATACCAGAGAAGGCTGGTGGGACTCAAGCAGGTCATGTGGGATGATAATCATGAGCAGGCAATGCATTTTTCCCATGGTTAGTGAGGATGCTGAGTCTGGCTTGGTCTGTGCTTAAATTTTACTGGACTGACAGAAAGCACATGCACTAAAGCAACGATTGGTACTTCAGTGCTCTACAATCCAGGAGAGACTTTTCCATGTCTTCATTCCTTTCTGGGAAAACAGGACCAGGTCTCTTCCAGTGTAGGAAGAGACCTATAGAGTCTGAAAATAGCATGTGTCTAGCTCAATCTTCCACAGATTTATAAACCCTCCCTGAAACTTTATAAATTAGCTTCCTGTGATCAGAGGGACATGAACTATCCACAGCTTCATTTTTATGACAAACCCCTACCCCACTGCATTTGCCAGGGTGGAAGGCAAAGGGGTTAAACACAGAAGAGGATTGTGCAGAGAAAGAAGGACAGGACAGGACTTAATCCACAGCCAGGACAGCAGGGTGCAGTGTGCAAGAGGCTGCTGAGCCTCTGGACAGAGACCAACACAAGCCTGCCAGGTTTTATATGACTGCCAGCTCTGTGCTGTAGAGACTTTAATGACGACCCATAACCTGCTCATCTTGAGTACAGCGAGGGCAGCACTGAGCCTTGGAGGCCCCAGGGGTGGCTGCCCAGTCCATAAGCCAGGCTCCCTGCCCATCCTGAAGGTCAGGCTGCCCTCAGGATCAGTCACTTGCTCTCCATGTCCAAAAGATGCCCTCTCCTGGGCACCCAGTGAGCCACATGAAATGTCACAAAGAGGGAGCTTCTGCTTAAGCTGCAGAAAGCTTGGAAGGCGTCACCCAACAGCTGTTCTGAAGAGGTTGGAAAAGTTGGAAAAAAGTGTTAATTCAAAGACAAAACCTCTCTACTTTTTGTAACACATACCTGGAGAGCTTTCTTGTGCAAATGAGAAGCAGCACTGACAGACTGACAAGTGGTCAGGGCTAGCCCCAGACTCGGCCCTGGGGGATTGCACTGTTCGACCTTCTAGCATGTGAAGCTAGCACTGGTGAGGACTGACCTCTCCTTTTGTGGGAGGAGCCCCACAAATTCTGTGAGGCTCTTGAAAGTGACTGTTAGTCTTTCCATTCCATGCCTCAGAGGACACACTCTCCATAGCATACTCATGTCAAGGTATGTCCTGCTTGGATTTCAGATGGGTTTAGGAAATCCCAGTTTCAGAGTAGTGGATTTATGCTGCTGGAAATACAAATCAGTATGAAAAACTGGAACACATTTACTCAGAAAACTGTCCATCTCCCTGCCCTCTCAGCAGAAGATCTGTAGCGACAAAAGAGCTCTTGTCAGAAAGGTTTGGGTGTCTGCAGTACCTACATACATGCACGTGTACACACACATTTTCTTTCTTTACTTTGCCTGCTTCCTCTCATTGATCATGTTCAATCAGACAGAAAGAAAAGGACAGAGGCAGCTGAGAAAAAAAAAAAAAAAAGAAAAAAAAAAAGAGAGAGGGCAAAGAAACAACTAAAGAGGAAAGGAATAAGAAAAGGTGTTGAAAGAAAGGTCAGTGCTAGGAGAAGCCAGGAAGGCCAAGGTTGAGATCAGGCTTTAACAGTACAGTACAAGTTTCCTTCTACAGCCCCAGGCAGACAAAAGGACATGCTGACTGCTGACGTGTCTTGGGGAACTCAGCCTAGCTTTCAGGAACAGAATGCAAGAGAGGAGGGGGTCAGAAGCAACTTGGCAGCATCTATCCTTCAGTAGGGACTATATTTAGGTAGTGGTATGTGGGGGCTGAACACATGCTGGGATGCTAAGAATAGAGTAATCCTGATAGTAACTCAGTGGCTTCACATCTTGCCTCAGTACAACCCAGAGAACCTGTTTTGAAACTTTGCAACCACTCTCCCTGCTGGCCAGCACTGCTTCTTCATAATGAAGTAGGCTGTGGGTAAATAGAAGTGGTTTGCAGTGTAGGCTCATGTCATCCATTTCCCCCCTTGCCTCCCCAAGCCACCTCCCACTTCCTCACACTGGGAGAGCTCAGCGTATAAGGTAGGAAGATAAATTTTATTATCAGTCTTCACCTAATCTCCTGCAATCTTTCCAGCAGAAACCTAGCAGCCTCAGTCCAAGTCCGAGTTTTATACTGAATACAGTTCATCTTCCCACCCAATGCCTTCCACTCTGATTGCATCTCTCAACACACAGCCGTCCCCTTCCCCCAGAAGATACATGGGGTCCAACACTCCATACAACCTGCCAGTGTTTAAATTTCATTCCCAGCCTTATGTGAACAGCAATCCTGTCACAGGGTTCTCATGGAGAGGTAAGAAATTACTTTTTGTGGTATAAAGCATTACTAAAATGGCATGACTCAAGCAAAAGCCAACCAGCATATGGGTCTGCTCCTCCTAGAACTTTCTGCTCAGCTGAACCACTAACAGAGCAGTTGCTATGTGCAAAAGCAGAAACAAACACCCTTCACCTCTTCTTTCTGAAGATGTGTATTAATATCAATTTGATTACTGGGCCAATTTGGTTTTTGTCCAAGGCCAGGGTTTACTCTTTTTTGTGTGAAGGACACCCCTGTGGCTAGAGTGGGATTCAGAAGACCTGGACGATTTTTGTGTGACCTCGGAGAAAACACTCAGACTGTGAGCCACAAAAGGCAGGAACCTGGAAAACAGGACATTTTCCAACAGTTTTTCTTTATCTCAGTTGCCCACGTGAACCCAGAGATCCAGTGAGATACTTTGCCTTATCTGTGAAGTAGCAAATAACATCACATCCTCATGCCATGGTTTTATTGGAAGCTATTTTACAGGAGAATGCAATATCTGTTATAATTACACTAAGCATTACAACTACACAGGAAGTTATCATCATGTTCCTTCTTAGGAGGTGACAACAGAAGACTTGCCTCTTGGTAAAGTAGGTCCAGTGTCTCTGCAGACCTACTTCACAGGTCATCCATGGTGAAGCTTAATTACAGAGTCCTTATATGAAGAAAGAGGGAAAAGAACACAAACTTTGTGGGACAGACACAACAAGGGAGAGTGGTGAAAAGATGTATCTTAAGTGGCAGGACAAACTTGGCTGCTTCTGGGGTGGTTTAGCAATGAGAGCTGGCAGTGGAAAAGGATGTTAGTGCTGGTCAGTTGGTTAAGTACATGTCTACTGTAAAATATGTTACTGCCTAGAGTGTACTGGTGTAGGAACAAGAGAAGAAATTCTTAGATGCACTAGATTTAATTCTGACTTGTACCAGGGGATACAAGTTGATATAAAACAAACACAAACTGTTAGGGATTGTTGGTTTTCTCTCTCTGTTGGTTTTCTCTTACTGAAACAAAGTGCCTTAAATTGAGTTTTTTGTTGCTGTTATTCAAGAAGGAAGAGAAAAACAACCTCAAACAATCCACTTTCTTTTCCAATGCAAAATTTAGCACAGGTGTCATTGTGGGGAGCAAGTTTCTAGCCCAAGTAGATAAAAAGAGGCTGTATCACCATAACTATTTTTTACTCAATGGTAGATTAGCTGAAAAGTAATTGAAATGTAGTATCAAAGACAAAGAATAATGTCACATGGACTAGAATAGATACTAAAAGTACTTTATAAGCATTTTACCCTCAACAGAGTAAGCAGCAGGACATCAAGTGTTTTTTTATATGGAGCAAGGATTCAGAAGGAACAGATATATTTGTCAAATACTTGTACCAGGTCCCACATTTAAGAGCTGTGAGAAAAGCAATTAAATGTTCAGAAAAAACATGCTTATATATATCCCATGTAAGTCCTTTTTCTAGAGGCTCAACTTGGCTCCTGTGCCGTAAAAGATTTTAGAATCTCAACCTAATTGAATTGAAGCTCATAAGCATATCTAGCAACCAAAATGTCTTTTTACAGGCACAGGCACTGAACTGGGACAGAAGGAGGGAAAAAACTTGAACACAGGGCACAGTTATCCAGAGACATGGCTCCAGTCCTCCAGAACAAGGTGTTCCCAGCCTCCTCTGTGTGCTGATACTGTACTCTAAGGGGCCATGAGCATTTGCAAGCTCTGAATAAAAGCCCTTCTCAAAACAGAAGGCTCTTTTCAGCTGCTACTAATTGTTGAACAGCAATAGTCTTAAGTATATTATGCCTCCACAGAATTTATGCTGAGAGAGGGCAAATTAGAAGACAGACCTACTATTATATCAATAGAATGAGGATCACTTTTGTTTGCAAAAAAAACATTGAACACAGCATTTATAATATTGCAAGAGTGGGTTACTGCACCGAAAGCCAGCACTCACCAACCCAAAGGCAGCCAGCCTCTCAGCAACAGTCTGAGGAGGATAAGCACCATTGTTCTGTGGCAGCAAGGACAGGATCAGCCACAAGTATGGATTACAGAAGTACCCCATTCACCTGAAGGATCTAGGGCACTTAGGTACAGAGAGCTTCCCTTGCCTTGCAACATCTTTGTAGTCATCTTGTAGGTATGAAGGTACATCAAAAACCAGACTCAGCCTCCACAGATGTATTCAGTAGTTCTGGCTAGCAGCAGGGTGAATAATGTCAGCGAATGCACCTCAGCTCTGGACTGCAGCTACTATAGCAATAAACTGTTGAAATGATCCTTGGCACACCTTTGGCTCAGATTGGCTATTGCTGTCCAGAACAATTCCCAGGCGCAGTTTAGGAGCTAGAACAGACCACTCCCAGAGTCACTGCCTGTGGGCATGCGGCCATTTTGTTTGGAAGAACAGAAAATGTTAATTGCTGGGGCTGGGCTTCATTACATAAGTGCCAGAGAATGGTCCCAGGTACATTTAATGCACCAGGTATAGATGGAGAGTGGTTGTATGTATGGTTTCACTGCAACTTCTCATCAAGAGATTCTTCCAGGTCCTCGGAAAGTCCCACTGGTATCAGAGCATGTGCTCACTAGCAGCCAAGTGTAGCACCTGCCTAAGCGCCAACAGGCCATAAAATATATCCAGGAGCACTCCCAAAGCAGCTTCAGGCACTCCAAAACCAGCATTAGTGACTGCTATAGATTAGGTGTGACAGTAAATATTTGTGAAAACAGATAAAGAACAGGCTGCCCACTGAAAAGGGGAGAGGAAGAGAAGGTGCTTGCAAATCTGGAAGCCATCAGACCTATTTGGGTTAGAACTGGCTCCTCCAGCAGGAATAATGTCACATGAGCAAAGGAGAATGGCACAGAGAAGCCAGGCTGTGTGTCACAGGGAGCAGTGACATGGCAAACAGGCAGCAAGGATATCTTGCAGAGGAGACAGTAGAAACAGTGAATTAGCAGCAGAGAACCATACAGGAAAAAGTGGGAATAATGTGGGAAAGAGCTAAAAAGGAGGTTGTGATGAACTGCTCCTAAACATCAAAACAATTTTTGGTTTTAGAACCAATACAATTCTGTGTTACTGCTTCCTCTAACATTGCAGAGAATTTGTACAGAACAGCCAAATGAAAGGAGTCTCTTGAGCTACCAGGGCAAATCCTCTGTAGTTTTTAGAGGCCATATTGTTCACCCCAGTTCATAAACTGACTCAAAAGATTTTCAATTCTTTTTCTAGATTGCAAAGTCATTGCTCAACCTCCCTGGTTAGTTGCTCTGTGCTGTCAGTGCTGTCACCTATATTTGAATAGTGTTGCTGGTATTTGCTCAACATCTATTTGTAGATTGCAGTCACCTCTTTCAATATTTTGCTAGGTGAAAGAAGCCTTTTCTCATCCCTTCCTTTTCTATTACTGCTCCACCTTACATTTATGATCCTTGAAAGGGGCTAATTTTGTAAGTATGGTATTTCCAGTGAAATCCCCCTTGTGAAGTGGACAGTAATATCAATGCCTTCCTATCTCTGCTAGGTAAGTCTGCTTGAGGCTCATCTGTTTATGTTTGCCCATTTTTTTCACCCCAGAGATTAATAATTTTGCTGGTTTATTATTGGTGATGCACTAACATACCCAGGTCCTTTGCCTCTATTGGTACCAGCTGTAAAGATTCAGTTTCCTCTCTTTTGTCAGTATTACTTACACTTGTGCTAGAGGTAGAAGTGCCTTCCTTGCTTTTTATAGAAAGTAACAATGTTTGTCCCTCCTTGAATCTTACTTTGTAGCAGGATCCCTAAAGGCAGGTTTACATGCACTTGAATCATCTTAAAATTGTCCTGTTAATCTTCATGAAAAGTATTTCCATCATATAATTTCATGCTAGGTTTCTACTTTGGTTGATTAATGGCATTAGTGCTTACAACTTTTCTCAGACTAGCTATTTTACAACTTGTTTTGTTTCAAAAGCATTTGATACATGTATCTTTACTGCAAAGAAATCCTCCAGGAACCTGATGGCATTGTTCTCTCTTAGTCTCTTTCCAGAATGAGTATGCTTTCTCATCAGTTACAGCTATGTCTGAGGATCATGCGCTTTCCCTCAGCCCTTCTAAAATAAAAATCTTGCCATCTAGGGATCCTTTTTGCCGCTTGTGTTTATGTTTGTTCTCTTTCTTTCCTGATGACTCTTTCTGGTCAAAGATTTCTTGTGCTATATTGTCATTTGCACCACAGCCACTGAGCTAGACCAAATCAGCTTTATTTTGTTGAGGGGTAGTGTAAACTCCCACTAGAGTTTATCTGCTTCATTAGGTAAAAGATTCATTAGGAATCACAATAAGCCAATATGAATCCAGAGTATTTCAACTGATTTCACTTAAAAGGATATTGCTGTAACTAAGAACAAAATGAAGATTGTCCTTTGCTTTTTGTGTCCTTTAGTCTTTATTTCCCTCTTTATTTGTTTCTCTAGTTCTCAATATTCTTATCCTTTCTAATTTCTGCAGAATGATCCATGTCCTCTGTTGATGTTTGGTCATGCTGTGTATCTGCCCGCTGAGCATATCAATGTCTGCTTTTCTTTCAGGTTACTCATTACAGTGTGATACCTTAATACAACCCTCACTGAAAAATCATCTTTCTTTCTCACTGAAGACTCCCCAGACACTTAGAAGTTTTCTAGTGTTTATTTTTTGGTCTCACTCTACTCTGACCGTATCTGGTTTTATTAGATGAATTACTAATGGTACACCTTTCAAATACACATCAGCATGGTAGTCTTCAGATTCACATCAGGCAATTTTAGCACCTGCTAGCATTTTAATCTTTCTTATGTTACTTATATATGTACTTTTTCTTCAGTATCCACTGGGTACTGCTGGAAAAAGCAATGTTCTGATCTCAAGGCAGGTATGGCTGGTTTGGTTCCATAAGTTTACTTGAACACAGAATTAGTTATAATAGAATAATAAAATGGTTGGAAGGCATCTTAAAGACCGTCTTGTTCCAACCCGCCTTGCCCTGGGCAGGGACACCTCCCACTAGATCAGGTTGCTCAGAGCCCCATCCAACCTGGCCTTGAACATTTCCAGGAATGGGCCAGCCACAACTTCTCTGGGCTACCTGTTCCAGTGCCTCACTACATGTAATCTAAATCTCTCCTCTTCAAGTTTAAGATAATTCCCCCTTATCCTATCACTACCCACCCATCTAAAACATATCTCTATCTCTTTTTTATGTTCCTTTCACATACTGGAAGGCCACAATGAGGTCTCCCCAGAGCC
Organism: Sialia sialis; assembly: GCA_009812075.1. Classification (NCBI taxonomy): domain Eukaryota; kingdom Metazoa; phylum Chordata; class Aves; order Passeriformes; family Turdidae; genus Sialia; species Sialia sialis. The sequence goes on from VRYO01001366.1 coordinate 11,384,050, forward strand.
TCTAGTTTTCCAGCAGAACAATCCCAACTGTCTCAGCCTGTCTTCATAGGAGAGGTGCTCCATCCCTTGGATCATCTAGATCCTCTAGACCCTAGGAAGTCCACATCTTTCCTGCACTGAGGACCTCAGAGGTTCATGCAATGCTCCACGTGGACAGAGGGACAGAATCACCTCCCTCCAACTGCTGGCCACTCCTCTTTTGATGCAGCTCAGGATGCTGGTGGCCTTCTGGGCTGTCAGGGCACACGGTGGGCTCATGCCCAGTTATGTATGACCCAAGAGACTGTCCAAAAGTATGTAACTCCAGCATCTTTCTCCAGGTGTGTCCCGTAACCCATAACCCACAGGGAGTTACTGAATGGCACAAAAGCTCTGTGGGAGCTGGATCTAGCATGTGAAGATACAGCTGCTTTTCTACACCTTTGTGTCAGCTGGACTGAGGTTTAGAATTGATCTTTTGCTTGGAGAAACAGTTTAAACTACAGCTATGCATCCTTTTAGTCTGAAGAAAAATGGGTTCACAACCCACTTCCAGCATGTTCATGTACTTTGTTACAGCCAATTGAAAACTTTGCACTAGTAAACACTTTCAAATGCATATATTCACTGTACATTTTGAGTTAATTGCAATTTGAAAAAAGCCAATAATTGAAGCCATCCTTGTGAACTCCTAATGAGAGAACAATCCGTTAGAGGCCCACCAATGGGAAGGAAAGGGAAAGGGAAAAAGAAAAAAAGGAACTATACAGCACACCCAAAGAATTTTTAGGAAAACAGAAAAAAGATACCAAGATCAGCAATCAGTGATTACAGTGATTTCACAATTATAAGCCGCACCTGAATATAAGCTGCACCTTTTTTTTTTTTTTTTTTAAAAGCAAGGATCTATGTGTAACAAAGTAACAAATTAGTAACAGAATCACTGCCAGCGGGGTTTGGTGTCAGGTGCTCAAGTTGCAAACAGTTTTCATAGACCAGTGAAGCCTTTAAAGGCAGCCCCAGGCACCCTCCCCGGCAGGCTCTCACTTCCAGGTTGGCATTTTGCTGGGATTTGTCCATAAATAAGCCGCATCTGATGATTAGCTGCACTACTGGGGTAGGCTGGATTCTTCAATGAAAAAGGTGTGGCTTATAATCGTGAAATTACTGTAATTTTTATAATAATCTCCATAAAGAGAAACAATAAAAAGATGATGGTGATGTAAACTTTAGAAAACATAAAAACAGGAAGACTATGAACTGTACACTGATCATGCAAGATGAGGAACTGTGAAGGGCTTTATAATACAGCAAGAGCAACTGAAGCAGGAAATCCCACTTAGTGCAACATTTAGTCTTTGGAATGCCTAGTTGCTTGGTGTTACCAAATCTTCCTTCGGAAATCACGTAAGGACTTAGGTAAGGTACTAGTTGTTCAGAAACAATTTTCTGTTTATCTGTTTATCACTAGGACTACCAATTCTTAGATACTTCCTAGGACATGCTGATAACTACCTGAAAGGAAAGGATTTCCCTCCGCATTTCATTATGCAAAAATGAGACACATTGCTGTAACTTACAACTTCCTCTGAAATACTTGCAGGAAACACAAAGGAAGCAGGAAGCAGGACAAGCGGTGACTCTTAACCTAGTCTGGCTCAGCAATTCCAGCATCTCTACCAAAGTACAACATATATCATTTATATATAATGTGTTTGTTATACTTGATTAATTTCCTAAACAAAATTTTTATCACTTATTCATAATTTGACTCAGCATCCAAAGGTAGGCATCTTTCCTTAGTGTTATTACTATGACTTTTCTAGCCTAGAAGTTGAAATTGTCTAAAATGACAGCACTGGAATCCCTGAGACACAAACAGCATCCACTCAGTTATCTCCTGGCACCTATCAGCTATTCATGTCTGTATGTTCTATCACATGACACCTGGCAGTTTATTCTCTTCTAAGCAGGTTAAATTCAGATATGATCTTCCTGGGTACCTGGTAAGGACCTAAAAATCCACTCTTTGGAGACTATTTAAATGGTGTTTCCTCTAAGATATTATGTAGGGTCACTAGATGCTATTAAATTCTGTGTGCTGATAAACAAAAAAGTTAATTATAAAATAAAAATCCTGCCTAAAGAATTATGTATATACTTTAAGCCTCAAATGAATTTGCATCAGTTATATTTTCCGTAATTATTTTTAATATAATATCCAAGTATTATAAAATAATATATATTTTTATTGCTGGACTTTAAAGTACACCACCCAGTTCTGAGTGAGAGCTACTTCTAGTTAATACCTTCCTGCAAGTGCTACTAATCCTTGAGCACTATTCCATTCACCTTAAGGTGCAACTTAGCCTGGGTAATGACTAGTTCAATCCTGAGTAATCCTTATAGACACTCACAATTTCTTCCCTCTTCAGTTGAAGTTTCTTGTCTACTGAAGGAAAAACAAAAGTCACAATAATCTTAGACCATGGAGTGTTAATGGAGCCCCTGAAAAGTCCATTTTCCTAAGAACCACTGATGCCAGACACCTGTTTCAAGAATATTGATTCTTTCACTTTAACACCTGAAACTCTATGAGTTGGTGCAGAAGTTGTTTTTCTGGAGAAAAATCATCTTTCTCTACATAAGAAACATTCACTTCAAGGCCATGCTATGGGATTCCAAGCCATTTGGCAGAAGTTACAGACAAACACTCTGTGATCTGGGGTGAGCCAAGTGACACAGAACATTTAATTTCAAAAGGCTGTCAGAGGCATGGTCAGCTTAAAGAAACAGAAGGAGCTGGGCAGAGCATTTTTTCATTTCTGCTGCTGGGTGCCTTCCAGTGAGATATCCCAAGATATCATTGTGTCAAGGCTAATGTAGCTGTTATGAGCTTAATAAAGAGGACCTTTTTTACCCCCTAGTTTTCAATCTATTCAGTAGTCTTTCTGAAAAGACAACAGTAACAGCTGTTTATCAAAAGTCATGCAACACAAACTTCATGTTTATTCCATTTTTTAAATCTCCTATCCAAACAACTGTTTTTCTTTAATTCTTGAAATTAAACCAGTGTTTGCTGCTTAGAGAATCACAGATATTCACTTCAGACAGTGCTGAAAATCATTCACCAACAGAAGAGGCAGTAGGAAATGTGCATCTTTTTTGAAAGCTGGAATATGATAATGAAGTATTAGGGACAGTTGAATTATAAATACGGCTTTTACTGCTTCATTTTATTTTTTCTTTACTTAGGTATCTTACATGAGTATTGAAGTTTCCATATTTGAGCCCTTTTCCTTGCACTGTCACTATGGTTATAGCTCTGCTGACAGCTCGGGAGAGTTGTACAGCCTACAGAATGTGTGAACTGTACAGACCTGCACTGAAGTAGATCTTCACCTGACACTTGTCTCTTCCTCAACAGCATCTATTCCAGGACCCGCAGCCCACCTCACACCCTGCTTGAGCAACCACCCAAGCTTTCCTTTCAAGATCTGCTGCCAAGGTAAGGAGCTCCTGTATTCCTTAACAGTAATGAAAGATGCCTAACTCAGAAAGGATATCTTAGTTCAGCAGAACAACTTTGCTCTCACAGTTCACACCTCAAGGTCCTACCTTTGACACTTGAAGGGGTCTTTTCTGTTCTGAACCCCCTTGCAGGCGGAAGCCCCAGGGGGCACCTCCAGACAGAGTGATGAGCATTTCTTCTTCAGCTCCCATGATTTCTGTGCTTTAGATATTTTGTCTTCACAACTTCAGTACAGAATCCAGTTCTTAACAGGCAGAATCTTCTATTCTCATATTAACAGTTCACACCCCACTCTCCAGACCCCACAAGGCCCTCTGCTCAACTTCTCCTTGAAGTTCACACACACACACAAGTTGAGACTGTCAAGCTCAGCCTTCACTGCTCTTCTGAACTCTCAGCTGCTGCTCTGCCTATGATTAGACATTTGATTCTGCCCTTGGTAAGGGGCCAGAGTTGTCCTACACACGTGTCATGTCAATCTCACCCTCTGTGCCCCCCCGCATACACGATGGATCTCTCACCGGAACGTGGCTGAAAATAGCACACCTCCTGTCTCTCCAGAGCTTTGTCTGACACTCTTAAAGCTGGAAGCATTTCAGTAAAAATTTTATTTCCACTTTGCATTCCAAATGCAAATCTTAGAGTCCCTCAGTACTCAGAATCCATTAGTATGAGTTTCAGGCAAGGATATGTCACAGGCACAAACTTATACAAATCAGGTGATAGCACCTGATCCTATGAATTGAACAAAACCAGCTTGCAATTAACGTGCTCTCCACTTCTATTTTCCCCATTCACCTAGTGTTATTATGCAGCAACACTATGTGCCTACCCTGAGAGCCACAGGCAGACTATAGATGTACTGTGCTCCCTCTGCATCATGCTGCTCCCTGACATCCCCTACACCCACTCGTAATACTAGACACTGGGACCAGAATAGCTGGGATTAGCTACACACAGGATTCAAACAGTTCTCTGCAGGGCACTGCTTACACAGACTCAATGGCCAAGAGAGCCCAACCAGGTCATAGAACCATAGAATAGTTTGGGTTGGAGGGAACTTTTAAGGATCATCTAGCTCAAACCACCTGCAATGAGCAGGGACATTTTCAACTATATCAGATTGCTCAGAGCCCTGTCCAACATGACCTTGAGTGTTTACAGAGATGGGGCATCTGTCACCACTCTGGGCAGCCTGTTACAGTGCTTCACCAGCCCGGTAGCAGAATTTTTTTTTCTTTGGATCTAGTCTAAATTTACCCTCTTTTAATTTAAAACCATTACCCCTTGTCTTGTAACTATAGCCCTCTTAAGAAGTCTGTCTTCAACTTTATTAAAAGCCTCCTTTAAGTACTGAAAGACCACAATAATGTATCCTCAAAGCCTTCCTCAGGCTCAACAACCCCAACTCTCTCAGCCTTCTTAGTAAGAGAAGCCTTCATCCCTTGGATCATTTACCATTTTCTCAGCCTCCCTCTGGACCTGCTCCAATGGGTTTATGTCTTTCCCGTGCTTAAGACCTCAGAGCTAGATGCAGGTCTCTGGATGGGGTCTTAAGAGCGGAGCAGAATGTTTCAGAGGTTTTTCTTTAGGACCTCCTAGCCATCCCAAGCCAGAGAGTTATAGAACAATTAAGGTCCATGTTCCCTCTTTGCTACAAGGCTTAAAACATAATTTTCTGTTAAGGTCCTGAGGACAAACTTACCCTTACCTCTTCCTTATTCTGCATGAATGACTAATATCCTTATACTGTAACATCTAGAGGATGTACAGTAATTTCACATTGATAAGCTGCACCTATTTCACTGAAGAATCGAGCCGATCCTGGAAGTGTGGCTTATTCATGGACAAATTCCGGTGAAATGCCGACCTGGAAGTGCAAGCCGGCCAAGGAGGGAGCTGCCGCGGAGCCGGGGCCGGACGGGGAGCTGCTGCGGAGCCACTGCCGGGTGGGTGGTGAGCCGCTGCCACATTCACGTGGCCAGCCCGCTGAGCTGGCTTCGCTGCCTTCGCTCCGCTTCGCCACCACCTGCCGAGCAAGCGGGGAGTCGCAGCAGCCAGTGCTGGGGTGGGAGTGCCAGCACCCGCTTCATGGGGAGGGTGCCTGAGGCTGCGTTTAAAGGCTTTGCCGGTCTGTGAAAACTGTTTGCAAATCGTGCACCTGACAGCAAACCCCACCATCCTGGGATTTTGTTACTAACTCATTACTTTGTTGCACATGAATCCTCGATTTAAAAAAAAAACAAAACAACAAAGTGCGGCTTATCACCCGGTAGGGCTTATTTATGGATAAATTCCGTGGTCTTCCTGGCTATCTGGAAGTGCAGCTTATAACCAGGTGCAGCTAATGAGTGTGAAATTACTATACTTTTGCTGTGATGCCATTGCTTGACTACTCCATTTCCAGTACTATAGCACCATTCATTCGATGCCATTGCATATTGCTGGTGGGCACACACCAACACTATCACAGAATCATGAAGGCTGGAAGAGACCTTTGAGATCATGGAGTGCAACCATCCACCCAGCACTACCACTGTAACCCCTAAACCACTAAACCACATTACCCAGCACCAGATCCTGGTGCCTCTGCAACACCTCCGGGGTGATGACTCCACCACATTCCTGGGCAACCTATTCCAGTGCTTGACCACCCTAACAGTGAAAATGTTTCTAGTATCTAATCTGAGTCTCCCCTGTCTCAGCTTTAGGCCATTTCCTCTCGTCCTCTCTGTAGCCATAGAAGAGACCTGTGGTCACTTCAGTGCAAGCTCCTTTCAGGCAGTTGTAGAGGGCAATGAGATCCCCCGAGATCCTCATCTTCAGAGGAAACAATCCCGGATTCCTCGCCCATTTCTGCAAGACGAGTTTCCTGGACCTTTCACGAGCCTTGCTGCTCTTCTCTGGACACGTTCCAGCACTCAATGTCCTTTCTGAAGTGAGTGGGCCAGTAGGGCCTAAGGAAGGTGTGGCTTCACCGGTACCGAGTAGGGAGGAATGATCACTCCGCTGCTGATAGCAGAGAGTGAACAACTCTTTGCACCTTGGTGCAGAACTGGCTCTGTTTGCGCGCCTGTCGCGGTCTTTGACAGGCCGCTGGTGGGACAGGCGGCCTAGAGCACCGTGCTCAATGGTAGCCGCGGCTCAGCAGCTGCCGTGCGGAAAGTGCTGCTCGGGCTGCGCGCGGAGCAGTCCCGCGGCCCTTCCCGCAGCCACCCCCGCCCCCGCGGGACGTCAGCGCCGGGGCCTCCCAGCGCCTGCGCCGCATCCGGGCCCCGGCGGGCGGAGCGCGGACGTGGCAGCGGCGGGCGGGGAGCGGCGGGGCGGGAGCCGGAAGTCGGCCCGGCAGTGGCGGCGGCACCGGCGGTGAGTGAGGCCTGAGGGGGCTCCGGGTGGCCGGGCCCACCGGCGGGGCCGTGCGGTGCCCGCTGCGGGCGGGCTTGCGGGCGAACGGGTGGGCGGCACCGCGCCCGGCGCTCCGGCCACGGCCCGGACCCGAGGCGCTGCCGCCGCTGCCGCTTCCTCCTTCGCCGAGGCCCGGTGGCGCCCGGCCGGGTGACGCGTCGGGCCCACGGTGCTGCGCGGCACCAGAGGTTCTACAGAGCCCCGGGGCTCCCCGGAACCCGCCCGGGCGGGAGCGTCTGCATCGCCCGCGGCCCGGCCGGTGCCGGCGGCCTGCGGGGCCGGGCCGGCTGTCGGTGGGGCCCGCACTTCCAGTGTTTGGGCTGTCCCGAGAGACCCGTCGGTGTCCCGGTGTGGTGCGGCGTCGGGTCGGCACGGAGAACCGAGTGCTTCTTTTTGGCCAGGGTGCGCCGCGAGTCACATACCCCCATTTTCAACCTCCCTAATCTCCTGTAATCCGCGGATCCTTCCCCTGGCGTTTGTGCTGTGCTGTTCAAGCTTTCATTCATTCGAGCTTTGCAGAGGATGGTCGTCCCTTGCGGATATCTGGCGGCTGAGATTGGTTGGATTTGGTAGTGAAACTTAGTGGTTGCTTGTCTGTGGCTATGAAAAAAAGGAAGAAGGAAAGTAAAGGAGATGACATGATCGGAATACAAGTGTAGTCTGGAAAAGGTTGTTATGCAAGATAGGACTCTTGCTTTCCATGTAGATAGTGCTTTAAATGTGTTTTATTTTCAGTTGTTGGAATTTGCTTTCTCTCTTTTTGGGAAATGCTTTTGATGGAGTATGTTGAAGCTTAGTTTCCATTAGTTCGGTTTTTGGGGTTTTTTTTTTAATGTACTGATTTCTGAGAGAGACTGCAAAACCATCCAAACTGGGCGGTAGTTGAAGTTCTTTTTAAACTTACTGGTTAATGGAAGTGTTTGCTGGGACATAAGAGAATCGCTTCACCTATGTCAGAAGTTACCCACAGGAATTAATGTTTGCACTGTCATTGAAAATACAGGTTTTGTTATTCTGTTTGGTGCTCAGTTGACTGTTAGCTATTAATGTGGTAATTCCTTAAAAATATTTCTAGATTCATTTCTGTATAGTTCTAGAAATAGGATTCTGTAGTCAACTTTACCAAATGTTGTGAGGAATGTTGGACAGAAACCACTATCTGAGACATAACTTGCAAATTCTTTTAGTTGTCTTTACATGCAGTGTAAGTCACATCGCTGAAATGGGAGATCACTACTGATTTCATGCTTAAGTCCTTGCTCTTTATTAATGTGAAGTCTTCATGAGTAAATTTAGGGATCTCTGGCTTAAACATTGTTTCTTTCTTCTCCTAAAAGTAGGTGTGCCAGTTACGGGATTAATAGAAATATATGCAGCCTAAACATTCCTCTTTAAAGGAGACTTATTTTCAATCACGTATATCCACTCTGTGAAAACATAAACATTTCTATCTATTTTCTTGTGGAACAGGTTGTTGCTAATGGAGTTACCTTTTTTGGCTTGAAGCTGTGCCATTCAGGATTCTTTTAGTGTTGTAGACAGACTGTGAAGTGGACATCAATATAAAGAATATATAATTGCTTCTTAATATGCTGTGACACTCCAGGTTCTATTTTCATGGCTGAAAGTTGTCTTTTAGTAGTGAGCAGCTATTTAAAGGATTATTTCTTTGATGACTAGTTTGGTGCTTGTACTTCTTTGAATGTTATTTCATGCTATGGTAGGGAAAATCTTCCTGTAACACTATCAAGAGGGTCAAAAATCAAATGAAGAATTGATGGTTGGCTAAGGAAGGGCAAGGTACAAAGAGTCATGAACAGTAATTAACAGCAAGGTCTCTGCAGAAGAGAGGTGGATGTTTCTTGTTCTTTAGGTTTGAAAAGCTGTGTTAGAGATAAATTGTGAAGATAGAGCTTGTTTTTATATGTTCAGCAAGATTCACTGTTAACATAGTATAAACTGGCAGTAGGTACTAAGAAAAGCTAATTCTGACCTCTTGTTGTTTCTTGCAAGCGATGGAAGTTGTGTAATGTGTATTTGTGTAGAGGAAGTCAGAGCACAGAGATGGCCAGGGTTACAATGTATGTGAAGAAAACCTGTTTTTTAGTCTTATTCTATACATTCCCATTATTCTTTCCTTTCTTCTGACCTCTTCTCTAAATTTGAAGCTGGTCATGTGACTTTTTCTAATCAATTATGCTTGTGCAAGATTCACAGAAATGATTCAGATTACTTCATTCATTGTAACATGTATGTTCACATGTGTGTGGAGATAGGTAGGAAAAGAGACATCTTTCACTGTGATTTTGTTAATGCTATATTGTCAGTGACTTTTGCCTCCATGTGGTTGCTCTTCAGAAGCCATGTTCACAGCAGAGCATTTTTCAAATCTTTTCCTAGAGCTTTATTACAGAGATAGAAATGTGAATCAGTCCCACCAGGAGACTTGAGTCAACAGAGTATAAAATGTTATTGAAGTGGAAATCTTGTGGTGATGTCAGGGGTTGGAAGTAGTGGTAATTTTAAGGTTAGGTCAAGACTAAGCTGAGTTTTTTGTATTCAGTTTTTAATCACTTTCACTCTTGTAACTTACATACTGTATTGTACCTTGCCCGGGATGATGAATCAGCCTAACAAAACTGGGTTTAGTATGGCCTTCTTTAGAAGAATATAGAAGTGATCACACCTTAGATTCACTTTGAAAACCGTGTCTTATACTTTTCAGGAACTGTTAAAACAGATGTTTCTGGCAGTAACTCAAAATGCAGAGGTGAAGAAAATGTTACCTGTGGTTTAACAAGTTAAGAATCTGAACAGGCAGGAAAAGAGTGGCACATATTACAACCAGATTGAGGTTGATTCCAGTATTGCCATTTGGGTTGATTTGGACAAAAGTGTGGGAGGCATTTGTTACAATGGTCTGTGAGCTTACAGATTAGTTGGCAGTTTCTGACTTCTAGGCCATGAGTTTCTTTTCCAGGATTTTCTATAGGAAAAAAACCCAAAAAACCAGTAATTTTTTATATCTGAAAAGAACTAAGTGTTCCGTGAGTGCTCATAGAAGACCTAGTCAAGCTGTCGATGAAACAAAAGCAAGGACATTTCCCTTTCTGAAGAGTGTTCTTAGCTCCAGAGTCTAGGTCTTTGTAAGAACAGCAAAACCTTTCTGTTTCCAGAAGGTTGCAGAACAGAAACATTAGAAGTACTATAGGCAACACTCTGAATTACTGGTGCTCTCCTTCTATCCCATCTTTTGGAAATTAAAATTAAATAGTTAAGTATATTTCCTTCAGTTTCAGGATAACATATGTGGCCATGTGGTTATCTTGGGTTGTGTGTGTGACTTTTTTTGTTGTTGTAGGTTTGAGTGGGTTTTTTTTAAGTATCAATCTCCTCTGAAGTTGAAACAAATAGGCTTTTTCTTTCTCTGGTACCAGTAAAACAGGCACTAGCACCTTTCTGAAGGACAGTAATTTCCCTGTATGCCTTTCCTTTGGAAAGTGAACAAGAACTGATGAGATCAATATTTTCAGTTTCAAAAGGGAGTTGATAGTGAATCAGACTGTAAGAAAAGATGAAGTTTTCAGTGATTTGGGAAATTTGCTCATTGAAATGAGCTCATATGAATTACTAGGGCTTTTTTTTAAGCTTGTCATAAAAACTTCACAGTGGTCTGATTTGTTTGGATACTAAGTAATCTTGAAGCTACTGTAAAATGTAGATATTCTGCACTCCCTACATTATTCCTTTGTATTTTCCTCTCATCAGTTTGTTGCTGATCTTCACTGGTTGTCTATCTTGTACAACAGCCTTCTGGTGTAATTGTAGCTTTGTAACTGTGTAGACCAAAACCTCATGGTCAGCTGCCTTTATACAGAGGAACAGAAAATGGTATGGAGTGACTGCTTCCTGCTTTGCAGGAAAATTGTTGTTTATGGTAATGACCATTTGTCATAAGATTTTTTTTTCTCTAGCACCAGTCCTGCCTATTTGAGCTTTGTGTATTGTAACTGCTGAGTAGAATATGATGTTCAACACCATGTGTATTATGCTTGGCTTAGTTTTGGTAGTGTGTTACTGCATACAAAAGAATATGCTCAGCATTTTTATCCAGTGAAATGGCCTATTACCTCCATTTCTCCCTATCTGGTATATGTATTATTTCTGTCATTCTCCATATCCCAGACAGAACACAAAATTCTCACTTTCTCCATATATCTTCAAGTGACCAGGTCTAATTTACACTGAAATGACTTTTGAGTGGAAACAAAATGAGTGTTTGGTACAAGTAACTTGTACTGGGGCAGAGGGAAAAATGACTCCCTCAGTGACAACTTCCACCTTCTTAGAGGCAAATACTCTTTGTCCTGCCCTATGGTTTTTCACATCAGTGATGAGCAAGTGTGCCACAAACAAGTTCAGAGCAAGTTGGGCACAAAAATAATGAAGCAGCCTTATCCACAGCTTCAGCACTGGACTTGTTCTTTAGGACTCCCTCCTTGACCCTCTGCCAGTGTAGAGCAAGCATCAGCTTGTGCTGTGGTGGAGATGAACCTGTGCTGGCTGGCACATGGGCTAGCGAAAGGTCTGAGGTGTACCTGCCTTTCAGTTGTGACATTGAGTTGGAACCATCAAACAAGATGTGGCTACTTTTCCCACAAAAGTGTAGGAGATTATTTCAAAACTCCTTTTCTCTGTAAGGTGTGCATTAAATCAATTTACCTCTCAGTTTTGCTATTGTGGGTGGAGCAACAGGCTGACACATATCACCTGCTCAGGCAAGAAGTACTGATAGTCACATGAGGGAGGGAAGGCTGAAAAGGGAATAGTAAGGTAAGATCACTTACTGAATATACACTCACAGTAGTAAGTCAGAAGTGGTTTACTTCTGAAAGGGACATGCTTGAGTTCTTGTCCCATTGTGCTTTAGAAAAACAGGAGAAAAAACATGAAAGATTCATCTGCCCTCTAGTAATTCCTAGTTCAAACTAGATCTGTTCGGGGATTTCTGCAGGTCTAACTTGTGAAAAGTGTCTTGGTTATAGCTCAGGAGCTATCCTGTAGAATACTGCTACTCTGCAGCTCTTCCAGGAGGAGAGACCTATTTGTAGGAGCAGGGACTAGAAGCCAGGTTCCTCATGTACAATCCAATAAGAAGGGGCAGGAAGAAGAGAGCACAGCGCTCCTTCCTTGTCAGAAAACCCTGCCCAGATGTTCCAAGATGTGCAGGTAGAGGAGTTCTCTCAATGTGTTCTTCCTTCCCTGTACTCCCACGTTTGCTGGAGGCACTCTCTTGTTTATACGGAGCAGGAGGTGGCTGAGAGTAGATCTGTGATTGCAGTGTGGTGACACTGATGGCCTGCCTGGGCAGGAAGAGGTTAACCTTTCAGGGAACTTGGGAAGGGAGTGGGTCCCAAAGTCCAGACTTCCTGGCCACATGGCTGCTCAGGTTAGACTGTTTTGCAGAACTAAGTCAAAGGTAGTGTGGGAAACCAGAATTTTTAGAGATTACAGGTTATAAACATGACAGCAAGAGGGTAATTGTGTTTAAAACCACTGTGGGTTGATGAAAAATTCTGTCATGCTCTTGTAAGCTGCTGCAAATGACATGTTAACTTTCAAGAGCAAATTACCTTTAAATATTTAAGAGGAGGTCTTTTTCTAAACAATAGCCCTATCTTTGCCCTTGTACAGCTTGGAGAATAAAAATGTACAACTTCATATATTTCCTTTCATAAAAGCTTAAAATCTAGTTTCAGAGTAAGTATTAGTAATCTTAGTATTGACATTTGTCATGTTTACTAGCTATAGGAGGTTAAATGTAGCTTTTATGTTTTGTGCCAGCTTTGTTTTGCAAGCAATTAAATCTCCTCGTTGTGATATATGTATTCCCTTTATTGTATGTATGAAATAATTTCTTCTTGTGGATTGTTTCTTACAGAGTTGTAATTCTTCCAGTAGCTTTGCTGTACAGCTGTGGTGTCAGTTCCTGAAATAATTCTTTGGCATCATATTTTTGGTAATGTGACCAACTGAGCATTGTTTGGCATGTGTTAATCAGAGTGCAGGCAAACAGGCCTGGGGCTTTGATACCTGATTGAGTTAAACTACAGATTCCTGGTCAGGATTTGTTTCTCATGGCTGTTGCACCTCTGTCTCCTCTGTATTAAGATCTGCTTTGTATCTTTGGCACACAAGTTCATCCTAGAGTTCAGAAAAAATGAGGGCAACATTAGTTATTTATTTTACCTTTACTTAGATGGTTTTTAGTAAATAATTTATTGCCCTAAACATGTTTCTTTAGTAGGTAGTCTTAGCTGAAAAGGATAACAATGACATGGAGTGTACAAAGAAGTACAGGGGATGCAAAATATTCTTACAAGAAACTCTCTGTGAGGGAATCTCCTGCCCCTGAAGTAATCTCCTTGATTCTCCACAAATGAAAGTCACTGTGGGTTAACTGCCTGCTTGCTGTTGTATGAATTGCTTGCTTGGTTTGGGGTCTAAAAATAACAGTTCTGCTTTTCTTATTATAAAGCCAGTCAGTTTCTTTATACAGTTAGTTAGGGGAGTTGGGAATCTGTTAAGCAAGATTTCTTACAAAAGTTTGCTAAGAAATGTCTCTCCTGGCTCTGACACTCTATTTCTGGTCTTATACTTTGGTATAACTCCTTTAGTGCCATCTTTGCCAGTAGTTATTCTCCATTATGAATACTTTTCCTAGGTGAAAATTTTGCTTTTGGAATATCTTTGTTTTCTGAAATGTATGTATATAGCAAGGACTTTAAATCATCTGTTGCTGGAAAAAAAAGGCTATAGCCCCTTGTGCTAGTCCTATTCTAGATTCTATCAAACACTTCAAGCAGCTGCCTTTGTGGATGCTGAAGCGTGCTGCTTGTGACAAGGAAACATGATCAAGTAAACTAACACAGAGGTGACAGCTGAACTTGTTCAGTGTTATTGAAGTGTTATGTTAAGGAATCGCTCATTTATAGAATGAAATCTATTTCCTGTTGGTCTGATTCTGTGAGGTGGAAGTAGTTTGAAGGGTTTCTCAAGAAGCTTGATAATAATCTGCTATGAAATGCTGGCTAAGTTGATTAGAAAATATAGTTTCTGAAAATACTGTTTTGTATAGGTCTTGTAAAGCATTTATCTTACTTGAAAAAATTGCTGTGCAACAGTTTTAGCTTCCCAAGTACCTTAGGATCTCTTTCTTACTTGAAAACAGTAGGGAAGCTGACCAGTTTGATTTTATATCTAATAAAAGTAATTTTTTCCCCCGCTTTTTGCAGGTGAGGTTAGTTTGGGGATGTGAACACAATGAGTGTAAACCAGCAAGCTCACACGGGGCCTCCTTATGGGCAACCTCAGCCTGGCTATCAGGGATACCAGCAGCCTGCCTACGGAGGACAGTCCCTGCCAGGGGTTCCCCAGGCGCAGTACGGAGCGTACAATGGGCCGATGCCAGGATACCAACAGCCAGCCCCTCCACAAGGTACTGCTCAGCCAATGCTTCGTGATTGATAACCTGGGAATTGTGACGTGCGTGGAATGTTTGCTGTATAGTTATACAGTACCCTGGTTTTTTGTGGTAGTGATTATCTTTATTTCTCCATGTGATTTGCATGATGCTAAAAATCATGTAGTCTCATATTCTGAGGTTATTGTGCTATCTCTTGTCCCGTTTAGTAGGGCTTTTGGTAGATCATAAAGTTAAAGTGTTGAGAAACAGCCTGCTTTTTTCTCTATGTCCATGTCCCTCTGGTACTGAAATGATTAGAAGAGTCTTCCTGATGTTGAGAGGTTATGTTGAGAGACAGTAGTTAGGGACTCTAACAGATTTATAATTGAGACTGCCTTACATAATTATATAGAAAGCTCTGCACTCCATCCTAAAAGATTAAGACATACAAGTCTAGGTAGAAAGTGTTTTTGGAGCTATTTTCTCTAATGTCTTTAAATTCAATAAAAAGTTTGTGGCAAGCTATTGTAGTCCAGAATTTCACTGATTCTGCAGGATCATATCCTTTGTTATTTTTGTCTGTTAAAAAATATAAGTAATTCAACTTTTGTTTTCCTTTTTTCAAAGGAAAGGCTGACTTCAATAAAGAACTTTGAGTCTTGGTTTTCAAGTATGTTAATTGCTTTGGGAAATCAATAGTGGCTTTAACACGTGAAATGTAGAGGAGAAAATACTATTGCTTTGAATGCAAGTATGTCTGCCTTTTCAGATCACAGGGATGAATTCAGTTTTGCTGAAATTAGCGCAACATGAACTTAAAAATATTTGTTTAGGTTTCAAATGAGTGTTTTAAGGTAATTAGGACTGTGCTGGTCATGCTAATCATCTTGTACTATTCCCCTGTGCAAGTACATCTTCAGTCTTTTGCAACTTCTTGAATTTTAACCCAGACTCAATGAGAAGGATAGAACAATCAAAGTGTCTCTAGTTGTCTTGAAACTTAACAGAAGTGGGGGGCTGAAATTTGGGTGCTGAATAATTGCACTGTTGGATTTTTTTTTAGAGTTAGTAGAGTAGTGTAAAAAAGGGTTGAGTGTGGTGTGGTAAAGAATAGATAATTCAAGTGCTCCATCTTCCTTTTCTTTCCGTAATCCTCTTCCTCCCATGCTGTCAATAAATCTCTTCTAACAGCACTTTTAATCTGAGAGTGTTGAACTAATTTCGCAAGGGGTTTGAATTCCTGTGAAGGTAATGAAAATAATTTCTGAGTGGAGGAAGGAAGCTGTGCTTCCTGGGAGAGCAGAGGCAGAGCTCAGGCACCGAGCACTCTGTTTGACTGCTCGCTGTAGCCAGCGACTAAGTCGTGTTTTCTGTCCAGTGGAAGGAATTGAGAGAAATTGGACTTGCATTAGTGCGGGAGAGAAGGGGATTCAAGAAGAACAAAAATTACCACAGATTTGGAAAAGTTGCATCAGTGCAGCTATTTATAGAAAAGAGGTTTTAGCTGTTAGCAGTGTGAAGAATGATTAGGGTGTTTGTGAAAAGAAACTGATGAGCATCTTCTATCACATACTTAGAGAATTTTCAGACTTTGCAAGACTGAAAAGCATTGCTTTTTAAGGAAATTAACTTTTTTCTTCTACATTATTTCTGGTTTGGCTTTTTTAATTTTGGGACAACTCAGTAAGGGCATACCTAGATACCTGGATAACATTCATATAAGCTTGTGCAGATGAAAAATGCAAATTTTTGTGCCAGTAATGATTGAAAGATGCTGTGACACTGAGGGCGACAAGGTGGTCTTATTTGAACAACAAAACTGTATTGCACTACTCAAGTAGTGTCACATGTACTTTATTGTTATTATCAGGCTCAAGTAGTGTCACGTGTACTTTATTGTTATTATCAGGCAAAGGCCATCCACAGTTTGTGGGGATTTTTTTCCATATTTTTTTCTGAGACCATCATTCCTGGACTTAGCAGACTGTATTAAGGAAATCTGAATTGTCAGACTGTGCATTTTGGGCCCGCTGTTTACGATTCCTATCTTTAGAAGAAAGAAATGTAAAATTCAACAGCCAGAGGTTGACCTGTCAGTGGCTGCTGTGTATGAAATCCCTGTGGAGGAGGGAATCAAAGGAACAACACATTATCAGAGACAGCAGACAGGTGATAGTAAAAATAGTGACAGTTATCCTTTCTACCACCACCTCCAACACCTTGTGTTTACTGCAAGTCTTTGTGGCAAGACCTATTGTAGCATAATATAGAGGAGAAATAATTAGCTTTGGAGGCAGGAATTTGGAATGGGTAAAGAGAAAACTGCCAGTGTTGTTCTGTAATTTCAAAGTAGTTGTCTTAGGGATTTATTTTTAAAATAACAGTAAAATTGCTTTAGGGAGTGAGTGGAAAAATGCTGGGAGCAGTGCCACCCTTAGTCAGGGAGCATTTCGCATCTGATTTGTGTGACAAGCCCTGACTAAGTGGAATCATGGGAATGCCATGGCAGTGATGATAGTCTTTCTGAGGACCTGAAGTGTGGTGCTGTAGTGCTAGCTGAAAATAACCACTTCTTGCTATGAGAACACTGAAAGAGCAAGGACAGTTTTGCCCCATTCCTTTAGTCAGTCTGTTGGTTACCTTCAGATGAGGTCATGCAGTTGAAGGTGCAAACACATTACCTGAATACCAGTAAGAATTAGGCTGCATATTGTTTTACACAGGCTTGCTTTATGAAAATGTTAACAAATGTGTAAGTGTAAAGGGTACTTTTGTAATATATTGTGCATGGTAGAAGAGAAGGAGTATACTTTAAGGAAGAGAGTTTTAGATGGCATGAATTTTGTATAGGAGATATTTTCTGGACTGCAGACTTCTCAGCATTGGAAAGATTGTGTCTCAGTGCTTTCTCTCAGGCTTGATTTACTGGTGTATTCTGTCTTTCCAGGTTACTTTCCTTCCTTGGGGTTTCCTTCGAAGGGCTCTCCTGTATCTCTCAACTCTGACACTTCTTCTCTTGCACCTAATTTCATAGGTAAATGGTGTCCTTTCCGTGGGAGTGTTTGTGCCGTGTCACTTCTTCTGTGCCAAGTTCCCATTTAATGTGGATATTTATCTCAAAGGTTGGGTGCCTGATTGTTCCAGCAGAGGTGGATGGGACATTTCCCAATCTATTTGTAGGCAGTATTCCAGAAGCATAAATAGGATATGAAGAAATAACCCTAGCAGAAATCCCTTATGCATGCAGATTCATAGATAAAACCTGACTCGTGACTAACGCTTTCTGAAGTCTGATTTCAAAACCTGAATTGGCCCATTCAGATTCTGTCAGGTACAATCCTTAATTTAAAAGAACTGGGTCTCACCCTTGAAAGGGAAGGTGAGGTTTGAAATGATAGTATTACAAAGAAATGAAACGTTTCCGCAAACCACCAGGAGGCTGTTACTGGAAGTCATGAGACTTACGTAGCTTGTCCTTTTGTTTAAGGGAAAAAACAAATTTTTAAATTCCTTGACTTATACTTATCCAAGTATATGTTAGAAATAATTATTTCTCTAAAAGCTGTGACTTGAAGAAAGAAATATCTTTTCACAACTAGCAATCAAAAGGCAAGAATTAGACATGTTGCAAGACACCATATTGTACTTTCTTTTTTTTGAACGAGTGATATTTTGGAGGAGCTGGAGGTGTCAATTTGTTTAGAAGATTAGGGTGTCAGAAGACAACCATACAGGCTCAAGGCTTTGAGGAAAATCGTAGGCATTTCCCATTTGGCTACCTCCATTTTGAGTTCTGTAAACAAGTAAGAACATTGCAAAGATGTTGAGGATTTGTCAAGAATAATGAATTTTAGGCTAATGAACTGGTAGATACCTATACCTGTTCTAGTGATTTCTTTTTCAGTGACAGTTTGAGCGGTCTGTAGTAGGGGTGACAGGAGTGTATTTGAGATGAGAACTAGGAAAAAACATACTTACAATGCTTTTTCTGAGGTAAGCACATATTTGTTAATTGGTATGCCTGTTAAATTTGGGGGTAGAGGAATTTAACTTAATGTGTATTTTAAAAGTGTGTAGAGTCTCTCCGTAAATTGGATTAAATATGCCTTCAAAGATAAAAAATAAGAAGGTCAAACAGTTTACATGAACTATCAAAGGAAAGACTTTGGAAAGCAGATGTGAGGTATCACAAAAGAAATTAAAAAGAAATAACATACAAATAGTTAGGGATCAGGAAATACTTAGCTAGAGGAACAGTAAGAGGAAGGTGCTGTAACAGTAGTTCAGAAAAGATAAGATTAATGAGATGAAAGTATATAAAAATATTTAATGTCTCTAGGAGTTGCTAAATCCTGTTTCCAAATTAAGAACAGGAGGAAGTTTAGTAATAAAGAAATGCAAAAAATTATCAGCTATTCATACAAGTCTAGATAATTCCTTCCATCACTTTAAGTTTGCTAAGAATAGGATGTAGCAGATAAGATAAAATATGAGTTGAAACCGCATGCTTTAAGGTATAAATTATACTGTAGAATTGAGAAATGACTCCCCTTATTTCCTATTTTCTAACAATTCCTCACAAGAAGGTTTCAGAATCCCTTTCAAACTTGCCATGCCAGTCACTGTCAGAGTGACACAACTGTGTATGTGTTGGCCTGGTCTCAGGGGACACTGTACTTAATGGTACCCCTTATGTGAAATAGGTTCCCTTGTAGTTAACAGTTGTTCTAACTACCAGCATTGTTAATACAGTATTATTAAAAGACAAGTTCATATTCTCTTTTTCTCTTTTTGGAAGTAAAAACTGCAGTTGGTCTGCTGGTGTTGTATCCAACATTTTGTGGGCTGTGGAAAGACTGGTTTCTGAGGCAAATATATTAGGGCTGTGACCGAACCAACTCAGTCAGAAAGATGGAAAAGTATTTGTTTAGCCTCCAAGCCAGAGAGGCTGGAAAGAACAGTCTGTGGTGGCCCCCGTTATGTTATATATAAATGCAGTAAGTCATGTAGCTTTTGAAAATAAAATCAGCTTGCATAGCCTGTTTACCTTTGAGACAGAGAAAACTGACCTGTGATGAACATTAGATTACACTGAATACTCTTGGTTTAGATAAAAATAATTGGACTTGGAGGGGAAAGGATTCAGTACCTTACTGACAAGATAATTTTTTTCTTCATAAAAGATGAAGTTGTCTTCTGAAGACCTTGCACAGCACATATTTTCTGCTTGATCTGTGTAACTAGTAACTAGTAACACTGGTTAAAAATATTTGTGCATAAATTATTTGTTGCTCATTGAGTATTGTTATAGCAATTCTGCACTTGAATTTTTCATGGTAGTTGTTTCTATAATTTGTGGTATTTTAATTTCTTTGTCCTTATGGTTGTAGGTTCATTAAGAGCCCCGCCAACATCTGGAGCTCCTCCTCCAGCCTCTGGAGCATCTCATCCTTCTGGCCCCTTGACATACAGTCAATTTGAACATGGAGATGTGCAGAATGGAATTCCAGCCTCAGCAGCCCCAGTGCAGAGGTACATACAAGAGAGTGGATTGTAACAAAATCCCATCTTGGTAGACTTGTGTTAGGTCTAGACTATTTAGATCTAAATCAAACTAAGTACTTTGGAGTTTTTTGGTGAATATTGATTTTTTTTTTATTGCTTTGTTATTGTTTTGGAGCAACGTTTTGCCACAGGGGTATTTGTTAAACAGTGAGTATATCTGGAGATGAAAAACCTGTGAAAGGATGTGAGCAGATGTCAGTGACTGATGAAAACCTCTTCTCCTAAGTCATTCTTTGTGGTGTTCATTTTCCCCTAAAAAAAATCGGTTGCACCCGCACAACTGTAGCCTTTGTTCCTTTGCAGTATGAAATGTTCTCTGGAGTATGTGACAGTCTTTACTGAGTAATTTCTTAGTATTGATTCTGGGCTCTCTTCTGTCCCTTATGGATCCCTGAGTTGCTGTCATCTAAGGCTCTTCTACATCTTTTCCAGAAACATACTGCCATTGCCTCTGTGGTGAAAATGGCAATAGTCCTGGGGAGTTCCAGTCTTTTGAGTGGCAGAACGTTCTTACATTACTGTGCAGGCCTTGCTGTTGCTCACCTTAGAGACTCTATGCAGCATTTCTGATTTGTTGTAATAACTGAAATGGAATTAACAAAAAGATAGACTTTGTATTTTAAGAGCTAATAGGTTTTTCTTGGGGTATTTTTGTTTGATGTAAGGGATTCAGGTATGTGCAGAATATGTAATTATTTTTCCAAAACTGAGCTACAACGTTTAATGTAAATATCTGAGACCCAGATAGTGTTTATGTGCTAGAACAATTTTAAAAGGCACAGAGAATTGTAACTTCTTCTATAAGTTTGTCATCTTCCCTCTTAGGCCACCTGCTTCTCAGCCATTTCTGCCAGGCTCAGCACCCACGCCTGTCAGCCAGATATCTACGTTCCAGCAATATGGGCCCCCCCCAGCCAGCGTGCAGCAGCTCAGGAATCACATGGCAGGGATGACAATTGGCAGTACTGCAGCCTCTGCTCCTCCCCCAGCTGGACTGGGCTATGGTAAGGTTTCCTGGCTACAGAAGTATGCTATTGATTTTCATTTTTGCTAGTAATTTCATAAAAGATATTTTTCTTGTCAGTGATTCATTACCATATGGTTATGGGAATTCTCTGGGAGTTGACATTTGCTATGGTAAACAGTAGTTTTCTTAACTAGTAGGGTCATAATTGGGGAAAACAGAACTGAGATTATTGTAGGGGACGGTGCTGGCACTGCTGGACTTGAATGACAAAGGAGAGTAACAGCACTGGTTCGATTAGTGAATCTTGTGAACACAGAACAGTCTACCCCTAAGTCACCTTGGAGAGTCTACATGTCTTGCCACTGCGGTGCTGCAGCCCAGTCAAAAAAAAAAAAGGAAAAAGAAAGGGCCCTGTAAATGTAAATCACAAAGGGCTGAAAATACTGAATGATTGTGTGTAGGGTTCTGCTGGAAGTCAAGAAGACATTTACTTAAACAGTAGAAATTGAATTTATGGTATTAGTTCTACAGTCTCATTGCTGTAGATTAGGGGACTTATAAAATTGAAGACTAGAGTTTTGTCCGTATTATGTGTAAGCTGGTCTGCAAGAGTCTAAAACTATTTAAAAATTGTTCTGCTAAAGAACTCTTAACAAGCATCTTATAAGACAGATTTTATAGTAGTAGGTAAGGGATACATATTTCCTTGGCCTTTTGGCAGTGTGTTTGTCAAAAATTATTTTCAAAAATAGTAAAGTACGAATGGTGCTAGTTTCATGCTGTTACAACAACAAAGCTCAAAACCATTCTTGATCTACAGGCTCCATCTGAGTGGGGAGTTTAAGACAGAAACTTAGTTCAGGAAATCTATGGATAGACTTATGGTGGTTTATGTTTTATACATTCCTGGCTTTGCCCTTTTTTTCCTGGCCCTGAAGCCTGAAATGTATTGTGATTATGTAAAATAAGCAGCTCAGACTTTGAGAGAGAAGGCAATGATAGAACTGTCGAGTTTCAGATCCCCTGAAGGATCTCTGATCAATCTAGGAGAATGGTCACTTAGGATTTGTCTCTGCTAGTACTGGTAAGTTCATCTGAAGATGAGAAAGTGGTAGATTTACTCAGGTGATGTGGAGCAAATGGGGGTTTTTTGCATCTTAATTATCTTGAGGATAGAAGAAAATGATGTTATATCTTTTTTTTTTTTTTCTCTTACCGGGTCCCCCAGCATCAGTTCCTCCAGTCTCAGGAAGCTTTAGTGCGACAGGATCTGGTCTCTACACACCTTACAGTGCAAGCCAAGGACCCCCTCTTACCAGTGTGTCTCAGGGTCTTCCTGCGGCACAGCCTCCGTTTCCTGCTCAGACATCAACTCAGCGCCTACCTGCTCAAGTTCCTGCTTTTACCCCACCTCCTCCTTCTACAGGGGTTGGACCTTCCTCTTACCCTCCTACCACAGGCGCTCCAAGGCCCCCTGCCATGCCAGGCCCACCACTACCTGGGCAGACAGTTGCTGGACCACCGTCATCCCAGCCTAATCATGTATCCTCACCCCCACCTCCATCAACTATGGCGGGGCTGCACGCTGGGCCTCCCATGAGTGGTCTCCATGGACCACCACCTCCCACTCATCCTCCTCAGCCAGGATACCCAATGCAGCAGAATGGTGAGTATTCCTAGTATAGGAATTTTAAGTTATTTATTAAATGTATGCTGCAAACTGAGAATTAGTTGTCACTTGTGGGCTCCTGGCTTCACATAGAAACTTCCCTCTTGTTTCCCTGTGCTCATGTCTGAGAGAATAGTGTATCATTCTAAGATATTTTATAATACAGATTTTAATCAGGTTAATGTAACTAAAGGAATTCTAGCTTACTTGGCCAAAAAAGTGTTTAGCAATTAGTGCCATAATACTACCAGAATTTGTGATCAAAATTTTATTATGGACTCTGACTTGATGTCTGCAACCTCACCTGTTCAAAAATAGACATCAGAAATACTGAAAAGCCTTATTTTATATTTTTTAAATTTTTGGCCACTGTGCATATGCAATGTGTATGAAAGGAGTCATTAAACATTGAAAAAGTATTTGCTATGCTTTCTTCTTTAATTTGCATAGCCGTATTTTTCTCCCTTGTAGAAGCTTGCATGTCTTAAATGTACTTAAAAGTGAGACGAGTTAAGCTTTCTGAATTAAAACCAGTTTTGGCTGGTTTTTAATCACTTACAGATAGCTATGATAAAGTAATCATGTGCAAATGTTAGGATTGAGAACCCCATCCCCCATGCAGCATTGCACAGCTGGACAGGTAAATTACTTCAAAAAATCTGTTCAAATTCCTATGAACTGTAAAAATACTAATGGGTTAAATCATGCTGTTACTCTGTAAGTGACTGGAATTGTCTAAAATAATATGAAATAGCTTCAGGTAGTTAGAAAACAAAAGACAGAATTCACACATTAGGCTATTGCTATAATTTCAAACAAGCCAAAACTGCCCATAGGAACTCCTTCCATATCTTTAATTTGAAGAATTAGGGATTGTCCACTAGCTTATGTGGCTGTTGTGTGTGCACTTTCCATTAGGCAGTTCAGGAGGTAAATCTTCATGGTGCATGATCTTAATATGCATTGTAATCAACAATTACAAACTCTGGAACTGTTTACAGTAGTATGCTGGTTTGGGCTGAGGTAGAGCTAATAGAGTTCAGACTGAAAACCTGTTTCCTTAAGTCTAGTTTTGAGGACTGTGTCCATCAGTTTATTGGATTGCTGATAGAGATGTGCCAGTCTAAGCTGAAGCACTGTGATAAAGATGTTTAATTGTAATTAATTGAAAAGCACATGACTTTATTTTTCTTGAGGGTTTTTCTTTGTTTTATAATGGCAGGAAATATGGGAAGTGCCAAATGAAGAAATGTGTAGTATTAAGCCACTGTTTGATTTTTATGTTTTTTTTCTTGTTAAGGTTCCTTCGGACAGATGAGAGGTCCCCAGCCAAACTATGGAGGAGCCTATCCAGGAGCACCAAATTATGGAAGTCCACCTGGACCACCACCTCCACCAAAACGCTTGGATCCAGATTCCATTCCTAGCCCTGTAAGTTTACTTTTTCTTACCAGTGTAACTCTGCCATAGTGTCTTTGCATAAAGCAACTGATGAAGACCAAAGCTGAAAATAGGTTTCTCATTCCAAAGACCATCAATCTGTTTTCCTCCTTATGTTTCTCTCTTCTACCTACCTTCAGTCTCTTTTGTGATGAATAAGCCCAGAGGCAGTATTTTTCTTAGTGACTAAAGAAAGCCACTGCATATGGAAATCACTGCTCTAATTCCTTAGGTCTTTTTCTGTACTGTGTTATCTTTTGAGAACCCTTGAGGGCTTTGATTAAACTTGTTTCTCCATTTCTGGATTCTTGCATAATGACTTTCCAAGGTGAGCTAATTTCAGGTGTTGAGGTGACAGTCTGTGAGCTGCGTGATCTATGTTTAAAGTATGGCTAGTAGGAGGTGATTGTAGTGCTTTTCCTATAATCTGTCAAAAAGCTGGTTTGTGTATTTTTGGGTCATGAAGTCATGATGCTACATCAGTCAAATATGGACAGCATCTCAAACTGGGATTTTCTTTCAGAGTGGAAGTTCTGAGACAGGATAAGCAGTTACATGTAATGGTTAGCAACAGTGAGTGATATTAAGCCTGGTAGTATTATTGCCACTAGTCTACTGTGCTGTTCCTTGCCCTGTTCTTGATGCTGTTTCTGTACTTTAAAACTGTAATAATAATGTAGTCTTGAGTTAGATCAGAACTGATGTTATTTAGAAGGAACTTCTATTTTAAAAAGATTACCTCTTTAGATTCCAGGTTTATGTAAGGCTTACTATTTTATTTTTTTCATAGAATATAAATCTTTAATTGCTTGTCTGCCTTTCTTCTTTTCCACTAAATGAAATCTCAAATGGCTTGTGTCAGTTGCCTTCATGTTAGCATGTTCTTAAAGCATAAATCCTCAGTTTCTAACCAAAATGAGAAGGTGAGCCACTGCATTAGCAAGGCATTCAGAGCCAAGCACGATATTCCAGCAAGACTGGTTTTGGATTCAGTGTATGCTACAGAAACTGATGTGTCCTGTTGCATGAACCAGTATCTAAATGTATCTAATTCCAGTGCTACAGGTTTGGGTAGAGAGAAGTAACACTGTTACTTTTTGGTTTATTATTCTCTCTCTTTTTTTTCTTCTTTTTTTTTGTTCCTTTTTTTTTTTTGGCACTCTTATTTCTTATTAAAAAAAAAAAAAAAAAAAAAGCAACTTAATGAGCTGCCACCCCAGCAGAAACCCAGACACAGAATAGACCCAGATGCAATTCCTAGTCCAGTAAGTGCTGTATATATGTCAATTGTAGTCCGTGTGTTGGTGACCATCTGTGCATGCCTGAAACCTGAACTTCACCTTACTAACCCTCCATCATTAATCTTTTACCCTTTCCTTGCTGTCTTCTGCTTGCCTTATCAAAATGAGTAACATTACACCACATGAGGTTGTTAAAATCTTCTGTGATGAATGATGAGGCAATAGAAAGCAGTGTTTCAGAAACAGATCATGAAGAATGTCTCCCCTTCACTTTGTCTGATCTTTAGGTTATTGCCTTCAGCAGATTCCAGCTGGCATTTCCAGTGTAAGCCAGTAGCATAATTGACATGCAACACATGATGTGTGTTTCACATCAGCATGCACGCAGCATGAGCTCTTGTAGCCATGTTTTCTATCATGTTTTGATCAGAATTTCATTGCTGTTCTTTTTAATATACCAGTACTGGGCTAGTGCTCTGGAGTTCTAAAATTGCAGATGAACTGAAGTTTTAAAAATGTTAATTCTTGGTACAAATTTTGTAGTATAAGGCATGGGGAGCTACAAACATTCTGTCATTATCTGTGCTCATGCATAACCATTAAATTTTGAATTTTAAAATTTAATGTTTATGCTGGAGAATCTTATCTAAAGAAAGAAAAAAGCAGCTACCTTTTGGATTGGGAGACAAAAAAACAACTTCTGGGATTTTGTTACCCTGTGTCATTGCTTCCTCATGTAGTCAAAGTTTACCGTTTAACAGGTTCCAGTGGAGAGATCATCATCAACATCAGTCAGCCTGTAGGCTTTTGAAACAGAACTAGATTTATTGTAGAGTAGTCACTGAAGCTATGAGGGGCTCTTTGCTGGCAACTTGCAATCTGTAGTGAGAGGGTGGAAGTTCTGCTGTACAAACGTCTGCATTTCAGAATTTACTCTGGGCAAAGGCAGGTGTGTTTGATGGCAAAATAAGAGCAGAAGAATGACAGCTTGCTTTAATTGTTTCATTCAGTCACCACTATGGAAATGTAGTTTGAACTGTCTACAGCTATAAAGGTCAGTGAAAATTTTAGTTAAGTAAAACTGTTTGATACATTTCCATCTTAAGCAAATTTGCAGTTGTGGAGTGTTTGAAACACCAAGAAATTTAAGATTTTTACAGGCTTTGAAGTTTGATTCTTCGACAAGTCTATTGAAGTTTCACTTTCATATTTCTAGAATTCAAATCACAAGCCCTTGAGCACCACAAAATAATAAAGGCTTCCACCTGAGCTTGCAAACCATCTGTCTTTAGGCCAGAGTTACAGTGGTTAGAAATAAAGGAATACTATAAAAACAGCAGGAAAGAATGGAAAGAAAAAGCCAGGTTACCCATAGGACTTCAGCTGGAGGCTTACAGAAGCTTCTAATTCTTATCTGACTAGAACTGTACAGGGGAATACCAGAAATTCCTTTCTTGATCTGAGTTGGCTTTTATGAGTTCAGATCAGAATTCAAAGCACAAAATATGCTCCTACTAAGAATACTTGGGGGAAAATAGTATTTGCAGTTTGTCATTTATTGTTAGTCATTAAGTACTGTTTGACATCAAACTGAGAGGTGACTGCTTGACAAAATTTACTTGCTCTTCCTATTTTTTAGAGATAGTAATGTTTGCCTCAGGACCCCTTTTCACTACCTCAGAGATTTTTTATTTTACAGTACTTTGAAAACCAAGCCTCTATAATAACATGGTATTTTCCATCACAGATTCAAGTGATTGAAGATGACAGAAATAACCGTGGGTCAGAACCGTTTGTCACTGGAGTGAGAGGGCAGGTCCCACCTCTTGTTACTACAAATTTCTTAGTCAAGGATCAAGGTAAATTGTTTCTCTTTTCCTAAACAAACAAACAAACTAAACACAAATCTCAAAGAGTCAGTGACAGAACTGTGTCTTTAAAGGAAACATGTGCTGTACCAACAGAAGCTTAGTTTCAGGTCCTGAACTCAGTTTAAATTCTCCTTATTGTTTGATAGCTGATAAGTAATTTGCAGGTAAAAAAATGTTTTGCAAGGCAGATGCTTCGGACCAGCATTAGCAGAGGTATCAGAAAGCAGCAAATGGAGCTTCTTCTGTAGAGCTTTATAAAAAGCATTTAAGAATTGAAATCTAGCAACATCATTAGAATTGGACTGGAAATGTATTTTTTTAAATTAAGTGGGATGTAAATTGATCTGAGGGTTCCACAGAGAAAAGATATTTCATCTTTTAATTGCTGACACATTTTTTTTAATTTTAAAGTTCAAAAGTTTAAAAGTTAAAGTCCAGAAAAAACTTTAGAATCTGATTCTACAGTGAAGTATTTTAGTTTTCAGCCAAAATTACAACATGAAACAGTAATAATGTTTGAGTAGAGTTTTCTGTCTACATTATGTTTTAGTCTGAGAATATATGAAACAGAAATGCCTTTTTATAGGTTTAGATTGACAGAAAGTCAAGGTCATTTGTTTTAAGACTTTTTTGTTATATGTAGTTAATCATGAAGAGGTATTTTATTTGGAATTCAAGTTTTCCATAGATTAAAACTCATTATTTAGCTAAGCTGTTAGTGTCTGTGACTTAACAACACAAGGTACCTTTATTTCTGTTCTTGAATATATACTTAATTTGTACTGAAATTCGTGGGGCTTTTTTATTTGTTCCCCAGGTAATGCAAGCCCCCGCTACATCAGATGCACATCTTACAATATTCCCTGCACCTCTGACATGGCCAAACAATCCCAAGTTCCTCTGGCTGCTGTCATTAAGCCACTGGCTACTCTGCCACCGGAGGAGGTGAGAACTGTGTGTAGAGTTACGTGTGCTGTGTCCACACCAGGCAGGAGAATGCTTCAGGTGTCAGCATTTAACAGATATGTTTAGAAGGCATATTTAGGTAATGAAGACGAGGTAAACATTGATTCTCCAGGTGTGTGATAGATATCTGTAAAGCAGAAGAATGTGGTGTTCAAAGCATTTAATATTATGACTGCCATGATAATTTCAGCTTTTTTGGAGTAGCTGTCAAGCACTGTGACTAAATGACCAAAATACTAGGATGGCAAAAAAGGTGTACACTTCCAGCTGATCTGTTTCTTCCTTCAGCTAAAGCATTTTAATGGTTGCTAATCATAGGTGTTAAGTCTTTTCTAGAATGCCCGGTTGTGAAATTGAGTGAGAAACAGCACTGGTTCAGATGTCTAATATGCATGTATATGCACAGCACTGTGTGGGATGACAGCACAACACAGTACTGAGCACTGCTGAGCTGCACTTGTATTTCTGCCCTTTCTCTCTGAAGCACTTATTTCCATCTAAGTGTAATGTGTGGCTGTTGAGCCTTTTACCCACTCATGTTTGGTGAAAGCTCAGAGACTTTTACAGAGTTTGACTTTTTCTTAAGTAGTCTAAATACTCTGGCTACTGTGTAGTGTTAACCTGCTTGGAGCAGTGACATGAAGACAAACAGGCTTGTTAAATTGGAATACATAGGTCTGCAGTGTTCTGTGCCCTCTTAAACCTAAGTGTAGCATCTGCTGAGGAAAGCAATTTCCTTTGGTCTTCTAAGGGTATTTTTGGCCTGCTGCATTTCATTAGTGTTCATAAACTATGGTTTGAATTTTAAAAACTGGTTTATGATAAAGCTGATCTGTGGCCGAAGTTTAAAAGGAGCACAACAGGAGAATAAGGTCTTACTTGAGAAACTTGGGAGGCTTGTGGAGTTCCACATTTTTAGAGAAGCTTTACAAACAGTAGTTGTTTGGTCTCCTGCTGTGTTTGTGCTTTGAACAACCACTTGTGGTGTCCAGGAAAAATGTCTAGAATTGGAAGGTTGCGTTAGAGACCAGATAGAAATGACCACACAATGCAGAGCTTAACTTTCTCATCATCATGAGAGCATTCTTTTCATGTTTTTTTTTTCTCTTGCTTCCACAGACCCTTCCTTATTTGGTAGACCATGGAGAATCCGGGCCTGTCCGATGTAATAGGTGCAAAGCTTACATGTGCCCTTTTATGCAATTCATTGAAGGTGGAAGGAGGTTCCAGTGTTGTTTCTGCAGCTGTGTCACTGAGGGTAAGGTTTCTTCTGGAAATCCCTCTCTGGGCTCTGCTGGCAAGGTCTTTGAACAAGATGCAGGCAAATAAATCTTTGTCATGTTATGATAGTGTATAATGAATATTGTGGTTCAGTATGTGTCTAGTCTTTATTGTTGGAAGGCATGGTCAGTGTTTGATATTTGCAGCATAATGCCTGGTGCTTTAAAGGCTACTGTATTTTCTTTAAGTATTTCAAAAGTACAGGGTTTTTGGACAGACTGAGATATAAATCTAGTCAGGGGTAGGATTTTTTTCCTCACAAAGCCTTTTTTGTCTCACTAACACACATGAGATTGCAGTTAAATCTGCTGCAGCTGAATAAGAATGTTCGGTACAGGCTAGTTAATATTAGTTGCTCTTCTAAATTAGTATAAAAC
Source organism: Sialia sialis (assembly GCA_009812075.1). Lineage (NCBI taxonomy): Eukaryota > Metazoa > Chordata > Aves > Passeriformes > Turdidae > Sialia > Sialia sialis. The sequence continues at coordinate 11,413,808 of VRYO01001366.1, forward strand.
ATGCTTTCTTTTAAGCAGAAGTCACAATGAGCTGCTCATAGCATGATATTGGTAGATTTGTTTTGAAGGTACAGTGGAATGTAAGGTATAACAAACCTTATGATGATGTTTTCAGTGTTCTATTTGGTAGCACTGCTGGCTTTTAAGGGACTGTTCTTACTACATCAGTTAGTGCAAATAGTTGTACAGAATAACCAAAATGGGGATTAGAAATGGCCAGCTTTAAAATACAGTTTTCTTTGGTGATTTTCTGCCTGCATACACTCCCTGTCCTGCTTGCTCAGCAGCTGTATGAAGGGCTGTACCTGTTACAACTGAGCAGAGGCAGAAAAGGGAGGGATCCTGAGAGACTGCTGATCAAAACAACACTGTGGAAACACTATGTAGTTGCACCGAAAAATTGAGAACAATTTTTGTTTTCTCTGCGAATGCCATCAGGCAGTTAGATTGTATGGGATGTGTACTTGGAGACAAGAGTGCTAGATGCTTATATATAGTCTCAATGATATCACTTTGTTTTCTTTTGAACTTCTCAATCTCGGAACATTTAGAGTAGTTTAAATATGGTGGATAATGTCATTCCAGGTAATCTCATTTTCATCTCCCCTGGAGCTGTATAGACAGCTGTATAAAGCTATATAGACAGCTATAGCTGGAATAAATTTTGTCACCCGAGCAGTTCTGCAGGAACGAGTGTCTGTCATGGTAGTTCTTGGGGCACAAAGGAAATACTTTGTTTCTGCAGCTCACTTTTGTAGGCAAAAATTTGGCTTAACTCCCATTTTATTTTCTGATACCTTGTACTAGCACAAAAGTACTGGGTGTTGGGCATGTGGTTGCACCTGTGTTCCTCCTCCTTAATCCACTGTAAGAAGTACTCTGTCTATTCTGATAAAAAGATTATGGGAGTCTCTGCACACAAGAGTGCCTGGAGGCTTTACTCTTGTGCAGCATGGGAAGGGAAGGAAAAACTAACTTATATAGCAAAATAAGAAGCTCAATATTTTAAGCCTGACTTGACTCAGTAATGCTGTAGCCTTTACTTTGCCCCAAACTCTCTTCTAAGTAATTTGTTAATACTTATATGGGATGGTTATATTTTGCCTTTGGACTGGATCCTTCAGAGTAATCCTTAAGGTGTATTGTAGTGATGTTTCTGATATGAAGTGTAAAATGAGAATGGAAAGGAGATTCAAGAGAAATATAACATTAACTATACTGTGTGCTATCTGGTGCATGAGACAAACTGGAATAAGTTTGTATCTTTTTGCTTTAATGATATTCTTAAATTGCATTAATATTTTTAGTACTTGTGTGCTAGCTCAGAGTGCAAGGTCACTTTCCTGGAGTTTTGTTTGGAACAGCTGTTGTCATGTTGACTCTCTAGTCACAGTGTTTATTATGGGCATATCAATTAGCTTAATGACTTTTCGTTTCCCAGTGCCACCTCACTACTTCCAGCATTTGGATCATACTGGAAAGCGAGTAGATTTCTATGACCGACCTGAGTTATCATTGGGGTCGTACGAGTTTCTAGCGACAGTTGATTATTGCAAGGTATAGTAGTATGTTCTTATTGCTGTATTTTTTTGGCTTTTCAGTAAAGACTATTTTCTTGAAAGTAAGAAAGATATGAATTGTCAGGGGCTGATTTCTAGTTGGTGGAGATAATTAACAGCATTAATCCAGCCCACTTTTTTGTGTAAAATAGCATGCTTGTTTGCTAACTTAGAAAACCACTGGAGGTCCTGATCATGCATGACATAATATAATTTAATAGCTGTCTCTAATTTTTTTTTTCTGGAGCTATATGAGCAGCTATAGCCGCACTTACCTTAGGAATTCTGCAGAACAGATTCTTGTGCAGTAGTCCTTGGCAGAAAAGGGAATTGTAGGAGAGGTTCAATGCAAGTACAATAGTAACTAAGCAATGTGTCACCTGTTCCCTAAGGCACGCCTGAACTATTGAATTTAAATTTCAAATACAGCCATAATGTTTAAAAGCACAAGAATAATGTGGAAATGTACATTTCAAAGCTGATTTTATTTTAAATTCAAGATTTAAATAATAAACAACTTCTAAGGAATAGGGAAAATATGTGCCAGGTGTTTATTAAAGCAACTTACATATCTGCTGAAATATTGTGCTGAGAAGATAGATGCCTAAATGTTGCAAGTTGATATTGGTTACCTTCTAATGCCTCTGCTTTACTTTAAGATAAAAAGTCCAATTATTTTCTAACAGCATAAGAAGAATTTTGAATCAAGATGCAACCTTCACAGCTTTTTTGAAAGTTCTTCTGTTTTGCTTTTGTTCTGAGTGCTTGTTCCGATTTGACCTGTAGACTTCAGGAAACTGAAGCAAGTTTTTCATTCCCAAAGAAAGCCTGATTTTTAAAAATGAAAAGTTGTAATCCTTGGAGGGGACAATCTTTTACTTTATATTGATGGAATTACGTATGACAAGCCTGGTCAGGTTCCAAAGTCTTGAGAACTGGTAGAGATCTTCCCTGTCTAGTTTTCCAATCTAGTTTAGTCATGTAAATGAATTATATAGTTATAACTGTTCTTCTCTGACCAATGGTAAAGTCAGTCTAGGGCAGTTAATGCCAGTCCATTTCAGACACAGTATGATGACATGTCTGTTAGCTGGAAAAGGATAGGAGAGTGAGCTGAAGAAACAACTGCTGCTCATGCTTGCAGAGGTACTTGAAAGCAACAAAGGTTTGACCAGCATTATTAGAGACCTGTTATGTGAGCTGCATTAATAGTGTGATTTCTTCTCTCCCACAGAATAACAAGTTTCCTAGTCCACCTGCTTTCATTTTTATGATTGATGTGTCTTACAATGCTGTGAAGAGTGGCTTAGTGAGGCTAATATGTGAAGAATTAAAGTCACTCCTAGATTATCTGCCCAGGTAGGTATATTGTGAACTACTGTAGTCAGTGCAAATGGGGGATGCTGTTACTTTTTCTCTTAAAAAAAGCTAGAAATTAAAAAATTATTCGATAATCCTGTCAAGCTTTTCTTCAGAAAACGGCCAAGTAGAACATCTTTTTTGATACTCTTCTAGGTGAAAATAAATTCTGCTTCCTTTCCTTTTTCCCTTAATGTGTTGGTTATGTGTAATGGTTTATCTGTCTTGGATATGAAGGCAAGTATGTCTCTTACAGGGAAGGGAACATGGAGGAATCAGCTATTCGAGTAGGATTTGTCACCTACAACAAAGTGTTACACTTCTATAACGTGAAGAGCTCACTGGCACAGCCACAAATGATGGTAGTCTCAGATGTGGCAGACATGTTTGTGCCACTCCTTGATGGTTTTCTGGTGAATGTGAATGAGTCCAGGACAGTTATTGCCAGGTAATATAAATTGATTTACAAGGTGTGTAGTAAAATACTTTTTTGGTAGATTTGCATGTTATGTGCTTAATTATTGTGGTAAGTCACTCTGTGTATTTTAACCTACTGTACTCTTTGAGATTAAGCTAGCACAGTAGGATTGGGAAATTGAAGGGCTAAGGGATTATTTGTCTTATAGTCCAGGATGCCAGAAACTGTATGTAAGGGGAATTAGTGCAGAAGGGCATTTTTAGGGAGAAAAAAAAGAAAAAATAAATAAAATCAAAGCCAAAAACACCCCCATCTAAGATAGAGCCACACAACTAGAATGATGCAGAGTGAAAGCTTTAATACTTAATCCCTGTCTTTAAGTCAACTGCTTAAATAACTATAAACTGGTACAACAGGGCATCCAGTTTTGGTTTTGTGGAGAAAACAGAGTAAGTGGGATAGAGAAGATAAAATCTGAAAGGAGAGAAAGAAGTTAGCAAAGTTTTTTACCATGGTACTTGAACTGTAATTAATCTGTGGTATGTAGCCAACTACATTTTGGGGAATAGACCTGGAACTTTTTTTAGAGAAAATTTCTAGCCTGCTTTTTAATGCATTAAAGAATCCTAAATACAAAACTGTGGATTAAACCTGTTAATCTTTGAGTAGTCACGAGTATTTCCTAGGAATTTACTTACCTGTTCATATTGGAATACATTAAAAGAGAAGAAATACAGAAAAGCTGTAGAATAGAAATCAGTTGAGGCTATGGAAGGCACTGAGGATATAGATGAAAGAAGCCAATGAAGAATGATACAACATTTTTTTTCACAGATGAAATGCCAAATACTGTAAAATTATGCAAATTTACAGACGTGTTAGGGACTTGTGTTTAAACCACCTCACTCTTACAAACTAATCAACTACAACTGTGTGGCTTTTCTTATTGAATAGGATCTTGAATTAATCTTTTTTTTCCTTGCTCTTTGCTAGTTTGCTGGATCAGATTCCAGAAATGTTTGCAGACACAAGAGAAACAGAAACTGTTTTTGCACCTGTGATTCAAGCAGGGCTGGAGGCACTTAAGGTTAGTAAATGCATTTTTATGACAAATTGTTTTCAGCCAAGTACTCTGAAGTTCGTATTCTGTTAAATGCGCTAATAAGACAATTCTAAAGATTTTGTAAGCTCCTTGTAGTAGATGCACTATATGTAGGGAGGATTTGGCTCATTCTTGAAGTTCATGAACCTGCTGATTTGTGCAGCTGCCTGTATGTTCTTTACCCAGTTCTGTTTGTAATGATATTTTTCAAAGTGCAAGAACATGGCTTACTCTCAGTTGTCTGTCTGGGTTTTGCTTTAAACAGTCTACAGAACCTACAAGAACAAAAAGACCCTCCAGCATTAAAAAAACAGGTGCTGAAGTCTGTTAAGTCTCATGTAGGTGTTCTATAGTTTGGTGACGTTTTAATCCTGTACTCTGGTAGAGTCTTAAATAAAAGGAGAGAATATCATCAGTTGAAGTTACCTGCAACAATATGCTAACCAAGTGAACTTTCCCTGGAGTTCTTCCATTATAATACTTAATTGAGACGTAATTACAAAATTCTTTGCCATTTCTGTGACTTTTTCCACAAATTCAGTAGCTGCAAACCAGGGAAGTAGACAGTGCAACATGTTTGCACAAAACCTTTCATATCTGAGTCCTTACTGTTCTATCTCCTTGGAGAAAGTTATTTTCTCCCTGCTGTGGAATTAGCACAAATCCTCAAACTTGCTCTTCTGTAACTGACGGGTAGTTTGTGCTCCCTCTCTTGGACACCAGTCATGTAACCAAGTGATAGTGAGCCTGTGTGTCTGGTAGAGTCACCCTGACTTTAAAAGAGTGCTTGAATGTTTGTTCTTGAATCACAGCTTCCCTTACAATTTTTGTAAATATTTCTAACCTCTGTTATTCAACTCACTTTCCTGCAGGCAGCTGAGTGTGCTGGCAAGCTCTTCATTTTCCACACCTCTCTGCCCATCGCAGAGGCTCCAGGGAAGTTAAAGAACAGGGATGATAGGAAACTGATCAACACAGATAAGGAGAAGGTAATAATGGCTTGCATAATCCTTACATAAGGGTGTATATTGTGCTCTTTATGGAATAAGGTAACTGAAACAGCATTTTAAAAATTACAAGGATAGCACATACTGTAACTCTCACAGCTAATATCTTTCAACATTCCACTTCTATCTTCTGTTCCCAAGCAGGGATATGGAGACTTGACATCATAAGGACAGGTCTAGTTTGAGAACAAGAATAGTTAGTTCTAGATTGTTACACAGGGTGAAATACCAAATCTGAGTTAACGTAAGTATGCTGAAGTTACAATTAAAGCAAAAGGTGTAGTAATTTTCATAATAATTAACAGTTATTCAAAGGCAGGGTCAGGGAGAACTGAGATATTTCTACTTTCCCTGAAGAAAGACTAAAAGTATGAAAGCATATTGACTGGGATTATAAATTCTATTTCACTTTCATTTTCATGCGCAAACTTCTGATGTCACCTCTCATTTCCTTTCTTAGACTTTGTTTCAACCACAGACAAGCTTTTACAACAACTTGGCTAAGGACTGTGTGGCCCAGGGCTGCTGTGTGGATCTGTTCTTGTTTCCAAACCAGTATTTGGATGTGGCAACTCTGGGTGTGGTACCTTACCAGACAGGAGGCTCCATTTTTAAGTATGCATATTTCCAGGTAGGAGCGACATTGACTCGGGCTGGTGTCTGATCCAAGTAAGAACAACTGTTTAGCTGAGAGTGTTTTTTTCATAGTGGGAACCATAATGAGGAAGTACTTCTTGGGCAGTAGATGGCTGCTTAAATTTCAAGATAATCAGCGAAATTATTTGGTAGCTTTGTGTCTCTATACAAACATCTCTGTTAGTTACAAAACCCAACAGGAAGAGCTAGGCTGTTACCTCTTAGCACAATATTTTATTAGCAGACCACTGAGCCTGATATCATGGCTGATTTCTAAAGTTAGACCACAGGAGGTAGTATCTTTATGAAGCCAGACTGATTTATGGAAATGTGAGACTCCAATTATTGCTTGCCTTCTAGCTGGAGACAGACCAGTACAGATTCCTGAATGACTTGAGAAGGGATGTCCAGAAAGAAGTGGGATTTGATGCTGTAATGAGAGTGCGCACAAGCACAGGTGGGTGGTAGCATGGAGGAATCTTAATAAATCGACCACTTCAAGCATGTCTCATGGGAAGAAAGAAGTTTTCCTGTAAGTTAAAACACATGGTGACTAGGCTATCCCAAAAGCTCTGCTAAAGCTTTTGATTTGTAAGACTTTTGTTGAGACTGCAAAGATCCCTGCTGAAATCTGTCAGGATAACTTGGTGTCAGGGTCAAAAGGATGGCTGTCTTGGTATTCTGTTGAAAATTGTGGTTCATGTTGGATTTTTCCCTTTTTTAGGTATTAGAGCAACTGACTTTTTTGGAGCTTTCTATATGAGCAACACAACTGATGTAGAGATGGCAGGTCTGGATTGTGATAAAACAATCACAGTGGAATTCAAGCATGATGATAAATTGAGTGAAGACAGTGGTGCGCTGCTTCAGGTGAGGGGGGAGGTTTTGTAGAAGTGAGTTGACAGCTGCCCTGAATTATTAGACACTTCCTCAAGGAATTGTTTGTTCTTTCTTTCCGCATCTTACCATACCCTTCCAGCATACTTGTTCTGAGGGTGACCTAGACTGCTCCAAACCAGAGTGCTATTTTCTAAAACCAGGTCCTTTAATACAACTGCTAAAATTGCTGTTTGTTAGCTTTTGTTGGCTCTGATTCTTAGCATGTACTTTTAGCTTATTGTCCAAGTCTTTTACGTAATTTATTTGTTCATGCATCTGAGTCCTAACTTTCAATGAAGTATATTCTAACCCAGCCCTTCTTATTGTAGCAGGACCTCATTTCCCTGTCTCCTGGCATTTTTGTCTCCTGCAGTGTGCTCTGCTGTATACAAGTTGTGCAGGACAGCGACGACTCCGCATTCACAACCTCTCCCTAAACTGCTGCACGCAGCTTGCTGACCTCTATCGGAACTGTGAGACTGACACCCTCATCAACTACTTGGCTAAGTATGGTAAGGGTTAGCATGGAAATGAGAATTGCAGCCTTTAACTGCTGCAAAAATACCTGATTTTTCACACAATGACACCTGTTTATTCTTCTTGCCTCAAATGTCAGGAGGCAGTTCTGATACTTCAGTCAGTTATGGGAAAGAGGATAAAGCTGTGATAATTATATTGCTTCTTAGGATGAGAGGTACAGATGGAGGGTTTAGGCTTATTCTTCATACAAGTTCTTTTCTAAATGTTTTTAGTAACAGTTTGTGTTGCCAGCTGTCTAAATTCATCCTTGTGTTTATTTTTGGGCTGTTTTAGTTCATTCCTTAACTGTTGCAGAATTTTGGTCTTGCAATAGGAAATGGTGGCCCTTGTTCATAGGTATGGGTTAAATGTCATATGCTTATGCACTGTACCCTATTTACCTTTTCTAGCTTGCAGTAAAAGCCTAGAAATCCAGCAGAGATTGAGAGTTGTATATATTTATTGCCATTAAAATGAAAGAAACTGTCCATTTTCAGACCATTAATGGAAAATGGCCAGTCTATAAAAAGAGATTTTCTAGAAGCCCGTACTTTCAATTATAAGTGTATTTTAAGTACATAGGAGATAGAGGGTCAAGATTATGGAATAAAATTGAGTAAATGAGCTTTTCAGGTTATCAGTAGGAACATACCAATTTCCTACAAGTTTGAAGCAGGAAGAATAAAGGCTTCCATAAACAATAGTTGTTTAGATTTCCTTTGTGGAAGTAGTGTTGGGAGTTTTACTGCTCCTGAGCAATCACTTGACAGCAGTCCACCTCTTTCCTCTCTCTGTGCAGCATATCGCGGAGTCCTGAGTAGTCCACTGAAGACTGTACGAGATGCACTGATCAACCAGTGTGCCCAGATCCTAGCCTGCTATCGAAAGAACTGTGCTAGTCCCTCTTCTGCTGGCCAGGTAAACTCCAATGCCTTTACTTGAATCCCAGGCTTGAAAATGAAAAAGTGATTACAGTTTCTTCTCGCTTAGCCTGCTCAGAAAAAGTCAGTTCCTTTCCTCAGCAGAAATTTGCAAAGAGGAGACTCAGGAAAGTAGATATACTACTATGAGTAAAACTATGGTTGAGAATGGCTTCTTGGACATCTGTCTGGAGTCCCTGCCTGCTTCAGGGAAAGGTTTTATGTTTCTTTTGCAGGTCCATGATATAGGTAGACTATCAGCTTTCACTCCTCACGGCTGTACCACACTTTGTTGGTTCATGCAAGCCTCATTTTGTCAAACATAAGCTTATTCAGCAAGACAGCTGACTGGCTTTGTCTGCTTGTGACTTTTAGCTCATCCTCCCTGAATGCATGAAGCTGCTTCCTGTGTACTTGAACTGTGTGTTGAAGAGTGACGTTCTTCAGCCTGGCCCAGAGGTCACAACAGATGACCGTGCCTATATCCGTCAGTTAGTGACATCCATGGATGTGGCTGAAACAAATGTTTTCTTTTATCCCAGGCTTTTGCCCCTGGTGAGTAAATCAAGATCTTCTTAGCACTTGAGGCTTTCTGTTGTTTCATTGACTCATATTAAGGACTGGCATTTATATTTTAACAAGGGCAAGTGATTTGAGAAGTATTTGGGGATTTGCTATCTGTTGGGATATTTCACTTAATTTTGCTCAGCATCACTGCATTTTGTGAATTTCTTGGGGGATACTTTTTTCCTAAGCTGTAAGTGTGTAACTAATGGCAAAGAAGACACTTTTGATCCTTTCATAGTCTTTTTAAAATGACCTGAAGCTTACAACTTCTTGTAGTAATTTTCATTATTGCAAGGTAACTCTGTGTACTGTTCTGACTTGTCATTACCATAGATGCTGGAATAATACTAAAAACTAATTACATTCCTACTCCAGGAGGTGATATTTGAACTTGAGTCTTTTCACAGAAGCCTCATGTTCTCTCTTACTGACCAAGAGTCTCTGAACTGCTTCTGTGTCACTTTGAGTAAGAAAACTAAGGAAAATGTTACTTCAGTCACAATTATTTAAGTCTTGAGAGTCCTAGAAATGAGAAAATCATTAGGGTCTTCATGGCAGAAACTTTCAGGACTTCATAAAATGTTCTGGTTTTATGACTTTTATTTTACTTTAATTTTTATTTCCCTGTAAAACAGACCAAAGCAGATGTTGACAGTGATTCCTTGCCAGCAGCCATTCGGAACTCGGAGGAGCGTCTTTCCAAGGGTGACATCTACCTGCTGGAGAATGGGCTGAACATCTTTGTGTGGGTGGGAGTCAGCGTGCAGCAAAGCCTGATCCAAAACCTCTTTGGAGTATCATCCTTCGGTCAAATTAGCAATGCCTTGGTGAGCTGGATGGCAGTGTGGGAGCTAGAGTCTGTGATAGTCACCCAAAATTTAAAACAATGAGAAAGCAAATTTCATAATAGAAATGTGAGAAATGCAGATGTGTGAAACTAGTGGAAATGTTGCTAGTCTAGGCATGTCAGGCATGCTTTTTGCCTAGGTGTATTTGATAAGTCATATCACTAACAGTGAAGAGAACAGTTGATATTTAAATAGAATAAATTGCTGAACTTCAATTCTGATTTCATGTTATATTCTTTTTTAAGTAGTTGAAGTCAAAGACATTGTATGCTAATGGGGGTATATATTTCTCTCCCCTTATACAGTAGGCCAAAACTGCTAACTTTTGTTTAATATTGCTCTACTTCCCAAGACTAATGGAGACTGGATATCTTTCATTCCAGAGTACCCTGCCCGTCTTGGAAAACCCCTTTTCAAAGAAAGTGCGATCTATTGTTGATATGCTTCAAGGGCAGAGATCCCGCTACATGAAGGTAAAAATGTCCCCCATTTACAGCTTTATGTCTCCTTCCCTCTTAGTAGAGTGAGATGATGCTTGCTAATGCTGCAGGCCTGAACTTATTCTTCCAGATCTCATAAATGTTATTCAAAGTTTTCAAGAATCTGAAAACAAATTTCACTAGTTCTGGAGTTTTGGGCTTACCATAGCTTTAAAACTTATTTTTTTCAGACCTATTACAATATGCTACTATATGAACAACATATATGGTATTTTCTTTCTGTTTAAAAAGGATTGAGGCTTAATCTAACTGAGTTACAGAAGCCATATACATAAGATTCTGGCTATCTTTGGGGCTTTGAACATTTAGCTTTTTGCTGTTTTCCTCATGAAGACTAATTCTTCCCACTGTTGGTTCTGTTCTTGTTTTGTTTCGTTTTTTGTAGTTGATAGTTGTGAAGCAAGAAGATAAGCTGGAAATGCTGTTCAAGCACTTTCTAGTGGAGGACAAGAGCCTGACTGGGGGCGCTTCATATGTGGACTTCCTGTGTCACATGCACAAGGAGATTCGGCAGCTACTGAGCTAGAGGAGTGAGTGGTGCTAGAACTCAGCAGTGACATTTCAGTCTCCACTAATGACCTGATCAGAAGGCCCAGCGCCCTCAAAAAGGACAACATAGAAATCTGTACAATTCCATAATTTTTAATACACATTGCATAAGCAGAAATCCTTTCAACCTTTCCCAATCCCGTATGAGAGATGAAATATTTTCCTGGTGAGGGCTAAAGAAAAGGAAGGCCTTTGATACCAGGTCTTTTATTTGCATCTAAATTGTTTCCTGTGCTTGGCAGGAGTTCACCCCTCACCCCACCCCATGCTCGCTAATCCTGTTGTAATGAATGTAGGGTTTTTTTTCAGTTCACTGTACATGATTCAACATCGGGTGAAAAAGCGATAACTCTTCAAAACTTCTGGTAGCTGCTGTGCATTTGTGTGGGTGCGTGTGCATGCTCCAAGTGTGAAGAGGATGCACAGGTGGGGAGGATAAGAGGCAGGTCAGGTGATGGGAGCTGGAGCAGCCAAACATTTTCTCTCTTCTCTAAAGAGGGAAAAATGATCTGTCAGAGCACAGATGTATTGTGTGGCTGTCTGAACCAGAAAGCCATGAAAAATGAAATGAGTGGTAAGCCAGGAGGCAGCAGGGCAAACTTCTCTCCACAATCTTCCCTGTACCGTAAGTTGCTGTGCAGAACTGTAATGGAGTAATCAATAGTTAAGTGGGCAAAAATCAACAGCTTCTGAACAGTATAGGGGTAGAGACGGTACTTGCTGTTGACGTGTGTGGTGACTCCTTTCCTTCTCATTGCACGGCTCTGTATTGTCCTACTCAATCCATGTTCCATGACCTCTCCTGCAGAGTTTACCTGTCTGTCAGATGGTGGTGGGAACAAAAGCTTCTTAATCTTAAGTAGAAAATACTTTTAACAAGGTGATGGGAGACTGTGTAGGAACTGGATGATAAGGAAGTGGCCATTTTCAACCATATTTTTGTGAATCATAGCAGACAAGCAGGAATTTGATTTATACTGACGTGAATTTGAGATTGCTTTGTACCCTGGAATACAAGGAAGGGGATACAAAACTGTACTGTAATAGGTCTAGCAAGTACCTGATTTTGGCTATTGACAGCACCTGGGCCATAGCAAAGAGTTTCATTACTGGATGTTTGTACCCTCCACATTCTATCTACTGATGAGCTTGCACAAAACCTTTTATAAGCCTGTTTGTTAAACTAAAATACCTCAGACAGATTAATCCATCCTCTTTGGCTGCTCTGCTGCTCCATTTTGCAAGGGTGGATGAGAAGACTCCTGTGAAGAGGGAGCTAGTGTAATCAAATTCAGAATTCTAAGGGCTTCGTTTATTCACTTTTGAAAGGGGGCTTGTATATTTTAACTTGAACACTTAATAGGTGTTCTTCCAATACCCAGGAGTTTAAGCTACCAATAGCACTAAAAGTGAAAGGAAGAATGTGGATGGATTAGAGAACATGTTATCTGGGCTTGGTATTTCATAGGAAAGCCCTTGTAAGATCAGAAAAATATCTGGCTGTGGTTTTAGTTCCGTGTCCTGTAGCATGTATATAAATCCATTTTTCTTCTAATGCTGCTAGTTTGTCTTCCCTCCCATCACTACACAGAAAGGGGAACATGAAAATTGTAATGGAGAAACTCTTTCAAGATGTAGTTGACAGAACTTTCAGTGGTTTTGTATGAATGTGGCTGACTTTTTACTCCATGTACTGCCTCCAACCAAAATATAGAGGATTTTTAATCAGAGGGGAAAAAAGAACTTCCCAGGAATATAATGCACAGCAACCACAGACTTCCACAAATACTAATTTCTAGTATTAATATTGGGGGGTGTGGGGGTGGAAATGAAATCATGAATGAAGCTTTCATTTTCTTCACTTGTTTTTCCAATGCATCTTTTAATTTGTAAAGAAATAAAAATATATTAAGATGTATTTTATGTCATTGTTAGTAAATAAACACTGCTTATTTTTCCAAACCCTGTATTTTGAGGGAGGGGGGAAATGGGAAGGGCTGAAGTCTAGCTCATTGATCCTTTACAATCCAATCTTCTACTAACCAAGTTCAGTCTTCTTTTTTTTGTCGTTGTTATTCACAATGAATGATAAGAAATTCAACAAGAGTCAACAGACAAAAGGTACTGTTTAATCTCAGTGTTTCTTTATTTAGGTGATTGGTTTTTTACTTTCTGCCCTGAATTTCTATTTCACAAAGAAATTCCCTTTTTTGCTAACACAGCTTGAGTCATTGACTGGGTGGGATTTTTTTTGATCTACTTAGGCAAATATTGCCCTTCTGACAATGTCAAGTTAATGACTTCTGTAGTCTTAAAAATGCTCATATTTGAAGAGTTAAGGGCACCTGGGTGAATTGGTTGGGTGTTTTTTTTTTTTTTTTGTGGTGGTGGGGTTTGGGCTTTTTTGATTGGGTTGTGGTTTTTTTGCTGGGAGTGTTGCTAATTGCAAAAATAAAGTTCAGAGTGAACTGGCAGTGTTATCTTGACTGTACCTGTGAATACTGCTGTTGTACAGTTTGCTGATAACCTTATAACAAATCTGTATGAAAGCAGAAGACAATCATTGCTAAATATCCAATAATACTAAATTTGCTGTAGAGTATTTTTGAGATTCCTCTCCTATAGAATGTACTTTGTCCAGAATCTGCCACAGAACTGGTGTGATAATGATGGGCTTTGTGGATCTTGTACATTAATCATGTGGAGTAAATTGTGCACAACATTGTGATGCTTGTGGAAATTGCCTTGAGAGCCCAGGTCTGTTACCTTCACAGTGGGGAGGATGCTGTGGTGCTTGTGGAGCAGGCCCAAGCAGTGTCTACACCTAACTTTTCAAAGGAAAGGAAAACAATTCCCTCTTTAACTTGTTTCTAACACAGCTGAAGAACACTTCTTTGACTTATGTCCCTACTAACTAATACCCTGTATTATAACTGATAATTCATAAATGTTGTATTATCTCTTAAGTTAATGTAAAGCTTTTAGCAGTTGCATAACTAAGCAACTGAGTAGTAATTCTAGAATATGTCTGTTGGATTTACATAGTGTAGCCCAAACCACTTTCCCATTTATAGAATATTTTAATACTGTAGGAATCATTCAAAGTTGGTATAGAAAAGCGGATTTCAAGGGAGCTTTAAAATTACCTATAGATATTTAAAAAGCAAACAACAAAAACCAACAGAAACCAAACAGAAGATTTCTGTTAGTAAAAGGTGTTTTCTGTTCCTTCCCTTTATGGTCTCCAGCAGGAGCTGAGCTGGGTGCTCCTTGCAACAGCTGGCCGCTTGCTTGGTCCAGGAGCCCTCTCTCTGCAGGTGCCTCCGGGGAACAGCTCGGCTTTATCGCTGTCCGCTGCAGGTACTGGGGCCGGTGTTAGCACAGGCGGGTGCAGGAGCGGTAGAGGCCGAGAGGTTTATAGCAGCTTCAGCCCTTGTCCAAGGGGCTTGGGAGGGAGCTGCGAATGGGTCACTGGTGGAACCGCTGCTACGAGGCTCACGCTGCCTCCAGAGCAGGGGTCCGTGTCGCTGCCGCTCCGAGCCGCTTCCGAGGTGCAGTGGCAGCACGAGGTGAGAGGCGCGGGGAAGGCGGTGCCGCTCCCGTCCGCCCCGGCCCCTGGGCCCTTCCCCGCCTCGTGACGGCACCGCCGGGGGCGGGCCCGGCTCCGCTTCCTGGGGCGGCGGGCCGGGCATGGTGGGCGCCGGGCTGGGGTGGGGGCCCGCGGGCATGTGGGTGACGCTGGCGCTGGCCTGCAGCGCGGCAGCCGCCGTGGCCGCGGAGGGCCCGGCTGAGCCGTGCGGAGCCGATGGGTGGGCGCAGGACGCCGTCCCGCCGGGTGCGGCCTTCGTGGCCGCCGCGTCCTACCGCGGGCCCGGCAACAACGACACGCGGAGCAACAAGGCGCTGCCCATCCTGCTGTGGTGGAGCGGGAGCCTCTTCCCGCACTTCCCCGGCGACACGGAGCGCATCGACTGCCCCCGCGGCTCCTGCCTCGTCACCCGGAGCCGGCGGGTGGCCGCGCACCGCCGCACCAAGGCGCTCATCTTCTACGGCACCGACTTCAGGGCGTACGAGGCACCGCTGCCCCGCCTGCCCCACCAGACCTGGGCGCTCTTCCACGAGGAGTCCCCCATGAACAACTACGTGCTCTCGCACTCGCCAGGCATCCGGCTCTTCAACTACACGGCCACCTTCCGCCGAGAGTCCGACTACCCGCTCACGCTGCAGTGGCTGCCTGGCACCGAGTACCTGCGGGCCCCGGCCGTGCCCCTGGCCGAGAAGGACGCGTGGCGGCGGAAGGGCTACGGCCCGGTGCTGTACATGCAGTCTCACTGCGATGTGCCCTCGGACAGGGACCGCTACGTGCGGGAGCTCATGAAGCACATCCAGGTAGGGGGGCTGAGTGCGCGGGGAAGCTGTGGCGTGGTGCTGCTGTCAGAGCTGGCAACACCCGGCTGCCCCCCTCTACCGCCTTTTTTAATGGGGTTTGTTTGTCCTTGTTTTTAGCCAACACACGAATCATAACGGGATGCATGCTGACTGCAAGCTGGACAGAAAAACTAGTTGTAATCCTTCCCAAAGCGTGATCTAGACTACACCGCATGTCAGTAGGTAGGCCTGATGCAGATGTTAGACGTGGAGTTAGATCTTGTGGATTAAGTGCTAGAAGTTGCTGAAATCTCTGGACTTTAAAGTTAGCATGCGGGAAGGCTGTCCTGTTACAAGCCTCACTCCCGCTTGAAAGTACAGGAGTCAAGTTAAAAGGCAGGTTGCTCTGTAGTGAGACTCTGAGACTCCGCTCCTTTCCTGTGTGTCGTGTTAGGACCGTGTTGTTTCTGTGATGGCTTGTACTGCTGTGGTACAGCTGATGGTGAGTAGCTTTACAAAGTAAAACGATGTTGTTTCTTCCAAGCAGGAGAAAAGCATTTTTTCTCTTAAAAATGTGAAAGGTTTTTTATTTTTTTTAATCAGTTTTTAGACTTTGCCAGAAACTTGTTTTTCCAGTGTTTTCCGTTGTTTCTATTGGTTGTGATTCAGTTATTATGTAATGCCATCATGTACTGAGTAGTGTAGCAAAGGCAAAAGAATTTATTAAAAATTACTGTGTTCTCAAAGTATGGTGCATATTGTCTTGTATTTGTAGACGTTCTTTTCCTGCATCAGTTTTTCTCAGTCTAAAAAATGAAAAAATTTTGTCAGCTTGCCGAGACTGGCTGGAACTATGTGTAATAACATTTTGGAAAAGCACTGGGTCTCTTAAGTGAAAAGATAATGTTTAAATTGACAGAGAGTTGAATGCTGTTCCTTACTTGTCAGTTTCTGATTTATCTGGCAATAAATACATTTTTGGGTGGCATCTGTGCGCTCCCCTCACCCCTCAGTCTGTAGTGTGGCTAATGCTGCTTTTGAAACTCAGCACTTGGTTTTCTCTAAAGCTTGTAGGACTGGGGCTCTAGGAATAGTCTCAAGGGAAAGAACATGGAGTGAAAATGAAGCTAAATTAACGTAGCTATGAACTGATCTGAGTTAGGAATTTTACAATAACTACAAAGTTTGAAAGTGAGTTCCAGGAGAACAAATCACTTTGTAAAGATGCTGTTTGTTGTTTTAGGTTGACTCCTATGGGAAATGCCTGCATAACCGTGAGCTCCCCAGTGAGCGACTGAGAGACACTTCTACAGCCACTACAGAAGATTCCGAATTTATGACTTTTATTGCCAGGTACAAGTTTCATCTGGCCTTGGAGAATGCCATTTGTGATGACTACATGACCGAGAAGCTGTGGCGTCCCATGCATTTGGGTGCTGTCCCAGTGTACCGAGGCTCCCCGGCCGTGCGGGACTGGATGCCAAACAACCTCTCCATCATTCTTATTGATGATTTTGACAGCCCTCGAGAGCTGGCTAAGTATCTTGATTTCCTGGACAAAAATGGAGAGGAATATTTGAAGTATCTAGAGTATAAAAACGTTGGTGGAATCAAAAACCAGTTCTTGCTAGAGAGCTTGGAGAAGCGGGAATGGGGTGTAAATGACATGACTCTGCCCAATTACCTGAATGGCTTTGAGTGTTTCATCTGTGACAAGGAGAACACCCGGCTCAAAGAGGAGCAGGAACACAAGAAGTCTCGTGGGAAAATTCCAGCTCCCAGACCTCATATAGCTCAATTCAAGCACATGGGATGTCCTATGCCAACCCCTGGGTTTGGAAGTGTTGAAGACCTCTCTGTGGGAGACAGGTAATGTGCCAAAATTAAGCTTTTTGAAGAAAAAAAGCCTCAGATAACGGGAGCTGTAACTTCAATAACTCTTTGTACTTAAAGGAGCTCTTGTTAGTTCTCCAGTTACATTTTATGTTATGTCTTGTGGGTGGTGTAGGAGTCCTGCTAATACTGTGTAAAGCTGAGGCTGAACAAGAGGCTTGGACTGTGGTGTTAGCAGTTGAGAGGAGTGTGAGACACTCGCAATACTCTGTTAAAACGCTCTGCTACCTCAGGCAATGAGGTTATCCTTTGTCTACCTTAGCCTCTGCTTGAGGGAGGGATGTTTTCCAGTACAGTGATAGTAAAGCACTTGGCAGCCCTGCAGCAAAAGCAGCTCTGTACCTCCTTACAAAGTAAGGCATTAAGAATGGAGTTGCCAATGTTCACTGCAGGCCTGGTTGACTCCTGTAGACTTCAGAGCAGAAATTAGGCTCACCCAGAATACAAGATTTATTACCATTTTGTGCAACAAAACTCTGGCTGTGTTCAAGGATGCCATACCACTTATTTAGGAGAGGCACTCTGCAGAACAGACTGAGAAGCTTCTTGACCCTTGTTTTTTGTCGGTTGACTGATTCACTGGAGCTTTTTTATAGTAATGCCATTTCTCCGTCTCACTAGCAAAATGTTTTTTTCTTTGTAGTGTGCTATGCAGCACCCTATTCTTTAGAAGTATTCCTACTTTTCCATAGGTTTTCTGTTTGAGCATCAGGTGGCAGTAGAGAAGTACCTGTGAAGGCACATGCGGAGTTGCTGCCAGTGCCACTTGCAGGCTCAGGTGCTTCCATCTTTCTTCACAGAGCTCATCACCAGGGAGTTTTGAATAGCTGGTCCAGAATTCAAGCTACAGTTTCATCTCATGGAAGTTTCTGTGTCTCACTGTTATTCTCTCCATTTGTAGGCATGAGATGTGTCTGGAAAAATTGTTCTGGGGAAGCTTTTACATTCACTGCTATGTACTTTATATGTGTCCATAGTTTCCAAGGCATGGTTTCCTGTGAAATACAGTAGTTTCTATCTGATAAGTATCTAAGCTTTAACCAATTTTATTTGCAAAATGAAATATGGTTACTTATTCTAACTAATTATAGTACTTATAATTCTAACAATGGCATAAAATTGCCATCAAAACATTAGCTAGGCAGGCCGATATTTTTGTCTGAGTTTTAACAGTAGTGCTGTTTAACAGTGTGATCAATTTAGGTGATTGCCTGCTAAGCCAGTCAGTGGAGTGTTTTATTTCTTTAGAAAACGTTATTGTGGAAAAATGACACAGACCTAGCAGGGATACAAGTGACAGACCAAGATCTGACTATAAATACTCTGAGTTGTGATTCTGGAGCCTTCTGAACTCAGAGGACAGCAAAGGAGTTTGTTAGAGCATATACCCAGTTACAGTAAGGTTACACTACACATTTGCATGCTCTGTAACTCTTATTCCCAGATGCAATTTGTTTTTAGGGTTAATAGATACGCTGAATTGTCAGCATGCTGCTGCAGTCAGATTCTCTCTCTGTGTAGGTCTATGTAGCTGGAGCACTATTACACCTTTAGCTGTATGTGTGGAGACGTGGTTTCTAAATACTAATGCTTGCAGCCTCGCTTGGATTTGGACTGCTGGGTTTCACACCCAAGTGAGCTTAAGGAAAAAAGCTGTGGAACAAGCAGTTGTATGTGTCAGCCTGTGGTCAGTCACTCCAATCTATTGAATTCTTAGCTGCTTTGTACAGAAAATTGTAAATTGCAATGCTGCTGCTGAGTATGATAGCTGTTTAGGGGAAACCAGAATCTCCAGTTACTCTCAAACTACCATCTTTGTAAGAGAAATGTTTGGCTTGTTTCATTGATAAGGGCTCATTTTCCAAAAGCAGGATGTTTGAGAATGTAACTATAAGAACATTAAAAAGAAAGTGACAATTTCTTTTCAGTTACCAAAAGTTTTAATCTGTGGAAACATAGGAAGAGAAATTTGTGTGCCTTTGATAAAGGAATTGTGAAAGATTCGTGGTTTTGCTAGTTCTATTTTATGTTGATGTCACAGATTATTTTTAATGAGAAAAAACATTAACAGTGTATCAGATTTGTCAAGTGTAGGATGGCCCTTGCAATAAAACCCTGTAATCATCCAGGATGAAGGATAAATCTGTGTCTCATAACAATAATATCTCAGGTATATGTAATTGTAATATATATATTGTAATTGTATGGTCCTGTTCATCCTGGGATACTGATTTTTCCCAATTTACAGAATTAGAGTGAAAGAACAATAAAGAAAGAAAAATAACAGCAATTTAAAATTACTTTCAATGAAGTGTCCACTTGGATACTGGAATTCCTTTTGGTGTTGTTTCTGTAGAGTTCACCTGAAAAATGTTTTCCTTTTTTCTGTTCCTTGCTACCACTTAGTCTTGGGTCTAGTACTGTATGCAAGTCAACTCATTTTCTAAACATGTGCCATTATTCAGTGCTGCAAAAAGCAATTAACTCATGTTGACAGTCCTTGGACAAAGGATAATGAATTTGCTGGTGGGCAGTGTGATCTCACAGTGCATCCAAGTGGTGCTCAAGAACCTTTTGGAAGATATTTGTTTTTTAAAGCAGAAGAAAGCCTCTGTCTCTGATCCTTCACATTGGAATCTGTGTTGAAAGCTTTGTTTGGGGTCTGTGTTAGTGTACTCTGCAGAAATGTGCCATCACAGGTGATGATTCCCATGGTGTACAGGCTGCCACACCTCAAGGACAGGCTGGGATGTTTTGTGCATTCCTTGCAGCCTTCCTGGAGTGTAGGTGAGATCTGCTTCCAGGCAGTGCAGCCACACTGAATTCAGTGTATGGTGTACAGAGGGAAGGCAGAAGCCACTGTACTTATTTCTGTGATTTGTAGGGAGAAGAAGCAAAAAATTCTGTGTATTAGTTAACAAGTGTTGGGTAATTCCAACATACCATAAAGAGCAACATATTTGGCCCTTTTTCCCAAAATTTGTGATTTGTTTCTGGGTAACCGAAATTATGGAGAAGAGGTAAATAATTGGCATACCTTGATATAACACAAGTGGGAGAAGTAGTCCGTGTGGTCAAGAATTGGAAAACAATTGCTGAATTGCTGCAGTGATGCAGTCTGCACTATGAAAAGGTTGACACTATATGCACTGAAGAAGAGACAGCCTGTACTTGACCATGTAGTCTGGAGATAAAGAATAGAATCTGTTAAGGAATATAATGATTTTTGTCTCTGTCATGTGTAACCTGAGTTTGTAGTTATTTAAATGATCATCTGAAAAAAACTCCTGCTTTTTAGGCTGCTACATGCATACTGGCCAGGAAAAGCTACTCTCAAAATAATATAAGTACTCTGTGATAGATTTTATTTTAATGGAAGTTTTTATTCTCTACAATTAATAATTTAGTCTCTTGGGTTAACATGATAGTGATAGTATATGCTGATATTTCTAGAATGTAAAGCTAGCAGTGAGTTTATATTTGCTATAGAGAATTTTCAAAGGAAGTTTCTTTAAATGGGTTGGAACACAGTGGCCAACTAACAACATGCTTTGTTATGACCATCTCTGGGCCTATTTTTATCTTAAGAGAAATAAAAATATGGTTTCAATGCTATTACAACTGCAAACTAATTTGGTTTTTTTAATTGCTTGTAATGGTATCTCTTTTTGTTTCAGTTGGAAAGAAATGTGGCTGCAGGATTATTGGCAGAGCCTTGATCAGGGTGAGGCCCTCACTGCTATGATTCATCACAATGAGACTCACCAGGGAAGATTTTGGGACTACATGCATGAAATTTTTCTCAAGAGGACAAGGCAACACTGACCCATCTTTGTAAGAGCTTGATTTTACAATTGAAAGTTGAGACTGTCAATTCTTACCTCACATCAAATGTTTGCCTTGAAAGAAAAAAAACCAAAAAACCTCTCACAGAGACAATTTTTTCTGGTGCACGAAGTAAGTTTCTGTTATGATTGGATTTCAGCAGTGGAAATGTTAGCAACTGCTTTGATTTGAGTTTCAGCTCTGTGGTGTGAAGCCACTCCTGACTTGCAGGTGTCAACATGTGGGGCAAAAGAGGAATTTACTTTCCTTTTGCATTTGCTGTACTTACATTTTGTCTTACATGACTTCAGGCTCTTGCTCAAGTGCCCTAAATTATTTCAGGGATTTTTTAAGTCTTCAGAATATTAGTTGTTTTTTTAAGTATTTTATCAATCACATATTCTCTTCATTAAGATGTACTTTTAGCTGCTATTAACAAATGGCTTTTCCAGTGAAGGAATTAAAAAAGACACATCTGTGAAGAGCAATCGTGCCTTATGAAATTGCTGCAATAAAGTCTCTTATTCCCAAGCAAAATGCCTCAAATACTCCTCCTTTCCAAGGTAACTGAATAACTATGGGCAGGTCATTAACTTTCTGCCTAATTTTCCTCTTTTGATAACTTAGCAGATCATATATACAGTGGGATGGGAGAACTATTTAAGTTGCAACTTTCAACAAAGTATTTCACACCAGAAAGTGTATTACTTGGTATTGTGTAAGAACAAAATAAAATTTTATGTTTTGGTTCTTTCAAGTTTCCATCACAACTGAATTCTTTAATCTTGACTTATTGTTATCTCCTTAATGCTAGCAATTCAGAGGCCTTGGATTTTTTTTTCCTTTTGAGTGAGTGCAACTTTCTGCAAAGACAAATACATTTTAACAAAGGTGCCTTTCCAGTGGTCTCTGCAGTCTGGATGCAAGTCTTTGTATGCTGAAATAGGTGATCAGAATCAGGGGCACTGAGATAGTTTTGTATCTCTACCAATCCTAACACATTGTGATCCTGATCTGTGACCGGAGTTGATGTGGCTAGATCTTCCTTGCTGCATAGCCTGTATTGCTTACAGGTATAAATAAACTCCACTGTTCTCTGCCATAGTGGGTATCTTTCTGAAATAATTAATCTTGCAGTGGAGGGAAACAAATTAATTCAGCATCAGAGGTTTAAAATCACAGGCAAATACGGCCACACTGCAGTGATGTCTCTAATGGTATAATGCTATTTTCTTTCTCCATTTCTCCTCATCCTTCAGAAGTTAACTACTGACTAGAGAGACAGAGTTTCTGTGCTTAAGACAGATTGCTGGTAATGAAAGTCTACTGTCTGTTGTGTAATTTCATTTCGTAAGGCAGATTTGTAAAGCTTTGCTGTGGGAAGTCTGATGTCTGTCAGTAGAAGTTAGGAACAGCAGTGACTCTATATTCTCTCCCTAATTACATCACTGTCTATTGCTTAGTGCATGGACATTTAGTATAGATCACTTAATATCTTCTTCTTTCCCCTCAAATTCCCCTTCATAATGTTACAGATATAGTATTGCAGGTGCAATACCAGTATAGGTAATGATTGTCTCAATGTTTGCCTCTCAGGTGGCATAACAATATTGCCATGTTAAAATCAGGGCACCTTCACAGCAAAGACTTCAGACCCATGACTATCACTGGATTTTTACAAATGTAGAGATTGCATACACTGTAATTGTTTTTAGGAGAAGAATGGTTTTTTTGTCTCTCTTCTCTAATAACAGTAACAAGTGATTCTTCAGCTAAAATGCATTTGTCAGTTTAAGATCCTTTTTTTTAGTTATTCAGGAGACATGAATACCTAAGAGAATATATCTCAGTTAATTGTTAAACTGCATTACTCAAATCAGATTAAAAATTATAGATGTGTATTCAGGATTGAAGAGGCCACTTGCTTAAGAAGTAAATTATGATAAAACAAATTAAGGCTGCTTCAGTTCAGAATATTGACTACTACTAAACAAGTTAACAATATTTGAGTAAATTGTTTGAATTAATGCCTTCAGTTACTTAATTTCATGTTTCTGTATCGAAAATAGTCTTTTTTTAACTGCATTCTCTTAATTAGCTATATCTCAAAATACTTTCTTATTCAAGTATTTTGTGGAATAGCCAGGAAGAGAAATTGTGATCTTTCTTTTTGTACTAAACATAAAAAATAAGAACCAGGTACTGGCACATGCTGCTTTTACTATTTATTTTTTTTATCCTGTAATTTAAGTAGTTTTTTCAGAAGTGCAGGATTTATAATAATTTCCAGGTCTTTATTATAATCTATCTGCTGTTGCCAAAATTAGACATGCTGCATTAAATACACTGTCCCAAGAGGAGGAAGTACAAATATGTGCATCAGCACCTGCTTAATCCTTGATGAGTGATGTCCAAAGCCCCGTTTTTTTCTTCCTGCTTGGCAACATGAGCATGTTTGTCAACTAACAGTAGCACTGAAGATGTGGTGGTACAAACAGAAGAGTAGCTAGCAAAGTTGGTAAAAACATTTTCCTTGGGGCCCTGATTTGTTCATTTGCTAATTCACAGCTGATTATTCCTTCACCACTATGTACTTCCTGTACTCTGTATATTACAGTCAACAGCCAACAAGGTTATTTTGTTAGTCCTGCAGGGTTTATTTGTTGCTTTGCTCTGTGTCTGCTACAGAGGGCTGTTGCTTTGAGCTTGATGACTTTCATGAGTATTTCTGATTGTCATCTATCTTCTTAAAGTGGGCATGAAAAGAGTACAGATCTGAAAGTAACTTTATTGTTATTACCGATTCTATGGGGTTTGTCTGGTTTTCAAAGTACAATTTCCAGTTTGTAGTTGAGTCAAAAGTCATTTGATAGGTTTCTTTTCTGAGTTTTTAGTGTCTTACTAGGTTTTTGTTTTTTGTTTTTTTTTTTTTTTTACATCTTGGAGGAGGTGAGCTTCTCAAAAGGCAATGAGTATTAGCTACCACTCTTAGCTCTGAAGCTCAGACAAGCCTTTCTTCTTTTGTATCTGCAGTGTTTTTTTCTGTAGTAATAGATCATACTAGCTTTCATCTCCTCTATGTCACAATACTTCCATGATTTATAAACTGTGTGTGTGTTGCCTCAATTAATATAGTAAATTTATTTCACTTTATATGTGTGGTGGGGAAGAAGTAAGGCTAGAATATTTATTCAGTGCATTGTGTGAATGCTTTGTGTAGCTGCCAGGCAAACTCTGCAGGGACAGGAGAGGTGGGAATCCTGCCCAACTGGACAGAGTTGTGGTTCCAGTTGTGTCCAAGGCTGCTGGCCGACCTTCACAGCATCTACTGCTCTGCACAGCAAGGGCTACAAAATGTTGAGTAAACATTTTGCTATGGCTTTGCTTTCATTCTCTCCCGTTATTTGGAGGAGACAGGAAGAGAAGCTGGGTCTCATACCCTTGAAGAGATTGCAGTTAATTTACTTAATAATGCATTTGAAAGGATTGCTATATAGTGCCAACATGTACTGCCAGTTGTAGCCAAAGTGAATTCAATTTACCCTCCTAGTTGTCTTTCTACTAATGCAAGTGAGAATGCAGACAAGGAAGAAGGTCACTACAGCATTATTACTATTTTGGAAAAAGGTTCCTAATTTCTGTTCTTGGCTGCTAACTATTTCTCACTGCTTTAAATCCAAACCAGCAAGATGGTAGCTGAATGTCATCACTCATATTGTGACTCAGAATGAACATGATAGATTCAACATTTGTCTTAATCATGTTCTTACAGTGCAGGTACCCATATTCATAAAAATGGAGACTAATCAGGAATTATTAAAGATAGCAAATATGATGATTACCTGTGTAAATGCTTTGGCAGGATCCTACAGACTAGGGTGAGTGGCTTCACTGCTTGTCATGCATTGTGTCTGTTTACTGTGTGACTAGAGGGAGGCTTTCAAAGCTGTCAAGATAGCTTTATTCACTGGCATTAATGTTCTAAAAATAAATATCTCCTCATTACTGCTCACATGAAACATCAGTAGTCTCAGAATTGACTTGACAAACTGGACTAAACTTATGCCCTCTGAGAGATGAGAAACAAATAGCTGACTGAAGGTTAAAAATCTAGCAGTCCAATGCATTGCATTGATTGGACAAGCCACAATTTTCATTCTTCTGCCAAAACTCTGATACTACGTGCTGCCTATTTTTTCAGTTAGAAGCCAGTTATTTTATTTACTGGACTAGTAGTTTGTTTTCTGTCCTTTAGCAAGGACTGCAATTTGTAGGAAGCATATAACCTCACTGAAGACTATTGATTTGATACCTAACATTATGAATTCTGGAACTCATTAGGGGTTCAGAAAGAGTTGCCTTTTCTTATTTCAGTCACTGGTAATTTTCAGACTAAAAGATCTCTGGCACCTCTCTAATGGTAAG
Source organism: Sialia sialis (assembly GCA_009812075.1). Classification (NCBI taxonomy): domain Eukaryota; kingdom Metazoa; phylum Chordata; class Aves; order Passeriformes; family Turdidae; genus Sialia; species Sialia sialis. The sequence continues at coordinate 11,439,182 of VRYO01001366.1, forward strand.
TAGAATGAGACCCAGGCAACAGTGGATGTACCTGTTTAGAGGGAAAGGAGAATGAGCTGCTTGCTCTGGAAATGGTTTGCAAAGTGCAGCAGCAGCTGGAGAAAATTGTGAAGTGTAGCAGCAGCTGGAGAAATGCAGAAATGCCCTCTTGCACTTTGACCAAGGGTAGTTTGAAGTGGTGCGGAAGAGCAACTTCTAAATTACTTGGAACAGGATAAATTTAATTGGAACTCAGCCATCAGGGACATCAGAGTTTTTAACAGGCCTTGCTGTGTTAGACAAGCAGCCATGTGCCTCACTGTCCTGCCATACACGCTCTTCAGCCATGGTCCCAAGAGAGCCACTCCCTTAATCATTAGTTGTCATCTATTTGGTTGTGTTTAATTAAAGTTATTGATAGATCTCCAGGCACCTTCTGGGAAGTTGTATTAATTGGCAACATACAGTGTGGCAGGTTCCTTCATTCTGCCCAGAGACCTCTCCTGACAGGTTGAAATTAATCAGAGACAAAATCCTTTTAGCGATATGACCAACTGAGCCAAAGCTTGCGTCAGACTTTAACAAACTGTACTTCTCTTTATGGTTCATTGTCTCAGAGCTGGCAGTGAGAGATATATGGCCCTGCAGAGGGATTAGGAAGGATGGAGAGCAATGCAGCTGCAGGATTTGTTCCAGAGCTCTGACACCACTAGCATCTTAATTTGTGTGCTGTTAAATGCATTTTTACTGCAGAAAAGACCCATTGACTGTGCAGGTGTCTCAGCTAGAGATTGTTCTGGGGATATTGGAATGGATCAGAATAGATGATAATACTTTATGGCATCTCTGAGCAAATAAGGAGGCAAATAAGGTAGTTTGCAGGGGAAACGGACTGTGTTTCCTGGATCCTGGGGATTAGGGATGGCAGTTCAGAACTACTCAGGTTGACAGAAAAATGCAGGGCCGCTGATCTGATTGAGATAGCACAGGATAAAGGCTGGTGTGGGAGTTGGGATGGGATGTGACACGTCTAGTTGTCAGTGCATGAGTGTATTGTGCTAATAAGAGCATTAAGTGCTAATACTGTCCAAACACAATAGCTCAGGAGGCAGGAGTTGAGTCTGAACCACCTGGAATCTTAGCAAACTGGTTGGTTTCACTACTAAAGTTAGCGTGGAAGTGCCTTAAATTTTAAGGCATCTCTAATTCAGTTGGTTTAAGGGTGAGACCGATGAGAATGAAGTGTGGTAGGTGAGGGCACTATGAACTGGTATGAGACGAACTGGTGTATTCAGGATAAATTTGTGTGAATGTACTGGAATTTACCTGAAAGCTGGATCCAGGCAGTCAAAAATACATGGATATCAACTCTCTGTTTTTTCCCCAATACAACTGATCTCTCAGCCTCATCCCCTAACTGATTTTAGGCACTATCTGGAGGTTTTACATAACTACATGAGAAAGTGAAGAATACATGGTGTAATTTCTCATCTCTTAAAGAGGGATTTAAGATAACAATCTCATTTTAAAGGGTGTATTTTATCACAGAACTGTTAGCATTGTATTTAATTATGGCATAGCATTATTGTAGTATCATATGTGGCCCTTATTCAGTTGTGATATATATTCTTTTCAAATCTAATATTAATAGTTTAGGGTATGTGGTTAATTTTGGATTTGACCAGCTAAAATGCAGTCTGAGATTCAGCTTTAAATGTGTCGATACAAGAAAAAAAGTTGTAAATGCTAATTAGTGAAAGTCTTACATGGTTTTTATAGTTGTACATTCAGGATTCCCAGTGAAACATCTCTGGGCTGTTGAGGGAATTTGGTTTCTGACTGTCCCTATAAAGTCAGGACTTCTGTCCCATCCGTTAGTGAGTTGGTGCTATCAGCTATACGAATACAGGCTATAGAGACATTTGGCTGTTGAGTAACACAGCCCTGTGGTAGTTCCACATTTTCCCTTAAAATTATTGTGTAATATTAAAAAATAATGTTTTATAATAAAACTGTGTTCTGCTTCAGACATCCCTGCATGGTGTGTGCAGATGCCATTATGTACCTTATTTTGTCTGCTCAGGAATCTCTTAGGCTGATGCTCCAATACCGGACTGATGCCAAAAAATTGGTTCTAATACAGACAGCAGTAACTTACAGGAAGCTATTACAATTCTCCTTGTGTAGTTTGCCTTTCTGTTTCTCAGGCTCCCTCCCTCCTCCACCTCATTTTTCTTGGAATTACTTAAATGAGCAATCAGCTTTTGAAGGTGAAAGGACTTGAAGGTGCTGCCACCATTAGCTAATGTAATTTGGAAAAAGGCAGGCTGATTTACAGGGTGTGAAGTTCAGCTTTTCTTAAGTCTAGTATTTTTGTCTTTCCTTGGTGCTGTTTCTGTGCCAATCTAGTTAGGCATTGCAGGAGGCAGGTAGGAGGCAAGTGCAGCAGGCAAAGGTGGGTAGCTAGAAGAGGAAAAACCAAGAGTAGCTGAACCTCACATGAACAGGAATACTGAAATGTATTTCATGTCCCAGGTTTTTTCATGTCTCAGGTTTTCAAAGTCTCCAATGTTCAGAGTTGCACAGTGCAAGCCTTCTGGCCTAATTTGAAGGTGTCAGCCTATTTTCTTTCTTTTCTACTGGTAGTTAAGCTCAAAGGGTAGCTTGTTTCCTGTATTTTCAGAAATAAACAGAAATAGAGAAACATCCTGCTTACCAAAATTTTTCAGAACTTCCAGAAAGTGTTTGAATTTGTACCTTGTGATGAAAATTTACTCCCAGAGGAGAGCTAAAAAAAAATTGTTTACTTGAACATGTCTTCTCGTATTCTTAAAATAGTATATACTTTGAGTCCACATTAAAAAGTAACACAAAAATAATTATAGAATTGGATATACCAGAATTTATTGTCAACAGATGCAGTAAATTCTAGTAACCATATTGAAAATATTCTAGTATAGGTTGGGTGATGTTTAGCTCAAGGTAACAGAATTTCTAATGTCTCATTAACTTCCTTGACTAGGCCAAGAGGAGTGCTTTGCTTTCGGTTTTATGTCTAGGAGGTTGAGTATATTTCAATTTAAATTAGTGTCGGGGGGCGGGGGGGGGGGCAGGGGGATGACAAAGAAGAAGATTGCAAAGAAAAACATTTCTTATTTAGTCTTCTGTGTAAGGTCAGAGGCCTCCAGCTATTCCTGATACAGTGGTAAGTGGCATATTCAGGAACTCTCCATAAAGTATCTGCATACTTTGTGTCCCCAGTGCTCAGTATGTAACTCCTCAGTTTTCTGCATCTGCCTTATCTCTTCTGCTGTGCAGAGACCTGTGTGTATTCCAGCCCTTTGAATGTTCCTGTGCCTTCTGTATTGCCTGCCTTTTTCAGATGGGGACATATGCACTCCAGAACCTGCCAGATGAGTTGCAGATTTCCAGGACCTAGGGAAGAAACTTATGGGAACAAGATTTTTTTTCCACCACTGAGTATGAGTTTGTGGGAATGATGCTACCATTTCAGAAGCAGCAGTTTTAGTATCTTCTTGGAAGGAACAGTAGGAACAATGCAGGGAAGACCCAGCTGTAATGTAACAGAGAGAAATGGGGGGCTGAGAGCTAAGTGATGTGAGTTTGAGGCACCAAGAAGAATTTCCATACAGTTGCAGGAGACCTTGCGAAGACACCTCATCCACGTCTACAGTACCCGAGGGGAGAGTGTCAAAAGGATCCAGGAGGGATCCAGGGTCTGCTCTGTGGTGCTGCACAACAAAAGAGGCAAGGGGCAGAAACTGATGCATAGGAACCTCCACCTGAGCATGAGGAACAACTTCACTGTGCAGGGGCCCGAGCACTGGGGCAGCCCAGAGAGGCTGAGGAGATACTCATTGGAGCTATTCCATGGGCGTCTGGATGCAATCCTGTGCAATGTGCTCGCGTCCCAGGGAGCTTAGACTAGGTGACCCACAGAGGTTCTTTCCAGCCTCGCCCATTCTGTGATTCCTTTGATTCCATGTGAATTAATTGAAACAATCACGATTTCTGCTGCTCTGGCTGAAGTCTGTTTGCTCCTTGCCTTGTTTCTGCCTGAGAAAGATTTTTTTTTTTTTTTTTTTTTTTTTCGGAGGGAGCTCGTTGGGGCGGTGAGCGAGTGGTTTCGCCCGTGCGGAGGCTGGGCCGCTCCTCCATGCCCACGGCCTATCCCGGCCCGGCGGGCGGACGGGGCGGGCCCGGCCCCGCGCCGCCCTCAGCGCCCGCGCGCCAACATGGCGGCGCCTGCCTACCCCGGCTGGGTCACCCGCTGGGTGTCGGGGCAGTGGCGGAACAAGAAGCGGCCCCCGACTCTCCGCCCGCCCCGGACGCTGGCGCTGGCCGACAAGGTGGCGAACCGCCGGGAGCAGGGCACAGGTGAGCTCCCGGCGACGAGGGGAAGGCCGGGCCCGGGCAGAGCCGCGCTGCCGGCAGAGCTCAGCGGTGCCTTGTGCTCCGCAGGGCAAGAGGGGCCGGGCCGGGCCGTGGAATTCGCGCCCCGTTCTGTGGGAAGGATCGCTTCCTCACAGTGCAGCCCTGAGTTGAGTTTGTGTTGTATGTGGGTCAGACACGTCGCGTCCTAGCATTGCCTTTACCTTAAAGATTCAGCCAGATGCTGCATTGCTGTAGGAGTTTGCTTAATGTTAGCTACAACTCCACTCCCCAAAGCAAAGCTGGGATCTTTAGTTATGCATTTTCTCACCTGCCTCTACCCCGTCTTAAACCTCTTTGAGATTTATGCACTGTGGAGGTTGCTAGCATGAAGTCCCAAACACCTGAGGTTTTTGGTTGTGTCTTTCCCTTCTAGAGGCAACGTGCATTACGGAGATGTCAGTGATGATGGCCTGCTGGAAACAAAATGACTTCAGCGACATGCCTTGTGCCGACGAGATCAAGAGGTTCTACGACTGTGTGGCAAAGGCAGAAGTAATTAAGGCCTCTTTTATGTTCTTAAAGCCTAGTAGTAGGAAAGGAGGAAGCCTCCAGTCGTTTTTTTGTGTGCTAGTAACAATTTGATTATAACCCATTTGAGCAACTAAGAACAATGAAGGTGGTGAAGGATCTAGAGACTCCTACAAGGAGGGGCTGAGGGAGCTGGCCTTGTTTAGTCTTGAGAAGAAGCTCAGGGGAGACATTATTGATCTTTTACAACTACTTGGAAGGACGGTGTAGCCAGGTAGGGATCAGCCTCTTATCCCAGGCAACTGTTGATGTAACAAGAGCACATGGCCTCAAGCTGTGCCAGGGGAGGTTCAGGCTGGACATCAGGAAGAACTTTTTTACTGAAAGGGTGCTGAAGCATTCAAACAGGCTGGCCTGGAGGTGGTGGAGTCACCATCAGGAATTGGCATTCAGGAAATGACTGGACATGTCACACATGTCACTTAGCCATGGTCTAGTTGGCAAGGTGGCCATCAGTCAGAGGTTGGGCTCAGTGATCTTGGAAGTATTTTCCAACCTGTTTCTGACTTTGAAAGCTAGACATTCTGGGAAAATGAGTTTCATTCTGTTTGAAAATTAGAGGTTTCTGATTATATATTTATATATTATATATTTATATAATAATGCTATAAGCTTAAAATAAAGTAATTTTCAAAACAGACTAAAGGTAAGAATATATACTAAACTTGTCCTTAATCTGGTTTCAGGTTTCCATTTTCCTTCAGTAACAATGTCATAATTTAAATAGTTTTTTAGCAGTGCTGTTTGAGAGTGTAAGTGAAAAATTATCCACAGCTTATTTGGTAGGTAACAAAGAATCAAACAAAGATCAAAGAATAACAGAAAGTAAAAAGAAAAAATTTGGGTTGTTACTAGAAGTTTATATGATTGTTAACTAAGAATATGGGAGGATATAATCTTCACAAGATGTCAGTTATTAATTGCATCGTTTAAAGGTCATCAGCTTGTGATTATTGAGCCAAGTGCTATTGTAAGTGTTCCTTAAAGAAACAGTATTCTTCTGAAAGAAACATCCCCATACAATTAGTAGTAGTCTCTGGGATTGAGCATCAACTCTGCAAATAAGCAGAAGTAAATATTTTTCTATTTTTTTCTCTTTCAGAAAGAGCGCAAGAGTCAAAATGAGGACACCCTGTCATCCAGGGGAAACTTGCCTTCAAGCAAAGTGAACAAGCTGCTGAAGAGGTTTCCTCAGATCACACGTTATGTATAATGTACTTTACAAAACGGACTGTGGACAAGCAATTAAAACTGAGCTCTTGGTCAAAAAAGAGGAAAATCAAGTTGAGTGATTTTTTGATGTCAAGTGGTGTGTGGATCTTGACTCTGCTTTTGATTCCAGAGCAAAGACCACTCATCTTGAGTATCAGGTGATTTCGTTCAAGAGACTCTTGGGTCTTGCAGTGGTAGGATTTCTGCAGTGTGTTGTTCAGCTAGACTACTTGGGTCCTCACTGTTAAATAAAACCTAGGCATACATGTAAATGTGTTTCCCAACAGAGGATGACTTCTTCACATGCAAGCTGCTTGCCCAGCTCTGGAGCTGCTATCAAAAAGTGTTTGGGCTCAAACATGGCCCGAGTTAGAATTGATAGTAATGATGGTAGTAGTTGATGGTGTGATGGCTCATACTCTTACATGAGTGTATAAAAATCTGGTACGTCTTGAAAGTTTTTTAATTTCCACTGCTGTAAGAAGAGGCAGTAGTATTTAGAAAAAATCTCCAGCTAAATACCTTGTTAATACATAATAATTTGGTGAGTATCAAATATAACTTTAACTTTATACCCTCTGATTTGCAAGTGGGACAGGTATGGTGCCATATAAGTCTGATTATTTTGTCTGTACTGTAATAAAACAATGCTGGTGTTTGACTTGGGCAACTCATCTACAACAAAATGTTTCATTTTTTTATTGGTAAAAAAACTAGAAAGAGGAGAGAAAGTTAAAGCATGGACTGATAATTGAAATAATGTAATGAATTTTTAGTTTTGATTGGGGAAGTGTGACGGTTTCCACTACAGTACCACAAAACTACAGGCAGGTTCTTGAGATAGTACCTAATTGGTGGGAAAAAATGCAGTGTCTTGGAGAACTAATGTTATAACCATTTTATCAGTAATTCTTTTGGGTGTGTAGAAAAAGCAGAGTAAGAGGGGAAGCAGGCACACACATACTATGGATGGCTATGGAATTTGCTGGAGTTGAGTCCTTTGGAGTCCCAGGCTGATACCTGTTCACCACAAAACTTTTGGTCAGGTGAAGGCTTTCAAGTTACTGAAGCTATGCTCGCTTAGCTGTTAATTACAGTGGCTCATTAGTGGATTATCCACAGGGTAGCTTATTCTTTTGTGGCTATTAAGGCATAATTGGGTCTTTCAGAGGACTTGGGGTCAATAAGAACACAATATCCACATCTGAGTTTGGGAAAACACTTTGGTTTTGTGACATTTTGCATTTTCTGTCCAGAAAACACTATGGAAAGGAATGCTACTTGCTGTTCCTTCGTTTCTGGAGGATACAAGATAGATTTGGAGTGAGGAACTGATCCACTTCTGTTGATGATGATTTTTCTTCATATTAAATCTTGGAATAGAAATAGTTATGAATATCTTAAGATAGCACGTGTGTTGAATGTACCAAATTCTAGTGTCTGCAAAGAGCAGTCTTACATAAGAGGCTGTAACAGAGACACTTAATACCTTTTTCTATTTTTACTTTTGAAATTTTGCACAGCTCCCACTAATCTGAACAGCTATATTTGCCTGATAGTGCTTCATGGTGAGCTTCATAAATTTAGTTGTTTGGGGTTTTGTCTAACCTTTTATATGTCTACTCTAAGCTTGAAATTACTGTGCTAAGGTTTTCCAATTATTTTATTTATTGAGAGAAAAGAAACAATGCTTTTCAGGTGCACCCTGGTTTTACAAGTACTTGAGCAATTCAAAAACCCTCGAGTTACTGATTGTCCTTGGCAATTTCCGCTGCTGGCCATTTTCCTGTATCTTACCATTTAGTTTATATTGGGTGTTTAAATGCGTTCTGTGACATGCTCATATTGAGGATCGCTCCATTAACAGTTCATGTGTGTACCTACAGGGAGCTGTTCTTTCTGAGTTGGGGCTTGTACCACCCCATGATGCTGTTGCTGGGTGGTAAAGAAAACTCTGGTCTGGTGTTGAGCACACTGGTTAAGAACATTGCTGCAGCAACCTGTATGTGATCGCGTGGTGAGGAAAGAATTAAACAAAAGCTGACTAGCTGTTCTACCCTCCTAAGTCGGATTTACAGGATTTAAGCAGATCTGCTGGAATTCCTTGATCTTATTCCTGTACCTTATAGCTTGACTATTATACTAGCTCTGGGTATGATTGCTATTAACTACTCCTTTTAGGCTTTTACTGTGGAGGTAGCATTAATGTTTCAGCTGGTCCTCATGAATAGTTGTCCTGCCAGTACCCAAGTATTTAAGAAGGATCTATACAGAAAAATCCGGCAAAATCAAGACAGACTCCAGGGAATCATAGACTTACTTAATAGAACTATGCATATATCAGGGTGAGGTAAGTACTGTTAAATAGCAGATTTAAATATTTACAGCTACTTCAAATTTGCCCATAAAAGAAAGTTCAGGATGTTTAACCTTATCTATAGATAGATTACTGCTGTAGTTTTATTCGTATAATTCCCTTTCAGGTCTACCCTTGGAGAGTAGTCTTGAGAAGCTTTTGAGAATCTGAGATCCACCTCTCTCAGGGAGAGTCATTACATGTGAGAGAAAAACAGGGGAGTCTTGGTAAGAAGGAAATTGTTCCAAAACAGGACCTGCCAGAGAGGACACAACTGGAAAACCCACTGTATCTTTCCAGTTCATCATTCTTCCAGAAAGTGAATACAGGCTTGGACTTCAATTGCTTTTGGTGTACTGGTCTGTGTTTCCTTTAAAATTACTTTATCTATTAAATCACTTTATTTAGGAAAACTGCTGTGAGTGGAAGGCAACTTAGAAGGTGCCATGAGAGAAATTCAGTGCAGGCTTCTGCTAGAGGTGTTAAACTTTGTGCATCAGAACCTGAACAGGGAGTGTCTCATGGGATGGAGTTTGAATGAGCATCAACAATCTCGAGTAAGGAGCTAATTTCTCTGAATGCTAATAGAATTTCTGTTCCTGTTTCCAGTATATCCTTTCCTTGTGTTTTCAGTGGAATAAGTAATTCTAAATTCTAACAGTCCCATATTTTTATTTTGTTCTGCTCCTTTGTACTACTGCTGCCTGAGAGTTACAGTGTGATGTAGCATCTGTGCTATTTCCATCCCCTGCTGCCCTGATCGTCTGCCTCCCTGACTATGAGGATATAGGAGATTTGCTTCTAATTAACTGAGTGTAATTCTTGGCCAAATCCATTCCAGAAACAGCTTCTTTTTACCACTTAGTGACTCCTGTAAAAGATCCAGCATGTAGGGAAATTTCCTTACTTTTGATGAGTGACTGAGGATGAGACAACACAAAACTGTCATGTGAAGTGAGTAATGGGCAAAAGTGAAGGAAGTAAAAAAGAGGCTTTTTGTCAACTCAGTAGATTTTTAGCAGCCTGTTCCTTGTTTTTATGCTGAAGGTGTCTTTGGAAGTGCTACTCAGCAGACTTGGCCAGAAGTGAGCTCATTTCTGAAGGTGACCTTCATATTTCATGCTGTAGAACGCCATGAATTCATTGCTCCAAAATCAGAATATAAGTATAGGAAATGCCCATTAGACTGAGCTGAGAAGCAGTACAAGGAGCACATGAAAAAAATTTCCAGGACTGAACAGCTTCAAATGAGCCAATTGCCTTATGAGGTTTCATAGTGTTTAAAGCTTGTAGCCTTGAACCCTAATTGATATGAAGGACCGTATTTTAGTGAAAACACTAAAACCCCCCATGGGATGGGATTGTTCATGGTAATGCAATAATGATTAACCCTCTGGAAAGCATCCTAGCCAGTTGAGGGAAAATATAGCCCAAGGTCAAGGAGACGATCGATGGCAAAGTTCTCTGGGTGCAAAACCCATGATGGCAAGATTCAGGGCTGAATATTGGGAAGGCATCCTGGAGAGGGCTGTGCCACCTGTGGGTTTTCCGGGGGAGATCTGGAAGCTGCTTAACATAGTTTTCTGAGTCCCATTTACCTGGGTTCAAATCTGAGGAGAGCTGACCTCGGGAAGCTGCAAGCTGCTAATCGAGGAGGCAGCGGTGGGGGGGGATAAAGTCCAGATTCCTTCCAAGAAGTCTAATCTCTGGCAAATGTGCGCGCACACGCCGTGCCTTTCCCAGTTGTTGCTGGGGGCTTTGCAATAGGACGCAGCCCCAGCTCCTTGCCGTGCCGCAGCCTCTGTGCCTCGGGAGCAGGAGGCAAAGGCAGCCGGGGAAGAAGCATTGCAGGAGAGGAGCGGAGCGGGCGGCTGGCCCCGCCGCTGGGCAGAAGGGGCGGGGAGGCGGAGGCTGGCGCTGGGAGCAGCCCGTACCTGGAGCTCGGGGGAGGCTCTGGAGAGGGAGGGGACAGCGGGGTGAGGGCTGTGCCCCGCCGCTTGTGCTCGCCTCTGCTCAGTATGCTAGAGAAATTCGGCGGCATGTTATGTTCCCTTATTTCTCTCCTCTCTTCTTCGCCTTTCTGAAGAGAAGAGATGGGGAGAGGAACGGGAAAGTGAAATGCTAAGATGCTGCTGGGAACTTTGATCCCTTTCCTCACATCCCTTTCCCTGCGTAGAAATGGAAAAGGCATCCCGCTCCCTCCGGTGCAGAGCGACTAGAGTGGGAAAGCAGACCCTGAAAGTTGAACGAGAATGTGATGCTTGAAGAACCTTCTGCTCACTTTGTACACAAGGGATGGAAATCTCCAAAATGCTCGGGCTCTTGGTAGAGCTGTCAAGTCTGCTGTCCTGTTTCAGATGTGTGGAGGTAAGCAAAGGTTATTTTTCTATCTGCTTGTAAGAAGTCACATGGCTCTTTTAATATCCTCACTGTAAGTGGATCTTGTTATTACTTGAATATGTTTTCTAGAGCATTGAGGCAGCTGTGGTCTCTGGGAAGGACTGGGGGCTTGGGGAGAAATTTGTTTCATTGTGCACATAAATTTAGAAAAAAAAAAAAACCAAAAACAACAGGAAAGCAGGATGCACAAGGGCTTGCAGATGCTTTGGCTTGAGTTTCCAGTGTTTCTCAGGCTCTGCGATGACCCTGGCAGGAGAGATCTTTTTTTTCTGTTCTTTGCTGATTGTCTCTCTTGCTGTCGTGGACAGATGATTTATAGCTGCACAGACCTGGGGCAATGCCTGCAGCATAGGCTATTTGCACTGAATTTAATTGTGGTGATGGTCAGCACTGGGGTGTTTTGGAAGCTGCTACAGAAACTGGCAGCAACTAATCTTTCATTGGAAGGGAAGCTCATTACTTGGACTGCAGTATTTTGTGTACGGTCCAGCTCCAGGAAGAGCAAGTTCAGTCTCTTGTGTATATCCTGTAATTAGCCTGACCCATCCTTATATCACCAGCAGGCTTACATGTGTCTGCAGGTGTACACTGAAAGCTAGGGATTGAGGCACCTGGATTGTGGTGCAGTCACAAAAGTATGGCTTAGCTCGCTTTCTGAGATCCTCAGAAAAGTCCTTCAGTGGTGTTGGTCCAGAAACCCTTATGTGGGCTTGCAACAGCCTGATCCTTGCAGCTAGGTGGATTTTTTTGCCTGGAAAGGGTTTATCTGTGCATCCCTTTGTGCATATGCACCTGAGATCCGATCTGCTACTTCTGAACCATGTCAGGAATTCATCATTCTGACTTCTAGAGGGTGATGCTGGAGCTTGGCCATGGTTGTCAACACCTTCTGGATCAGATTCATAAACATGATTTCAAAGTTATATCTGATGTGAGTAGGTGTTGTTCTTGTCAGTTTTCTGTGGGAATTACCTCTGCTTATTCCAGGAGTGAATTTGGTTTAATTCTAAAGTTAATTTTTCCCATTTTCCAGAAAGAGGTGAAGCTGAGAGACACAAAATTACTACATTTTGAAGAAAACCATAACCATTACCTATAGCTAGTATCCTTTAGTTGCACATCTCTGCTCTGTGAATTGCAACACTTTGTTCATATAAAAGTATTAGAAATGTTCATTTAGAGTGTTTAGAAATGAATTAAACTACAAGGAGCTAGCAGAAGCGTGTACAGTTTCTTCTTTTCCCTCCGAGTCTTGCACTTGCTTGCACACCCTGTAGTGGTGTTGAGTGGAGATCTCTATCTCTCAGCCTGTAGTCAAGTTACAAGTTAAAAAAACACTGCCTATAAGAGGAAATGGAGTTTTCAGACCAGACAGGACACTAGAATTCTGAGAACTTTGTTTCATAATTTTAGGTGGTTTTTTTTAGCTTTTAGCTGTTTAACCCCATTTGGATAACAACACTCTGGGCCATATCATATTTTCAAGTATTAAAAACAAAATCCTCAAAAAGCCTTGAATTTTCTTCCTTGGATGTTTCCCACTTTATACATGGATGTTTGTTAGCATTTTAACAGATATTCTGGGGGCATCATCCTGTCACTCAAGTAGATAAATCTCTGCTGCTGTGGCTGTGGATGACTTGCCCTATAAACAGAGAGAGAATGAGTAGTTATTATTTTTCTTATTGATGATAATGATTTTCTTCTAGATTTCCTTTCCATAGGTATCTCACTGAGACTTCCAACTCTGTTGGAAAAAAACAAGCAGAGCCCTGTAATGTTGTGCTTAGATCAAGAGTAAATCTCTGCAGGTCAGTAATTATTCATTTTGTTAGTGGACAGAGCTATGGTTGTATTTGAAGAGGAGAGGAAAGACCAGGGAAGAGGCTGGTTACTAGGGTGTGTTTGCTTAAAGCTGAGCTGCTTTTAGGACATGCCCCTGTTTATTTCACTGGATAATAATCTCTTTGCTTTTGCTCTGTTTCTTTTCCCAGGCTTTCCTGGGATCCAAGCCCAACCAAAACCATTTGCAGAGTGCAGGTAAGATCAAGAAGTTATTAATTCAGTCATTGGGCAGACTCTTTCCTGCAGTGGTGATCTGAGACCATAGGCATGATGAACCACTGCTACCTGGCCTTCTTCCTTTCTTTTCATCACTTCTTCAATCTTTTGCTCCAATGCCTGTTTATCTCCTTCACCAACATGGCCAGACTACTTCTGTTTCTCCATGTTGAATGCTCTTGCAGCTCCCTGCTCCTCCCACATGTTCTTTTCCTTTAATCTCTTTCTCTACCTTGGTCTTTTTTGCATGCTTACCTTTCCTCTGCTGTAATAACTACTGAATTCTCAGACACCCTCTCTGAGGGTCCCAGTTGATGCCATGCATATGATTTGTTTTCCAACTGCTTCTCATTTTTTTACCTTGCCTTTAACTTTAAGCTGTCACTTACCCCTCTGGGCCTGGCAGTAGCTAGAAGGCAAATGACCTGATGCAAAGTTTCTTTGTACCCTTGCTCTTTTCCCCACATTCAGAAGGGTTTTCTGAAAGTGTTGGCTTATTTTTGTTTACTTAGTGAACACAGCTGTGAATGTTGTCCCCTTCTCAGTCTACTGTTCCTATGTTATGGACTCTATAAAGCCCGCAAAACCTGGGGTTTTTTTTCCCCGCTTTGTTATTTCAGGGTCATGAATGAAGAGTTTTCTCCTTTTGTTAAGGACCACAATAAATTAATTATTTGGTATTTTCACACTGGATACTTCACGTGGGCACTGAAACATTGGCACCTGCACTTCCCCCAAAATAAATTCACTTTCCCTCCCAGTATATTAGCCAAGTTCAGATAATCCAGGTGATCTGCTGCTGTGTATAGGGAACATATGTGCAATGAAATACAGTGTCATTTCCTCTCTTCCTGCTGTGTACAGTGCTGCTCCAAAGTGAGTACATGTATTGCATGTACAGTAATGGGAACTGGTTCAAATTGTTGTGTTTGGGCCCTAAGTTAACACTTTTCAAAGGTCTGTCTTGGCAGTTCATTGCTTCAGATCAATTTGTGATTTAGATAGTGGGTGTTACGAATATTCTTTGAGCATCACTGTAAAGAGTCCTAGAGTTGGATTCAAGCAAGCAGCAGCTGAGACTGCAGACACAAGAGGTATTTCTCATAACCAGCTGGTGTCTCCCATGTTGTCTGAGCTTCGGTGTGTGATGCCTTAGGTGATGCTAATGCTCCCTTCCTGTGCCCAGTGCCCAGCGTGTGTGCTGTGGGACCTCTCGGCTATTACAATGGCTCCCTGGCAGTCACCGAGGCCGGGGCAGAGTGCCTCAACTGGGCAGAGTTCCCTGATTATGTCCAGCAGTACCCAGACCGTGGCCTGGGGGACCACAACTACTGCAGGAACCCAGACGGAGGAATGACACCCTGGTGCTTCTACAGGCTCGTGTCTGGGGCCATCGGCTGGGCCAACTGTGACTGTAACCAAGGTAAGGGCTGCGCTGCCTCAGGGCTCAAGCCACAAATGTGTGCTGCACAGACCTCCAAGTGGAGGTGGAGCACCCTGTGAAAGAAGACCTGTACAAAGACTGTTCCAAATTGCTGAAGTAATTCATACTAGAGGCTAGCCTGTGTGGGAGAAGAACATCTGTATTAGTAGGGGGTGGATTGAAGCTGCTCAAGCTGTAATGCCTTGTATAGATATTTCATTCTCATACAAGGAGAATTCTTTTTTTTCTACTGCTAACTTAAGACACTTTGAAAACAGTTTAGTTATGTAGAAAACAACCCACTTCTGCTCCTTTAGGGTCCATATCAGAACATTCCTCATGTAAGTGTAGCAGCTCAAATAAAACAAGAAAAATAAATCTTCTGTGGCAAGGCAGGTCATAGGCTTGTATTAAACTTCCTCAGTGCTATCACAAGGACTACTGCTTACTTTGAGGCAAGCAAGGAACTGAGTTCCCTCAGTGCATTGACTGCTGTGCAGCATTCTTGAAAATGTCCTGTTTTCTGACCTTCCTTGCTTTTCCTGCATTTTGCAGAACAGTTGAAACAACAGTTTAATAAATGAATCGACAGTCTTTTCCCTTGCCAGTGGATTTACTTTCAAAGATGACTTAATTAAAGGGAAGGATAAATGTAGTGGTGCTGTGTGCCTGCACTGAGCTGCTGTAGACAGGTGTGTCCTTCTGCAAGTACATAACTGAGCAAGGAGATGTGCTTTCTATACAGTGATAAAATTTTTGGTGGGGTGGGAATTGAAAGGGCATTTACACTGGCACTTCCTCTTCTTGGAGAAATTAAAGCGGATTCATCTGCTGTTACTGAGCATCTCACTGTAGCAACAGTCATGCAGGTGAGGTGTTTGATAGAAATAGATCAGTGGAGTGCTAGAAGTAAATAGATAGCCTGCCATTTTCACACATCCTTTCAAGACATTATGTAAAATCATCCCCATTCCACAAAAGGAGAATCCAGGACCTTTGGCAGAAGCCAAATTTCCTGCTGGTGTTATCATGAATTTGAAAAGACACAAGACCAACCATCCTCCCAAGCAGCCATTGCTGTGACTGGGAAGGTGCCACATCCCACACTCTTTCACACACATCTCTTTAGTGCCAGCATAGGCAAAACAGGGATGAAAGAAGCCAAGTGCAGTTCAGCTCAGCTACATGCAAATCCAAGACTTGCTTGTCTGAAACTTCCATCAGCAGATAGCAGCTGGTTTTTGGTTGTCTTCTTTTTCTCCTTTTGAAAGGTGCTGTGCGGTTGGCTGAAGACAGTAGTGTGGAGCTGTACTTCAATGGACTCTGGGGTACCATCTGTGCTGACCACTGGACTGACTGGGATGCCAGTGTTGTCTGCAGGCAACTAGGTCTCAGGTGAGAACCTCAGTCTGGTTGTGAGAGGTACATGCTCCTGTGGCTTTTGGAAGAACAGCCTCTTGTGGTTACAGTCCCTCTGGCACAGTGTGTTGGCTGGTGGAAAGGAGTTTGTTTTATGGTCTAATTTCTCACTTACCAGGGTCCTTTTGTACTGGTTTCTTTTTGTGGCTATCCCCAACCCAATAAGCATTTGCAGGATTTTTTTAAAAACAATAGTTTCTGCTTCATGCTTCAGGCTCTGAAAAGTGAGCTGTGAGATCACATTCCCTTTTGATGATCATCCAGCTGAAGCTACTGTCTAACAGAATTTTTGGGAGTATGAACTCTCTCTGGGTATCTGGGATTTGGACATTCCTACTTCCAAATAGCAAGGAAATAAGGTCCACAGAGAGGGAAAGTGATTCAGATAGTTTGCTGTTTGAGTCTATTGGTGGGTTTGTTCATTACTTTCAAGTGAGAGTGCCACTTCTGACTACACCAACTCCTCTGCAGTAGGTCAGCACACAAAAGGATTAGGAAGTGCTTTGTGCTTGCTTGTGCTTTCCCATTAGACTGTAAATGGTCACCCCTTTATGCACTTCGAATTAACTGGGCATACTGGGATGTGAAATGTCACAACTGGACTGGAGAGTCACAACAACAGACAGAACTTGTAAGCCAAGCTATGCTGTGGCATTTCACTGCTCTGTTGTATCCTCTGTACCAGTGAGATCGGCACAGCTGGGAAGAAGAGTCATCCTGGACCATGGCCTGTTCCCTTGCACCTGCAGTCAGCAAACTGCCATGGAGATGAGGAAGTCCTGCTGCAGTGTGGCTATCAGGAAGCTATGTCAGAAGCTTGCAACCAGGGAAGTGCCGTGGTAACTTGTGTACCTCCAGAAGGTAAATCTCCAGGGAAAGATCTCAGTCACTGAAAGATGGCTGATGCTTATGACCACATCCCCTTTTAATCAAGCCAGGCTTTTGTCTGCAGCCAGAAAACTCTTGGTCACCACAGCAACCAATTAAAGAGCCATCTCAGCACCAGCAGAACCCCACTCTGGGGGCTGCAATCACAGGTTCTTGTGGGGGGTCTAGAGGGGATGATGTGGTAAGAGAGCATCACGAAAGCTCCTCTGGCTAGAGAATGGTTCTACACCCTGAAGTGCTGCATATGCTTTGTGTCTGTCGTGTTCTGTTGTGCTCTCTTTCCCTTTCTTGAAGCACAGGTGTAGGTGCCCCACTGCGCATAGTTGGAGGGAAGGAGAGCTTTGAAGGGCGAGTGGAGGTTTACCATGATGGCAAGTGGGGAACCATCTGTGATGACCAGTGGGATGACCGGGATGCTGAGGTAGTCTGTAGACAGCTAGGACTCAGGTAATTTCTTTGCTGTATGTCATGGAATAGTAATAGAAGTAGGCAGAATGAATAGCATGAGAGCATGTCCCTTCGTTATACTACCAGCCCTTCCTATAGGAGATACACAGAAACCCTGGGAAACATAATTCTGGACTGATGATCCTATGAAGGAATTTTTGATCCCATTTTTGTAAATTTTATAGGTTTGTGCTGTGTCAAAAAAAAAAAATTAATTCCTGTCTAAGGATTGTTTGTGTTTACTCCTGTTCATAATTTTTGCATACGTCCTAATACACATCTTGTTGGCCTCAATGACAACTTGCCATAGTTATTTCCATATGTGAACTGCAGTTGCTTACTTTGTAAATTTAAACACCTCTCGTTTCATTGGCTACACTTATCCTCTTCAGACAGGAGAGCAAGAGAGACCACCTCATTCTCCTGTGTGCCATTCAGTGCTTAAAATGGGAGCTGTTGTATACTGAGCATTCTTGAAAAATCACATCAGTACAGGATTAATTAAAATAGATTGAGGGATCTCAAATTTAAACAATCTTTGGGAGTTTTGCCTGTTATGAGAGTGTAACTGAGACTGCTGTTATGTTATTGTCTGCAGAAGACTGAACTGTTTGTGTTGTAGTAACATTTTTGTTATTTTCTGGAAGGGCTCATTACAAACTTTCCCATAGCATGTTTCAATTAACAGTTGGCAACTCCACTCTGTTGAAAATACAGATAATCTATGGGAGGACAGTGACTCAGCATAGGAGAGTCCTTGTGCAAGGCATAATCTGAGGATACAAGACTGTGGCCTTCCTTACTGACCATAAATGTCTGTAATGTTTACAGTGGGACCCCAAAAGCCTTGTCATGGGCTCACTATGGGCAGGGATCTGGCCCAATCCTGCTGGATGAAGTGCAGTGCTCAGGGAATGAACTCTCCCTTGATCAGTGCAAGAAGAGTGACTGGGGACAGCAAAACTGCGACCACATTGAAGATGCTGGGGTCTCCTGTGACCCTTTCACAGGTACAGATGTACAGCTCTGCCAGTCAGATGTGGTCGACCTTACCCCTACATGACTTGCCTTGCTCAGCAGGTAATCCCCTGGTTCAGGATTCTGCACAGCTTCCATGTATGGCTCCCACAAGGGCTGCTGGATGTGGGGCTGAGAGTACGGGAATGGATCAGAGGCAGACTTGATGGTGTTCCCATGGTTTTGCTCAGGTGGTGTGGAAAGGCTGAATTCTCTTCTGAGGATTGGTATGTTTGGAAGCAATGGACATTTGTATTTTGAGCACTCACAGACACCTGTGTCTTTTGCGGTCAGTACAGAGACCTAGCAGTGGTGCACAGGCTGTTTCTTTCCTCCCCTGCTGAGTGCTGTCCTTTCTTTCTCCCATCCCTTGCAGAGGGCACTGTCCGGCTGGCTGGCGGCCGCAGCCCCAGCGAAGGCAGGGTGGAAGTTTATTACAATGGAGACTGGGGCACAGTGTGTGATGATGGCTGGACAGACCTCGGTGCCCAGGTGGTCTGCAGGCAGCTGGGCTTCAGGTAGGACTGGGAGTGTGTAGTGTCTGTGCTTCCTAATTTCAAGGATTAGTTTCCATCACCCTTCACTGGGATAGGCTGGACTTTAATCCTTCAATGCTGTCTTTGTTAGAAGGCTTATTACCATTATACAACTTATTAAGGGAAGATTATTAGGTATCCACATCCTTTCCAAGGGGCAAAAATAAATCTATTATCTCTTGCCTCAGTGTGTTTTGAAAACAGATAACGGGCTTAATATTGTCCTTATGAGCCCCTCAGCAAAGTCAGAAAATTTTCTTTAACACTCCTTAAATTTTCACGTGTCACTTCTGCTCTGTCACAGGACATCACCTATCTGCTCCATATGTATCACCTTCAGTAGTTGAAAAAAGACCATCAGGGCAAAAACAGTAGTAATAGGGATTTTTAGCCCATTGCTGAGCTGTCATCCCTTCAGGTAGGAGTTTGGGAAAGATGTAAAATCAGGATACTATTGCTTTTGAGCTAGTAAAATGGTGTTTTGTGGATTTTTTTTAAACGTGATTTGTAGGGTCTCTTAAAATTTCAACTTTATAGATGAAAAAAGGACTAAACTAAATTCTTCCCTTTGAGTTCAGCTACATACTGCATTTGTCATCTCTTACTGCCTAAAGGTTTGCATCTTTCTGCAGTTCAAATCCAGGTAGCTGTTTCCTATAAAAAGAAGTAGAATTACTTAAACGCTACCATTTTTGATGCCTCCTCTGTCAGCCCCTCCCCAAATCGATGTATCTGCCATATTGCAAAGCAGCCTTTGCTGGCCCTCTGTGCCTTGCAATGTACCTTTGACCAGACACTAGAAAATGGACTGGTCTGAGGAGGCCTCCCTGAAAACTGATGCTGGCAAGATGTGAGTGGTGCTTGGTTGCCATCCTGTGCGTCCACTGAGTGATTCAGATCAGGAGGCCACCAGTACTGTAGTTAAGCAGGGGAGTTTCTCTTTAGATCTGAGATTGGGTCCTTCTGTGGCATTTAGAGTTTCAATGTAATTTTCTGTTTCCTTCCTCTAGTGGTCCTGCTGCCCTGGCCTCTGAAGGAGACTATGCTGCTGGCCAAGGTTTCATTTTACTGGATGATGTGGCATGTGTGGGGACAGAGGTGTCTCTCCTGGACTGTCCCCACAGCAACTGGGGGCAGCATGATTGCTCCCATGCTGAGGATCTAGGAGTCCGCTGTTCCCCAGAAAGCAACATGGTCATGGATGGCAGCCTGGGTAACTCACCTTGCTCTTGCCCTGAGCAGTGGGCAACCTTCACCTTCTGGTCTATTCCCTTGGAAAGTCTAGCAGATGTGGGAGTTTTCCCTGTGCTCTTTCAACAAGGGGTGTGCTTTTTGAGGAGGAATTAGCCCTGGCTGAATTGGGGCAGAGCCACAAATCTGTGGCTCCACCAGACCTACTATCAGACCAGCAGATAAATGGAAACTGGAGAGAGTTGTATTGGCATCTCTGAAACAAACCTCTGAGGCTTGTTTCAAACAAAGCCACTGAGGCACAGTGGCTGCCTTAGTGTGCCATTGCTCAAGGGAACCCTGTAACTACACCTTTTAGGAAACTTAGGTGTGGTTACATTAGTGCCACACCTTGCCAAGACAGAAGGACTTCAGATGCAAGTGGTTGTTGTTTTCATTCCCTTGTGTGGATGACACACTTCTAATTAAAATTGTGAAAGTATTTCAAGTTAGCATAATTTTCTCATTTATATAATGCCTGATATTCTGCCCTTTCCTTTCTGCAGAAGACTTTCCAGTCTGTCAGACATTTGTTATTGGAATATTTGGCATCCAACATTTTTGTTTTTCCTGGATCTAGAACTCCTCTCTTGCTTAGAATCATTTAACAGTTTTACAATTCAATGGATTTTTTTTCCTAGGCATGTTTAAGCTTGTCTAACTTTTGGCTCAGGAGTTAATAACTTTCTTTCTATTTTTGTTCTCCTATTTACTCAGCTTTCAGAGTATGATCCACTGATAATTTCCAGTATGTATTAAATAAATTAGTATGTATATAATCTTCTGATGCAGTACAGAGGTAAAATGTCTTCATCTAGGCATGCACTTTTTTTTGGTTTTGGTTTTACTTTTTGTTTTAAGCTTACCAATGTCTGGGATTGATCTTTTTCTATAGAACCCACGTTTTGGACACCTGACCCCTCTGGTGTTTTTGCTTGCAGCAACCCATGTGTTTTCTCCTTCAGGGCCTCCCGTGAGGCTGGTGGATGGAGAAAGCACCAAGGAGGGCCGGGTTGAGGTATTGCTGAATGGGCAGTGGGGCAGTGTCTGTGACGATGACTGGACAGACAGAGATGCTGCAGTGGTTTGCAGGCAACTGGGATTCAGGTAAGAGCTGTGAGACAGTCATCTTACAGATAGGAGCAGCTCTCAGGAGCACTTCTAGGCTTGTTTCTGGGGATTAGTTTGAGTTTTGGCAACCCACATATGCTTGAGGGAGTAGGTTGCTCTTCTTACTGTAGTACTGTCTGTGTGTGGAGTGACACAACTATCCTACTTAAAACACACTGGTGCTTCAGGTTCATTTTACTTCTGCTTACTGCAGATTAGCCACCCTCTCTAATTGCAGTGGTACAGCAAAAGCCAGAGCAATGGCTTATTTTGGTGAAGGCCATGGACCCATCCATCTGGACAACATAGAATGCAGTGGCATGGAGCACAGCTTGGGGCAATGTGCCATGCCTGACACCAGGATTCACAGCTGCTGGCACAGTGAGGATGCTGGGGTGATCTGTGACTATGTGGAAGAAAAGGTCCAAGATATCAGGAGAACAGGTAATATTTCCATTTCTTCTATGCAGGAATCTGGAGCTCTGGGTGTAGGATCTCTGCATGCATTTGTGGTTTTTCCCTGTCATTCTTGTCTTTGGCTGAAACTTCACATACAAAATAAGCATGTCCTGTCCTGCACCTCCTACGTTTTTCTTGTTTTCAGTGTATCTTCTTAGCAGCACAGAATGTTCCAAATTAATCTGAGGAGCTCCACCTATGTCAGGCCTTTTAGCCTGCAGAATCTCCCCACAGCCAAGTCACCATACTCTTCCTTAGAACAGCAACCATAAGCAACCTTTGGGGCTTAGAGTGCTGAGGAAGTATAAACATAGGTCCCGCTCCTGGCATAAGACTATAGAGACTTCAGGTAAGCACCTCCAGTGAAATTAAGGAAACCTATGGGACCAAATGTTCTATGAATTCCATATGCACAACACAAGACAGTCAATTACTTTGAGGATGAATGCCCTCAGAGAAGGTGAATGGTATTTGGCTCTGTGACAGCAATGCTGATATTTAAGGTGAAGGTCCCTACCTATCTGCTCTAACTTTGCCATGCAGGTCCAGAGTCCAGTGTGTGTGGGATGCGCCTGCTGCACCGTCGCAAGAAAAGGATCATAGGGGGAAACAAGTCTCTGAGGTACTGCCCTGTAATTGTTGGGAGAGCCAAACTGATTCCAGCTTGCCTTGGGGCTCTGAAAATAACCTGGCAGATGCTGAGTCCATTAAAGCATTTTTCACTGGTTATATTTGAATTTGGTTTGAACCAGTGTGCTATCTAGGGAAGAATGCAAGCCAGCTGAGCCCAGACAAGACGGAGTGAATGGGAGAAGAGGAAAATGGCTCCCATATGTGTGCCACCTCTTATTCCTCTGTTTCTTCTTCAGAGGCAGTTGGCCATGGCAGGCCTCCCTGCGGCTGAAGGGTTTTCGTCGAGATACTCGTCTGCTGTGTGGAGCAACACTGATCAGCAGCTGCTGGGTGGTGACTGCAGCCCACTGCTTCAAAAGGTGTGTTTGGGAGTGGGGAGCCCCAAGGGATACTCAACAATGGAAAAGATAACCTCATCCTCCTAGCCCAGTGGAACCACATGAGCAAAGTTTTTAAACCAATACTTTCAGGTTATGATGTGTGTGATCTTGGAGTGTTTATGGGGATGACTCAATGTAAACTTGCTTCTTCCTTCACTGCTTGCACCTGGCCTCAACTCTGAGGCTTTACAGCATAAAGGGAACCAGCATTTTGCCATTTTAAGTACTTTAAGGAACTGTGAACAGGTCAGTTCGCAAGCCTGTTGCAACTATAATAATAACTTTTATAGGAAAAGAAAGACCTGTGCATGGTAGATAGTTATTTGGGACACCAAATCTGTAATAGCTGGCACGATCATGTCTGCTAAAGAGGTCCTACAGTCCTGCACATGGAAGTTTTACCACTGTGGTGTGAGGAGGTGGTTCAGTCTCATAGCAACTGAGACTTGTGTGTCTGCTTTCCTCTTAGTAGGAGAGCATAGAGATCTTGAGTCTGTTTTTCTCCAGGTTTGGTGTTGATGTGCGGCGCTACCTCCTGCGGGTGGGTGATTACCACACAGGTGTGAAGGATGAGTTTGAGAGGGAGCTGCCCGTGGAGCGGATTGTCCTCCACAGGAACTACTGGGCTGGCAGCAATGATAACGACATAGCCCTGGTCCGGATGCGGGGCAGAGAAGGGCACTGTCTCTCCTTCAATCACCACGTTCTGCCCATCTGCCTGCCTGACAGGAGAGAGAGGTCTGACATCAACAGGCAAGCCTGCATCATCTCCGGCTGGGGTGACACAGGTGAGAGCTGGGCTTTGAGAGGCAAGCAAGGTGAGGAAGCCTGCCTTCAGAAGCCTACATGGGCCATTAATTTGTGTCAACTCAAGGCTATATTCTCACTGCTCCCATTGTCTGTGCCAGTGCATGGTGCTAAGGAATGGGGAGATGAGGTGGGTTTTGTGCTATTGTGTTTTAATCTGATTTTGAGCCTTATTGAGTCTGCTCAATACTAGTGAAAGCTTTGGTTTCCATAACATCCCCCTGAAGCTGTGGGAGAGACCAATGCTGCCATCTGGCCACAGTCCTCTCTTCCTTCCCATTTCTACATGTTTGCCACAGCAAACCCCTAAGGGAGCAGCCTGTGCAGAGCTCTATACCAAGCCCATGGGAGGTCCCTGTGTTTCCATGACTTGCCTTCTTCATGATACTGTCATAGTGAAGTGAGGGCTTAGAGGTAGAAGGAGCCTTCAGAGAGAAATCTCTCTCAGACTACCTTACTTAATCTCCCTGTGTATTTCTGCAAGGATAGAGGGACTCTGAGCTTGGTTTCTGCACTGGGTTCAAGATAGCCTGGACCTGTCCTCTTTGAACCTATTGCTGTGAAGCTTCCTAGGTAAAAAGGAGCATGGAGGCCTTTCTGGGGCTGCTATGACTGGAGAAAAGCCATATGTTTAGAAAGACTTCCTGCCAAAAGCCCCAGGAGCTCATCTGTTGATTTTGGACTTGCCCATTTTTCTCAGCTGTTTCCCTAGCTATTACTGCAGCTTTTTAAGTGCAAGTATGTATTTGCCTTTGGAGTCAGTTGTGCCAGTTGCACGTTTCACTTCAGGATGTTTGGGGTGGATCAAGGAGCAACTTAGCCATGTAACTACCTTAAGCTGTACTGGAGCTTAGTGGCTGGAATCCTTCCCACGCACCAAACCCAGCTTTCTCAATGAGGAGGGGTTACCTACTACCTTATGAACTTACATAAACCTTGAGCACAGAAAGGTTATACTCTAATATAGCACATTAGCTTTACATTCTGAGCATCCCTGAGGCAATAAAGAGATTTGAACAAATAGACTCAAGACTGGCCAAAGAAAGTGAATTCCCTTCGAATAGTATTTGAATGCCCCTGAAACATCTTTTAAAACTTCTCTGAGGATTGAGCACTTAACAGATACTACTGAAATTATTCTTTTGAGAAAACACTGTCCTTGCTTTACTGAGGAGGAAATGGAGGTTTGGAGAGGTGAGATAAATTGAACAAGGTCAACTTACTTGTTGACAGAACCAGGAGTAAGACTCATCCTTTGATCGGACCTTTTTCTACAACCCTCTTCCCCGCATCTTTGATCTTACAGCTCTTTTTGTGTGGTCTGGCTTGGCATCATTGTTTTCTCAAGTTCTTGTGCTTCAGAGATGCTGAGCTCAGCCTATTTCTGAGCTGCAGACTTGATATGAAATGTCTAAGTGTTGGGAAATGAAATGCCTGTTTTTTTAGGGAGCACTGTTGCACCAGATTGCTGCTGTTGCCTGTATGTGAATCAGTTTGGCTGGTCTGTTTTGTTGCAGGGAAGTCTTATTCCAGAACCCTGCTACAGGGGGTGGTGCCCCTTCTCCCACGGGAAGACTGTGAGGCCCGTTATGGGCAGAAGTTCACCAACCGCATGATTTGTGCTGGGAACCTCTCTGAGGATAAACGGGTGGACAGCTGTCAGGGTGACAGTGGAGGGCCACTCATGTGTCAGAGATCAAATGGACGCTGGATCATTTTGGGCATCACTTCCTGGGGGTATGGCTGTGGACGGAAGGATTCCCCTGGTGTGTACACAAAGGTCAGCAAATTTGTACCCTGGATCAAGAAAGTGACCAAGCTAAAATGAAAATGACTGAGCCCTAGGAATTTCAGCATGTGCTTCTTTTGCCCTGCAGCAACAGAAGGCTGTGGTTTCTGGTTTGTGACTGATGGAGATTTATTTTGTCATTGGACACTGGCAAAAGATTTTAATGTAGAACTGGAAGGAAAACAGTTATGACTGATTCTTCAAAGTCTTTGGTTTCACTTTAGTCTGTAATCTCTAAGCAGAGAAAGCAGGTAACAATGATCAATATACGTTGCTCCTTTAATGCAATCACACTTATTCCTTTGCCCTGGCACACAGAAATGGTAGAAGTAGAGAGATACCTACTGCTGAAAACCTATTAATGGCTGTATGTTTGGACAGTTGAAACATGCTGCAAGGAGAGGTGAGATGCTTGGAAGATGGCACCAGGTGCTGGCATAGTGGAAATCTTCAGATATTTTTTCATAACAGCTCTCTTCTGTTCCAGGAATCAAAAGATTTTACCTGAGTTGAGGAACAGGTCAAGAGTTGGGTGTTTTAGCTTCTCTGTTATGTCTCTAGGGGGAACCTTTTCTCTTCTGAATAGTAGGTCTGCTCCCATAGGATCCCTTTCAAGTGTCTGCCTGGACTAAGAGATGCTTGTCCCTCCTGCTGTGATCTTCTGCCACGCATTTCCAGCTGCCAGATCCTATGGTTTTATTGCTGCTTTTTTGATATAGTAGCTGGTGTGTGTGGTTGGGCTTCTTTTGTTTCCTTAAAGTAGCATCTTCTAGAATCTGTTGTTGGTGTGAGAGGGAGTAGATTACTAAGAAGAACTCAAAAATCTGACCTCAAGTGGCTGAATAGACATGTTATTTTTCTTTAAATGCAAATGTAATGTTAATCTCAAACATTGAGGTGTTGAATTATGATTTAACAGCACTGTTGGGACTTCCTACTGGTCTCTTATTCATCATAGTTATCAGCTGCCCTTTGTGCTGCTAGTCTTTAATATCTCTGTGTTCACAGTTTTCCATGAAACATGGAATTACTCCTGGGGTATAGATACGCCTCACGCAAATTACTCACTCCTTGTGAAAAACAGTAAGTGCTTTGCAAAGCAGCTTCCCAGTTTCATTAAGTGTATCCTATACTTGGAACCTCTGGGCCATGCTTCATTTTTTCTCTTCTTTGCACTTTTTCTCTTTTCATTCCTCTCAGTGGGAGTAAACTGGCTTAACTTGAGGGTATGCAAGCACTGTCATCAAGCTGTAGTTCTCAGCCTGAACAGACACAATTCTGAGAGAAAGCAGGGGTTATTGAATATTACAGTTTCTTCCTTCTGTCTCATCCAAACAAATGAACAGAGTTCCCTCTTGTGCCTTAAGCACTTTTGAAAGTTAATATATTATTCTTAAGTAGTAAAAAAATAGTAGACAGAAGGGCTAAGTGCCTTAAGAGTTGTGCTGTGCAGCATCTTCTCACTGTGTACAGATGAGGCAGAGAGGAGACGGGTCTGTGCAGGAGGAGGAGCAAAAAGCTTTGATGTATAACCAAGGGCTCAAATTTGGAGGATTAATACAGGATGAGACATGTGGAACTTGTGCCAGATGTGCATGTTTTGGGTAGGCACTAACTGGGTCAGGCACTGACCTGCTGCCTAGAAGGTTTGCATTGAGGTGTTCAGTATCTGGGTATTACCAAAGCAAGAACAGAAGGCAGAGTACAGTCTGTGGATTAGCAATGTCATATTAGAGGGCATGTGGTGATAGAATCCTAGAAATTGCCTTGGATTCAAGAAGTAGTGATTGCCTAAAGTTTTCATTTGTCTTCTAGAAATTAGCTTAATAGAGAGGTGCTGATCTGTCTACGTGGCTGATTTTTGTGTATGAAGAGTAAACTAAACAGTTTCATTTACCCTTTCTAGGTATTATAGGATGGTTGGGCTACCAGTGTTGCAATGAACTGTTCTAAAATCCTGCTTGCAAACTTCATTGTAATGAAGAATTGTTGGAATCTTTAAAACATGCAATATCAGGACCCCTGCAAACTGGCCTTTGTGACAAACCTGATCCATTTGTGCCTCTTCTTGAGGTGCTGAATGTCTTCAGCACAGCTTTGTGCTGATAACCCTGTTTAAAATGCCAGACTTGATCCCTTGGCATCACTCTGCTTGGCTCCACACTGGTCATGTTGTCCTATGGCTCCTAGCAGAGTCTCTAAAATGCAAGCTGCAGACTGCTCCTTATCTCACAGGAATTAAATGCCACGTTCTACATTGGTAGGAGCAGTACCCATCTAGGAAATGTGGAGGGATTTGACTTTTACCTTTAGCCTCCCTTGAGCCAGTAGCTCAAATGGACTTTCTGTGCCTTGGGTGCTGTCACATCTCTAGCTTAACCTGGTTTGATCTTTCAGTTTATACCCATAACCCCAACAGGCACAGAAACACCCAAAGGATGACACTGTGAGGTTATTTCCCTAAGCTTACTTAGCGAGTGGCCATTCAGGAGTTAGCATAAATTACCATGTACCACAAGTTAGATGCCGGTCTGGCATTGTCTTCTGAAACGCCCATGTTCTAGTTAAAAACATTTCTTTCTCCTAGATCTTGACACTATGAAAGCTTTGAGAGTCCCTGTAATTAACACCCTTCAGTCCTGCATGAGCCAGGAGGAGAGAAGGAAGTATCTGATCTCCTTTGCCTGTTTTTATACCTCACTGGTGCTGTAGGCAAGCCTGTCAGTATTCTCCTACATTGAGCTGGCATGTTTCAGGATACAGCTGTTGCTCTTCACTGTTTAACCTGGGACTGTGGCCCAAACCAAACCCATGTGCTTTGCCACTGAGGCTTTGCCACTGGAACTGCCTAGTTGGATGAGCAGCACTCAGTCACCCTAGGACTGTATTTTGTAATGTTGGACAGCAGCAGATGTTTCAAAAGATGGTATGTGTGAGTTGTGCTGAACAAGTTTTAACAACTTTTCCTTTTGGGGAATTTTGTTCTTGACCCATTTAAATTAATTACTTGCATTACTATTATCATTATTAAAAATGGAAGTACAAATACTTGATCCTCTAGGTGCTGTACAAACACTATCCTTTTGTCATTCTTTTTTTTTTTCCCTAAAGTGTAATAGTTTATATCCCTAACTTTTAAAAACTGTTTAATGTAACCAGCCTTCATCTTCCATATAAATGTTTAATTTTTTTTGGTTTTAATCTGACTAAGCTCTCAATCTCAGTACTTTCTGGCAATGAAAACCATTATAATTTTATTCTCCATAGCACATAATTTCTTTTTATGGTTTCTGAATTAATTGCCTTTTGTTTTCATTGAATACCATCTGTCCTTGTGTTCTCAACCGTGAGAGGAAATAAGGGGCTTGGCTTTGTATTCTCTGTTATGCATTATTCTAGAGGTAGTTCCTTTTCTAAGACTGTGGCTTCTCTGTCTCTCTTCAATCCAAACTGTCTGGGTGTCTGATAACATGCTGACTGTTTCTCTGTGTCTTCTCTTTCTGATGGATCTTTAAATTTTGGTAAACAACTGAATACAGTTTGCCAGGGGAGGCTGTATCCCCTGCTGATTATTTGAGTATGATTTTCTATAGCAGGCAATTCTGTAAGTGATTTCAGTACTGTGTCTGTATGCTGGAGCTAGTTTTAAACTTGCTGGTGTGGTCTTGGTGGCAGCCTTGCTACAAGGGGATGAAAACCCACCAAGGTCAGTTCCCCTTGTGTCTCAGGTAGGTGCAGCAGTCCCACTGAGCTCACAGAAATTGCTGTAGGTCTGTTTGGGTGCCTCTGGGCAGGGAACACCTGGAGAGCTGAGTAGACCTTTGCCTGTGCTGACATATGAGGAGGGCTGAGACAATCCACCTTCACAGCATTAGTCCATTGGATAAGGCTATTGCATGTGCACTGGTTCCAGGAGCTGAGGGATCAGTCAGTGCTGCTGGTGGCTGCACTCTGCTACATGCATGCTCTGAGAGAACTTTCCATAGCACAATGGCCCATCGTGGTTGTGTGAGAAAGGGAACATCACTGTGAGTGGCTAGGAGCATTGGCAGGAGTAGAAACATGGCTGTAGTAAGCATCTAAGGAGCAGCTCCTATCCTTCTTCCAGAGAATGCCCCAGTGCTCCAAAGGCTGCCCCAGTGCTGGGGTTTTCCTGACCTGCAGTGCCTGCAGTGGTACTATCTCAAACCTGTTCACATTTTTGGCCACGTGAAGCTGGATTAAATATTTATCACTTTTTTGTGGCTGAACACTGTTCTGATGATTTCTATTAATTATGTTCTATTATTAATTATGTTCTATTAATTATGTTCTGGCATTTAACACTATCTCAATAGACTCACTGGGAGTTTCTTACAGCTGTAGAGAACAGAATCATCTCTGGTGACAACTAAGTTGGAACTACTCTTGTAGAACAAGGCACTGTGACCTGGACTAATGCACATCTCCTGGGCTGTGTTTTCACTTGTTTGGAAAAATACTTAATTTTCCACATCAGAAACTTGTTTGTGTAGTAGCCCACTCAAGTTCTACTAAAATCATTTTCTACTAAGGGCTGAATATCTCTGAAATCAGTCCAGTGCCAAAGCTGTTATGTCCCCTGGATCAACACCAATGGCTCACAAGGTATGCTAATAAATGGATTATAATGTGATTGTGTGGGGCTCTGTCTTATTTTTAATAAAGGAATCTGTTCCAAGGGCAGATTTTAGGATTTTTTTCAGCACTGAGTAGTTAATTAAATTTCTCTATTAAAATTATTTTTAGAAAAACTTCAACAGGCTAAAGCATGTCACAAAGTCAGCATCATGTTAGCTACCATTACAATGAAAGGCAACAGCTCTTCAAATGTCACTTTTTTTGCCATTCAGAACAATTAAAGAGCAGGTCAACTCACTGCATTAAAAAAGTCAACAGGTTTTATTAATCAGATTACTAATTTGTTGTTAAAGGTGATCTTTCTATACCAACTTGGTTGGCACAGTCTCCTTTTAGTCTACAATTCATGTGTCATCACTCTTAAGAGTAAGGCCAGCTTCTGGAAAAGTGGAAGTGGGATAAGGGAAATTTAGTTTGAATGAGCCATTGGTTCAAGAACAGTGTTATACTCTACCCATGCTGCCCCACTGCTGAAATCTGAATTTCTGTAAAAAAAGTCTGTTTTGAAACATGGTCCAGCTCCTTGCAAGGTATGCTATGACTTTTCCAAGTCATTAGGGTTAGGCTGGAGCTTGGTGTAGCTGATGCTTGCAGACTCCAAGAATTATTGTGTAAGTTTTCACATGTACTGACTCCAGCCTGGTGTTGGAAACCAACCTGCACTCACTGAAGAAAAACTACTTGTAGTTAACATTTCCTCACTTTCATGTCTGCCTATGGGGTTTTCTACCTTCATTTACTTCTTGCTCGTACAAAACTGGGAAGCAGAGTTCAGCCATTTCAGCCGGTCTTCCATGGGTCAGCAGGCACTCTTTCATCCCATCAGTCCTGCAGTGCTCTTCTGTAATCACTGCCTGGAAAAGAAAGAAACTATGTTGAAGCTGTGGTTGAGGTTACAACTCTGTCAAGTGTCATTTTGTATTAAAGCACTTGGCTGCTGCCTTCCTGTGGTGAAAAGGCTTGGGAGGAGTATATGGCATGAGCTTATTTGTTTCGGACTGCTTGGCTACTCTAAGATAGCTTTGGATTTTGAAACTGAAATATGAATGAGGAGAAAACTGAGCTTTACTTCATGTGGTTTTCTAACTAGGATAGCTACCATATTCATTGGCACAGAGGAAGGGCATTCAGGTATCACCACTGACATTTAAAAATTCTTACTTGGCTACAATTTCCTCTTTCAAGTGGAGTGAGACAGGATACTGCTCAAATTGCCTTGGTTTGCTGCGCTGAGTCCCGTGCTACTCTTCAACTGACTTGTCTAGAAGGGGTTTCTGGCATTGGTAGGAGGTTTCTATGGAAGTCTGTTCATGTGCAAAAGTGAAAAGAGGAAGAAGAGCCGGCAAAAGGAATCTTTAAGTATATGGATGGTCCAGCTGGTTTAGAAAAACCTTTGAATTTAAGACATACTGATGGAAGACAGATGTAGAACAGGCAAATTCAAATAAATTGGTGAGACTCCAGTGTACCACTTGATCTTCTCCTCCCTGCTTTTCAAATCCCACACATTCTGCCAGAAATAAAAGGTACTGTTCTCTTCGCAGATTTTCAAAACTAGCCTGTCACCTGAAAGGAAGAAGAAACTTCTTTGGATCAGCTTTATTAATGAGAAGCTGTGTTGCTCTCTCACCTAAGCAAAAGGCCTTGTTTCTCCTATCCCTTTATATCTGCAGTGGCTTTCATGCATACATCAGGGAAGCTAAGGGCTGAGCTGGGAACAGGTGGAACTCAGTGCTGGGCTCATGTTCAGTTGCTGCCCAACAGAAGAAACAAGCTGACAGGAATTAAAATTTCAGCAAGTTAATCCTCAGTGTTTGCTGAGGATGTTTTGGTTGCCAGCCCCTGGCAACCCTGGGGCTCAGAAGCCAGCAGCAGGTACTGGCCACGGTTTCCATGAGGAGAAGTTGTGCAGCAGTGTGCTCCCCTGTTTGCCCACCTGCCAGCCTGGACGGCCCCCTTGTCACTGCAGAGACTGGGAATGTGGGGGGATTTGCTGTGGCAATGTAAGTGGCTAACTCAGCTGAAACCACTGCAAACGTTTCTACTTTTCTGTCACTTTCTTCTTGCAAACAGGACAGAACCACTTCAAACAACAACAAAACTCTTTGCAATTTAACTAATCTTCTCTGTGTAAACCAGAGTTGTATCAAAAGAACATGTACTTCTAAAGCTTAGTTCCTTACATTTTTCCCCCTCCCCACTTGCATGTACAGGCTTGCTGGAGGTAAAAGTAGGATTATAACCTCTGATTGTGGGATTCTAGAACCAGTAACCAAACATACCAGAGGAAAGCTCCTTTGCTTCAGGTTTACCATTTTGTTATCTCTTGTAAGACTAAGAAGCAGATTCTGTTAATCAGCACAATTATGCTGAAGTCTCAACAGAAAGCCTTTTAACTCCCCACATGTTTAAGCCACAGCTGAGTTGATTAAGACTTGAGAAATCTTTACTTTCCGGCAAGGCTTGTCTTCACAGTTTCATGGGTTTAACAATTTGTTTAAACTGATGCAACTTCGTGGTTGAAACTTAAGGATGATGCACTACTTGAATTAGATTCCTCTGTTTAAGTGAGTCAGGAGTGTCCACACACAAGATTCCTGAAGAAATAAGCAGAGTGTGCCACTAAACTTCTACCACTATTCCATTTAACCATTCTAAATAAATGCAGTTTGCTAAATTTAACACTAAAGGTAATGATAGAATTACACAAACCTTCCTCCAAGAACATATGCAAAAATGTTATATTGGGAAATGCATTAAAGTTTTGGATAGTAAGTTTTATAGGATCTTGTCACAGCATTTTGCAGGAAAATGGCTGAAAATGAGGATCTGACTAAAAAAGTCAGCAGTCTTTGGGACAGCACACACAACAACCAGCTGTCAGTACCTGCTGAGTGTTGGTCACCTGCCTAGAGAAGAGAGATGAAAATAGAAGCAGTGGATTTAATCTGAGAATCCTAAGTCTCATAAAGAAGAATCCTGTTGAAGGAGCTTGCCTCCTGAGTACACCAGGGATCTGAGATCTGCAAGTAGAATAAGTGAACATTCTTTACCAATAAGCATTCAGATAATTTTAAGGCTTGACTGATTTGTTTTACAGAGCACGCTGCAATAAATCCTACTTGCTCCAGTCAGTAGGTTTAGGGGGGAAAAAATCCCCTCAGTTATTACAGAAAAAGAAAAGTGACTGAGGTGTTATCTCTGTATCTAGCAGTCCAGGCAGTTTTCAGACATCATGACAGGCATAATATCTTTGTTAGTGTCTCCTCTTTCTTACACAAGAGGCCAGTTAAACATATGTAACTGGAACAGCACTGACCCCCAGCCACACCCATGAGCACAAAATTTGTCAGGTGTGTTTTCTTAAATGAAGCGTTGCTGCGTGGTTGTAGCAACCACACTACATGTAAGAGAGAACCTTATGTTAGATTGACAATTTAATTGATGATTGAACTTCCCATTGGGATCTGATGAGAGGTAGCACAAACTCAATTTTTAAAAAAACCCCTCACATCCCTAACTCCATGGTTAGATTATTTTTCTAGGGAAAGGCTGTGGAGAATACATACCATTTTACTGTCCATAGCATTGTACACTGTTGTTCTTGCATTTTAGAATCCCCTTTTCTTAGCAATCTTCTATCCCTATATTTAATTCTAATGTATCCTTTATTTATATTTTGAAAGACTTTACTGCTAAGAGCAGCTATAGTGCAAATTTTGCTATGGTGAGTTTCATCTGAAGGAGTAGGTTCCATAGCATGGGGAAAGCTTCTGCTCCTGAAGGTATGAGAAGCATATAAATACAGCAGAGCATTACTTCACTTAGCCAAGATCTGCTTGCATATATTTCAGAGCAGTATATGTTGGCCTTGACATGAACAAATGGGCTTCCTATATTCCCTAAAAGTTATCCTTCACTTACCAGCTGAATGTACCCTCAAAAACAAATACAGAAATACTTGCTGCTGTCTTCTGCAGCAAAGGTGTGTTAAGGGTCGGCTACTGCAGCACTTGTTATTTTTAATTACCATTTTTGATTTCTAAAATTGTAGATTGCTAGAGAAGGAGTGTCACATTTAGCAATTTTCTTGAATATTTTTTGGTGAATTGAAAATAAGCCAAGGAACCTATGTTTTGTCTGCATCAAAAGAGGTTTCTTGCGGTACTTAGGAAGCTTTCAACAGTATAATGTTGCTAGTTAGGCTAGTGCACTCTCTAGATCAACTGAGATATCAGTTGCTGAGTTTCCACCAATGATGTATCTAAACTGCTCTTTAGAAAAAGGAGAGGGTTATTATATTGCTTTCACAATCTTTTCACACTGGCTGAGGAAATGTCCAAATGTGATACTGACTGAAAAAAAAGTGGACTTGCAGTGTAACAGTTGTTTTCTTTCCCCTCTGCAAAATGGAGAACATTTCAGTTCCCTATAGCTTGGTGCTTTTATCTGTGAATGTATAGTGCATATTGGACCCCACCAGACTGTCAGCTTTGGTAATGGCAGAAGAAAGTGTGAAAACAAAAACAAATGCTCCTGCAGGTTAGTGTGAAAGGAAGAGGGAAATATACTTGTATCCTGTGAAATACAAGATACCAGGCAACATATGCTTAGTAATCCTTGCAGGCAGTATTATCTGTAAATGCCATCTTCTCTTTCTGAAGAGCAGCAGTTATGTTCATACATGAGGTCTTAGCCATAATTGTTGTCTCCTGCTGTACAACAGTAATTTTAGCAGCTGTTGCAAAACGCTTCCCTACTGACTCTATTTTCCATGTATGTAGGTACATACCAGTCACTTATCTCACAAATGGTGAATTTAGTTTTGAAGAAGGCTTTAATCAGGCATATGTTAATATTCTCCAAGATCCCAGAGACAAAATCTTGGACAACATTGGTTCAAAGTCTTCTGTGGCAAGGATTAGTCAAAGTTTGGGAAACGTTCAATCCAAATGGGGGAAATTTAGTTTGTAATACCTCAGGAGAGCTTTGCTTTCAGCTTCCTAGTATGCATTGTTTGGAAAAGCTATTGCATCTTGTACAGCCATTTGCCTAGTTAAAAGCAGAGCAAGGAGCAAAGAGCTGTATGCTGTCCCTTCTTTTGTGCTAAAACAGTTATTTGTTCCATCTCTTGAACAGACACAGTGTTTTGAAATAAGTAATAGTGGCTGGTTATGTCTGTGGAGACGTTTATTATGCTATTAATTATTATTAGTTATTAATTAAGTGATCAGTGTAGCATGAAACAGTGATCATGTAGGAGGAACAGGAACTTTTGGCAGTTTGCCATAATGCCATAGTTGTAGAGCACAAAAAACTATTACTCTGCACATCCAATGTATTACTTAGACACAAAGCCATATGTGTGCTTTAAGAATTTGCCTTTGCTTGTCATTTCTGAGTGCATTATCACATGCAAAGAGACAATGAAACCTTTGTTGAGTCAGAATGGAGCTGAACAGCTGGGTCCCACTGCACTTGCAGTGAAAATCTGTAGAGTGCTGTATTTTGTTATTGAGTCTATTAGATTCAAGCTATAGCAAGGATGTGTTTTACTTTCCATGTAATCAGAAATAAAAACCATGCTGGACATGACTTGTAGTGTAGCACGTGACTCACCAGTGAAAAGCAGACACTTCTGGGGTGCAATGCAGACTCTCAGTGAGTTTTAGTCCCCAGTGAGAGCTTAAGACAGGAAACAAATGTAAATGTTGCAATTCTGCTTTAGGGTATGCGTGTGCACTCGTATGTGTCTCTCTCATATGGAGTGCTGCATTCTGAAAATTGTCTACACTGGAAGCAGAGGAATTCTGAACAGCAATTTCCTTTTTCTGAAATAAGAAAGGAAAAGAAAAAAAGTACATCCCTGTAAGCGAGAAAAAATCTTACTGGCAATCTTGTTATTTCCGCAGGATTTCTTATGAATTTCTTTCTTCCTAGCAGAACACTGCTGAAATTGTCAGATATTATTTTTCAGTCTCTAGTTTTTGTCTGTTGAAGATCCACAAGGGAAAATACATGCCTGTCTCATGCAATAAGTTGGCTGGGAAGAAAATGGATGAATATTTATGAACTTGCGTGCCTTTCCAAGCCATGAGGACAAGGAGAAGCCAAACACTCACACCTGCACTCCCTCATGTTGGCCAGGGCAACAACACACTCAGGCCTGGTCTGCACAAGCCAGAAGACATTTTTACAGGGTCTTGAGATGCACTTTAAGATGAAAGTGCAAATGTTCACTCCGCTTTGTTCGTCTCATTATTTTCATCACCTCTTCCATGCTTTCAGCCTGTGATGTTTAAGAAAGTGAAAGCAAGATTTCTTTGGAAATCTCCATCATTTGTGGTATCCTAAAGGTGGAAGAAGGAGGAACAGGAGTGAGGATTGTTATACAATGTACCGAAGTCCTCTTATAATTAGTACTGTCTAATATTCCTCCTGTCCTCTGCCCTTTCTTGATGTAATATGTATTCTCTACTGGACTTAGATAAAATCTAACAGTGCTGTGTTGGACATAACATTGTCAAAAGATTTTGGTGAGCAGCAGCAGCCTTATGGCATCACTGTGTTTCCCTGACCATTTCTGTCATTTCAAGTGCCACAACATCCGAGTCAGGGCGCTGAATTTCACCTGTAGTTACCTCTTCACTCTTTGGACACAACGTGATTTTTTCCCTCCATTTTCTTTTCCCCATGAAAATACTCTACAAAATTTCAGCTTTTATTTTTTTTATTCTTTGAAATTTCTAAACACTTTTTTCTCACTAGGGAAACATCCTTCCTAAGGTGAAATCCTTCTTTAATTCAACACTGCACCGAGTATTACAATGCCTTTGAGTATCTCTGCTTTCTCCCGTGGCAGAGATTCTCTGCAATGCCCTTGACTCATATTGATGTAACCTGCCAGAATTGCCATTATCAGGCAGGTGAGGCTCTCTCCTGAATTACTGCTGGTGTGGTGCACGAACAGCTTATGTGGCAGTACAGATTTGATCAGGTCAGGCATCAGCAGAGGACAACTTCTGTGCAGGATTAGGCAGCACACGAGCCAGAACTTGGCATGCTGTGCTGTGGCACACTGCCTTGAGCTGGCATCGTGCCTCCCTGCCCAATGCTCTTGTGGGATGTCTGCCCGAAGGATCTGGCATTTCAATGAGTCACCATACCTCTTACAGCTGATGGACACTGCAGTAAACTTTGTGTTTGAAATCTTAAACTGTTTCTAGGGAAAAACTACATAGGAGGTTTCCTTTAAGATCCAAGGTACATTGCTTAGGATCCTCTGTGAGGACTCATCAATTAATATAATTTTTTTGGATCAAGGACTAGAGTGGGATGAGGGAGATAGTGAGTGTTCCCAGATGCATTTCAGTTTCCCTCAGCTCTACATTTACCATTTCTTAGTATGTCATTATTTTTCCCCGTTTTTTTCCCCGTCATTTGCTCTTCCCCTCTGTACAAACACAGGGAGGGAGGTGTAGGTCCAGCTGTTTGGCTGCCATGTACTCAAAGAGCAAACTTATCCTTTGATATTTTACCAGTTAACTCTCTCGATGGAGCAATGAAGTAGAATAACTAGAATTACAGAAAAAAGTAACAGCAAACAAAAGAACATCACCTCTACTGCTTTCACAGCGGGTAGGATAGGAAGACCTTAGCTAGCCTATGCAATTCTTTACGCGCCTGGGACGTGAGTTATCCTCCCGTTTGAATTTAGGAGTTGTTCACACCCCAGCAGCTCCTCAGCCCCTCCTTGCCTTGGGCCTGTGAGGGAGCCAGGGGCTCTCGGCCGAAGGAAGGGGGCAGTGCCTTCACTGCCACTTACTCGAGCCGCGGTCCCCTCAATTTATTTATTTTCCCCCCTTGATCTTCTTTCCTGCTGCTTTTCTTCTAATAGAAAATGTTTTTAAGAACTCTTATATTTTTTTCATCTCCAATCAGATGATCACAGCTGAGTGATTTCTACCTCATGCAACTCATCTTCGGTGCGTTCTGGGGTAACCCCCACATTTTAGCACCGCTGCCTCTGGCGGTGCGAGCAGGCACAACACACAGGCTTTTGTTGTATTACGGCCACTCCAAGCGCCCCGCCGGGTGTGCAGCGGCGGGCAGGCGCCAGTGCAGCCCCCGCCCATCCCTGGGGACACCCGGGCTCCTTCTCGGGCACGGCCCGGGCGGGGAGCGGCTGTCCCACCCGGCATGCCGCGCGCGGCGGAAGCCGGAAGCGCCGGGTGGCGGAAGCGGCGCTCAGCTGGCGGGGGGTGTCGCAGGTGAAGCTGGGAAGCGCGGAGCCATCTTGGTGCCCGCGCCGGGCAGGGACGGGACCCGCCGGGGCCGCGCCGGGTCCAGCGGGGCCCGCCGGCCATGGGCTCATAGACACACCGCGGGGCCACCGCGACCAGAGCGGCGACGGGCTGCCCCCGCCCTGCCCAACAAGACCAGCGCCGGGCGCTCCCCGCCGGCCGCCGCCCGCGCCCCCGTGAGGCCGGAGCCGCCGCTTGCCCGCCGGTGCCGGTGCCCGTGACGAGCAGCCGGGAGGTCGTGCCGCGCTCCGGCCCCACCGGGCCGTTTTTAAGCCCCCGCGAGCGGGAGGGAAGTTGTTCCTCCCCAGCCCCCGCCGCTGCCCCTGCCCGCCCTCCCCTCGGTTCCTGCGCCGGGAGTGAGACAAGCACAACCTCAGGGAGACCCGGCCCTGCGCACAGGCACCGGCGGCCCCCCCGCGGGAGCCCCGGAGGAGGAAGCTGGTCCCTTCCCTCGTCCTGCAGCGCCGCAGCCTTCGGACCCTCCGTCTTCCCGGCAGGCACCTGTCCCGCCTCGGGGCAGCTCTCATGGACTAGCCAGCCCCCTCCGCCTCAAGTATATTCTGTGGACATAAGCATTTTTAAACTTTTTTAAAAACTTTTTTTTTTCTCCGTGGAATTTTTACCAGCTGCCCCTTAGTTATATCTTGCTTCTCCCATCTCAGACAGCGCTGACTTTGTTTTTTCCTGGTACTGTAGTATGGGGATGAAATCAAAACCGAGATTTTAAGTACCGCAAGAGCCCTCACGTTCATTCACCTGTTAAAAGTGAGCAGTGCTGTTCCTATTTTTCTTCTTTTTCCCTCTCGTCGCCTGTCGGATGTGATGGAACTCATGTTCGCAGAGTGGGAGGACGGGGAGAGGTTTTCATTTGAAGACTCCGATCGCTTTGAAGAAGACTCTCTTTGTTCCTTCATCTCTGAGGCAGAGAGCCTTTGCCAGAACTGGAGAGGATGGAGGAAACAATCGGCTGGACCCAATTCCCCCACTGTCAAAATGAAAGGTGAGTTCACCCGGTTTCATTGGGATGCCGTTTGGATTCGTGGAAGCTGTGGGGCAAGGGGGGATGGTAGGTGAGGAGATCTGCAGAAGGGAAGTCAGAGCAGCAGAGAGAAGTATGTAGGGTTCATTGTCGGGATAATTCTTTGGCCAAAGATTGAATCTGTGGGTTCACCGGGGTTTTTTCCGACAGAGCTGTCTTTTAGGTGAGTTTTCACCTGCGTGCACTCGTAGTATTGTGGTGCTGCTCTTCTGAGTGGATTCTGTGGGATTGCTCTTGGAAATCTGAAAACTGTTTCCTATAAAAAAACTGCAGACTTGGCTGGCTCCCACCTGCTTTGACTGAAGTACACTAAGGTTTCACAGAGGTTTTTGTTACTTCTATAAAGCTACTCATGTAAAGCCATGTAAGCCATCATTGTATGGAGCAGTCCATTTTCCTTGTCTGATTCTTGGCATTTCTCGTTTTTCAAGTAAATTAGCTCTTTCTTTTGCAGCAGTGGAGCAAAAGGGCCTTAACACTGTCACAAAGAACTCGGCAAACAACAGTGTGCCTGCTTCAAGAGTTGTTTTATTTCCTTTCTGCTGATAGTAATTTATATTTAATAGCAGACAACAAAATGGGTAACATTAGCAATTGAATTTCATTTTAAATTAACATTAACATATAGCTATTAGCTCTTCACTTTTTTTTTTTTTTTCTTTTTAACAAAACTTGATTTCTCTATTATTCTACCGTATCATGACCCTGGAACTGAGGTGATGTTTGCACTAAGCAGAGCCAGAAACACAGTTAACAGAGATTATACAAACTCTTTCTACTTTTCCCTTCATCTCCAGACCAGTGTCAGTACTTTTCCTGTAATTGCTGATTTTTGTAACCATCACCTACGTCTGGTATCTCCCTGTCTGGAAGTGCAAAACTTTATTCTCTTCTGAATATTACCCTTACATGAGTAGAGAATTTATATTGAATTGAATTGGAATCTGGCCATGTTGTGCTGTGGACGAATGTTCAGTTTTCACTGGCTTAGTAGCATAAAGTACACTTGGCATTAACCATTGGCTTTCCAGAGCAGATTAAGTTTTAAATTCTACTGCTGTAAAGAAAGGGAACTGTGTTGGCCTTTTTAAAACCTGTGTATCCTAAGACATAGAAGTAAGCATTGTGCATAGGGCAAAGCATATATATATATAGTTTATCTCATGTTTTGCATTAAGTCTTGTTGCACCATTTAGCTTGCTGGAAAGGAACTGAATTTTAAAAATGTACTGGTGTGGAAATAGACATCTTTAGTTTGGCAGAGATGTATGGAATTGGTTTGTATGGCTCTGCAAGGCAGACTGATTTTGCAAAGGTAATTTTTTTTTCAGCTTCTAGGTGCTTTTAGCTAACTTTTCTCCACTGGTTCAGTGTACGAGTGCATGCTCTTCTGGATCTTGACCTAGTTCCTTGAGCTCTCTTGACCGAATTAAATCAAGCATCAGTTGCTCTCTCTGCTGACACCCACTTGTTGCATTAAGAGGAAAAGACTTCAGTAGGTAGTGCATATTTGCAATCTTCAGCCTGTTTTCTGACGTGTAAAACACAATAGCTAGCATTGCTGTGATAATTGTATTTACACCATATTGAGATATTGCTGTTCTGGGTTCTGCAGACTTGCATAGGCAAGGCTTTTATTGCTTATGCTTGGTTCATGAATTTCAGGTTTTATCTCTGGACACCTTATTACTTTGTATGAGCATCTTATTTTAACAGGAGGGATATTTTGAAAGGATACTGTTGCCTCCTTTAAGGCCCTTGCTAGCAATCTGGTCAGAGTTATTTTTAGAAGAATGTGAATGTGGATTTGCAGCCTAAATAATTATTTATTCATACTGTGAAGTCATATATGATACTACCAATGTGGAACACTTGCAGGTACTTTACTGTACACAGTTGTGTTGCCAGTAAGTCTGGTCTGACTTGAGATCTGTCATTGTCTGGAATCTCCTTGGATTTCAGAACTCCTGTAGTAGTTTTGTTGTTTTTTCATACCTCTTCTTGACAGTATTTTTAAGTCAGAAAACACAGAACTAGGTCCTGAGGTTGTCAGTTGTAGTGAGTAATTTCAAATGTGATAATTTAAAATTGAGCTGTATGTTTTTGTTTCCACAGTTTGCCATTTTACTCTTGCCTATGCAAACAAAAAGTGAGGTCAGACACTAGGTTCTTCTGTTAAATGCTAAGAGGAAGCAAGAGGAACTATATTCTGTTAGTCTTTCCCTCTAGCTCACCCTGTTTTGTTGTGGAATTAGTCAGAGAAGTTATGTAATAGAAAGGATTTCTAGCTTTTTCAATTGTTTTTAGCTTGTCCTTGTAAGTGTCTAATTCTTCATTAAGTGGTTCAAAGAGAATCCCCCTAAGACTGATGTGATGTTGGCTGACTCTTAAACAAACTACCTGCATGCACACCAATTATGATTTTCTTATTTTTTGCAAGTTTTTATTTTCTTCTTGGGTATCTTTAATATTACTGTCATGCTTACTGTAAATTTCATAACAAGGCTTGAGGTAGCTTCTTGCAAATATGCACAGTATTCACTACAGAGGGTTACCTTAAAGATGAGTTATTCACTTGTTTGTGAATCACCCCATTGGTTTGCTAGAAAGATGATGGAATGGGGAGAGAAATGTTTGAGTTTCTCTAATGTAATCCTTGGAATCTTTGGAACTGATTTCTTTATAAAATCAGATATCTTGAGTAGTTACATCAGAAGAAAACCAGAATTGTGATTGGTTGATTTTTCTCGCAATTAATTTCTGTTATGATAAAGTCTTTTTATAGTCTTCCTATATTACATCTTGAAAGGAATTTAAAGTGTAGAATTGCCAGTGTGAAGAAGGAATGCATTGTGTCCACTTCATGGATGCCCTTAGGTTTTGAAACTTAATCTCCACTAATTCACCTTAACTGAAATCCTGGAGAAAACCTGTCAGTTTTGGGAGTACTGGGAGTCCTGTGACGATTTTGAATGTTTGTTTTATGAAAGCCTTGTTCTCTGGTTAACTGCCTTGATTGCTTGCTCTACCCCTTGTGTTTTTAATTTTGAGTGGTGTAATGCTTCTGACTGATATTTGACCAGTCTTTACCTATGTACGTCATTGATTAGAGGCTTTCTCTGCACAAGCAGACAGAGGATTATGCTCTGAAGTTGAGGTGAATGCATGTTT
This sequence comes from Sialia sialis, assembly GCA_009812075.1. Lineage (NCBI taxonomy): Eukaryota > Metazoa > Chordata > Aves > Passeriformes > Turdidae > Sialia > Sialia sialis. The sequence goes on from VRYO01001366.1 coordinate 11,481,483, forward strand.
GAAATACAATGTCCTTGCAGTGTGTTGGTTTGTAACTCCAACTCTTTTTCTTACCTATCAAATTACCGTATTTTCACAATGATAAGGTGCACTGAAAATCCTAAAATTTGATCAAGAACCGGAAGTGTGCCTTATAAGTCAGTGTGCCCTATATATGAACCTTGAGTATTGAAGGGATCTCAATTTCTGTTTCACATTGCGCAGCAGCAAACATGAAGCTTGCAATGGAATGACCGCGAGCAGGCACGCACAGGTCCCTTGGGTCCGTCCCTCCCGATTTTACAGTAAAAATTGTGAAAGTTGCGCGTGGATCAATGTTGCAAAAAAAAGTGCGCCTTATAATCTGGTGCGCCTTATGGTCGTGAAGATACTGTACATTCCACCAATTTGTTACCCATCTACTAATGAGTACACCCACCTGCCTTTTCTCCACTCTTCTGGACAGTCTGTTCTTTCCCAGGAGCCATTATGATCCTCTCATGCCTTTCTGGCTTTTCAAGGCAGTTGTATTTTTCATTGGTGATTGAAGTAAGTGTAGTCTTTCTGCAAATGTTTTATCATATGTTATCTTCACATAAGTATATTTGTGATAGAATTTTTGAGAATAAGTGTTCAAGTACACTCATTACCTCTTCAAACCCACTGTGCCTTTGTTTCTTCCTGAAAGCTACTAAGCTCTTTCCCATCCTTAGTCCTTCGTTTCACAGTTCCTGAAGCATAAAATGTTTACCAAACATTTAAGAAGCTGGCATTAATGCTGTAGGATTGTTGAATAGTGCCTTCACAATATATTTACTCATTTTGTATTTATTCATTCACGATGGATTTGGTTGGAAGTGTGCTGATGAGTTGTGTTGAATCTGTATTCAGTAGTGAGAAAACTTGACTTTTTTCCTTTCCTTTACTGTAAACTTGAACTATTGTATACTGTATTGCAAAAGCCGCTCAGACTTGGCTAAGAAATTTTGCAGGTAATACTCTCTTAGAAAATATTCTCATGATCCAGCCCCAGAGAGTTTATGTTCTTTCAAACTGTTAGGAGCACCTGCAACGTGATGTTTTGGGCACAATGCCTCCAAACTTCAAGCTGTATAGAGAAAATCCTTGGCAGAGAATATACAGAGCCTGAGGTGAAGATATGATCAGTTTAGAGATCAGAGTCTGAGCAGTATCTGTAACAGTGACTGATTTTCATTAATTTATACAGGAAAAGAATAAATGGCATAGAGAGCTCTGCTTCTTCCTCACGATTGTCAGTAACTAAGAAATTCAAGTTAACCCTTGTTCAAGCTGTCAGTTCAAAAAACAGCAGGAGGAATATTTATTCTCTTTTCAGTTCATACTGTGCTCTTCAGACTCTGGGTATTATCAGAGGAGAATGCTGGTGTCATCCCAAAGTGTGTCCACTCCTTGAGCCTAGTGAAGCTTGGAATGGAGACTCTGTGCTTTGCTGCTGTTTTGTTACTGGCCCTTACTGTGTATTACAACTGAGGGTTTTATTCTGTTTTATTTGTGCCTCTGCTGTTAAGAGGCAGATTATGTAGTCAACTCACACTTCTGGGAGGTACAGGTGTAATATGTCTTGTTTAATACAACACATGACGAATCTGTTCTAGCTCAAATATATCTGTTATAGTATATCCAACATCATTGGTAAACTGCCAAAACAATAACTGTTGAGCAAAGGTGTTATATGGCTCCCTAATGAGTTTCTTTGTAGAAGCAACAGAATTCTAAAAATATAAATGTTGATGAGAAGGTAAAAGTGGTTATGAAATAAGCAGAGATCAGCTGTCTAAAGAGCAAAGGTAATGTCGTAGCTGCTAGCAGAAGAAAGGTTTCTCTGTATTTTCTCACCCTAGTAAATGAATTTCACCTTCTTTTGTACTCTAATTCATAGCTAGTGATGATGTTGATTTGTTATAGAGCAGAAGCAAAACTTCCAATTGAGGAAGGGACTTACTGCCTTGTAATAAACACAGGAATAAAGGGGATGTTGGTTCATTGTTGCTGAAAACACTGCAGAGAAGCTGCATAGACAGTGGTTGTCAAGACTGATGAACATGATTAAGTGCATGGTTTCGGACCTGGGATGCAGATTTCAGAAGCTGTCTCTGAAAGAGGGTGGTTTCACAATGCATTAATACCTCTATCTTTTTGAATATGGACAAATTGAGAATGATTCTCGCACATTTGTCTCTTTGTTTGCATTTTCCTGTGCCTTTCTGAGATAATTGAATGTGTTATCCCTTTCTTCAGAAACAGGTACTGAAGAAACCTCATGAAGAAGCTATCAGGAAATACTTTTTACTGCTGAGATTTTAAATTACTACTCCGGGTTTTATCTCTCCTTTGGTTTTTTGGCCTTTCCCTTTAGTTAAGTTTCTTTTCCCCTCCCAAAAAGTTTGGTATGTTTTTTGCCTATTTTAATGTCTTGCCTTTCTGTGGGGAAATTTTTAATTTTCTTTTGTCTCATCTTATTACTCATCTTTCTTCCTGGCTTCTGTGGATTTTTCTTTTCATGTTTATTTTCTCTTTCCACTCACCTTGTGGCAATCCCCATGTTGCTGAATGACCAGAGATTACAGAGGCTGTATTTGCTGGTGCTTCAGGCTTACTGAAGGTTCAGGGGTTATTCTTTTCCATGGCATGTTTACCTCTGGAGGAGCAAGGATAAGAGTTCAGGTTTGATCCTAGACTCTGAATTGTGCTCTCCCTTTGTTTCCTATCCCTTTCTTTGTCTCCCCATCTCCCAGTTAGAGTTTTTTTTTTTGCTGAGTTGATGAGTTCACAAAATGATGGGAAGTTTGAAGAAGCCAGGCAGGCTTGTTCAATAGGTGGAGGTGTCCTCCTAGCTTCATGAATTGTGGTGGGCTCTTGTACATTCTGTACTCCTCTTGCTCTGGTATGGTGTTGCTTCTAGTTGTAGTATGGTGAAATGATCTGTATATTTGAAGACCCACCAGTTAAGTGTGATTTAATATGCAAGTCTACAATTTTGGAGTTCCAGTTCAGTTTGAGGAACAGCAAAAAATCCATAACATAACCTATATACAGAAATACAGCACCTTCTGTACAGTCTGTATTTCTTTAGTGAGGGAGGAAGAAGTGAGAAGTCAACTGATAAAACTTAGGAAAGTCTGTTTAGAGGAATTAATACAGCCAAAGTAAAAATCATTCAGCATGTGAGTTGTGGGAGTAGAGCTCACATGCTGACTTGTGGCCAGGCCCCATTTTTTTGCTCTCTGAAGTCAATTTCTGTTTTGCAGTCTTTTAAACAAACACACAAAACCCCATTTCTCTCCTTCCCCCAGCAATACCTTTGAGAGAACAGAAATGAACATTAGTGATTTGAACAGTGTCTCTTATGGCAGTTATAAACCAGGAGCAAAGAGCATCTCCTCATAAATAATCCGTGTCCTAGGTAATATACAGTACTTTGTTCCAGAGGAAAAAAGGGAATGTACAGTTTGAAAAGATGCTTACATACTTTAATGACTTTCTGGAGTAAATGTTTGTCTATTTAGAATATCAATAGTTGATTTGGAAGTGTTTGTTTGTTTTTGTACATGAAACTTTACAAAGAATCAAAACTTATTTATTCTTTGGTTCTTGAAGTTGAATACCTTGAAAATGTCAATGCTTCTTCTAGGCTAATAACTTTTTGTATTGGCTATCTAAGTATAAAGCTATTACAAGACTAATATAAAAAGGCGTCATGGCTAGAAGTTATTTTTTTCAACTTTATTTTAATGCACTTTATCTGTATTAAGCACTTTCTTCTCTCCTGCTGTTTTGTAACATTCTTCTAAACCCTCCAAATGTGAAATTCAAAGCACATATGTGTCAGCTAGCTAAAATACTACATTTAGAATTTTATATTTTTAAACATTAAAGAGCAGTGGTGTGTAATGTACAAAATACTTGAAATACTGATTCTAATTTCGAAATACCGTATGACACGTTTTTAAATTGCCTCCTCTAAAGCTGTGTAGTCTTGAGCAGTTAAGTGTAAGATTACCAACCAAAAGATTCTCACTCTTTTCACAGTTTGTGTGTTCTTTGATGCATTTTTTCTTCTTTGTTTCTTTTTTATTTCTGTCAAGGCTGTGGGTAGTTTTGTAGCTTTTTTAACAGAAAAGACTGAAAGTGATGTATTTGACCACATTTCCCTACGTACTTTAAACATTATGGGCAAGACTTGTGGAAACTTTTCTGTTTTGATTATTTTTAGTTCATCTATATTTGCTTCCATACAGCTGAAAATGTACTGCCTTTGAAAAGAGTGAAACAAAGGAGCTCTGTCAGGTAGCAATATACCTATTAATTAAAATCTTCTGGAATTGCCTATTTTGAGAAAAGCGATAATGTGAAAAGTACCTGGTTTTAATAAAATATTCCTTCTACGATGAATCATTATTAGTGTTTCTAAATTGCTGGAAGGGAAAAAATTTAAGAAAAATGAAGATGTCAGTATTCACTAGTATTAGTAGGCAAAAATTGAACATGGTTTATGCTGGAAAAGCTTGTATTGATTTCCTTCTATTTGCTTAAATCTTTGCTGGTGTGAGCAAAAAATTGGAAGTTAAGACATTCTCTTTCCCCAGAAGGAGGGAACCTGAAAAGATTGCAGGAATAGTGTCTTTAAACAAAATCTTAACATCCTCATTCAGTTGCTGCAAGTAGGGGGACTTCAGTATTATTTCTCGATGTCTCAGTCACATTTTTGCCTTTCTTTTGTCTTCTAGGTTTATCTTGTGACTGTAAGACATATAGTAAGCTTTCAAGCCTCTTCTTGTGGGATAAAAATTGGCATGTAAAAGAAAAGGAAAGGATAAATTGATAAGATGGAGGGAGGAAGAAAAATATCTGGCCTCAAAAGAAATCCTGTCCCTTTGTGGGAGAAAAGCTGCATGCTGGAGGGGAGAGCACAGTTGACAGAATGAACAAGAGGGAAGTCAGAGACCTAAAACAATAAAAAAAAAAGAAGTCCACCATTTTTTTACAAAAATATAAAGAGGCAACATGATAAAAGAAATATTATCCAGAATTTATCTGCAAGCAGTGAGTCTTTGCAGGGAGGCACCCAGGGCTACTTTTTTTTCCCCAGGTTAAGACATTTACATGGTGATTTATTGCAGCAGTGGGCAGGTGATTCTGGCTTCTTCCTCTGTTCAGAGAGATGAAAAATTTAAACAGATGGTCATCATTATTTGCTATCCAGAGATATTGGTAAACATGGATAATTGATTGATGGAGAACATGAAAACACCAATGTTTTAAAATGTAACTGGTATTGCTGCTATCCCCCAAGCCCCCCGCAGATAAACTAATGGAAAAAGTTAATTGTGGCTTTTCTGCTCATTGCGCTTGAGATCTCTAAAGATGCTGCTTTGAGCATATCTCCTCAGAAGAAAAGAAAACAGTGAGTTTGCCTAACAGTAGTCAAGATACCATCTAGACTCTTTATTAGTGATATTCATTAAAATAATGCCCGTTGTGCATTAGAGCCATTCTTGATGGCATCTTGCCAATGTGTGTGACAAAAACATGGTTCTTGATTGAAGTACAAGAAAGTTTCTGAACCTGTGAATATTGGGTATTGTATGAAATCTATCCTTGTCTTGTTTCAGGTTTACTGTTCTCTGCATGTGCTCCCTTTGCCTGACTTTGTATATCACCAAGTGTGACTCTTGAAATTGATTCTTTAGTATTTTTGTCTTCTCTTTAATATCCTTGTAATGGAATTCTTATGTGATAAAATCACATCTGTCCCATTCTTTTGGAGAATGCACTGACGTGAAGTCTTGTTAATCCATGCTTGAGACTAATTGAATAGCTTGATGATGGCTTGAATGCCCAAGTTTCATACTTTTTGGAAATGATTGCTAATGTAAAAATACTTGGTCAGGGTTTGACATTGAAGCTTCATGGTAGTACTGCAGGTGGTATGTAATCAATAGGTGTACAAATGAAATTACCATTTTTGTGAAAAGCTATTACATTTGTGGAGTCTGTAGGGCATAATTTAGCAATTCTCCTGAGCTCTTTACAATTCCTGTTGCATAGTGTATGTAATTCCATTTCTTACCTCATATTTAGGTCAGTGAATGCTGAGATGGGAGGAAGAAAAGAAATGTAGCTGGTAAATTCGTTTACCAGAGCTCCAGGTAAAACTATTTGTAACTTAGGCCTTTTAGGCAGAGAAGGTTGTATTTGACCTAAAATATTTGAAAGTTTCATTGACTACTTGTTTGCATTTAAAACAGTAAATGTAACGTGCGTGGGGTCAGCTAAGCTACTTATATTTCTCAAGGACAGGGAAGTTAGTTTGCCTGTCTAGTAATGAATAGGAACTGTGTTCTGCAGACATTTTCAGAGGATGGTTGATTTGCTTCAGTCTTGTGATGTTGGGGAGATCATGGGAGATATTAATTTGCCTACCCAAATTCATGCAATGGACTGCAGTTAATCAGTAACTCACATTTTTCCAGGAATGCTTTAGGTATTATTTTTGTGCACTGAAAATAACAGACATGCTTGTAACTAACCCTTCCTCTGTAAACATTCTGTAGCTGCCTGTTTGCTCCATATGTGTACTCAGTTTTGTTTTACCCATTTTGTTCTCCCTACAGGTGACGTGAGGAAAATGGAAAGGAGTTTATTTCTTGTTAGAAGAGGGACTTTGTTATTAACAAATGATCAGATGAATACCTTGAGTGTGAGAAAATGTAATTACTAGAGGCTGAGAGCTTAAGAGTGGTTGGAAGCTTGTATCCAGCAGGGGGTTCAGGCTGGGAACTGTGGTGGGAGACCCTGGAATTGAAGGACTCTGCTGACAGAGCTATGTAACCTCATATAAAGCCCTGGGCTTAGATCTGGGGAGATTTTTACAAAACCAAAGTAGGGAGAAAGGAGTCAGGTAAGATTTTTTTCAAAAGCATTTAGATATCTAACATCTTTTTGCTTGTGTTTCTGGAATAGATATTTAAACCTCTATTGGTTTCCAGTTGGTGATATTAAGAGCTGATACCTTCTTCTAGTTCCTGACAGTTGCTTAATTATTATTTTTTTATTTTTTACTCTAGAGGTGAGAATGCCTTATCCTTTATTCTTTTCAGACAATAACTTTCCCATCAGGCCCCCAAAAAACTGGCCTCATGTCATGCTGGTATATTCAGTAAATGCAGCTCTTCAGTGTTTGCCAGTGCATTTGTTTGGAGGCCAAGTGATACTGTTCTGGTATTTATTTTGAGACATTAAAAAAGCAGATTAGAGATTAATTTTGCATGTTATACTTAAGGATAGTGCTGTAGAGAACAGCACAATAAATAGTGGAGGTTGCATATTTTGTATGACTTTTTGTCTGAAAACAACAATAGTTCTTGATAGAGGTTGATTCTCAACTGTGGTGAAGTCAGACTTTTGATTTATATTTGTGTTCCATCATCTACATTCAGAAAAATATTTGGTCCGTCTTAGTTTTTGTAGCTTTTTTTTTGGTCATAGGCCACTGGAGGGAATTTTGAATTCTGAGCTTTTTAAATACCTTGAGTAGGGCAGGAGTGGCAATAATTGGTAAATACTGAGTTTTGCTTTCAGGAGGCCGGAGCTGTTTGATTGCTGTGCTCTGAATGCACAGTCCTGGTTGTGCAGAATTCTTTCTGCACAGGGGGAGAGAGCAAGGAGTAACAGTGCAGGGGAAATGACTTGCCTGGAGCTAATCTGCTTCATCAGCTGTAGAGTTATTTTGAATGCAAGCTGCCCAATTTGTCATGAAACCTTGGCCAGCACTGGCATGAATGCAGTGTTTTGTAGCACTGTCTGTCTTGCTTTACAAGAATCTGCTGTTTATTTTAGGACTTCTAACAGCTGTCGGTTGCTTGCCCAGGCTGCTCTTTTTATGAAATGAATTAATTTTTTTAGGGAAGGAAATGGAAAGGTTTGAAATAAGAATTGACTTGTCTAAATTTTCAGAGGAGATTGTCAAGTTGTGAGTGCTGTATTACCTGCCTAATACTGGTGTCAGAGTTTTGGGATCTGAGTCATGTTAGAGTAGGTGAGAGTTGAAAACAAGGTCATAGAATATTTCAGTTTAATCAACATAGCCTTGTGTGGATTTTCACAGTTATTGCATAGGATTAGCAATAGAATTAAATGGAAAAAACCCACCTTTTTGATCTGATTTGAGTTGTATTTTAAGAGGTCCTTGCATTTTCTCAGAGCAGATGTTTTCTGTGGGTGCATTACATACCTTTGCAACAAACTCTTTTTGTTGCAGAACGTATGTGCAGATCATAGGCAGAATATAGGTGAGTAGGATCTTAGGACTTCAAGTTAGTGATGGAGGAGGCTCTGTTTTTGTCCTGAAGTCGTGGAACCAGATCATGGATTTTTTTCTCCTCCCTCATCAAACATGTTCTTTGTTACCAAATGTAACTTGTAGCTGTCTACATTTTCCTTGAACTGTAGTTGTGAAGATGTTATTGAAGTGTTCTTTGTAGAGATCTGGTTTCTAATATAGTAAGAGTGTTGTAGTTATGATGCTTTAAGGACATAAGCATGGAGCTTTTTTAAGAGAAGGGAAGTTTGTTCTTCAGCCAGCTGACCTTCAGCATGAAAGACGTTTTCAGATGTACCCCTTTTTAAATTCTTAGTGTGTTAGAAATCTTGAACCTTAAACACACATTGTGCATCTTTTGAGTTTTAGTTCTCTGGTCAGTTATTGCTTACCACTGCAAAACCTCACCAGCTTTCTTTTTAATAAGGCTTTTTTAGTCTTATGAAGTCAGGTGAAGTTGGCATGACCCTGGAACACCTAAGGATGTAACTTTAAAAATAAGCTAAAGATAAAATAGTTTTAACTCAGTCTCATACTGAAACAGCAGGAGCTATGCTGAGTGTGGCATTCTTCTTCCTCTGTTACATGCCCAGGTTCATTAGCAAAAACTGTTTTGAGGTGTAGTCTCTCTGATGTTAGCATAGTGGTAATGTTATTTCTCCACAGGTGAGCAAAGTTAAGTCAGTTTGTTTTCAATTGTGGGGTTTTTTAACTCTGTATGCATCCAGAGAGCAAATGTAGAAAAAATGGGTTTGTCAGAAATGCGCAGAAGGGAACTGCAAGCATTAACCGGTTTAAAACTAGTGACACTTGAAAAAAAAACCAAAAACAAACCCTACCCACTCACCCTTCTAAATCTGCAGTCATTTGTGTTCTGGAATTCTACAGGGCTTGTGTGCAAATAAAATACAAGTATTGTTTTTCTGATATTTTAATGTATATTAAGGCTTGCTTTATGGAAGGAACTCATTGTAGCTTCCTAAACTATCTTAATCTTGGAGGCAGAAGTCATGATGCCAGGAGATACATATATGCCATCAGCCGGATGATACACATCTCTCATTTTGAAGGGAAATCTAGATTCTGCAACCAAAGATCATCTGAGCCGTGAAATATTTTGACCTACAAATACAAGCTGTTGTGATGTAGTATAAACAGTTTTCAGAAATGGAATTCATTTGAAATTAGACTTTGCTATGGCTTTTGCTTCAGATGACAGAGACTTTGTGGGTGAATTAGACACCCTCCTGTGGTAAAACAATCCTTTTTGCATTTGGTTTAAAAAAAAGTGCCATTCGTAAAACGGTGTGATGTCTGCAGTAGAATTTGTGTGGTAATAGTCGCTGCAGTTTGTCAGTTCTGAAGTTTCCAACTCTGGACTGTAATCTGCCCATCTGGGATCTGAATTTTTAATGGTTTGTGGCTATGAATCTCATTAGTCTTATCCAGTAAGTGCTAATGAAAAAATTATGTTGCTTATTCATCTTTTTCCACTGTTTTGTACATAAAATTGTCATTGTATGGCTTAGAGCTGATGTAGATCTCCCTCAAATACTTTTTGCTTTTAATGTGGTCTTATATCTCTGCATTTGCAGCTCATTGACATAATTTTCAATGTCATTTCACTGCTGCAAAATGTTTATGTGATCAGATAGAGTTGCATAACTCTTGCTGAGGAAATAAGAGGTATAAGAACGTCTTGTAAACACAGATCCCATTAGGATTTTAATGCTGTTAGTAAGCTTATGGGGGTAGTAGCAATGGAGAAGGAGAAAGATTAAAGCAAATAAGAGAAGCAGATTAGTTCCTAAATCTGAAAAGACGCAAAAATTTTAGTTGAGAGTTCTGGACTATTTACATGCAGTAAGAAGGCTAATGTGCATATTTGATGAATGAATTGCATAGACAGAAAAATAAAACCAAAAAATCCTGAGTTTTGTTTGGGTTTTTGTGAGCACATTAGTGTACCTGTGCTTCAGAGTGAATCTTGCTTTGTTATCTGGAGCGTTTTGCTAATTTGTTGGTCACTTTTGTAGTTC
>VRYO01001366.1:11492862-11519819 GCA_009812075.1 Sialia sialis
GCGGCTTATATATGGACAAATCCCATGGTCTTCCCAGCTACCTGGAAGTACGACTTATATTCAGGTGCAGCTTATAATCGTGAAATTACTGTATATGTGTGTGTATATAAATACTTTTGTTTCTCCATGAGGAGAATATTATCCTGCCATATAAGCCTCTTTGGAAAAAAAACATATTTTTAGAGTTTTTCCTGTGGCTTGAGGGTTGCATTACAGTATCCTGTCCTTGCTGCTTTTGCTAGATCACTTGTTTAGTTGTACTTGCTTGTCATGAGTATGTGGATATTTTAAATGTACAGAAACATTAAGAGAAAACAAAACCAAGGGAGCCCTCAGGTGAAAGCATTTCCTCTAATTTGTGTTCCGAGCAAGCTTGATTAACAGTAAATCAGCAGTAGCATTTGAAGCATCCTTTCTCCATCAGTTGATCCCTGTTCTTGTCTTGTCTAACCCTCTTGATCTGTAACAGTGTGTGAAAACTCACACAGATGAATTCCACCAAAGGCTGTTGTTCTCTATTTGTTGGTGCAGCTGGCTTTGTGAATGCTGAGATATTTTGCAGAGAATTGGTTTGAAGTGTGTAGTATCTGAGAAATAGCTGAAACTTTATTATAGCTTGGTACAGCATGTATTTCAATGTAAAGGAGTTGCTTATTTTCTTAAGATTGATGCTGCACAAATAGTTGGGCAATCAGGAGCCTGTATTTTCACATTACTTTCCTTAACTTGTAAAAGAAAAACTTCTACATTTTAGCAATGCTGTGGTTTGCTTGATTTTTCTTACAAGGAATGTTGTGGGTTTTTTCCCTTTCTACAACATATCATGGAATTATTAATTGGAAGCAGGAGAATTGAGAACAGCTAATTGAAGACAGCTGGGAGCAGTAGTTGGATATTGCATTTTGTCTTCTGGTTGTCAGATGTTTCATTGTGCATGCAGTCAAGCTGGACTATGGCTGGGTGCAGATAGCTCCCTGTGTCCATTCAGCTAACAGGTTCTGATGTAGGAATGTCTTGGTTCAGCTTTAGGGTCTTCACCCCTCTGCTTGCCTCTTGGTTTTTTCCCTTGCCTTGTATTTGGGACAAGAAGCGGTGCCCCTTCTTGGTGTCTGCTGGGCTGCTGTAAGAGCACTCAGCAGCTCCAGCTGAAGCAGTCTATGGCATGTGTTCACTTTGAACACCACTGAAATCTGCTGTGGGATTTGAGGAGATCATATGCAGCTGAGAGATTGGTGATCTTTTTAAGGGCAGTTAATCTCTAATTGTAAGACTCTGAATTGTGGCCTGAAAGAGGGCATCTTGAATGAAGTTTTTCTTCATTATCTAGTTATCATTATCTAGTGTGCTTTTCTGGATGGTCTTCTCTCAGCATATGTGTAGCTAATCTGTCTATTGCCATATGGTAGAGCTTCAGAGCTGCTCCAGCAGTTCATTTGTGAGCCTTTACAATGGAAGTTTCTCATGCGGTTCAGTTTAATTGCACTCTTTTATTCCAAATCCTCTCTCCCCTAACTTCAACCCATTTTAGTATGGGTGTTTAAAGGTCAGTAGTTAAATTGTTTTAAGTACTTTTATGTTACCACTCTTTCTTATTTTTAAATTTATGTTGGTTATTTCAGTTGTGTCTCTGTGTTAAGTATTTAGTTTCCTTCTGGAGCTTGGTGATTGTGGTTCAGTACTTCATATTTTCCAAGTCTTACAGGCACAGAGTAGCTGAAAAGTCTCTTCCATTTAGGTGGACAACTTTTCCTTGGTCCCGTTGAAAACATAGCTGTCCTGTTTGTGACTGGACCATGAACCTTAATTTAATTATACTTGGTCTGATTTACTCCCAAGATTGTAATCCCAACACTATTCAAGGATGCTCTTAATATTCCACCATATCTATGTATTATGTACTACTGCATTATAGATGGGCTGTGTTTTTTATTAATGCTGCCTGAAATTTGGGAAATTGTATAGTAAGTATTCAATACTTATCTCAGAAGTCTGTGCTTGACAGCCACAGAGCAGCAAGCAGACACAAATGTGTCTTGTGGCTCTTAGTGCTTATGTGTGCTGCAAGGATGTTAGTTCAACACTTCCGATGTTCCCTTTCTGTTCACTTTGTAGGGCTGGGACTTACCGAGGCAAAATTAGTGTGATAGAAAACATACTGATGGTGGTGTATCTGTGAGCCATTTAATCCCTTCTGCTCTTAATTAACATCTCTTTGAATAGGGAACTGAAATTCATGTGCCTTGTGGATGGAGCTTTGCATGAGAAATACCTTTAAAGGAAGAGAAAGTGTCTTATTTTCAGACTTTTGCAAAATGCTTCTAGTACATACTGTGTGGTTTAACGTCAGTTCAGAGATGGATTTTGTCTATTTTTAATAAACAAGTTGCTTTTTATAAGATATTGATTATATGGTAAAATGGAAGAAGAAAAAGAAGTATGAGCAATGGCCTAAATGCCTTGCATAGAATTTATTTAAAATAACGCGTATGTTTTTAATTAAAAGGCTTAGGTTTCATTTTGCAATGTTCACCTTGAGAGACTGTTTTAAAAGTACATTCATAGCATTCACTCTCAAGTATTACAGAGTTGAAGACAAAGGTGAAGTTCTCTGATATTTCTTGCCGAGTTTGAGTCCTGAAGGAATTTTGAATTTTCTCTGGCATGTACTTCTTGAAGACATCAATTCTCAATAAATTTCTAAAAAGAAAATAAAACCTCAAGAGAATAAACTAAAACCAACAGTAGAATCTTAGAAGGAAATATACAGAAAACAGTTAAGAAAACAAATTTTTTCAAATTTTTTCAAATAGTTGATTTAGGTATGTTATGATTAAATGCAATGCTTCCTCTGCTTGCCTCTCTGAGAATTCTCACATTTTGGTTTTAAGGGATATTCAGAGAGACAGTGGATCACTGACTTAAGCCAAGGGGCATTTTATTGATAGGTGCTTAAATAAAGCAAGCAAAAAAGCTGTAAGTGCATTCTGCAGTTTTACCTTTCTACATGGGATATCCTGTAAAAAGTAATGTGTTATTTACTATTTTTAAAATGAGGTTTGTAAAACAGGTTTTGTTACACTCCCCATACCTCCCTCACCAGTTAAGATTGAGCTCTGAATATTTCCTCTTAGTTTTACTGTTCTTCTCACTTTAGCTTTTGGTCTCAGAGGTGATTCACTTAATTTTCTTCATCTACTTTTTCTGTGTGTAATTCTATTACTTTGTTACTCTTTGTTACATTTAGGAGTGGAGGAGTGAGAAAGGTGAGGGGAAAGGTCAGATGGGGACCAGGGATTGGTATAAAATCAAAGCTGTAGACTCATCTCTGAAAAGATAATGCAGCCTAACATGCCATTTTTCTAAAGTTATATCTAGGGAAAGCAATGTGTCTTCTCTTTATGCCATGTCTTGTCTCTTGCTGTGAGTTTTGTTCACTTGCATTTGTATTCGTTCACTGGTATTTATAGTTTACTTGTAGGATGTGTGTCAAATTAAAGTAACTTAATGGAAATAACCTGATAGATACATTCAGTGTTTAGCCCAGTTGTTTTTTCTTTGTTGTGTTTTAACAGCTCTTTGGTGTTTCCCGATTCCTGTTCCGATTATTCAAGCCATTTCTTCTCTGTTTTTTGGTTACTGTGCTGAAGGAACACTGCTAGCTCATTTTGAGCATGATCTGTTTTTATGAGTAATTGTTGGCTTCAACTTATTACAGCCTACCCACTAATAGGAAAGGTTAAGCAACTGCTACACAATGCTCTCTGTGGTAAGTCCTGCTGGCACAGAAGTTCTTCTGCTGTTGAAAATGAAGGTTTGTGTCACAGGTGTGTTGGCTGTTTTGAGATCAGGTGTTTTGTTGTTGATGTTCCAGCAGGAAAAATTACATCTATGCTAAAGTTTTAGCTGTTGCAAAATGGCTATAAAAATCAAACCTGTAATTTGTGTAAAACAGTAGCAAAAAGAGCAGGATAGTCCTTGTCAGAGCTGCATATTCTGTGTGGCAGTAAATAATGAGATGTGATTTATTCAGAACAGTTCAGATATGCCTGATCTTGCATTTTAGGTAGGAGATACAGATTAGATAGTTTCTCAAAATCCCTTGCAGACTTGGGTCGTCTTAGTCATTTAACATGTGAGAATTGTTTCAGGTTGTTTATGCTTTACTTGTGACTCTATTCTTCCAAGAGTTGAAATGTGCTTTTTCTTCTGCTTGGGGTCTGCTTCCTAAGAGAAAATAGTGATTCTTGGTAGTTTTGTTCCACAATTGAAAATAATCTTCTCCTTTGGATAGCTATATCTTAAGAATTTGTCAACTTTGACTTCACTGTTGTGTAATTTTTTTAATATTAAATTTGCAGCCTTCCTATACTTACATTTGCTTTCTGAGCAGAAGCTGTGATTCTCTCTCCTGTAATTTTTAGCAGACTTCCTTTTTTTCTTTCTTGCTGAAAATATTTATTATAGAACCTGAGAGTACCTTTTATCTGTTTTATTGATAATACTTCTTGGTACAAGTAGGTATAAATCCATCAACTCAGGATTTGTGTATCCAGAAATAAACTTTTTGCATAGATCTCTGTTTGGGACTCAGATGAGAATATTTGAAGTCTAGTTTTAGCACCAAAGTAGGACTGCCCAGCTGACTTCACAGGAGTAAATAAGGGAAAGACCTTTTAATGCTGCTCTGAACCATATTGCATGTAGGAATTGTCTCACCTTGCCTACATAGACGACTACCCCCTTGAAACTTAGAGCAGTTTAACTTCCTAATTTTAGCATTTACATGTGTGCCAGGGGAGCTATTGTGAATTCACTTATGCTTGAAGTATGATTGACAAATTATTTTCAACTTTTCAGTTAATTTCCACTATTTTTCCATCTCTCTTTTTTCTTATAGAAGATTCTGAACTTTAGAATGGTACATGGTTTTATAACCATGTTTTTTTGTTGTTTTTTCTCTTCCAGGTTTTACTGCTTTTGCCTTATTCTGAAGATGTTTCAGCTGTGTGCTCTGAGCTATGCTACATAATTGGCCACCTGTCTTCTGCTCATTACTAACACACTACAGCTGATGAATCAGTTAATGGGTTCAGTGCCAAGTCAGCCTTACCTTACTTCCCTGTGTACAGTTATTGAAATCAAACTGGCTGACTTGTGCTAGGCTTGTGCTAGAGCAGATGAGGAGGTCTCATGTTGTAGCATTTCTAGTCTAGCCTCCATACCCAGCAACAAACTTTCATAAAAGGGAGTACCATCCAAGCTGAAGACTTGCAGTTCTCAGAATAATGTGCAGATGTTTCAGTCAGTACTGAAGGAGTTTTTTGAGCCTTTTACCTTGTAGAGGTTGTTTAGGTGTTACCTCTTTTCTAGTATTGTGTAATGAGGAACTGAATAAAGAACCTCTATAGAAGAAATGCATTTTAAACCATACAAAATACCTCTCCTTTCGTTGTTCAGAGCAATTTCAAGTATGAAAGTGCCTCAATTTGGACTTTCTGTGGTACCTACTACTACTGTAGCAGCAGGAATGATACTAATTTGACTATGTTTAATTGAAAACAGTACACTTTTTTGGGACTAATTAAAAGCAGTATATTTTTTAGTGACTTGAAAGCTTTACACCTATTTTGGTTGTCAGAAGTGTAAGTGAAAATGCTTTTCTGTTTATCTGCTAGCTGTAGAGAAGGCTATCTATTCCCATTGTTGTTCATTTTACAATCTGCTTCTCTCCCATTTGTGAATGGGATTATAACACTGTATAACTGTATAACACTGGATCTGTAACAGAGTAAAAATCATTGGTGGTAGAGAGACAACCCTGATGGTAAAAGATTGACTCTATATGGGAGAAGGGAAGAGTGGCTAATGAATCTAATTTCACTGAAAAAAAATTAATAAATGTGGATATTTGAAAACTGCATTTTTTCCATATTTATGTAATCCTCTCATTTGTCGGGTCTGCTCAGTGCTGGGGGAGATGTTGGCTGCTTTGCTGTGTGCAGGCACTTTGAAAGCCCTCTCCTAGCCGATCTTTCCCAGCTGTTGGGACTGGAGGGCATCTCTAGCAGAGAGTGAGAAAGTGCTTGCTGACATCAGGGCTGAAGCTTTCCTTTGATAAGCTGCCTGGAGGGAAAGCTGAGGGCAAGATTGGTTTACATCCTGGCTTCCAGTGGTGTTTTAGAAGCTGGTGAGGGAGGCAAAGAGACATAACATTGAATATCTGAAACTGAATTAATTAGGGGTTTGGCATCAGGATTTGGAAGATGGGGGAACCAAGGCTGCTGTAGTTATGGGTCAGGAGGTGAACTCAGTAAAGCAGGGATGTACTTGCAGATAAGACAAGTCTGATATTTTGTCTAAAATGTAATCTGGGTCAGAGCAAAGCAGAAACATAAGGGTTCTATTGCCTGATAAGGAATCTTCATCTGCAGGTAAAAACATAAAAAGTGGAGTTGGCTTGGTAGAAGGTGATGGTTAAATGTATTTATACAGAGCTCTTACTGCCATCAGTTAAAATCCTTGTGAGTGTAGTGTGCTCAGCACTGCACTGACACATGAATCCTAGTTGCTTCTCTAAAGAAGTATAAAGATGTTGTAGGAAATATGGTGGTGAGGGGAATAAACCAACAAATACTAACTGAAATTTAAACCTTGTAAATAGCTGAATACTGTCAGAAAAAGTCAACACTAAGGTTCCTGTATAACCATTCCATTGCTACTTGGGCACATATGTTGTACTAGTTTTTCGTGTAAATTGCTGGAATTTGTGGAAAATACTTGTTTACCTTAAATCTCACTAAACAATGTCAGTTTTGTCTGGAGAGAAGCTGCTAGGCTGATGCAGTTCTTTTGGCCAAGGTCTGTTTTTTTTGGGATGTGTGCCCATGCCCTGAGTAGCTGAAAACAGATATGGAGTCAAGAGACAAGTCTTCAGAACATTTCTGGGCTGACTTTTACTATCTGTCTTCAACATGGTGAGATAAAAGAGAAGGTGGAAGAGCTCCCTGCTTTGACCTCCTTAGCCTCTCACAAGTTTCCCTCTCTGAATGGCTAATTCTGTTTTGTTTCTTTGTCTTGCTAGATGGGCTGGTGATCCCATTGGTGGAACTCTCTGCAAAACAGGTTGCATTTCACATTCCATTTGAGGTAGTGGAGAAAGTTTATCCTCCAGTGCCTGAACAACTGCAACTTCGAATCGCCTTCTGGAGTTTCCCAGAAAATGAGGAGGATATCAGGTAACAAATACTATTTATTTGGCACTGATGCTTAAGAGAAGGTTCTGTTCACTTGAGGAGAATCACTGTCCTTTTGATGTCCTGTATGTTTGGTGCTTCTGTGACTCTCATGTGCCTTTTGTAATACATGGATAGATTACTGTGTGGTATGTTGTGATATGGGGTTTTATTCTGGGGTGAGTTGCCTTGAATATGTGCCAGGAAAACCATGTAGGTGTGTAGGTTCTGTGTGTAAAAGACAGCAAAATAAATATACACTCTTTAATTTGACTAGCAGTAGGCTAAGTGGGCTATCTGGTAGAGTTTTGTCGTTATGTTAGTCTTATGAAGTCATCTTTCTAATTTGAACCTGTTGCTGGAGTTGGAGCTTTTACTGGCTTCAGAAATTGCTAAAGAGGGCTTGCTCAGTGTGCTGTGCAAGTCTTTTTTCATGTAAATAGGAGAACCAGAATTTGCTGACTACATCAGTGATCAGAGTTGATATAGTCAGAGGATTATATTTCTTATGTTTCCACATTAACTATAGTCAAAGATTTTCTGCTTTTAGATTTCTTTAGAAGCTTTGCTGAAGCTTTTATATTATAGGAGGTCTACCCATTTAACTGTGCATTTAGAATTTTGTTGCAAAGTAGTGATACTACACTCTTGTTAGAAAGAATCTTGCTGCAAATTCTTGGATATGTTTATCTAAGGTTCAGGTATCAGATGGGGGAGGTAATGTCAGAAGTGCTGATGTAAGATCACCTGCTAGGGAGTAGAGCAAGCCAGCTGGTTTGCTCATTATTCTGATGAACACAGATATATGAAACTTACGAGAGCATGCAGATAATTAGTCTAGAAGGAGTTTTTACTGTGGCATGCTACCATTAGACCTTGAACTATACTGTGCTATATAAAGGCTTAATCTTAGACTACAAATGAGTTTGTATTTCAGAACCTTAGGTGGAAATTCCTAAAACTGCCAGTGGCTATGCACAAACCCAGTTAGGAAGAGACTAATGGTTTTTGTGGTTGAACTGTAATGTTGAAATAGCAGGAGAGACCTAGGCTTTGTATTCAAGATAGCAAGGGTTTTTCAAAAGCCATGTCGGCAAAGGAAATCGTACTGTGAAGTTTCTAAAAACCAGACTGATCCTGACACGTTCAGTTTATGTCTTGCAGGTTGTACTCATGTTTGGCAAATGGCAGTGCAGATGAGTTCCAGCGAGGAGAGCAGCTCTTCCGGGTGAGGGCTGTCAAAGACCCTCTCCAAATAGGTAAGAACAGTTCAGCTCCACTTCTAGATACTTCAGAGTCCCAAAATCATATCTGCAATGGGACAGCAGTGCTATGACCACGTCTCAAAACAAGCTTTTCTGGCATCCTAGCTGAAACGCCCTGCCAAATGTATTCGTTGTAATGTCTCGAGCTAAATGCTGTGTTTCATTTTGGCCTCAGTCAGCTCAGCTGTGAAATGGACTGAAAGGTCAGAAATGTTCTGATGCTTAATCTGTCTTAGCATTTTGCAAAAAACTGTATAGGATGCCTTCTTATCCGTAATGCTTAAATTTCTCATTGCTAAAGAGAACTTGATTTCCTAGTTGTCTGATAAAATGATCAATGCCTAAAGTGCCTGTGTGGCACAGAGGAAGTTTGCAATGTTTATTCTTGTAGCAAAGAAGCTTTATTAATAGTACAGTTATTAATGTAGTACTTTGGCAGACGGAAATCCTTTTTGTTGGACAGTGAGTTTTATAGCTTCTCCTACTATCTTCTTCTTTTTATGTTTTTTGGCTATAGAAGCTAAGTTTATCTATACAAAGAATTGGACTCTAGATTTTTCATTAAATTCTTTGAAGCAAATAAGAATATTGACATAGCTTTTTCAGTGACAGCTGTTTGACCAGAAGGCATTATGTAAAATAAAAGTACTACTAGTGTGTCAAGATGGGCCATGTCATTCCCGTGCAGATTTTTTTTCCTGCAAATGTGAGCTTCAGAATCAGAATATTATTTGGCATGTGGGAACCAAGCCTGTTGTAATAAGAAAAATTATATTATAAAAAACTATATACACTAATTTCACGATTATAAGACGCACCTTTTTCCTTGAAGAATCCAGCCTGCCCCAGTAGTGCGGCTTATATTCAGGTGCGGCTTATCTATGGACAAATCCCAGTGAAATGCCAACCCAGAAGTGAGAGCCAGCTGGGAGGGCACCTGGGGCTGCCTTTAAAGGCTTCGCTGGTCTATGAAAACTGTTGCAACTTGAGCACCTGACACCAAACCCAGCTGGCAGCGATTCTGTTACTAATTTGTTACTTTGTTACACATGGATCCTCGCTTTAAAAGAGGGGGGGGGGGGGAAGGTGCGGCTTATATATGGACAAATCCCATGCTCTGCCCGGCTACCGGGAGGTGCGGCTTATAATTGTAAAGTTACTGTAGTGTTAAGGAGGAATTTTCTTGTCTTTCCATATGATGAGGCATAGAGTCTTCTGTTTAGTTATTAGAGCCAGGAATACTTGACTCTAAGTGATGAGGGAGATGAATAAATTTAGGTAAAGAGCCTCAGAAAGTGAATAAAAGGGACATGTACTATAAAGGTTTGGGGAGAACAAAAAGAGAAGGAAATAGCCTTTGACATATGCAAACTGCAAGAGACTGATGAACTGTTACCTGAATATAGAGTAAAGCCTCTGAAAGGGTATTACCTAATCCAGTGTCTACTGTAATAATAATGGCAGGAATTCTTGGGAATGGAAGTGAAATCATTCCTTGTACATAAGTCAGATTGAGTTAAAACTACCTCACATAGTGTCAGTGAGTTGTCAATGAGACCAGATACTAATTTTGGAATGTCAACATTAATTTGGAAATTTAGGATTAAACTGACTTTTGAGGGCATTAATAATTTTCCAATGTCATGACTGAAATGCTGAGAGAGGCCTTTAAGGAATCTGCTAAACTTCAGGAAGCCAAATGTTTAAGAGAGACAAAATTAGTTAAAAGTAGCTTGCTGAAATTTAGTCATTCCTGTGACTTTTACAGTGGAAAAGAGCAAAATATTTGATAGACAGTAAAAGACTGTGGTCAGCACTTGTTTCAGTAATACATTGAAAAGGTGAAGAGGTGTGTACAATGTCCATGAATAAAGACTGGGAATACTGGTGCAAAACCTGTGCTTAAGAGGAGCAGAAGAGTAGGGAAAAAGAGGAGGTGGTGAGTGATAATAGGGGAAAACTTCTGAAGTACACGGAAGCAACTGTGATTCCACAAAGGATTATGTGTGTGGAAGGGAAGGAAGAAATTTTGTTTAAATATTAGGTTGCCTTGTCCTTAATAGAGGAATTGTCTCTAATCATGGAGGTTTTTCTTCTTGAGTAGCAGCCCAAAAGCTGGGCAGCAGAGATGGGGTGAATATATTTTTAATTGTCCACTCCAAATGATTTTAAGGTATGTACTTGCAGTATTGAGTTTAATACAATGACAAATGGGAGGAGAAACACAGGAAATTAAGCAGCCCTTGAGTGGGGCATTGATTTGCAGAGGGACTGAGCAGTGCACTGTGGTACTCTGTTCAGTAGGACAAATTGTCACTTGTGCTTTGTGCTCTTTTTGTCCCATTTCTTTTGTAGTCTAAGATTTATTTTTTAACCATAAATATTTTGTCTGCATGCACATCCAGGAATCTGATTTCTGAACAGTAGTACCTCTTCATCACATTCCAAACCCGCAATTTTTTACAGCTTTCTGCTGTATATACACATGGAATTGGCTTTTGTAGAGCTTCTCCCTCCATTGTCTTTGTAGCAGTCACATACCCACATCGTTGCACTGAAGACATTATTGCTGTTCATAAACAGGTTTGTTGTAGATTTCAGGGACTTTTTCTATCAGTCTTTGGATTCTGACTTTGGACTCAGTGGCTCCACTTTTTAGAGGTTCTCCTGTCTTTGTATAAAACAAACAACTGTTCAAAATTGCCTTGCTTTTTACTTGTAAAAGCTTTTGTTCAGCTCTTGTTTTCTCCTTTTTTTCCCCCCAAAATTCCTAAATTCTAAGCAGGAATATGTGTTTTCTGTTGTAGGGGCATCAAACTGCCCTTACAATATTAACAGAACAGTGATGAAGAAAGCCATGTTGCAATGAGTTGATGTGGAACATCAGGACATGATTTAGTAGGTTAATGCTTAGGGTAGATGATCCTAAGGGTCTTTTCCAACCTCAGAGATTCTGTGATTCTTTAATTTTTCCTGGTAAAAGAAACCATTCTTTATAATCCAGATTGCTTTCCTCCTATGGTTTCCTGTGCCATACCACAAACAGTTATTCAGTACAGCAAGATTGGTGTTGCAAAAGAGTTAACTGGGCAGTGCTGCTTGATTTAGTTGTCAAGTGTCAGACGTGTCATGTTAAACTCCTTAAATTTTGTCTCTTTTTATAAGTATTCTTCCCTTGTTGTGTTATCAGTTAGCTATTTTCATATGCAAAGAAGAATGGCATGGTAGGGACTTGGTAAGAGCTTGTAGCTGGAATCCAGCTTCTCTAACAGCTTTTGTATATTTGTTTTTTTGCAGTGAAACAGAAGTGCTGTAATTCCAACTTGTGAAATGCTTAATTTATGTGAAAGTCAGAGCATTACTCTGAGATGCTTTTAATATAACAGAAGGACTAGCTGAACTGTTTGGGTTGTATTAACCAAATGTGGAACATAAATTAGAACTGTACGTGGTAATAAGCAGTGCAGTAATTCTGTGTGAATGCCTTCTTTTGTTTTGATTCTGTTCCAATAGCTAAAATGGCTGAAGAATTTGGGTGGCATTATGTATACTAAACAAAATAATCACATCAGGGAGAGGATTTGAATTGTAGTGAACAGGACAAATAGAAAGGTTAAGCAAGGTAAGAGCAAGTTTGTATTGGTTTGAGGATTATATTTTGAGGAGGAAATGATGCACATTATTTTTAAATGGAATAAACTTAGTAGGTCACATGCATGCCTGAACACCATAATTTTTATGATCTCACGGTATAATAATAAACACTTAGTGTGGATTTCTACTTCCTTGTCCTCATGATGGAGAAACTATCATCTGTCCCAAGCCATGTTTTTCCACCTAAGGTAGACTGTTGGACTGAAGTTTGATTATGACTTTGATAGCCCCCATGCTTTCTGTGCTTCATTAAAACTGAATTCTAGATTAGCAGAAAGGTTCTGAGGCTGATACTCCTTGCTCTAGAGGATGACTAACTGCTGACAGGCACCTTCAAGATGGTAGAAGTTTCATGCTCCTGCTGGCCTTTTCCTGATCACACACATCCCTCTGGATGAGTAACATCTCCAGAGGAAGCTGCATTATGAGTACAACGCATATGCACTGTGCATGAGTTTACATGAAGCTAAGCTTTTCTAAGTCCTTTGTCATAATTTATTTGTTTATGGTCACTGATTAATGGGGCTATATTGATTTAAGCATTATTTCTAAAATTTCTCATTTCCATTGTTTTTAGTCTAAGCAAGAGGTTTAGGTTTTTTTCCTGGGTTCATGATTTGTAACAAAGGGATATTGACAACATTGCAAGAAGGCGCATAATTTGTGACAAATGGGTAGTTTCTGAAGCCACAAAGTGGAAGTAAGTGTTCAGGTTAAGCACTGCCTTGTTTAATTGACTGTGAAATTGTGAAAATTGATTGACTTGGAAATAATTCTGAACAAGTCACCTGGCCTTTTCTGCACTGCTGCCAGAATTAGCACAGAAGTTATGCCTAAAATGTGTATAGTCTAACTTTGACCCTGTAAACAAAACCTGACACTTTTCAGGGATGACTTTATCCAGTTCTGCTTTTCTCTGTTAAATAATAATATAAATTAATTAATTATATAAAAAGCTGCTATGTTGGAGTCCCTTATAACACATTATGCTTCTCTGCTAATGTTTAGGCATAGTTAGTTGGGAAGAAGAAGGTACTGGGGGCTCTAGATTCATGCCCATCCTTACATGGATGTTGTTGCCAGACATACCATTTCAGCGTTTAAATGGCATGTACAGTAATTTCACTCCTATAAGGCGCACCTTTTTGATTCAAGTTTTGATCCAAAGCCGGAAGTGCACTTTATCATCTGGTGCGCCTTATATATGGCCAAAAATCGGAAAGATGCCAGTACGGAAGTGCAAGCCGGCAGCAGCCCTGAGCCGAGCCTGCATGGCCCCGAGTAGGGCTGGAGCCACCCCCTGCAGCAGCCCCGGGGGGTGCCGGGGCCAGGGAGCCCAGCAGGGGCCCGGGGGGTGGGGACAACCTGGCCCAGGTGCTGGGTGGGGATGGGGGCGGGAGTGCCAGGGCTCGTGGCAAGGGGAGGGGGCCTGGGGCTGCCCTTTAAGGGCTACTCCGATAAGTGTAAACTGTTTGCAAATTGAGCACCTGACAGTATTCTGTTACTAATTTGTTACTTTGTTGTGCACAGATCCCCCCTAAAAAAAAAAAAAAAAAAAAAAAAAGGTGCAACTTATATATGGACAAATTCTGTGGCCTTCCCGGTTACCCGGAAGTGCGCCTTATAACCCAGTGTGGCTTAGAAGTGTGAAATTACTGTACCTGTATTTCTGTGCTGGCGAAACCTTTTCCCCAAATACCCGAAGAGTAACTTTGGACTTGTGAATTTCCACAGGCTTCCACCTGAGTGCCACTGTGGTGCCCCCGCAGATGGTGCCCCCCAAGGGCGCGTACAACGTGGCGGTGATGTTTGACCGGTGCCGGATCACGTCGTGCAGCTGCACCTGCGGTGCCGGGGCCAAGTGGTGCGCGCACGTCGTGGCGCTCTGTCTCTTCCGCATCCACAATGTAGGCACAGCTCTGCTCTTCCTGGGTGCCGGGTCTCTCCTCAGTCCAGTTCCATTTAACACTCACTTCTTTAGGGATATGGTTCTTGGCACTCCAGACTGTGCAAATGTTTGCTCGCAGTTGCTGCCTGCAGGCTGAATTGTCTGAGGCTGTAGACTGTCCTTGGGTAATGTGCAGATTTCTGAGGGTATATACAGTGTGCTTTTTGGCCCTTTCTCATTTAAATGCTGAAATCACTCATCATTTCTTCATCTCAGAAAGGAGTGGAAGATTGCCAATAATTTGTCTTTTAATAAAAGTCTTTGTACGTACAGGACTTGAAAGCTCACTCTTTATGTTGTTTGATCAGAGTGCAAGAAGGAAAGTAATTTTGATCACTGTTGGTCTTTACGTTCACCAGTTCATTTTAACACTTACTGAGGTAACTGTCATTTTGACTTGTAGATTTCAAGCAGTTAGGTTTGTTTTTGTTTTACTGCTTTTATTCTATGTGGCCTTCCACAGAGCAAGAAGTAGACCTTTTATATCCCAACCAAAATCAGTTGAAAATGTGTGGAATCAACATGAAATACCCAGTTGAGGATTTGGTTTTGCATCCAGTTGAATTGCCTCTGCTTTGGGAAGTTGAGAAACAGAGGTTTAAATTTCAGTGATTGAAAGGAACTGAAGATTTTGTGCTCTCACAGAACATCTTACAGTTAGCATGCTTATGATCAACTCCAGATTTTTAAATAAATTCTAATAAACTGCTGAAGCTTGTTAATATTTCACAATGGACAAGTGTAATTGGCTTAAATTTGTCCTCTTGTGAAATAATCAGAGTATTGGTATACTTTCTGTACTTAGGACCAGAGAACTGGCAAAAAAACCGGATTCTTTGAATTTTTAGTTTGAGTTTTAAAAGGTGCAGAGTGAGGCTAGAAAACAAATTGTCATTTACGTTATTTACACTCATAAAGTTTGGGCACTGTGTAAGATAAAAACATTCTTTTGCCTCCAATCCTTTCTCCACCTGAAAAGTGATAGTGAAAGGATTTTTGTGTTTGTATAAACTGACTTCTGACACTAGAAAGTTACAAGCCAAGGTATATTGCTATATGTAGACAAGACAATATCAGAAGTGTCTTTTATCAAACTTCTCTTGACTGTATACAGTTTAAAATTTAAGTGGGAGATTTTTGTTATGTAGAGTGAAAAAGATTAAGATGCTAATGATGAAGTTTTTTATAATCTAATTTGTTCTAAGATATGGAAAGAGATTTTAAGACTGAATTAAGAAACTTTAATGAGATAAATGAGATGGCTGTGATTCTGTGAAACAGTCCCCCACAGAGCTGGTTCGTTTGCCAGAAGCTTAAGGCATAATGTCCTATTTTAGAGGTTTGTTTGTGAAATCTCTGCCAGTATTTGTGCAATTGCTAACAATAACAGATCTTAAGCACAGCTGTTACATCAGTTTCCTTGGAAAAAAAACCACTTAAAACGAGTTTTTATAAAGCCTAGACAGCTTACTTGCATCTTATCTGCAACACACTACATAATTTCAGAGAAAAAAAAATTTGCCATCAACACCAAGCATAGTATGCATCAGCATAGCAAGTGTTAGTGATGACTCTTCATCAGTTTGATGGATACAGCTTCATTAATGGTAGTTCATGTCTGCTTTTCTTTCTTCAGGCATCTGCAGTGTGCTTACGAGCACCTGTTTCTGAATCTTTGTCTCGGTTACAAAGAGACCAGTTGCAAAAATTTGCTCAGTACCTAATCAGTGAACTTCCACAACAGGTAAGTGGGGATTGTCATCTGACTGACAACTTGTTAAATTCAATTATCTTTATTCTGGGTGAATTTATATGATGCCTTTTGTTGCAAAGTAATCAGTTATGCTATTCACTTATGAGCTGCTGAGAAGGCATTCAGTTCTTGCTCTTTTTAGTTTTGCTATTCTATTATTTGACAATTGTCTTATTGCCAAGTAAAAGATTAGAAATCTCTTAAAAGGAGAAAGAAGAGTGGTGGCTATTCATACCAGTAGGATTATATGCTGAGCTTGTGAAAGATCAAACACAGTAAATCAGCTCATGATTGTTGGAAACTTAGCCCAAATCAGCTTGTTTCTTTTTTTGTGGAGAGAACTTTCTTTAAATGGAGAGAGCTACCTAGGTCAAGTATTGCCTTAAGTGGACACTTTCTAATGCACCTAACTGGTAACCTTTTGATTCCCCCAGTGTAGCTTCTTGGTGATTCATACGAGTCATTCAGTGTAATAGACATGACATTTTTCTAGTCAAAGGCAAAGTCTGCTTTCTTACTCCTTAAATATCTGTGTTGTTCAGGGTCAGGTAATTTATATCATCTGCCTATAATGTTTTGCTGAACATACACAAGAGTACCCAAGTGATTGTGAAATGGCTGCTTTAAAATTTTAAGTGCTTAGCAACTTTTTTATGCTGGTTCAGCTGAAGGAGATTGAGAAAAACCGACCTGCATGGGTATCTGTCACATTTCAGCAGTGCGTTCATAACAAACTGCTCTCAAGTAGGAGTTAGATTACTGACAGCATGTGCCTAGAATTCATATTATGGTGCTGTGCTTAGGACACTAAGATATTCTATTGCTGAAACATCCTATAAATTTCTTACAGAAATACTAACTTTCTTGTGAGAGGAAATAGAGGAATAGTATAATGTGAAAGTGATAGAAAAATAATGCTTTTTTGTTGCTGAGGGATGAGCACCAGTAGTGTGTGCCTCTTGCTGCATTACATAACAGCCAAAGCTTTTTTCTCTCCTCAGACTAAGCTTTATGGCACAGTCTGGTGCTTAATAGGGGAGGGCTTTGAAAGGCCAGTAGTGGTAGTAGTTGTTTCCTGAATGGCATATGAGTTGTTTGCTTTCAGATATTCCGTGTTTGCTCCTTTCTGCAGAGTTTCTTTCTCCTTTGCTCACGTGTACCAGCTGTGCATCAGGAACATCTGGATTAATTAATTATTGCAATTTTGCCAGATAATCTGATGAATGCTGCCCAACAGAAAAGTTTAGGGTTTATTGGGAGATGTTTTCACCTGTGTTGTGTGATTCCTTTGCAAAAGGCAAGGCATGCCCCAAATTCTTTCAACAGTCTCATTCCTGGTCTTCCAGATTTCTGTGTGGAAATAGGTAGTCTAATTTCTTGGGACCCCATATTTTGGCTACATGATGTAGAATTGGAGTAGGCTGTACATATTGATTCTATTTTATCCTTACTTCCAGTTTGTGAATTACATGGTACAGTATTACAGTGCTGAATTACTTTCATCTGTAAAGGAATGATGGTCTATAGGAATGCAGCTAGATGTTTTTCTCTGTTGAAAGTGTTTTCTGTATCTATGAAAATCATGGAAATGCAGCTGGAATTCATTGCCTAGTTCTTTGCCCAAGAGCTATTTTCCCTTATGAAGCCAGTATTCCTATTCCAATTGAGCATGAATATCTTAGCAAAAAGGACTGAAGGAGAGTCACTGCAGGAGGTCCCTGCTACATCAGCTTTAAGGTGTGACTGCCGAGACCTGTGAATTTTCTTAAAATATGTAGTAGTGGAAAAAAAGTACAAAATAACTTAATGCTGAACTTGTTTCTTCAGGTGATTGAAATGCAAAAAATACTTCTGAAGCATTTTTTTCTTCCATCTGAGATGCATCTGTATTTGCAAATATAGGTGTACTGAAATGCCTTTCTTTACAGTAAAAGTGATCTCTTACCTCAGCTTTTGTACGGAGAGAGGTGGAGGACATCAGACATTCTGTTGCAAGTCATATAAATCCTGATTATGTGGATTAACAATTTGCCTGTTCTGTGCATATCAACTAAAGGCTAAATGGATCTACACTTTCAGCCCAGACTTAGTGTGGGGGAAAAACCTCTTTTTACTGTGTATTTTTCTTTCAAAAATAGTGCATGAAGGGTATATCTGCATAGGATTTTACAGTCGATGGAACCTTCTCTGGTTATGCTTTGAGCTGGTCCAGAAGCTATGATTAGTTTAGTGCTGAAATTGCATTCATTTACTACTGAATCCCTTTGCTAACTGAATGGTAAATAAGCTAAAGTCTGCCCCAAAAATAGTGTGTAGATGTATTTTATAGTTTGCTCCCCTGCTCCCGCTTGCTTGGGTTTTAGAGAAATGATTCAGGAACAAGAAGTAAAGATCTTTCAAAGTGCAGGAAAATGGTGACCTTGATAGCAGTCGCTTTCCTAGCTCTCAAAATCAGTCGCAGTGTCACTTTCTATAGGCTCCTATTCCTCAAGAAATGAGGAAAGAGCTAATAAACTGGGATGATTTGTTCACTACTTAGAGTGTGACTGCCGAAAGTGAGCCTTCAATGGGCTGTGAGAGCTGTGACAGCTGGTGTCCGTTGTGTGATCTTTAGCACCCTCTGTCGTCCTTTCTGAAAATGTAGCTCTCTATTCCATACTCCCTAAGTTGCCAGAGTGCTTCAGTCGCGATCTTTGGCTGGGTGTAGCAAGATGAGAAATACTGTGTATAGTGAAAGTTTGCTTCACATTTTCAGATTCTTCCAACAGCTCAGCGCTTGCTGGACGAGTTATTATCTTCCCAGTCTACTGCCATCAACACAGTGTGTGGAGCCCCAGGTAATTTTAATAGATCTTATTTCAGCAATCTGTATCACAGATAAGAAGAGGATGATTCCATTGCTTCAGGTTCCTGAACTGATTTGTTAGCCTGTAGCTTGGATTGCAGATGGAAATCAAGGAAAAGGGATGAGTGTTGGCACTTACGTGTATATATGGCACTACAACAGGCACCTCAGAGTGCTTGCAGAGGAAGGGAGCATCAGACAATGCACTTTCTAACAAAGTGCTTTTTGTTTTTTTAATTTGATATTAAATGTAGACTTCTGGAAATGTTGATTGGAGGGGATCTATGTCAGGTTCCTGCTTAAAACTGGACAGTTTGCAGCACTAGACTGAGTTAGCTGTGACTTGGTGTAGCTTACCTAAGTGTTGGTTACCAGAGATGTTAAAACATTCCTATTTTAGTGCTGCATTACCCTTCTGGTCAAGAAGAAGCTGCTAATTAAATGTTGGTAATGTTGAAGGTAATGTTATTGTAGCATTTTAAGATAATTCTGTTCAGCAGGTTGGTCAGCAATGGGTGAAATAATGTGGGTAGCACTGCTGGTGTACTGTGTGGTTGGGCGTATTGAGTAAAATATCTTCAAATCTTGCAGACCGTAAATGTGTTTTTCTTTAAGATCCCACTGCTGGACCTTCTGCATCAGATCAAAGCACCTGGTACTTAGATGAATCTACTCTGAGTGACAACATAAAGAAAACCCTTCATAAATTCTGTGGGCCCACTCCTGTTGTTTTCAGGTAAGCTGTTTCCCATTGAAGGGAAAATGTGACATTGGTGTGATCTGTAAATTCCTTCACCATATAGCCTGTATGCCTTGGACTGAAGGATGCTCAGTTTCATGGTCACTCTTCTGGACTGTATTTTTGTGTAGCTTCTGCACTGTTATTTCAGTCGAGCAGACTGTATTTGTACAATATTTGACTTGTGTGGTGTTCTTGAGCTCATTATGCATTCTGTCTTTTAGGTTACTCGTGTCTGTGCCATTGAAGGGCAAATATATTTCTTGATGTTGATTATACTCAGGATTTAGTATGACTGTGCTTGATTTAGTTTTTTCTCCTTATTCTTCTGCTTTATGTACAGTGATGTGAATTCAATGTATCTGTCTTCCACTGAGCCCCCAGCTGCTGCTGAGTGGGCTTGTTTGCTGCGTCCTCTGCGAGGAAGAGAACCTGAAGGAATCTGGAACTTGCTTTCTATTGTGAGGGAGATGTTTAAGAGACGAGATAGCAATGCAGCTCCTTTGCTGGAGATTCTGACTGACCAGTGTCTCAACTATGAGCAGGTATCTCTTCGCTGGGAGTGGGGGATGTTTTGGGGAGCCAGGCAGAGCCGGTAACTGGTGCTTTGTGTCTATACAGCCCATGGTTATTTTAGTAGCCTATGTGCATTATAGGCATGTGCTTCTCCACGCTAAAACGATGTTACAGTTCGCTGTTTACCTGGTAGCACCGTATTCCCCAAATGGCTCGGTTCTTCTAGCATGAGTATGTAGATTCTGATTTGTTTTGTTCAGCATATTTGATTTTATTTCTTCCCAATCAAGGTGAGTTATTTACTGTTGTTCTGTTTCTGTTTTAAACAAAACATATCATATATGAGCTGTCATTTTCATAAAAACTAAATACGTATGTTGTGTGGTAGAATCTCAGATTCTTTTGTTATTTTATGGGAGATATCTTTTGGTGGATTGAAGCAATACTTTTTTTTATATTTTGTTAAAATAGTATTTTAAAAAAATGTTAAAAAAAAAGTTTCCTTTGACAGTTCAGGACTTTGACCTCAGTCTGTAATATAAATTGTGGTGAAAGTTTCCTTATTGGTCCATCCCATACCTTGACTTTAAGCAAGGGAAACGAAATGCTTCATTTATCACATTTGTTCACTTTTTCTCTCCACATGTGAAGGCCTCTGGGAAGGGAATGTCCTGTGAATGATTTGGTTTTTGGGCATGTTCCTTCTAACCAGAGAAATTTTAAGGCCACTAGTTCTCACAAAACAATACTGCTTTAATGGTCATAGTTATTTTGGAGTCAAAGGAAAGCCTTATATTAACGACAGATCCCATTTCCTTGGGATTATGAGGTAGAGTGAGAGCAGGAGATGAGATGTTAACCTCAACACAGCTCCACTGAGCTTTTTCTTCTGCAGATAACTGGCTGGTGGTACAGCGTGCGAACATCTGCGTCACACAGCAGTGCTAGTGGGCACACAGGGCGCAGCAATGGCCAGTCTGAAGTAGCTGCTCATGCTTGTGCAAGCATGTGTGATGAGATGGTGGTTCTTTGGAGGCTGGCTGTCCTTGACCCAACTATTAGTCCACAGAGGTGAGCTCCAGAATCAGTTCCTGTCTCTCTAATTTCTGATACTCAGCCACACTGAAGAGTTTAATCCTGTAGATTTTTTGTGTTTGTATCATTACCTCAATACCTATTCAACCGCTTGTCCTTCTGGACTATGTGCTATGTAACATTCAGAGCACTATAATTACATTAATTACTATTGCTGCTTACTTTTAGCAACATTGAGTAGTGTGACTAATTTGTTTTCTGAGAGTCTTTTCTTACATATGGATGTAATTCTGCATTTTAGTCTCCCAGTGGAGAACATTTCTTTGAATGATAGCACCAGCTACCAATTAATGTTAAAGGTTTCTTTATTTAACCATTCAGCAGTTTAATGGAATTCTGTTTAGCCGCACTATTGCATATTTCAAGATGAACTAGTTCTTACTTTCTGTGCTCTTAGGGAGATTGTTCTCTGCAATGTACTGGTATACAGTGTCACCAGTGTATGTTTTTTAGTCAGTGTTTTCAATTGTCTGACAAAAAATTGTGTGGCTTCTGCAGATTTCTAAACCATGTTGTACTTTGGTAAATCACTGCCATCTGTATTTAGCACCATCTTTATTTAGCACCAGTTGAATAGCAGAGGAGGTACTGAGAACTCCTGTTGAGATACTGCGGTTGACATTATAATAGTTTGTTTTGTACATCTTGTCTAAGAAGTGTGATGTGTAAAATGCATTGGATTAGTTTAATGTGCTATAAGTTCTCGGAAGTTTCTCAGAACAAATGAAAACAGGATGGTAATTTCAGAACAATTACCCGTTTGCAGGATTTGCTTCCTCTGAATTGTGTAACGTTAATACAATGTCCTATGAAAGGCACATCAGGGACATGAAAATGAATGCAGTTTCTGTCTTATACAGTTTACAATATGAAGTAGCTAAATATAGGAGTTGAAGACAAACTGTGGGAGACTGGGACGGAGGCTAAAAATAAACACAAACATCAATCAAATCACATAGAAAAAGCATGAAATATTTTGGCCATTAATAACATATGAGGTTGTGCTATGTATATTCACATCTGAATTATTTGATGCAGTTGTGATTTGCTCAGATCTTCTACTTGAGCTAATGAATAATTGAAAGGCTCCTGCTTGATTACCTAGTCTCTTGGTGTTTGAATAGTCTCCAAGGACCCTCTTCTACTTGTGCTTCCCAATCCTTACAGTGAATCATAAGGAAACTTCACAGATTCTCATCATTATGTTACCTTTCCCAAGTAGTTTCTGCTCCTTTTTTCCATCTGAAAATCTCCTTGATTAAGCCCTACCAGTATGTTTCCTGGTTAATTAATTTCTTGAGTCAACAAATATAAGGTAGTCTATTTTGTTTAGTGCCTTTTGTCCATTAGCACTTAATTGGGTCACCTCAATATTTATTTTGTTTTCTTAATCTCTTGATAGGAAAATCTGATAGGATTGAAGTGCTGAGATTATACATCAGAAATATGTGGCAGAAACAGAATGGCAGTTGAGTGAGACACCTGGTGAAATTTCTAGAAATGTCTTTTTCTCTTGAATTAGATTACCATTTAGACTATTTTGCTCAAGTGTGTAGGCCCTGTGTAAGATTTTGAGGTGGAAAATGCAGAACTTTTTTGTTCTTCCTGTAGTAATATGGGGGCATGGAACTGTGTAACATGAGTCTATGTAATCCTGCCAGCTTGCTGCTTCTTCAGAGTTATTTGAACATCAATTATTACTGTCCCTATGGTTTGCAAGTTTATTCTCCTGAGGATAACCTGCTAAAGCTTAAATTGTTGGCCTCTGTATGGGCACATTAGGGTTAAGAGGTAAATGCCTGGGAGGGAGATTAGGTGGTCCTCTCTGTCATTGTGCTTCCCTGGGTAGGCTATTTAGGTTGTACTTGTGAATGTCTTAACTGGAGTTATTCACAGGGCTGTTTCACAGTTGCTGCAGACTGTTTTATGGGTGTTTCCAAGGGCAATTCCCATGGTAGTCACTCATCCGAGACTGCTGAGACACAAATCGCCAACACCTTATTTAGGGCAGATAAGCAAACAGGGCAGACAGTGTTTTATTTTAAACCTCCAGTTTGTATTGTGCTTTCATGTTGGTAGTGTTCATGTTTTGTTTCTGGATCATGAACCTGTCTAGAACCCAGTTATTAATATACTTCTTGGCTTTTTTCAGCCAGTTTTATTATTAGTGCTGTCTATATTTAGCATTAACTTAATTTAGCAGGTGATGTTTCTGGCCAAAGGAAGAAAGTGTTTTGTAGGTTGAGTAGTAGTTTGTCACAGGTGCTTTTTGTGTCTGCTTCCTAACCTGTCCTCTTCCCTCTCTTAGGCGCAGGGATCTTTGCTCACAGCTCAGACAGTGGCAGCTGAAAGTCATAGATAATGTTAAGAGGGGTCAGCACAAGAAATCTCTAGAGAAGCTCTTCCAAGGTTTCAAGCCAGCTGTAGAAGCCTGTTACTTCAACTGGGAGGAAGCTTATCCCATTTCTGGGATTACATATAGCAGCACTGACAAGAAGAACTCATTCTGTTGGGTGAAGGCCATCCAGCAGAGGAGCTGCCGGTTGCAGTGTGCAGAAAGTGCCTGTGAGGCTGGTAGGACCCACGGCCAGGAGCCTGGGGGACCATGCCTGCAGCCTGGGGACAGGCTGCGGCCCTCTCCCCAGGAGCCAGCAGTTCGGCCTAAAGAACTTACTGTGAAGAGGAAAGTTGTCTCTGAAACACCACAGAGAGTTCTGAGACGGCTCTCGGCAGAAGGGGATAAAGCTGTCTATAAAACTGCAGTGAGCAAAGCAAAGCTGCCAGTGAGCAAAGGCTTGACCAGTAAACACAGTGGGAAACGTCGCATGAGCAGTGAGGACAGCTCTCTGGAGCCTGACTTGGCAGAGATGAGCCTGGATGACAGCAGCTTGGCACTGGGGGCAGAAGCCAGCAACACCTTTAGTTTTGCAGAAAGTCCACTGAGCAGGAGCTACAGGGATGCCTTTGAGGAGGATGGTGGAGTGTACTTCTCTGAGGGACCTGAGCCCACTGTCAGGAGCTGTTCCTTGGCCAAGAAATCCCCCAAGGATCCTGTGGGGGAGATGGCTAGTGGTGATGATGACCTGCCTTCTGCAGATGAGAACTCTGGTGGTGTGAGTCTGAAGCCAGAAGAAGTAGGAGAGAATGGTGCAGTGGGGGGAGGGGATGATGGAGAAGAGGAAGATGATTATCAGGTGTACTATCTGAATCCACAAGAGGTAGCCAAGGAAGATGATGATAAATGTGAAGAGGAAATTGAAGAGGAGCAGGATATATTTGCTGGTATAAAGCCTCTGGAACAGGAGAACCGGATGGAGGTGAGCTGCATCTAGTTCAAAATGCTGTTTTGCAGTTTTATGTGTTGTAAAAATCATGGTCTCACCACCTTCGTAGCTGTCGCACTTAACTGGGATGTTGTTAAATCAAGTACTTAATTAAAATGTTGTGATAACCAACTGTGTTATAAGGTGTCTACAAGACTGATGCAGTGTTCCCAGAAGCTTGATTCCCTATTTCTATGCTAACTGCAAGTGTGCCCCAGTTTTAGTTAGTCTCACCTCACACTCCAGGATTTACAAATGTAGAGAAAACACTGCGTGCTTTTCATCTAGTCTCATCCTTGGAAATAGCAAAAATTATCTGAAATTAAAAATGAGACTGAGACATGCTCAGCAAGAAAAATTTAAGTCCAACCATTTAAGCAGAAGCTCTTTGGAAAGGAAAGGCAATCTAAATAAACTGTGTCTTATTCCTGTAATAGCCACAAAATATGTCTAGAGGTTACGTCTCTATAACCAAGCAGCCAAATGGCAATGCATGGAAATAATGGTAGTTTGAGGATTAGGTTTTTTTGAGCTATTCTCTGATCTCATAGCACTTGGAGGGAGGATGTGACTTAATTGATGTAAGAAAAGGCATTTTAGGGGAATGCTTCAAGGAGTGGTGGTGAAAGACTAGGACTCTGAGAATACTTGCTGCTGAATTAGTTGTGAATTGTGCTTGCAGTCTTTGTGAGAGCTGCTTTGATCAGGCTTTACTCCAGTCTGGGGTAGTGTGGTTTAAATATGACCATTTGTTCCTTCTTGCAGATCTTGTTTGCCTGTGCAGAGGCACTCTATGCACATGGATACAGTAATGAGTCTTGCCGCTTGACTGTAGAGCTCGCCAGGGACCTACTGGCCAACCCTCCAGATCTCAAAGTGGAGCAGCCACCAACTAAGGTAGAGACATGGCAGCAGCCATCAGTAGTTTTGATTTTAGTGCAGCTCTGTGCAGGTGGCGCTGTTTCTTGTGATTCTCTCCAAAACGTTAGTCTCCTATTTCATAGTATACATCACTGGAAATGTTGGTAGTTTTGCTGTTTTTTCAGGATAAGAGGGTTGGACAGGAAATAAGCATAAATTTCTGGAAACTCTTTTGTAGTGACACTAAGCAGTGTTTGTTACATACAAGGGTTCCCTTGGAAGGGACAGGTGTGTGATATCTGCCTGCACAGCATCAGTCCAGTGGGGGACATATCTTGTCCACAGGCCAGCTCTTCTACTATGTTGTGCTGGGGTGACATAGGGGAAGCAATTATGTTCAGTGAAATTTGAGATTCCTCAGCAAAAGTGATAAAATCTAAATGTATTTTATTCTTTCTTCTGTCTATAATTATTGCAAAGGATAAGAGGACAAATATAGAGTTGTTTAGGAAACTGTCCTGTGACAAATTCCTCCTCAAACAGGGCAAAAAGAACAAGGTGTCAACCAGCAAGCAGACATGGATGGCAACCAACACCTTGTCAAAAGCTGCTTTCTTGCTGACTGTCTTGAGTGAGCGGCTGGAGTACCACAACCTGGCCTTCCGAATAGGAATGTTTGCTCTGGAGCTGCAGAGACCACCTGCCTCTACCAAGGCTCTGGAGGTAATGAAATATCTCAAAAAAACAGTATTCATAAATATTCTATTAGAACGTGTTTGCTCACATGGTTTAAATTTCAGCACCTGAAGTTTGGTTGTGCTTTTATGTTTTCTTAAAATGGAATGCAGTGGAACTAAATTGAGTGCACATCCCATTAGCACATGTGGATCTGCTAAAAAAATTATTAGCAATATCACTTCAGCCATTGTTACTTTCAGTGATAGGAAGCTCATGTGCCAGAAGGTCTTTGAATTTCATATGACGCTATAGGTCTGAGCATATTTAAATAAGTACAAAGTCTTTTATGAATGTATTATTTTGATTAGAACAGCCTACTTATCATCTTACATATTTTTTATTTTGCTTCACTAATCTGGGGAAAATAAAGTCATTGGTAAATGTCCGTATTTACATTGGTGAAATGGCTTGAAAGTTATTCCTTGGGGTGAATTGGTGGAATGTTATGTTTTTGAAAATTGTTGCTTTTGCTGATATCTCATTCACTGGCAAACGAGCATATGCACTGTGCAGGCATATTGTTTTGGACACTGCTTGATTCCTTTTTGCAGAAAAGTGTCCAGTGAACACCATGTCTGTGTGATTTACAGCTACTTTGTTTTTCACTACAGAGTTGTTCGGTCCCCTTAGAGTGTGTGTTATTGCTAGTCATCCACCAACTAAAATTATTACACTAATTATCTGTACTTCTTGTGGTCGGATTGGAAGATTGTGAGATTGCCAATCTCTTGGTACCTAAAGAAAACTATAACAGTAATTTCACGATTATAAGCCGCACCTTTTTCATTGAAGAAGGCAGCCTAGCCCAGCAGTGCAGCTAATCATCAGGTGTGGTTTATTTATGGACAATTTCAGGAGAATAGCAAACCCAGAAGTTACCTGACACTCAGCCACATGTGTTGCAGTCGCTTTGGCTACGTTGTTTCCAGTACAGGTTTCTGTGGCAGACGCGATTTTGAGGAATTGCGCATTTCTGACCACTGTAAAC
>VRYO01001366.1:11520855-11567614 GCA_009812075.1 Sialia sialis
GTGCCCATTCTTCTGCTAATCAGTCTCTGGTGTCTCAAATGGGTGTATCACTTAACATAGCATCCCTTCTTTCTACAGTTACAAGTAACCACCTTTTCTACTGGCCTATCCAGTCAGACACTTCTGCTGATGTTCTTGTGAGAGCTGATGCATTTTTTCTGTATGCAGCTGAAGAGTGATGATTTGAATAAAAAAACTTCGTATAAATATGAAGCAAGACTGTTACTAGATTTGAGAACGTGTTTTCATAGTGGAGAAAATGGTAAAGGTGGCTAGGCTGATAAGCACTGCTATCATTTAATAAACTGATAAAAACTATTGCTGTACTTTATGTATAGGAAAATGGTCTGCTCCCCACAGGGTACTGTGCTGTTGACTTATTTTTTTTCTGTTTCCTTGTGGATACTACCAGGTGAAGTTGGCTTATCAGGAATCTGAGATTGCAGCCCTCTTGAAGAAGATTCCCTTGGGCACCAATGAGATGAACACTATTCGAGGAAGAGCTGAAGAACTGCGAGAAGGGACATTGTGTGATTACCGTCCTGTCCTGCCTCTGATGTTGGCAAGCTTTATATTTGATGTGCTGTGCACTCCAGGTACTGATTGCATTGGCCTTAGTGTGTTCAGGGCATATTCTGAGATGCCAGGTCTTGAGGGATTTTCAAAGAGAAACTGTCTTCTGTATAAAGATGACCGAAGTTTTAGTCTTTATGTGCTGTTGCTTGCAATTGCCTCTATGTTGCTTTAAAGATATTGTTCCCCAGTGGAACTGTTTCTCCTTCTGCCTACGTTTGAAAACAGCTGCACACTTAACATATTTCATCACTATGTGTGTTTGAAAAATAGTTAAAAATTACTGACTTTGCTACTTTTATTCAGAGGAAGCTAATATAAATCCAGAGTTTAAAAAGAACACAGCAACCTGGGATTAGAAGACTGACTTGGCAATATAGGTTTGGAGCCTTCTGAGGCTAGAGAGAGAAGTGGGAAAAAAAAGAACCCATAAGTGCTGTGGTCTTGAAACTGGTGTGAGGCTAAGAATAGGACCAAGGGAAGCTCTGCAAATTCAGAAAGCTTTCAGAAATATCTTCTGCTTTGAAGCCTTAGCTTTGAAAGATGAACACTAATTCTCTTGTCTTCTTTCAGTGGTTTCTCCTACAGGCTCTAGACCCCCAAGCCGTAATTGGAATAATGAAATGCCTGGAGATGAAGAGCTTGGTTTTGAGGCAGCTGTTGCTGCTCTTGGTAAGAATCTTTTACAAGAAAAGTCTTCCTTCATCCATGTTTGGCATACTTTCCCATTTTGAATGGTGAGAGTTAGTAACTCATTCCAGTTTGGTGCAGAAATGGAAGTGTTTGCAGAGTTTGACAGAACCAGATATGGGATTTTACATGCCAGAGTTGAGGTATCCTTGCAAAGCTGTGAAAAAATGGAAGGAGAATACAGGACGAGAACTCAGTGTTTAGGTAGTAACATGAATTTCAGCTTTCTGCTTCCTCCTGTATAATGAAATATGTATTGCCTGGGCTTCAGTGGAAATGGACAGCTTCAGAGAACAAAAGGCAATAATTTCTGAAGAGATTAGACAATGGTAGTGAAAGACTAGCAGAAGTACTCTCAAGCATTATCATATAATTCAGGATCCTAGCATAATACTGATTTCTTGCCTCATTTGCTTCAACAACAGAGCAGTGGTTATATACTTGTTATGTTGACAATACTGTATGCATATTTTAAAGCAGTATACAAAAAGGAATCAAATGGATTAGACAAAGTCTGTTCTCTGTTACCTCATCTCTGAAAGAAAGAAGATGAGTTTTTTATGGTGTTGGAATGCTGGCTTGTTCAAAAGGCTTGTTTCAGTATAGGGTTGTAGGCTTGCCTGGATGCTTCTTGTGACCTTTTAGTATTTGATTGCTGTGACAGTTGTATTACTTAGTATTCTAGGGACAGACTGCAACTTCTCTTTATTCATGACCTATTCCTGAAGTTAAAAATAGGGGGGAAAAAAATCTTATTTTGCCTGTAATGGTGAGGCAAATAAAACAGTCTGGGGTACAGACAGTGCTCAGGATGTAGTGTAGTCCCATGAGCTCACTTGTCTCTTCATCCTCTCTTTTTATGGGCTGCAGGTATGAAAACAACT
This sequence comes from Sialia sialis, assembly GCA_009812075.1. Classification (NCBI taxonomy): domain Eukaryota; kingdom Metazoa; phylum Chordata; class Aves; order Passeriformes; family Turdidae; genus Sialia; species Sialia sialis. The sequence continues at coordinate 11,523,003 of VRYO01001366.1, forward strand.
GTCAGTGAAGCAGAACATCCTCTGTTGTGTGAAGGCACACGAAGGGAGAAAGGGGATTTGGCTCTAGCCCTGATGATTTCTTACAAGGATGATCAGTCTAAGCTGAAGAAGGTGAGTTTCCCTTTGAAAGGGGAGAGAGAGAAGGAAGGCAAAACCATGTTTGAGTTTTGATGGTTTTGATAGTTTTGCCAGTGAGTATAAGTTGCTATGTCACATACTGATGTTTTACAAGCTATGTTGTGGAATTTATATTCATCTGCTGCTGGAAAATCTGATTGCAGAGAGTGCATTGCCTTGGGAGAGGCATAATTTCCATAGATCCAGGAGATGTGTTGTCACTCCTTTTGTTGCTAAGACAAGTCCACTCCTAAGGGTTTTTGGTGTGCAGTCTGTGTGTGGTCTGGGAGTTGCATATGTTTTGCTGCAGGGATATTGGCTTGTAGAACAGTAGAGCTAGCAAAGCCTCTGTTTCTTAACCTCTCATCTCTTTGATATACTGGTTCAGTACACCTGTGTCTTAATTTCCTATGCGAGAGAGTAAAAATCTGCCTGTCCACCCCAAAGGAGGGAAAAATATTGAAAACTGCTGAAGCTTCAGAATGGGTTTTATTAATATTTTATATTCAGAAATCTCCTACACAGCAAGAACTACATTATTAGTGTCTTTTTGTCTCCTAGAAGAGAGGCATTTTTGCTATACTTTTCTCCAGGGAATAACAGGGACATTGTGGTATGAATCATCTGCGTGTAAATGGTCTGTCAGACTTGTAGTGTTGATTAAATATAAAGAACAAACAGCAGAAGGGGACAAACCCTTAGAATGTGGTGATGCATTGTTCCCCAATTACATAATGAATGACGACAAGAAAATGTTACTGTAGGCCAGCATAAAGCAGTTTCTCTAGTGGCTTTGCCAGTTTCTTGGTAATGTATGACAAGATTTTCTGAATGGTGAGTGTGGAGTTTTTGTGACTTAAACATCTGGAAAAACTAAATTTAGAATTCTCCATTCTGTCCTTGATATATCAGAATTGCTTCTTTTTTGTGAGGTTTGGATGCTTTTCAAGTAAAGCCAGTGGCTGTTTCAAGACAAAATGTGATACTACCAAGTCTTTGCTTCCTCAAGTAAAGCAGATCACATGGCTCTCAACTGTGCATTGCATTGCTCTTTGGTGCAGGAAGATGATGCATATTTTCTTGAAAATGATAATTTTCTTTTTTTTCTCAAACAAATTAAATTTGTTGTCTACCAGGAGTTGATTTGGTATTTTCCTTCTTTATCTTAGTGTTATGCCTGATCTCTTACCCTTCTGCTGAGTGCCTTTTTTTTTCCCTTGTTGTTAAAGATTTTAGACAAACTCCTGGACAGAGAGAGTCAAACTCACAAACCGCAGACACTGAGTTCCTTCTACTCATCCAGCAAGCCTACAGTTGCAAGTCAAAAATCTCCTTCCAAACATGCTGCTCAGTCTGCTGCAGCTATCCAACAGCTTCCAGGGACTTCTGTCACTCAGCAAACTGCTGTAAGCACTGCGGTCCAGAGCAGTCCTGAGAACTTTGTGGAGAAGAGTACACAGGGTAAGAAGTCCTTTTGTAACTATGCTAAAATTTTTCATAGTTATAGCCTGTTTTCCAAATCTTGAGTTAAATCTTCTTGGCCTAGTGTCAGATGATCTGCTTTATCACTGAAAGAAAACTGAGATAATCCTGTTCATAAATACCATTCGTTTTATAAAAATCCTTTATCTTTTGATATTTGTATCTTTAAATGGTCACGGTTTTAGAAATACAGAAACATCATGATGTTTACCTTGTCACTGTTCTGTTTATGCAGAGAGCTCTCAGAGGTCCCCCTGTGAGCCAGCTGCAGAGGCTACTGTTTTGAAACAAGAGGGAAAGGTCCCCAGTCGTCTGGCCCTTGGAAACCGAGGTGGATACAATGGGAGATGTTGGGGTTCACCTGTCAGGCAGAAGAAGAAACACACAGGTGAGAATGGTCTAGCCTAGTTCTCTGTTAGGCAGTCCGCTGGGGTGTACCCAGGAAAGCCAGAGAGGAACTTTTTACAAGGACATGTAGTGATGTGACAAAGGGTAACAGCTTTAAACTGAAAGGGGAGAGATTTAGATTGGATGTTAGGCAGTTCTTTATTGTGAAGATCGTGAGGCTCTGAACAGGTTGCACAGAGAAGTGGTGGATGCCCCATCTCTGGGAGTGTTCAAGACCAGCTTGGATGGGCTTTGAGCAACCTGTTCTATGACTCTGGGGTTTTACATGTCAGCCTTTCCTGAACAGCAGAAGCAGTTGAGTGTCTCTGAATTGTTTGACATAGACAAATAAGATTTGGTCCATAAATTTCTAAATTTCCTGCCCCTTTCTATATAGCAAGATACTGTACCTTTCTTGCACTAGTTATGTTCTGTGTGATGGATTAGATACCTGGAGCTGAATGACTGCTGACTGTGGGAGTGCAGCACTGTGCACTTGGATCCAGAAAAAAATTCAGAAAAGCTGCTGCCTCTCTCCACTTCTCTTGGGAAGGGTATAAGTAAGAGGCAGAGGATGTGAAGGTTGTGTAGTGTATATCTGAAGGGTTATCTTCCTAGTCATATAATCTGTGGAACTTGACTTTGTATGTATATTTACTTCTTGTTGTTATCCTCTGCCACAAAGCTTGGCAGGTGGAGTGAGGGGCTGTGATGCTGTGAAGGGAGAAGTAAAGATACCTTGTTCTTGGACTTGTCTTCATTTTAATCCAAGAACTACAAAATGATACTGATGCCTGTGGTCGAATTGATTTGGTTTAATCTCTCTTAATTTACACTGTATGCCTGTCAGCCCTAAGGCAGTCACTGACACAACTGATCTTAGTTGTTAATGCAGGTAATACGATTTGGAGTTTACCTACCTGCATTGCATTTACCAGCCCTGGTGACATTTCTGTGTTGGTTCTGGTCTTGTAGGCATGGCTAGTATTGACAGCAGTGCTCCTGAAACCACCTCTGACAGTTCTCCAACACTCAGTCGGCGTCCCCTACGTGGGGGCTGGGCAACAACATCCTGGGGCAGAGGACAGGACAGTGACAGCATCAGCAGTTCTTCCAGTGATTCACTGGGATCTTCCTCTTCCAGTGGCAGTAGGAGAGCCAGTGGGGGAGCCCGTGCAAAGACTGTGGAAGTTGGCAGGTAATGAATAATACGAATGCACAGAGGCAACCTCTAGGCCTGATGCTGGGGATCTGGCGCATGTGCATCAGAAAATACTTTATGGGGAAAATTTGCTTTATTTCCTCTGAACCCTAAAGACAGGAGCTCCAGCTGGCAAACTTGGGGTACTTGTCTGAAAGATTCCTCTGTCTTTCTTCTAGGTATAAAGGGAGGCGGCTGGAGAGCCATGCTCCTCATGTCCCAAACCAGCCCTCAGAGGCAGCCGCTCACTTCTATTTTGAATTGGCCAAGACAGTCCTTATCAAAGCAGGTGGAAACAGCAGTACCTCTATCTTCACCCACCCTTCCTCCAGTGGTGGGCACCAGGGACCACACCGCAACCTTCACCTCTGCGCCTTTGAGATTGGGCTGTATGCGCTAGGGCTGCACAACTTCGTGTCTCCCAACTGGCTCTCTCGAACTTACTCTTCCCATGTCTCTTGGATCACAGGTTACAGCAAAACTTTACTGGGAGGCTTACTTTTGGGCAGGAAGTGGTGTAGGGAGGCAAGCTTGTGCTTGAAAATGGTGATGCTGATATGCTGTGGGAGCCATATAAGCAGCTCACAGTTCACAGCTACAGTAGTTGCTAATCAGCAGTGATTTACACAGTGGTGCTTACTTTGGCCTGGAAAGTTCTTGTGACCTTTTTCTTCTTTGTACTGCAATATGCTTCAGTCTAAAAAGCCCACTTCTCATACAGAGACTGGTCTTTACCTCTCCTTCAGAGGTATGCTGAAGAGACAGACATTTGTCAAGTCTGAACATGCTCTTTGACTGTGTTCAGTTTTCACTTTCCTCCTCCTTCTGATTGCACCCATACCTACTACCTATTCATATAGGTTCTAGAGGCCTGAAAACCATACCTTTGAGAATTCATGCTTTCCTGATGTCATGAATAGACTGACAGTCCAGACTGGTTTATGGGTACTAAAATCAGCTATGGAAAGTACTTTTTGCTATTTCCAGTGCACTTCAGCTTAACTGAATGGTGTCCTCACTCACCACTTGCTCATGGAAGGCTCTTGTTTGTCCATTGTTTTGGGAGGAAGCATCTAAATTTGAGGTGAACCTTAAGGGAAGCAACTGGGCTGTGTCAGTGCTCCTGAAGGAACTGAAGAGTGCACCTGCTGTTGAGAGAAAGCTGTTTATAACTGTGCTGAGCATACAGTGGTGTGAGAGTCTTTCTCACTCTTCCTCTTAGGGCAGGCCATGGAGATTGGTAGCGCAGCCTTGAACATCTTGGTGGAGTGTTGGGATGGACATCTGACTCCCCCAGAGGTGGCATCATTGGCAGACAGAGCTTCACGGGCCAGAGACTCCAACATGGTGCGGGCAGCTGCTGAACTGGCACTCAGCTGCCTGCCTCATGCCCATGCCCTGAACCCAAACGAGATCCAGAGGGCTCTGGTGCAGTGTAAGGAACAGGTGAGTGTCATATAGCAGCTGCTAGTGGAGGCTGATTTCTGGCATCAAGGATGTGCTCCTGTTACCCATGGGGTTGGCTCCTTTGCTACTGCCCAGCTTTAATCCCAGTTCTCTGGATTTCTTATGTTTCATTAATTACACTGATTATTCTTTGTACTTCTTCCCTCTTGTAGCTTTTCCTTCTTGTGTTTCTTGTTTTACATTCTTAACTACTTATTTTGTTTCACTGCTCCCAGGACAACCTGATGTTGGAAAAGGCCTGCATGGCAGTAGAAGAGGCAGCCAAAGGAGGTGGTGTGTACCCAGAAGTCCTCTTTGAAGTAGCTCATCAGTGGTACTGGCTTTACGAACAGACTGTTGGTGGGACCCCAGCCCAGAGAGAAGGTGCTACTGGCTGCAGTGCCGGTGGCGCGCGGGCTGCGTCTGAAGCAGCGCGTGGCTTGGCAGACAGCCGGGTGACCTCAGAGCCCACCACAGTGACAGTGGCAGCTGCAGTAACTGCAGCAGCAACCGTCATGCCAGTCATCTCTGTGGGGTCAACCATGTACCAGCAGCACACGGTGGCAGGGCCAGCAATGGCCCATACACACACACAGGGTCTTCACCCTTACACCACCCTTCAGACTCACATCCCCTGTAATCCCCAGTATATTGGACACACTATCCAGCACATGCCACGCCCCGCTGTCTTCCCGGTCCCTGGCTCAGCGTATCCACAGGTGAGTTTTGGCTGTGCCTTGTTCATTTACTGTGACCTTGTGTGGCTACTTCTGGGGGAATGTGTTGGAGTGGGGAGAGCTGGGGCTTCAACCTGTCATGATTTGAGATCAAGCTTCTGCTCTCACTTGCCAGTTGGTGACACTTTCTTTGGCACTCTAGCTCAGCATTTTCACAATAAGGAGCCTTCTTTGGCTGCATTTAAAGTCTCAAGAGAATCTAAAATATAATACATCAGTAGTTTTTAATTTCTGTTGTTCTGTAGTTTCTCAGAAGGCACTGGACAAAGAGCTTGTCTTCTGAGAGCTTGCAGGCTAAATAGAGACTACAATGGGAAAACCAAACAAAGCTTATTTTAATTTTTGCCTATTTTTGAAAGTCTTGGAGTGGTTTTTGGCAAACTGCATAGGATTTTTAAAGAGGAGGAGCAAGCAGATGTAATGCTTACATGGTGCATATTTCCTCCTTTGCTTCCTTCAGACTGGACTTTTCAAGCTTGAGGGGTGGTGATGGGGACGTGGTGTTTTGACTTACTTTTAAATGGTCAGGTGAAGTAGACATGACTGTTGCGTGCCTTCTGTTGTAGGGTGTCCATCCCGCATTCATAGGGGCGCAATACCCTTACTCAGTAACAGCACCGTCCCTGGCAGCTACAGCAGTGTCCTTCCCTGGCGTGCCCGTCCCCTCCATGACGCAGATTGCTGTGCATCCCTACCACAGTGAGACGGGACTGTCGCTGTCTTCCAATGTAGCGCGTAAGTCACAGCTCTGGGCTGGGCAGCAGAGGTTTCTTTACTGTCTCTTAGCTGTTCCCCAGTGAGGTCCTGTTCCTCATGGATTATAAGTGGAACAAAGGTTCTTGCACTAAAATGTTCTGGCCAAATGCATGCCAGAAGGTGTGCATGCTCAGGGGTACTGGGATTCCCAAGGGGGCTACAGCTAGCAGAGAGAAACTTCTGTTCAGCTGAATTTCCAGTATGAGATTATTTTGGTCTCAAGACTAAAACATATTTGGAGCCCTTGTGGCCTTTCTGACTTCTAACCTGTAAAAGCTTGATTTGTCAGAGTCATGTCAATGATATTTGGAATGGTTGCTCATGTGTTGTGCTAGGGCTCGAGTGATGGTGAAAACCCATCAAGTAATGTGTAGCACTGGGACAGCAGATGTTGACTGGATTGTGGACATGGTGTCATTGCCATGGAGTTTTGCACCAGTGGGTCATGCTTGACCTCAATCTCTGCTAACCCCTCATTGGAGAGGCTGTAATATTTCCCTGGTCTTACAGTGTGTTGCAACTCAGCAGGTCCTGGAAGACTGGTATGTGGAAAAATACTTAAGAGTTGTATTGTCCTCTTTCATATTTAGAATACTGGGAGAATAATTTCCGTTATTTTGTATTCTGAATTTTGATGCTAAAAAGCCACCACAAAAGCAAATAAAACAAGGCCTTAGATTCTGATAGCTGCCAGCCTTAGTCACAATCTGATGCTGTGACATTTCATTGTGAGAATCCATTTCTGTACTCCTCCAGTGTTATGAATCTTTCAGAAGTGCTAATTCATCCTAGAACACTTAAAATACTGAAAGGAGAAAACAAACTCACCGTTTCCAGTTGCTGTTGTTTACACCTTCCATGAACTTATTTTCAGTTCTTACAGTACTGTTTCAGTGTTCCTGAGGTACAGAATCATGTGGTGATGCTTAAGCTCTGACAATAATTTAGTTCATTCTTATGGGTTATTCGCCTTGGCCAGACTTCAGACGTAGTATAAATTTTGCCCCACTTTTGGAGTCATTTGGCACCCTGTGTCTCCTTGGTTGAGGAGGTCAGACAGATCTTTCTGGGAGACACACTGTTCTATTCACTAGCAAACATGGAGGGGAAAGAGAAAGGAACTTAGAGCATTGCTCAAGCTGGTGTAGTAGCATCATAGAGAAGCTGTGAAATAAGGGCAACAATTTGCATACACCTAATGGCATCTGTGCTCTGGAGTTCTCAAGCAAAGCTTCCCTTTTACTCTTTGTATCTTTCTTGAGAGGGACAGATGAATTTGAATCTTGTCAGAGTGCAGCTGAGTGACTCAGTGTTAACTGCTGTCAGTATAAGTTTAGGTGGTACAATGCAATGGATTTGCATTTGAAACCTGTCATTTCCCTTGAGTTTGCTCATACTAGTTAAGGTGCCAACTTCTCAAGTCTCCTTGCTATTTTTACTGTTGATACATGCTGCCAGTGTGTGCAGTGACTGTTCTTTCCAAGGACAGATTGGAGGTCAGCCTCCAGTGACAGCCTTCCTGAGCAGAGTGACAGCTGTCATACAGCTGAAGTGGAAGAACCTTGCATTGCTGGACTTGATCTTTGAGTGACTTAATTCTGTTCCTGCTCACTGATTTTCCTAGAAATTTATCTTCAGGTGTAGACATACACATGATTGTTTCTTTGGACAAGAATTCAGAACCAAACATTTTATTTAATAAATAGCAAAGGCCTTTGAATCAACACACACATTTACAAGTAAAACATGGATTTTGTGCATGTTGATGAGATACTTGAGAAGAAATGGACACACATGTAACTGATTCCATCAGGCCCACCTTGCAAACAGAATAGAGCTATTCCTGGCCCCTTGTATTTCACTTTTAAGCCTGTGGGTTTTGGTTGCTGTATTGTTCTGTTAGGGGGACATAACCCTACATTGGCAGGGGTCAGTCAGGTGAAGGAGGTGATACCCCAAGTAAACCTTCTTTTAGGCTGGTGCTGGGTCCTAATGCTGCTGTTTTGCTCTCTTCAGTAGGCAGTGTCCATGCAGGATCAACGTTCCCAGCGATTCAGGGTGCTTCCTTGACAACTCTGTCCTCACAGCCCAACTCCCTTGTTACAGGGGGTTTTCCTGCCGAGGATGAGCAGCACAGTCAGCCTGTGAGCCCCCAGGGTCTGCACTACCTCCACTCTGCATACCGAGTTGGTAAGGATGGCCAAGTGGGTTTCTGTAGCCCCCTTGAGAGGGATGCAGGGCAAGGCTGCAGGTTTTCACTGTCAGTTTGGCAATTTGCTACTGCACCTATTGGGATGAATACACCTGAGAGACATGGGAAGAGCAAGTTGATGATCAGATGTGGAGCCTAACAATGAAGGCAAGGCATTTTAATATTGAACAATTGCTTTTCAGGACCATTAGAGCAGAAGAGAAAGCTAGGTTAGAGCTGGGAATAGTCTTGCCTTTCAGCAGATGTGCATAAAGGAGCCTGAATAGGGCTCCATGGATGTGACTGTTCAAGTTGTGACTGTATGATAAAATCGTATTTGGCTTCTGCTGCTTGTGCATGGGGAGGGCACATCTCTAGTTTAATACAAGCCTAGTCTTTAGATCCACAAAGGGGGAAGTGCCCTGTGCTTCTCCAGTTAATTTGTTGAAGATAGATGCAGAAGGAACTTATATTTAGTAAAGACTGGGTATGTAATTAGCATTCCTTTCTCAGTCACGCTGGTTATGAGAAATTAACCTGTTCCTGAATTACCATGGGGCAAGGATATCAGTCTTAGGGTTTGAGATTAAGCTTAGATTGCAGTAAGCTACTGTAGTAGTAAGTAGTAAGCTACTTGTATGTACTCGTGGTCCAACCCAGTGGATACTTGGTGTAGGACAAGGAAGTCTCTAAAATAAGCAAAGGAAGAGAAACAGCAAGAAACTGGAAGGAAACTTGACTTTTTTGTTGAAAGCTAAAATTGAGAATATTTGTGAGCTAGAAAGGGGTGCAGATGTTTAAAATATCACAGTGGTACATGGCAAGCCATGGAGGGTGTTTGATAGCCTGAATAAGAAGGAGGCACAGGCAGGGAAGATGGTCTGGAAGATCAAGAAGTGGCACATATTGATGTTTGAATACTGTTTCAATGGGTGGATATATCCTGAAGAACTGTGATGACTTAAGTGAAATGTTTGCAGATTGGCAATACTGCAGCTCAGTGCTGGCCTGTTGTCTTTGCAGCTGAGCAGGTTGGTTTGGGTAGCTTCTCTGTTGCAAAGTTTAGACCAAAAGCTTTGCGTTCAGGACACCTCTTGTAGTGCAGCCTTTGGGGCTCTCTGCTTGATGCTGCTGTTGGTGCTTGAGTATCTCTTTGCAGTTCTGGTGAGGGGTGATGGATGTGCAGGTTTCCCAGCCTGGAGCAGCAGATCCAGATGTTCTTGCAGATAGTTCCTGTGCTGGCAGGCTCCAAGACTGGCCTTTTGTTTGTGTCTGGACTCTTTGCAGCTGTGGAATTTTCTGTTAGTGAAGGACAGGCCAGTCAGGTTGTGTTGCAGTGAGTGAAATTCTAGACTAAGCCTTACTGGGCAGAAGTGCTGCTTGACTGGCTGCCCCTTTCTCACAGGGATGCTGGCTCTGGAGATGCTTGGCCGAAGAGCTCACAACGACCATCCCAACAACTTCTCCCGCAGCCCGCCCTACACTGAGGATGTAAAATGGCTCCTTGGGTTAGCTGCAAAGTTAGGTAAGGCTCAGAGCAGTACTTAACAGAAATCCACTTGCTGGGATTTGGGCCATGGTGGGAAAAAGCTCTTGAAGGACTGAAACATCAAAGATTGGGCAAGCCTGATATCGATCCCATTCCTGAGAGTGTTTCAGAAGATCCCTACTGCTCTTTCATCCACTCACTTGTCCCATTTTTGGGTTCTGTAGGCATGCTGCTGAATTTTGAGGCACTGGATGAAGTACATGAGATTGGTCAGGGTTCGGAGCTTCTATCTCTTCCATTCTATAATATCGATTCTTTCTTTTCCATTTCCACTGTATTCCTCTTTCCTATGTGTATTTATACCTTCTGTGAAGACTTTTATAGCAATAGGTGCTCAAACTATTTTTGGGGAGGTGTGTATTTGTTTTTACTTCCATTTTGCTCTTGGATCTTTTTTGTCAGGTCACTTTTTAAGTTCTTTCATGCACAGTGAAAGCAAAAAAGCCTTTACAAATAGCCTGTTCAGTGGCACAGCTTCTGCTGCTCCTGCTGGCAGAGCTTCACTGTAGGAAGTGGTGGGGAAGTTTCCTTAAAGCCTGAGTGCTGAGCCATCTAGGTGCTTCCTTGATGGGCAGTCAGGAAACAATGGAGAAGGTACACTGTTATCCTTGTCTTTCTAGTTACCTTGCCACATTAGTTTTCTCTCACATCTCCTTTAAAGAAAGGTGAATTTGGGAACACCAGTAACTGAGGTGTGGTACCTGATCTCTCCTCAGACCTGATGGGTACAGCAGAATTTTCTCTGTCCCCATGAGTTTGCTAGACTGTCTTCCCCCAAGCCTGCTGGAGGATGCATGACACTGAGAAGAAGGTGCTCCAGATCCAGGTTCTTGCTGTGAAGTGTGATTTCTTGTGTGTCTGTTATCTTAGCACTGTTGTTCTGACTTCCTTCTGTGCAGGTGTAAACTACGTGCATCAGTTTTGCGTTGGTGCAGCCAAGGGAGTGCTGAGCCCGTTTGTGCTCCAGGAGATCATCATGGAAGCTATACAGAGGCTCAACCCTGCCCATATGCACAACCACCTGCGCACTCCAGCCTTCCACCAGCTGGTGCAGAGGTGCCAGCAGGCCTATATGCAGGTAAAGTGTGGCTTATCTTCCTGCCTGTCAAAGCTGCCAGGCCATTGCCTGCCTTGCAGGTGCTGCCTGTGTGTGCATGCACAGAGGGGAATGGCCTTGGGTACTGAGAGCTGAAGTGGGTCCTTCTCCCTCAGCAGGGACTGGAATAGATACCACCTGCCTGTATGGGGGCTGCATGCAAAGGAGATCGTTATATTGCTTCTGCCAAGGCCTTTCACCTCCTGTGCTCTTCCACACAGGCTGTGGTGGTTGTATGCCTTCTCCCTCCAAATCCTACATGTGCCTTTTAACTTCTGAACTTCCTTTGCTATTGTTTTCAAGCCCCTGTCCACCCTGTCCCTAGCCCATCCTTTTTACTTGCCTTGTTAGTAGTAGCCCATTTTCCCCTCTTCACAAAACCCTGCCATGGCTGTCTGTTGGACCAGTGCTGACACCAACAGTGGAAATGGCTTGGTCAGCTACCAGTAGATACTCCAGGCTTTGTTGAAACTAGTGTTTCAGTGAGCCAGCTAGAATACCAAACCTGCCTGTTCTTTAAAAAGAGTGCAATCAAGACACCTTACATATACCTGCTTCTCTTGAATAAATGACCAAAGGGTGATTCTGTAGCCATATTGTCCAGATCAGATTAACTGTTGGGGCCTTCTTTGAGAAGCTGAGGAAAGTGGCAGTGTTAAGCCTAGAGTTTTTGTAGCAATTTAGTGTAAACTTTATTCAGCCCACATCCTTTAGCAAAGGACATGTGCATTGGCCAGGCTGGGTGTAACCTGCAGAATGAAAGGTTGTGAGGGTTGGATGCTGGTAGGATAGAATGTTCCCTGGCCCTTTAGTGCTGTACTACGGCCCAATTCAGTGCTCCTGACACAGAGGGCGTTTGCTGATGCTGTGTGCACCATTTTGGTGCTCTGAGGGAGCACTGCCCTTGGGTATGCTGGGCTGTAGGATACAGCATTGCTGCTTTTGAGGTACTCTTCTCTGTCAGAGCTTTGAGTGTTGGGACCACTGGTGGGTAACAGGGCCATGTGACCTATTGCCCTGGGAGCTCAATCTTCTGAGTTTCACCAGCAGGAGGGTGATGAGCAAATGCCTTAAGGCTCTTTCCCTGTTCCCATCCAGTACATCCATCATCGGCTGATCCATCTCACTCCAGCTGACTACGATGACTTTGTGAATGCCATCCGCAGCGCCAGAAGCGCCTTCTGCCTGACTCCCATGGGTGTGATGCAGTTTAATGATATTCTCCAGAACCTAAAGCGCAGCAAGCAGACAAAGGAGCTGTGGCAAAGGGTCTCTCTGGAAATGACCACCTTCTCACCATGACATCAGGTGGCGCTGCACGGACACACAACCCTTTGCCCAACATAGTTGTAGTTCCATTTACACCATCCTTCCTTCTGGTGTCTTTTTTATTTTAGTTTTAACTCATTGGAAACCACTGATCTGATGTATTTATACCATGACATTCCTCTCCAGCACTGTGGCGTGTTGGCGCTCTGCTTTGCTCGCTCTTCCTCCTCCTTCTCAGTGGGCTGCAGGCTTCAGAAGCATCAGGAAATGAGAAGGAAGTTGAGCTGGCTGCCCTGTGGTGTAGTCACTGCTTTTTTCCCCTGAGCCCTGGGAGGGTGTCCTGCGAGCAGTTAGCAGTGTGATTACGCACATGTTAGAGGGGTTGGGGATTCTGTCTTAAATATTTATTTTGGCATTTATAAATATGTAAACTTTTTTTTTTTTTTTGTATGGGCTTCTCTTAATCCACACACCATCTCCTATTGGGGAGTGGCTGGAACTGCAGTGCACAGTGTGTGCTCTCTCCATCCCTTTCAGCAACTCCTAGTGAGAGAAGCTGAGACTGGAGTAGCAGGGCCAGGGCCACCTCTGCAGCTTTCTGTAGCAGCTGAGGACAGAGGCTGGAGCTTGGGCAGTGAGTCCTTGACTGCACTGAGCTGCCTGGAGACTGCCAGAGGTGCTTGAGCTCTTTCTCAGGAGTGTCCCTCACTGGGCACCGCTGGCTCATGGAATGTTTTGATCCTGGTTGTTACAAGCTGTACAATCCTGTTTCTTTTGGCTGGGGTATTACTCTCCTGTAATCAGTTTCTTATCCTCCGTCTCTTCTCGTTTCCTGATTAAACACTTGTTTTCTTAGACTGATTCTCTCTTCTCTCTGCTATGATGTTGGCAGTTTGGCCAGCTGTGTGTCAGTGGGAGCTCCTGTGAGCCTTGCTAGGTGGCTGCTGTGCTCTGGGGAGCAGCAATCCAGCACTAGCTGGGGCCCAAAGGTTTCTTGCCTGGTACTGCTCTGAGAATGACGTGCCTCTATAGAGGCTGAGGTACGTGTTTGATGGGTATTGGGAGAGTTGGTGGTAAGCCTGGATGTTCTTCCTACAGTTCTGTCAGTCACTGGGTTCCTTTTCTAGCCTTGATACAGTGTGATAAGGCAGAGCCTTGTATTTCCCAAGTATTGTGCAGAACAGCAGCTGCTCCCATGTATTTAAGAGAGGTACTTGGTGGACTGTGAAAGGTATCTAGTTAGGGACAGCATTGCAGAAAATTAAGTTTAGATAGCTTAAGTGTATAAGCACATAAATTTCAGGTCTTTTAAATGCCAAAGTTAGATGAGTCATGGATGTTAAGAATTCAGTTTCTCAGTGGTACTGTATTTTGCTTCTTACTTGGGTTGAGCCAATGAGTTTTAGTTTCTGCAAGTTAGAAATATGTGCCTATTTGGTATTTTCAATGATACTCTTAAAAACTAGCTCATAGGCACAGGGCAAAAGAGATTTGTGTACTGCACAGGCCAGGAGGTACGACTGAGGTTCTTCTACTTCTGATTATGCAACAGTAACTATTTAAAGATCTCCTTATAGCTCTTTGTATTCCTCCATAAGATATCTAGTTAGATGCTAACTAGAAATGCACATGGCCGTAAAAATGGGTTAGTAAGTTCTGTGGTTTTTTTAACTAAAATCTCATGATTATGAGTTGCCTGTTACTGGGCAAAACTTCTGGATTTGACTGGAGAGCAGAGCTTGATGATGTGTGGAAGGTTTGGGTTCCTAGAACACTTTCTGTGCTCTGGTTCTTGCATGTTCAAAACTGTGAAAGGAGCTTAGAGAAAAATGAGTTGTCTAATGAAGTCTAATCTTTTCCTTTCTAATGCTAAAGGAGAACATCTGTGGAGGAAAAGGGAGCATGTTTTAAAAGCAAAGAAGCAGAAGGGAAATGGATGAAAGAGCTGAATTGTAAGTATCAGGAGCAGAACTGATTTGTAGCAAAGGATTTGGATTGAATAGGGAAACAAAATGTCAGAGCTTCCTCTGTGACACTGATTGGAAAAATACACTTACACCCTTAGCAGGAAAGTTTTCAGATCACTGTGTCTGTGAATTTGTTGTTCCTCCTGAGCCATGTCCTATGAAATATATCTGAGCAAGGACAGAAGAAAGTGAGGAAGGAAATGATGATGTTTTTTTCTTGCTGTGAGGTTATTGAGGTATTTTTCCTTTATAGGAGATGGGATGAGCACTGATGGTCCCAGAAGCATTAATTTTCTGTTAGAACAATTATTACCCACTGCAGTCTTGTTAGTTTGGTCACTGTTCCAGGAGTGGGAAAAATATATAAGCTTAGAAATTCTGAAAAGACATTTCAGCAGAAGGCCTGTAAAAGATGTTGCAGGCAACTCAAATTTCCTTTGGCTTTCAGTTAACCCATGTGTTTTTTCACTTGGAGTAAATGTTCTCCAGGACTTTCCAGGCAACACAAAGAAGTGTCTCTGTCTCTGGAGATGTTCACCTATTGCCATCTTTCTTGCCTGTTAAAATTTTCTTTTTGAGGCACTTTCTGGGAATATGAGTTAACAGAACAGTATTTGCCTTTGGACTTCAGTGTCTTTACAGCCCATGATCAAGGTGATTTGGTGCTGTCCTGTAATGAAATGACGTGCCTGGCAACAGGTATGGCTGAGATTAGCTGAAAAACCCCTCTGTCTAGATTTGTGTTTTTGGAAAGCCCATTCAGAACTAGCCTTCTGGAGAGTTGTTTAAACTCAAGTTTTAGATTTTTTTTTTTACTTGAGTTTGGTTTTTATCAAGCCTGGAACTGTGGTATTTTGGAGCAGAATGCAGCTTTTACTTTTGCAGCTTATTTAGCACCAGTCTGGTTACTGCTGCACAGTGCCAGAGTGCTCTGAACAGCCTTGCAAACCTCAGTCAGTGGAAATGGGTCAAGCACTGAAGCACCCATGAATTTCTTCACCACCTCTTGGTCAAAGTTGTCAGCTGTAACAACGTGGCATAAATTTAAAATAGTTTTATGTAAGAGGCAGGAAAGTTGTCGTTTTCTTACATAGACATTAAGAGATGGGCAGGATAGAAAAATGAATTTTTGAGGATGTAACTGGGAAGCAAATGTGCCAAAAGAGAAATAGAGAAATGTGTTCTCACAGATTGCTGCCTCTCATGGGACCTTTGTTTTTAATTTTTTCTTTTATTTTCAACTGAGGTGCAGAAACTAAAAGAGCAAGTTGGGCCATCAGCCTTCTCAGCATTTTCTCACCATGACTGTTGTAACTGTTGTATGTTTTTTTCTTTTAAGCCATAGACAAATGGTGCTCAACTACAGTTTATTTCAAATATTTTGTGTTTTCTCTTTCTGTGCCTGAATTTAAGTGCCATTGACATGATTGTGGTGGTCTTTTGGTTGGTGTTTTTTTTTTTTTTTTTAAATCTGCCTCCCCCTTACTATCCCCTTGCCCCCAGAATAATTTCTGCTTCCTGTTTCCATTTTAAGGGTATTTGCACTTGGAGCAGGGTGGTGGAGGCAGCTTTCCCAAAGTAGCATTAATCTGTGGAAGCTTAAAGTGCAGCTTGGGGCTGTGCTGGGTGAGGGTTTTCATTTGAGCTGAGTGCTGTCCCTGAGGGCACCATGCAGATGAACCAGGTGTGCTGTCAGGAGCTGCCATTACTGAATCGTGTTTCTGCTTCTTGTAAAGACTGACTGTGCTCTGTCAACAATTTACTCTTTATCTTGAGGGCATTGTCTGTTCCCAGTTACAGTATTCATGACTACTCATGAGCGCTGTCCAGACTCTACTGCACAATTCTTTTTTTGCCATGAAGGGGATGTGAGCTGTAAGGGGAAGGTGGTGGAAATGCATTAAATGTAGTATGTAGCTGGTATATATATGTACACAGCATGCCTTGTAAACAGGGACGGGGTCCCTGACATTTCCTTCATATCATACTTAGACTCCCTCATTTAAGTCAACCAGGAACAACTTCTCTAAGTCCTGAATAGCACCTTTTCCAGTCACCTGAGAGGTTATGGCCCAGCCTCATTTGTGATCCTGTTACTGTAAGTGACATAACCATGATCTGGATTCTAGCTGCTGGGATGGTGTCACCACTATGGACCTGCTGGTTTACAAGCATTGTGGAGAGATATGAGCGCTGACAAAGCTCTGGAGATGAGAAAGGTGAGAAACCAAGTCTTGGAAAAAAAACCCCCACTTTTTAAAGCTAAAAACAGATTATTTCTTCCCACGCAGAATAGTGGAAGTGAGTGTCAGGAACACTTCTTGTAGCAAAACCAGCCTGCTGCGTATTTCAGAGTTAAATATTACTTGGTTTGTTGTGTTTTTAAACACCCACAGCCTGTAAGAAAAAACAAATAGATAAATGCAGAGGGGGTACTAGTGCTCCATCCATGTTCTGCTGTGTGATGGGGGATGGGGTTCCTGGCTTCAGGCAGCCTGAAAACAATTGTATGTATTGGCTGCTACTGTGGTGGTGTCTTGTGTGCAGTTGCATGGTGTCAGTCCCTCAGGGTTCAGCAAAAGGGCTAAGCAGATTTGATTAATTTGGCATGTTCAGACCTGTTTATCATTACTTTTCTGGCCATGTAACTACTGATACAGCAAAATGATCAGCACAAAATCAAAGGATTTTCTTTCCAAGTGCATGTAATGGCCAAAAAACAACACGCTGAGGTTGATCAAGTGGCTTGTTAGATTCCTGTGTGTCATTCTGACTTTCAGGAGGTGCAGGCTTCTGTCAGGAATACTTGCCTTTGCAGTGCTGTCATCAAATGAAAATTGCAATTTTCCGCGATCAACTTGTTGTGTAGAATTGATACATGCTGCCACCTATAGAGAAATTCTCCAGTTCCCTTAGAAGATCTTCTCCCTATAATTGAGACTCATCCCAGTGTTCCCTGAATGTTGTACTAACTAGAGAGAGGCAGCAGACAACTTCTGTCTTCCTGACCGAACTCCTGAGGTGGTGTGCAAGCACAAGTTCCAGAGAGTTTCCTATTGTTTTGCCAATTCTCATCTTTCATGCACCTGGCTATTAAAATCAAGTGACCTTCTGGTCCCTGGGTCAAATTACTCCATTTTAAACGGGTCAGTTGCTTCAAACTAAAGAAGTATTTTTTAATACGTTGACAAAAAAAGTAGGTTTTGATAATGTATTTAAAAAGACCTTAAGGTCCTGTTTTGTGCTTATCGTTTTCCTTGTCTTAGAAGTGAACTGGTTACCATGAGTTTCTGCTATGAACCAGTGAGGAAGAAGGTGAGGTTTGTTTCCACTGTGGAAGTGTGGGGATCTGAAATGTTTTAGTGCTGAATGGTCAGTATCTAGCAGTCAGTGTTGGCTTTTTGCAGTCACAGAGCTTCTGATACGACATGAGCTTGTCTTAGGAGGCAGTGTTTGATCCCACAGCTTTGAAGAGATGTCAGGAAAGTGGGTAGCTTCTGCATCCATGTGCTCTCAGAGAGGTAGCAGATTTGAAAACGGCTCTTCATCAGGTACAGACAACCTGTATTTGGAACTGACCACAGCAGGTGCTTTTTTGCCATTAGCATCAGCAGTAAGAACTAGTGCAGTACAGAAATGAAGCAACTAGGTGAGCAAAGAAATAGATACTGAGACTCCACAGCTGCCCTTCGCTGCCTTGAGTGACAGTCTGTTGCCAGTAAAGTAACACTAATACTTACTGAGCCCCTTCCAACATTAATTCCTCATACCATGTTTAGTTTTACTGGGCTTCTCCTCAAAGATGTGCCATAGCCTGAGGTAAAGTCTGACGTAATTGTGTAATGAATTAAGAGCAGGAAAACATATAAGGGAGCAGCACAATCACTGGTCCTGGGATCCTCCACCTCCTATGGCAGCATGTGAAAATAGCTCTGCCTTGCTGCTGCTGGGGTTATTTGTGAAGCGTCTCGTGGAGGAAGAGCTGTAGGACTGTTTTACAATGCTCTCACAACTGTGACTATTCAAACTATGTTTTCCTTCCAGTTTTTACTGTAAGGGCTGCTGTGCCAGGCACACCTGGACACCAGGGACAGAGCCAAGCTCTGCTGTGGCAGGCACAGCAGCTGGAAATCACTGCTAGTAGGCAGGAATGGCCCCAAAGTCACCACTACTGCAAACCAGTAAGAATGAGTCCCAAACTCTAGGCTGACTGGAAGCTTTAGCAGCACACTGCTTTGATATTGTTTCAAATGTAAGTTAAACACCACTGTTGCCCTTCTACATACCAGCTCTATGGCCTGGAGGAGGATTTTCAGTGTTTCTTACCTTTGTACCAGCTTAGGGTCCATGACACCACTCCAAATCATCACAAAGAAGAAAAATAAGTAGTACATTTATTGAATCTCCACTTACTACTACTTCTAGCCTTTATTCAGACACGTGCTCAGCTTCGAGAGCCAAGAATTTCTTCATTATCATTCAATGTGAATGATGCTGTACATGAATCAAGTGCAGGAAGTTGGGCTTTTCTCTCTAACAGGAATGAGAGAGGGGGTTTCTAGTCTTTCCATCTGTTTTTTGGCTGCCCAAAATAACCCTTTCCAAGGGCACATGAAATAAAATACTATATTGCATACTATATACATTTACATACAACGGTAAATGCACCATTCAGTCAGAAATACACAATACCTCAGTTAAAGCAACTTCCCTCTGGATGGGAGAAGTGGCTTGTGACAGCTGTGGAAGGTTCAATAACTTGTTCATGTGGATCCTGCCCCTCTGCAGCACTCTCCAAGGACCACCTGTGCCTGGGAAGGAGGGGATGGCCCATGCTATTCCAGAAGCCCACAGCTCAAAGAAAATATGTACAACCATGATGGAGGATTTCCTCTGAGAATAATTATCTGGCAATTGCAGGAGGAGGCAAAGTACCTTGTTGTACTTACTTTACCAGATGCAGAAGCCCCTCTTAGGCATAGGCCATTGCTTCTGGTGCAAAGCCTTCCCTTTGTATTTGAAGAAGGTTTACTTTTAATGGGTTTTTTGCTTTTTTTCTCCTTGGATAGATGGAGTGGAGTGCAAGGTTAAAACAGTGCTAACAACAGGACTATATGGTAGGGGCATTGGAGCTGTTGGAAAGGGTGTTTTTTTTTTTGTTTTTTTTTTTTTTAAGCTGATCAGACATGGGAAACAGAACTGCCTGCTTTCAGCTCTATCATCAGCCTTATTTTAGAATACCTGAGCTTTGCCTCTCCCCGCTGCTGTGCTGCACTTATACACAGCTCCCGCGTGCTCTACAGGGACATTACAGCTCCTTGGTTGTCCTTTGAAACATCTGAAGTCCCTGCAGAGAAATACTTTCCACGTTGCCACATGTGGCAAACCTTTTCTCTAAGATAACAAAGCAATTAATTGCCCAGAGTGACCAGGCACTCTATCACACGCACAGCACTGCAGCTCAGGAGAGACACGGTCACCTCTCTCCCTGTCCCCGCAGTCCCCACCATCCCCACACAGCGGCACTGTAAGCAGCGGGCAGGAACAAGGCCTTCTTGGGCCTCGCTGTGCCAAACAGACTGCGGATAAAAGCTGGGCTTCACTGCACTAGATTCCCCTTTTATTAGGCTGCTGCTCTTTTCTCAGCAGTGGGCTCAATCTCCCCTCTTCAGCCTTTACTTCTGGGCTCAGAGGAGTAACATTAACTCCCGCTCATGCCTGTTTCATAGACTGAGAAAAGTATTTAAAAATACACAAAGTGTATTTCTGCTCTCTCCCCTGCTCCAAGTAGGGTAGGCATTCCAAATCCTTCCTGTAAGCAAAAGTCAAATTGTAGTAGCACACCATTAATACTCAAGAATGTGACTTGCACTCTATGCCCCAAGGCAGTGTCAGGGGCAGTAGCCCTTTCCAAGGGTGGGGCAAGACTCCACATGCACATTCTCTGCTCCTTTGTCCAGTTGTTTTGGCTTGACAAGAGATGGCATCACAGCACAGTTGGAGCACCACACATCCCAGTGGCACTGGGGGCAGGGGCGTCCACTCTCAGCTCCAGCTGGAGTTTTGCAGTTCCTCTCGGAGCCAGGTTGGAAGGGGCTGCCCAAGTCTGTTCATCAGTTTGGATAATTCAATGTTGTGCTCTCTATAGAAGTCTCTTAGAAAGAGCCGTGACTGTGTGGAGAAAAACAGGAAAGAAGATGTCACCCTCAACACATGCTCCACAGGTCATCTAGGACAGATGGTAGGAAAATCCATGTGGGTTTGCTGGGATGTTTCTACATCTCTTGTTGCCAAGAGATTTGAGACAGCTACTCACCAAGGAATCCATATCAGGGTATTTCCTTCCTTTACTCTTTCCTAGGCATTTAGTCTTTCCTCCATCTAGCAGCTGGCACCAAAATCCTTTTGCTTCATCAAATCTGAAAAAGACATTTATCTTTGAAAGATACAGCTACATATCCAATTAGCAGCAGCAGAAATAGTTATTTCCTATTTCAGTGTTTTACCTATTTATTTTGTGATACTGGTTCCTTGAGTTTTTTTAGCACTGGACTACTTTGACAAGAAATCCATTTCAAACATGACTGTTTCAGCTTTATGCAAGTTTCAAAGGTAACATGGTTACACGATTTGTCTGTTCAGCTGGGGGGGAAGATAATAATCAGTATTTTAGTGTATATAAATTCTTTTCAATCTCTTTGCTGTAGTTGAGTATCAGAGAATCCCCTGTTTAGAAAGTGTTTCTTTTCTTGTAAAAACACAGACATGAGGCAGTGACGGGAACCATGTTTGGGCCTGGTCTGTCCCTTCAGCTGGCCTAAGGTGAGCAAGTCCCCTGAATAAATCTGAGGCAAGCTGACCAATCTCATCTGTCTTCTAACCCTGACTGAGGGGTATCAGCCAGTACCACTACCATAGATACTCCATTCACCATCAGCACATGTGCTGCAGCAAGAAAAGCTTCAAGTAACCTGACATTTCTCTAAATCTGTTGCTCCCTGGGGAGCCATGTGCCTCTGCTTTGGAAACAGCTGTAGTGGGAGAACTGGATGAGTTGTCCTCTCTTTACTGTGAAAGGGCAATTGTTCTGTGCCTACATGCATGCATCCTCACCCACCGTCCTCAGCTGACATAGGTGTGACAGCAGAGAAGATGTGAAAACAGGTTTCAGCTGCAAAGAACAATATTCAGTATCTTCAGTGAGCTTGCAGAGTTTCTACTGAACATTTGTATGGCCACAGTACACCTTCAGACTAACTGTACATGCAGTGTGGGCAAGATCACAGTCATGGCTCCGTAACATCCTTTAACTGCAGCTGTGAGATGGTGCCTCTGCTAACGCTCCCTCACAGCTCTGAGCACCTGTCACATCCACATCATCTCTAATAAAAGGCCCTTTTCCTCAAAACTGCAGTGTGGCCCTAATCTCCATCTGGGTGAAGGTATGAGCAGATTGTCACACATTTGTTATATCTCCTCTGCTTTTTGTCAGATACCGGTATAACACAAAGCGTAAGGAATCCTAATAATTCCAGCACCTTTTCTGAAACGCAAAGACCAAATGGAAAAAAACATCATAGTTACTACTGTGAACAACTTCATACTTCTCCATGACAGTGGCAAAATCCTGTCCTTCCCTTATAATTTCAGGAAACACCAAGGTGTGATTTGAATCTCCACAAAGCATCTAATTTTAAGGTTAGGCAGGTCTTATGATCAGAGAAAGAAGTATTCTTTCAATCAAGGGCTTCCTGGCTGAGAAAGCATCCTCCCAAAACTGAGTTATTTCCCTACCTGAGGGCCTGGGTGTAGTTGAAGAGCGGTGTAACTCCCAAGAACTTCTGGATGTTGTCCATTACAGAGGCAGGATTGTGTCTCAGCTCCTGACCATCCACAATGAGAAGCTGAAAAGAGAACAGCTGCCTTAGCCTCTGGCAGCTTGTGCTGACTGATACCTGTGAACACGCTCCATCTCCAACTGCCCTGGCCTGTGAGTACAGGCAGCCAAAATCTGTCTGTTCTAGAACAACACAGTGGGGGGATCTGGCCCATTTGTCACCACAGATAGAGACATTATGATATTGGCCACAAGTAACATAAAAACAGTAAATTGTGACAGGCTTTGCTTAATAAAGTTGTCTTTGGCCAAATGCCCTGTAACAAAGCACTAAGGCCCAGCAGCAGCATGTACAGATTGTCTCTGGAAACCCTTTTCTCCTTCCCAGATGTCAGCAGCCATTGTGCTAGGTATTCTTCTGTAACCTGTAATTCTCCTGTTATATGTCTCATAGACAATGAACAACATTTGTGCTAATAAATTACCTACTCCAAAGAACAGAATGGAGCAATAGTCACATGAACTGAAGACTGACCTGCAGTAAGTACAAGGAGGTGTGTGTTTGGCTCCATCATTCCTCACAGCAATAACCTCCAGGAATAGTAAGGCAATGAGATACTAGCCTAAGAATGCTTTACCATCTCTCTTTTAGTCTTGGCAGATCTGTCATGTACAGTTCAGGCTCTGCTGCTTTGGCAAAGAATAAGAGACCAAATGGACATTATAAACCTCTGCTGGATTACAGACTGTCTTAAGAATAACCCCAGCAGCAGAAAGAACTTGAAAAAACATACCCTGACTCACAATAATCACACATATATATATATAAATAGACACCTATAGATCTGTCTTAGTTTAGAAACTTCTTGGGAATTTAGAGACCAAAATAGTCTACACTGTCTATTAATTTGCCTTTTTGCAAATTTATATACGAAACACCAAATCCTGACATCTCTGTAGTGAACCTTCCCTTCAGCAGATAGCTAAAGGCTTCACAACATGGGAACTAACAAGAGGCAGAGTCCATGAGCCTCTCTGTAAAGCAACAAAACCACATGAAGTGTCTGAAGACCTTCTGGGCCTGAAAAGGCTCCCTGGACTGCAGACTGCCAAGATGAAAGGAAGGGAGTGCTAACACTGCTGTTCTTGCTGAAATTCCCAGTACTGTGGAGATTTCTAGGAGATCACAGTAACCTCCTGCACTCGTTTCCTTTTACAAATACAATAAAGTGCAAAATTGGAGTATTCAAGCCTGATTTCTTACCCTCTCATATCAGGACAAAGGAAGAAGTGGTTTTGTTCCAAAAGACAAGAAAGAAGGTGAAACTAAAATTATGGGGGGAGCACATGCAGATGAATCAGTTTGTTAGTTTGTTCCCCTCTCCTCCACACTAAGCCTGTGAGGGGCTCCACAAAAACCTCTAGTGACTGATGTCTTACCTGGCCCGAGGGGTAATAGGTCAGCCAGCGCTCCAGGTGAGTGGAATACCAGCCAGGGAACAGGCATCGGCTCTGCAGGTTGCGCAGCTCCTGAGGCGCCTGTGATTTTGCAGAGATCACTTGGTAGAAAGTGTAATTGAGGGCCACAGGGTCATTGTGAGCACGCTGGTGCTGAAAAACACAAGCTGAATTCAGGAACAGGAACATGATTCCATCTTACACTTCTCAGTGCAGACCCCCATGACTCAGCACAGCCACCCACCAGTGCCTCTGTACCTGAATCTGTCCACACCCTTCAGGGAACCTGTCTCCTCTAGGGAAGCACATCCATGGGTTTCTACCTCCCCCCACTGAAATATCTCTGGCCCTTACCCCCACCACAATGCAGAGAAGTTACCTGATACCATGAATAGGCTCGGTCTGCAGGGTTGATAAGAACAGTAATGATTTTGGCTCGAGGCAGTAGAGCTGCACCACGTTTTGGTACCACCTCTGTGTCAAAGTAATTGGCACTCTTCTCAAACATGAAGTCTGTGCTGGCATTGGAGGGAATGGGAAAGAATTCCATGTACCTGCCAAACAGATGGGATGCTGGTGAGCAGCATAGCCCAACAAGAAAAGGCACAGGCCACGATGCCCTCACTCCTCTTCAACAGGCACAGCTGCAGCATAACTGCACCTCCCCAGTAATGCAGGGAATAGGCAAAGGAGTGCAGATCTGGCAGAGGCGTGACTCAAAAAGGAGTGGTGGCACATGACAAAGGAACTTGAGAAATCATAAAAAGGTAAGAAAGTATTTTGCTGAGAGTGTGTTCCCTGGGCAGTGAAAGGAAAAACCTGAGGGTAAGCTTGCAAAGTTTTAGCAGTTGGAAGCTTTAGCAGGAAACACATTTTATCCAAGAGTAAAGTCAGAATCATCTGCCTGCCTTGTCACCAGCCACTTGCTTAAACCTGTCTGAAGCATTTGTCTCTTTGTACCTCAGTCCATAGCTGAGGTGCAGGGTAAAGAGCTCTGCCCTGCCTCAGAGGAGCTTGTCAAATTAGCAACATGGAAACTGTAAGATATTTGAAATACAGGGTAAGGGGGAGCAGGGGACTGTGAAGCACTGGAAGGCTGATTTGTGCTCAAATCTAAGCTGTGCAACAAATTCAAATTCCATATTAAATACAGATTCTCCCCTTGTATGTGATCCTACATTCAGATCAATCTTGAGGACTTTTCCAGGGGATGCACATAAAAGCCTTTAACCTGTCAGCTAGTGCAACTGCTCTGTAGTGCTTGACTCTTGTGAGCTCTGCTCAAGTACTAACCATCTTCCAGTATCTTTTCAACAGTCCTCTAAATGATTAGAGAAGTCAATCTCCCACAACTCATAGGTAAAAAAATCCCACAGTAGAATGCCTTAGTGCCACAGCAATCCCTCAGAGCCATGCACAAGGCAGGCCAGTGCCACTGCCAGCCAAAGCTACTGCTTTGAGTATGAAACACCTTTTAAACTTTCTTTCTGGAAACACAGTGGCATAATAGTGCCATGGTGACACTAGAACACTTCTGCCAGGTGGAAACTTCCACAGGTGAACACCAAGGTATGCATATGGACACTAGACCCAGGACAAGGAACACAGTGGTGGCTCTAAGTGTCAAGGCCCAAGAACAATAGCAGGGAGGTTGTCCCCTCCAGTATTGTGTGTTTTATGTCTGAAACTATGAAGAACTTTGTAATGAAGAACATTGCTGTCTCTTGCAAGTCCAAGTACAAGTAACTTCATGACAGCAGTGCATTCAACAAAAACGTGCTGATTTTTTATAGCTGAATCATGCCTACAATCTCCTGGTGAAGTCAGTAAAATGAGAAACTATCTGTGCTGCTCCTGGGACTACACAGCTGGGTTACCAGGAAAACAGAAAGCATGCACTGAGCAATAACAAGGAAAACAGCTGTTCAGAAACAGAGAAGCTGCTAAGGGGGTTGAGGAGGACATACACACAGACTCAGGAGAAGGAAACATGGGTACACCACATCACAGAAGAATATGTGTCAGGTTTCTTACCAATCAATTCCTTTGTGATAGTTGGGGCCATTAAAAAACTGGATCTCCTCAAAGGTGGATGGACTTGGGAAGTTACTGGTGACAGCTGGATGCATGGTCAAGAAGAAGTGCACGGCTGTTGTGCCTACAACAGAAACCAGTTAATAGGACCTGGGTCACATAATGCTTTGCCTCAAAGAAAGGCTTTACCTACACTGCAACAAACAGTTCCCAGATGGGCACACTCCTCTCTGTGTAGCTGACCAACTCCATAACTCATGCAGTGAGTTATAACAACAGCAGTGACACCAAGCGCTGCTCAGTCAAGTTCAATCCACATTTGAACTCATGCAGCTGATTGGAACTGCCTCCTGTGCAAGACAGCTGCCACCCATGTCA
The DNA here is from genome assembly GCA_009812075.1 of Sialia sialis. Taxonomy (NCBI): domain Eukaryota; kingdom Metazoa; phylum Chordata; class Aves; order Passeriformes; family Turdidae; genus Sialia; species Sialia sialis. Next base: position 11,548,908 of record VRYO01001366.1, read on the forward strand.
GCTACTCCAGTGCCAGTGGCGCAGCCACACTGGCACGTGGCAGAACCCAAACCTGCCACATGAGAACTGGGCTGGGCAGGAGGTGTGCTAGGGACAACATTAGTGTCCTGGGGTGAGAACTCCACCAGAAATGCCTTGGCCTGCCTTTGCTGTAGATGTTTTCCCTCTACCCCACACAGCACATGGCTGTGAGCCTCCAGCAGGACAGAGAACCAGCCAAGGGAAGGGTTTTCTTACTGAGCCACCTGCAAGCAGCCTGGGTCATGATACAGGAGGGCTCATGCTGCACACACAGAGTCAGAGCTTTCCAGGGACATAGCCAGGGGTCAGCAGCTTTCCTGGAACAAGCTTTGTTCCAAGTCCAGGATCACCATTTGCTGTGCATAGTTGGTACTGTGCTACTATACTAGTGCTGTTGCAGAGCATTACACAGAAAACCAAGGCTTGAAGACTTGGTCTTAGCTAAAGAGATTTTGCTCTCTTCAGCCTAGAAGGGAACTCATCAGTACAGGATATACAGCTGTGTCACTGCCAGCCCCAATGCCACAGCAGTTAAAACATGGTGACAGAGACCAGACAAAGGAGCTTCTCTCCCTCCCAAGGACAGTGACAGGAGCATGCAGTGGGTACACAGATCTGCAGCAATAAAAGCACTAGGGGACATTCACTGTAACCTTTGCTTAGTCCTGCTGGCAGCCTATGTTTATGACACACTAAGGTCACAGGTCTTCTGGGCTTACATGGAAAGCCAAAACAGGTAGGGCAAGCCAAGCACACCGCCAGGGGGGAAAAGTGCTGACAGACTTGCCAGATTCAGGTTAGAACATAACTGAGATTGTCTGAAATGTCCTCTGTGGCCATTTGGCAGCTTGCACAAAGGGCAGGCAGACAGATCTACAGCATGGAGCTTTCCAGCTCTCTGCAAGAGTGAGATGGAAGCTGCAATCTAACAATATTCACATTACCAGTTTTCTGAGGTCCCACGATGAGGAACTTGGGGAGTCGATCACATGTTTTCTCTTTGGACCAGATATCCTTGTGCCTTTTATCATCACAGGGATTCTGTAGCACAAGTGATGAGATTAAGCATTACCACAGAAGGTAATGTCAAGGGGAGGAAAAGCTGGAAGGGCCAGTCCTCTCGGGAAAATGCTATTAGCATATGAAGAACTGTTCAGAGCTACACTGCTGCTCTGCCAGGCATCAAGAAGTGTTAAGTAAAAACACTGGGGACTATTTTCAAAAGCTCCAGCGACACAGGATCCAAAGTCCCTCTGAGAGTGCTAACCACAGGCCTTGCCCTATGTAGCCATACTGGGCTGGGCCACCGTAACAGCACAGCTCAGCATCTGTGAACTTCTGGCAGACAGACAACTCTGTCACCTTCAGTTAATTTCATCTGCTCATTACCATGCAGAGAGCTGCTGCACTGGGATAAAATGGAATAAGCGTGTTTTTATTTAATGAACATGAATTCTGCAGTGTGAAATTACTTTGAGATTAATCACATTAAGATGCCTGCAAGCTCCTCCAGCACCAAACAGGCTCTTGCTTGCACACTTAACATTTCACAGCAGCTTGCTCTAATACAAGCCCTTTAATGATCCAAATGCCTTCAAGCTGGCTCCTGGTCATGTATGACAGTCATCCTTGTCCCTAAGCTTACAGTGTGACTGTGTCCTACTGCTCCTACTTCCCATCCCTTCCACCTTGCCATTTGCCACAGACAGCCTGAAACCACAAAAGTAAAATCTAAAAGCTTTATGCTTTACCCCTCTGCACTCTAGATCAGCAGTCTTGCTGCACTTGAAATGTACAATACACCTCTTACAAAATCACCAGAGTGGTAAAAGCTGCCTTCTCACCTGCCACAAGGGATTTTTTTCCTGTGGGAAGATTTCAAAGTACTTTTTTGCAAGTTGAACTGGAGGCAATGTTTGAAGGCGAAGGTTGGTCCAGCACTGCACAAACTTGACCAGGCTCTCAAAAGTGTACAGTCCCAGACGGTCATTCCCATAGTTGGACAGGTGGGTCATGAAGATGCTAATCTGAAATAAAAAGACATGGGATACTGGTAAATCAGGTAACAGAACTGTTTCTGCCCAGCTTGATTCCGTGGTCAGCAAGAGGCTGTTCAAAACTCAGACTGCCATGGTTGTCTTGGCTGACAAATGACCATCTGCCAGGAAACAGTGCTTGCAAGACAAGAAGAACTCAGGAGAGAGGTCACAGACCTCTCAGTAATCCCTGGGAATGGTGCAGGGGTATGATAACTGAACCCCAGATGTGAGTCAGAAAAATTTCAAAATCCCACTCAAGTGGCTCTAGGACATTTAGGTGAACAAGGCTTAGTCAGTAACTCAAAAATCTTGCAAAGCCTCTTTCACAGGAAAACAGGAGCTTGCCTTCCTTTCCCCAAGGCACCACCAGGGCAGCCTCTTGAGCTGCAAAGTCTGCTACAGCAGGGCAGTAGGCCAGGGAGGGAGCACCATGCTGCAGGCCAGGCCACACAGCACAGGGATGGTTCACAGGAGTTCTTCCTGGGCCCACAGCCCATCAGCTTTCATTCTCTTTGGAGCTGACACCTCAAATGTAAAGGAACAACTGGCAACTCCCACTTTAAAATATAAACAGGTGTATCTGGGGATCTGAACAGGCACTGCAAAGAGACACTGCACTAGGATATTGTCCTAGAAACAGACACCAGTTGCTAAGTTTTAGCCTGCAAGAACCTTCTGCACACGCAGTCCCTGAAAAATGTCCTGCCAAGCTTTAACATCCATGGGCAAAGTGGCACTCAACAGCCGTGGCAGCTGTCTCAGCACTGCAGTGCTCAGGAGGTTGTACACTATCTCTGTCTTGCCAAGCCATCTCTTCCCTCAAGCAGATACATTTTCCTCCTGTCAGTTTTCCACTAGTTTAACTTTTGGAAAAGAGTGCGAAGGACTCCTGTCAGCTTGACTCTAGTGTGTGGTTTTGAAATGTCCCATGGAATTCAGCATCCCAGTGCCCATAACACAATGACACTTTGCCAGACATAAACCACACCATGGCTAGAAGTTAGAAAAACAAATGCAGAACACTGAGGCCAGTGGAGGAATGGCTGATTTAGCACTCCTTGTCCTGAGTCTGCAAGTGTGGGGAGGGAAAATGACCTCAGTCACAGCAGGGGTACCCACTGCAGTACAGTCCTGGGTTCAATTCTGGTAACACCAGGCAAGGTCAGGAGGCAATGACAGGCTTCCCTGGCAGGGGGCAGGAATGGCTTTCCCACTCACAGTAGGAAAAGAGCAAAATGGGGAAGCAGGAGACAGATGGTCTTGGGATGAAGACATTTGCTGGCACTGAGGAAGTCTGAAGTTTTTTGCCCAGTGTCACCATGGGCTGGTCTCAGCAAGTGAAGAGGCACTGATAGATAGTAGCTCTTTGTGCCTGAGCCATCCCCAAGACAGTATGAAACAAATTTAATTCCGTCCATAAGGTGTTCACAACCCAGCATCTTTGGGTAGGCAACAGAAAACACTGGTAGGACTCTGGGACACATGGAAAGTGGAGATCAAGATTTATCATGTGCATCTGCCTGTGAGTTTTTCACTTCTGGTTTCCTACTGAGCTGACGGAGAGGCTCTGCCAGACAGGCTCTGGCACCTACACTTCAAAGAGCAGCTCTGCTTGGTGCTGTTATGTAAGAAGGATGTGCTAAATACAACACAGAGCAGAGGACAGAAAGATCTCTGTAACTCCAACGCATAGTGGCAAAAGGATGCATCTCATGTTGTATCTCCCTTTTCGGGAGACATCAGGAAGGTTCTGTGACAGCAAAATGTGTCTCATCCCTTTGACATGCTGGTGAAATACACACAGGCAAAATTTGCTGCATGAAGAGTGTGGCTTACTGGCACAGATCAAATACTGCAGCAGGGAGGACAGAAGAGACCACCTGGGACCCCTTCAAGATTTCCAGAATAAAAAAACCAGCCTGTATGTGCTCCAAGTTAGCAACCGACTACACTTGGTAAAATGGCTCACACAGGCAATGCCGCCACCTGCAAACAGTCCCAAGCAACTGGATTTGGAAGAAGAAAAGACAAATCCAGCCATTTTGCTGGACTTTTGAGTGTGCAATCATGGCCTGTAACATGTGCTGTTTAACAAGGCCTGGCAGTCTGCTCTGTCCCATCACAGCCACTGCTGCCAGAACAGCTCCAAGCACGACTTCTGACATAAGCTACATTCAGGGGCCATCTCCCTCTCTCCCATCCACACCCACTGACTCTGCAGACTGACTTGGAAATAACACCTCCCTCCTCTCCCCTCCCTTCTACTGTTAGTGTGCTGTGGTTTCCCTTCTTCCATACTGAGGAAAGATGAGAGCAAAGAGCCTAGCATACAGAAACAGAAGGGTTTGAGCACCCTTGCAGTAACAGCAGCTGTAGGCACAGCAGTATCTGGCCTGCACAGTGTGAGCAGAAGTGTTTGTGAGAAGCAATCAGTCTGTGCTCAGGATCAACAGCTATTGACATCAGACCTTGTTCACTAGTCAGAAGATCAAACATCTTCTGTTTGCACTGTGGAGTTAATTATACACATACAGGCTTGGAGACTCCTCCATGTCACTTAATGGGAGCTGGAAGCACCAGAAAGGACTGAAAGAGCTGGGTCCAAGTCTGCTACGGATCACTGCTGGGGCTGCAGAGCTGGCCAGCTTTCTATCAGGCCCCTGAGATGGCTCTATCAGCAAGGGGAGGAATGCAAGGTCTGAGTCACTGTGCAAACACGAGAGGAGCTTAGAGCACAGCACTCTGCCCTGCCAGAGAAATGCTATGCTGCCAAAAGGAAGCAGAAGTGTAAACATGGGAAGCATCTGAAGGTACCTGAAAGAGTTTTAAGTCACCATGAAGAGCCACAATAAATATGGCAAATAAGCCCATCCTGAACCAGAAGACAATTATCCCAAAATGTTTTGGGGTCGCAGATTACTGCCAGCTGCTTTGACCATCACATCTTATCAGCAATTTTTAATGGCTAGTTCTAGATACTGTACTTCTGTTAATTTTTTGGCACGGCCACCTAGATCAGTAAATATCTCTGGATTATAGCCTAGCAACTAGTTTTCCAAGAGAGACCTATAGCCTTTACTTTCACAGAGGCGGTTTCTGCATGCTTCAAGATTTGACAGTTACAGAGAGGGGCAAGGTGCAATTCACCCAGCATTTGGGAACACAAGCCCAGAAGAGAAACTGTCAAGAGAAAAAAGCAGTTTCTTTCCATCTGACTGATCATTCCGTATGTAATGCAAAGAACAACCTCCTCCTTACTCCAGACTTTTATCAAGCGGGAAGGTTTGGTTGTGGTGTGTAAAGAAAACAATTCTGTCTCAGGCAATAGTGACAGAAGTCTGCCTTCCAGACCTGAAAGTATAAACCCTTGCAGCTTTTTAGGCTGAGGCTGGCATAGACCCACAGCTTCTGCAGATCCTACACAAGCCAGAGCTGGTCACAGGCTAACCTTCAGGAACACCAGGACTGTTTGTCAACTACAACCTGTCTGTCTGGTGTACCCAGAGCACACTATGAGGGTCTTTTCACTATCAATTCTGCTAAACACCAGAAAAAGCAATAGACAAAGGAAAAATTAAGGTCACTGATGGGAAAGAGGTTGATTTTCTGATTTGCTGGTCTTCTACAGCCGCAACCAAAAGTGGCTAAAATTACATATGCAACCCTGCAATCAAGGTGCAAAAGAAGGAGGGAATGAAAGAAAACATCATGGTGAACAACACCACTGGTGTTACATGAAAAAAATCCCACAGACAAGTACTCAAGGACTGGCACTGGTAGTCCAGGACTCCCCCCTAAGAAACCAGGCAGAACCAATGTATTTTCTCTCAGATCTCCCTGCATGGATCCTTGTCCATACTCAACCACTGGTGGAAAAGATGTATAAAGAAGAAGGAAGGTGGCAGAAATGTGGAAGTCATGAGAAAATAAAAGATTAAGCATTATTATATTCAGAAGTAACTACAGAGATACACATTCTAAAATTATTGTATAAACCTTGCATGGCAATGTCTATTCAGAGAAATGGAGGACAAGCACCTGTGGGTCAAATCAGCTTTGGTAAGAAAGAAATTCAGGTAGGGAACTGAGAGAGTATGAACAAAAAGAGCAGCATGTCTTCCTGCTGTAGCCAACAAGCAGAAACAGGAGGGAGTGTGATCTGTGATTGGAAAGGGCTACAAAACTTCATCTCTTGATTCTACCAAATTAGAATTTTCTAAAATCAGGGTTTTTTGTGTCTCTTGCCTCCTAGTACACCATCCCAGCCTCAGTGGGAAGTGAGAAACTCATGTGATTTGCTGTCCATGGCTATAAGAAGGGACTGCAGGGTGTTGAAGATACTACATTCATTTAGTGGCTTAACAGAACTGTCAATATTGAAAGAAAAGGAAACACCTCTGTTAGATCTATATCTCACAAAAAAGCCTTGGTGTAACAGCTACATCACAAAAAAAGAACACAGAAATCGTTCCAAGTGTCTACATATTGAAAGAAAGGGGAGAACACTATATAATGAAAGCCCAGCAAAAACAATTTTGAACAAAACTTATCAGTAAGCCAGGGGAGAAGCCAGCAGGCAGCTGATGTACTTGGGACAGAAGGAGCCAAGGCACATCTCACTTGTGATTTATGAAAACAGAGCAGCCCAGGTAACACCCTCTGTGCTGTGGCCCATGGTCAGGGTGTCACTCTGGCTGGTTTTTGTCTGCTCAGTGTTGCACCTCTGGACACACTCAATGCTGATGCTCCCTTGGCAGTGTGCAAAGCACCACTAACCAGCAAGTTCTTCCTTGGCCCTCCATTTCCCATCTCCTTAGCAAAACACTGTGATGGGGCTGACACTGAGTCACACAGGCTGGGACAGCTGTGCACAGATTCCCCTTTCAGATGAACTTACTGGGTTCAGAAGCACCGTCAGGAAGAGTTCACCACCACGAATGCTCTTGTCCAACTCCTTTGAGCCACCAGGATATTCATTATAGAAGATAGTGTGAGTAAAAAGACCACAGGTCTGTCGAGGCAGAACCTGGCAATATCAGAACAAGACAAGTTAGACAAGAGGCAGATGAAGCAGCATCTGTGTGAGAATGAGTCAAAGCAGCACTTTATGGATCAGTACAAAGAGTAAGGGGTGCAAGTGACATAGGTGTAGAGGATTCTTGCTATTCCTCTCAATCACTTATCACACTGTGAAAAAGCCACTGGGATTTCAATTTAGTCTTGATGGGCTTGGTTTTGCTCTCCATTGAGTACTGAACCCCTGAATTGCTCTGAGAAACATAGAACTGGCTTTAGCCAAGTTTTCTTTCTTTGCCTCACTTAATGATTTTGGAAATACTGATAATATTAAGATTATTGTCTCTGATGCAGGTCTGAGAAGACTGTTCCCTGGGCAGGCGAGTGGGCCCTGCTGTGCTCACCATGATTCCATTATGGATGAATCCACGCCGGTACCGGGCAGGCCGGAGGTGTGGGTATTCCTCTGTGCTTGTTACTTGGATGCTCCAAACAGATTTCCATGCCTCATAGAGTTGTGTGTGGACAGGATAAACCCCAGAATGATGGGGGGCTACAGCATAGCCCAAGTCTGTGGGAATTCCATGCTCCTGGAAGCAGAATACACAGCTCGATAATTTGGTATTTAACTAACAGCCTTAAAAAGGATCATATTTAGCAACAGCATCCAAGTTGGAGCAAGATGACAGAGGAACATGAAAACTCTCTGGATTGGGAACTGAAATACTGCTTGTACTTCTTGTTTTATGCATCTGTAGAAATATAGGGCAATTCTGTACCAACAAGGTCATTGAGCACTGGTAACAGCTGCTGTAAGAATGGTCTTTTATCTTGCAGCTGTGACAGATCAGATTAATTCAAAACCCTCAGGTCAGGCTCCCTGGTTACTACAACCTCATCAACGCTGTTAAATGACACATCTCACTCTCACAATGCCTAGATGTGAGTCACTAGAGAAGGAAAACAAAATTTCCTTAACTGATCTAGAGGAAAGGAAGATGACTGGGATCTGTACTGTCTCTAGCAAATCAAAGAAAAGCAGACATGGAGTAAGATACTATTGCAGATATGGGGCCTGGAACTACATAAAAATGACAGGAAATTTCTGAATTTCTTGGGTTTTAATTCCAGTGTGTGGTTCTGGTACCAATATCAATGATGACAGCTCTGCCTTGGTGGTGCATGATAAAACCAGAGCCCCTAAATGAAGCAATAGCCTTCCCTGACTGCTAGCCTGTTTTATGTTAAATATGTGTAATTGTGTTCTGTGCTTTGTCTCTCTTTGCAAAAGACTGCATTGTTATTTAACCAGGAAAAGGAGGAGCCTAAATTGTTTCTATAATGCTGTGACTGTGCTCTGCATTCAAGATCATTCCTAATCTATGTGTTTCACAGGAACACAAGACAGCAGTCTGTTATTCCCAAGGGGATTACCATCTAAAGAACCAAACTAGAGGTGAAGGGGACATTTCTTTCCAGTGAAACACGGATGCTATATTAAACTCTGAGCTGTACGAACCAAACACACATTGTTCCATCAATGCAGGATGTTCAAGGCTTCCCCCTCCTCTGCCAAAACCCAGGGAATTTTCCTCTGTGCTTCTTAGATAAGTAACTTCCTTCAACATTGTCATGAAGGCCAAAATAAGGGCTGTTAGCAGACAGAGCATTTTATACTACCGACCAGGTGACTTCCTTATAGAACCAGGCTGAATAAGACTGGGAAAGGAAATGCTTTCTCACTGCCAGAGTTTGTAAATTAATTGCATTTGGATGGTAATGCTACAAGTTCACACCTCAGGAAACAGGAGTCTTGGGATTTGCACCCTGGAATGTAGCAGAGCTGCCTGGGGCCATGCAGGTGCTAGGAAACATTTCCCATAGCACAGGCAAACACCATGTGAATGGTGTTTCTTGCCTCAAGATAGCAGGAGCCACACATCAATTTGAACTTCCACAACTGCCTTGCTTACATGCAGCTGAATTACTAGACTAGTACTCGGGTTCAATAGGGTCTAAACAGCTGTTCCAGGAGAAAAATGTATAAGGATTAACACTGTAAAGTAAATAAACTGCAATGCTCCCTACCACAGCAAACTGCTTGTTGAGCTTCATCTGCTCAGCCAACACAGTGACATTGTGGAAAAGATGAGGCTGCATGTGACTCCACATGTGAGGGAACCACCAGAACTCCTTCCTGTGCTTGAGCAGCATGTCATCCCCTTCATCTTCCTCATCTGTACCTACAGAAAGCAGAAAAAGAAGTGCAAAATCAAAAGACAGAAGAGAGGCTCAATGTTTAAAAGCAGTGGCTAATTCCCTTCCAACAGAGTCATGCTCCATTGCATTACACACGACAAACGCCCCAAGGTGGGGGCTGTGTGCAGGTGCTGGGACAAAGGAGTGTCAGGGGCTTACCTGTGTGGTAGAATTTCCCTGAGAAGCCCAGGTTGAAGGTGAAATTTGGGACTAAAGTTCTCAGCTTATTCTGGGTGCTCAGTAAAGCCTGTTTGAACAAAAAGAAAAGTTCATATTAGTATTTTTTCCTCTGTAACATGTCTCTGTGTTCTACTGGTGCCCGGTTGAGTCTGAAGAGCTATCACAGGAGATGGGGCTTAGGCACTGTTTCCCTTGGAGAGCAAATAAGAGCTCCTCATACACAGTTTTTACTTGCAGTAGTTCTGCTGTACTAAATGATGCCTCTAAAACCACACTTCAATGTGAGGGACTCGGAGTGTCTGTTCTAAGGCAAAAGGACAGTAAATCTTACTTGAAAGCAATAGATTCTTTACACTTTACAGGTTCAGCCTCAATGGTCTCTTCCTCCTCATGTTGGCTGGGACTTTGCTAATGAAACTCTGCTCCTTGTGCTAATGAAAAGGAGGATGGGGCAGCCTATGGTACACAGATGAAGGAAAAGAAGTCAATAATGTCATGAACAGTAACCAAGTGATCCAAAGGGAGGGGGCTTTTATTTGGAGGGGACAGGTGGATTCTCAGAACTACCCATGCAATGAGTCCTACCAGAGAGGTATCCCTGACTCTGTGTTCCCTTGAAAAGTGCCAAAATTTTGTAGCAGAAAAAGTTTCCTGGATTCTGGGAAGAAAATCTGGGAAAGCCAACATTCACAATCCTCACATGTCCTACAGCTCTCTCGTGCTCACTTGCAATTACTTTAAATGTCCAAAGTAATTGCTTTAACCAAAGGGAAGGTGCCTTGTGCCACCAACCTCAGGGTCCAGGCAGTGTACAGATTAGACAGCACACAGCCTTGACAGAAAAAAAACAAACCAAAAAACAAACGAAAAAACAAACCCCAGAGGCTCAGTGTGTCATAGACAAGTAGGACATGAACTAATTCTAGTCAAATTTCTTCTGCTGGAAAATGATAAAAAAAGAGAAGCCGTGAGACAAACACTCTGCTGCTACCTGTGTGCTTTGGGGAAATGCCACTGGTGCATCTCCCTGTGGGAGAATTCTCAATCAAACAGGGAGGAGGGTTGTTGGCAGGTGACAGACACAGTCCTTGTCTGGGTTACTTAGATTTTAATAGCTTTTCTCAGAAAGCAATGGATCTGTGGCTGCACCAAGGTGAGGATGATGACCTCTCAACAGCAGACTTTGGCTGGATGTAATAACACAGGAAACATGGAATATATCTCTGGGGAAAGCACAGAGATCTATCAAACTGTGCAGGGAAAATGGACAGATCTTCCTGCATCAGCAGCCCTTCCCCAGCCCCAAGGAGGCACAAAACAGCACTGCAAGGTGCCCTCACATAGCTCACACTCCATAGGCACAGTCTGGGTGCATCACTCCCCCGGTGGTGAATGTGCTCTCAACAAAGGCAGACTCTCATTCCATGGAGGTGCCTTGACACCACCCTCTTATGGATAACCTGACAAATCACTGCTGTCACTGATGTATCAAACCAGTGTTAACCAAACACTGGTCATCACATTAATTTAAAAATGGCTTCTATAATTCACTTCAATCATCCATTCACCTCAAACATATGCTGAGTGGTTTTACACTCAAGGCAGGCAGTCCATGACCATGGCAAGGTGGGAAGACATAACATGCAGTGCTACAAGGCACTCTCAAAACTCTCTGTGAGGGAACCAAGCTTTCAGAGTTTTCACTACAGACACACTTCACTGCCTGTTCCTCAATTCCCACATCCACACAACAGTGACACCAAATACAGCCTAAGACAAATTTCAAAGATTTCAGCTTTACCATGGCCACTTGCCTACCACATCTTTACCTCAGTTCCCACCCAGGAACAGTAATTTGATAAATGCAAGGCCAGAACCTATCACAAATACAGGCACTACTTTTAAAAAGTGACACGCCAGCAACACTGATGGCTGAAGCCTCTCTTGCAATACAAGATCCAGAACAGGCAAAGGGAGGTCAAGTTCCCCTTACGTAGCCCAGCAAGACACTGGGACTCACCCACAGATCAGGGAGCACAGATTAAGAGCTGCGCATCTCCCCTGGGAGAAGAATCTGCCTTCCAGAGAATAGTTTACAAACCAATTCAAATTTGGGACCAGCACCTTGAACACATCACCCAGTAACTCAGACAGAAAAATGCCACTTTCTCTTCTTTCTCCAGAGCTGTCCCAAGCTCCAGCATTTCTCTGTGTCCTGAAAGGCACATCCAGTTCCCCAAGCTTGGGTAGGAAGTGGTGGGAGGAAAGACAGCGATTAAGAGGCTTAGCATTCCTCTGCACAGAAAGAGATTTAAAGCTGGCTGAGGTTACCATGACAACACATCTGTCTGATAATAAATCTCAAAAAGGCTGCTCCAGCAGGCTGCACTCCTTTGTGTCTGGGGAGGGACCATGGAGGAACTATGGGGGCCCCAGAAATTCAGAGACTATGGAGTCCTGCTTTCCTGGCAGGTTTATTGTGAATCCCTGTGCTGATGCTGGGTCCTGGTCACAGTCACAGCTGTAAGGTGGCACAGCACAGGCTTGAAGAAATGTCTTTCCCCTAAAGAGGATAAAGGAGACTAAGGTGCCAATATTTGGACATTTGCTTCATGCATTCCGTGTTCCCTGGTTCCAAGAGGTCTGTAAGCTGTAGGAAGGTGCAATAATGCAGGTGTGGGAACAGGCTGCACTCTCTCTTTCATAAAGTAAGATGAATATGGTAGTCCTAATCATGTCTAACAGGTGATTCAAGTGGCATTTCATTTGTATCCATAATGTGCTCTGAGGCTCTTAAACAAAAGGCAATCAAGAAATGTGGAGCAGGCTCCCCCTTAAGAGAGAAAACAGCCAGCCAGATGTCAACAGGTCTTCATTTGCATATTTAAGAAGTTCAGTTGCTCACATGGTAAGAGAGAGCGCTCTAGCATTTTAGCTATCCCCCACCGCTAAAAGGCAGACTTTATTCCCTTAGAAAACTGCTCCTCAATCCATCCAAGTATTTACTTTTGTATTTTTTGTCTGTTTTTATGTTTTATTGTTATCTTTTATTTCAGAAAGACTTCTAAGACACAAGCCTCTCCACTAACTAGGCAGAAAGGCCCCTGCCCCAGCTATGCTCCCAGCTAGAAGCTCTGCAAGGCACTAATGGGGTCTCCAAAGAGATTCCCAGCACTGGCCACAGGAATTCTTAAGCCACGTCAAGGCCAGACCTGCTTCATGCTTGTCACAGTCTATCAGAGCATTCAGTGCCATGCACAACCTATTTTGGGAAGCCTTTAGTACTTAACTGTGGCAGCCATGCTGCAGGCCCAAGTGATAGAGAACTACATTCCAAAGCACATTCCTGGACACAATGGTACAAATGTCCAAGCTTCACTCTGGTGTTCAAAGCCCATCGTTTTAAAAAAGGTTTTTTAATAATATAAAATTACAATAAATATTTACTTCTAAGCAAATGTTAGGGGAAAACTGTTAAAAATTGTGCCTTTCGTTGCAGTACATTAAAAATCTGTACCTCACTGACAGATCGGCAAAGATTTCCTCAACAGTCACTACAAGCTCTTGATGTGATCCAGGGAAAATAAAAACTCTCTTCATTCTAGGAGTGAGGAGGAAATCAGGGAAAGCCACAGCACCCCTGACTGTATTGGGAGCTTCTTTAGGACCTAATCCTTTTCTAAAATAACAGCGTGTCCTTGGCATTGGAGTAATACAGGGCTAAATTTTAATGCAACTCTGCTTTTTAAGCTGCAAAATTTTTCACTTCCAGAAGTGTTTGCAGAGAATTTAGTTCCTCCATACAAACCCCAAATATTATCTATCTCAGCTCCCTCTAACAAGAGGCAAAAAAAAAAAAGGGGGAAATCTTTCAGATGCTGGGAAAAGAGAAAAACAATACTCTAAGAAAACAGTACATGGACAAATGAAGAGAAAGAGATGTTATAAAATGGAGGAAGAAAGCTGAGTGCTTTTGCAGCCTCTTCTCAATGCTCCTGCAAAGCATTCTAGGAACATGTGGCAGAAACATGGTCTTGGCAGATACTGCCCCAGGCAGCAAGTTCTTGAGGAGTTCCTGCAGTTTTCTTACCACCCAGCACTGGCAGAACTCAAAACAACACTGGCAAAAAAGAAAGCTCTCATAGTACTGGTATGTCTACCTCCCCTGCAGTCTTAAAATCAGGCAGTTTAAAATTGCTGAGTACTTTAATTGCAGGTAAGATCATCCTCTACAATTCAGAAAGGCAAGAGCTGGCTGACATTCACCCTCACTAGGTTCTTTCTTCTGCACCCTCACCATTCATAATCCAAAATTAAATGACTGTCCTCAGTTTTCACTTAGCTTGCTCTCAGACTCATTTGCAATGATTGCTCACTATTTATGCCTTTGCACAGATTACCAGCAAAAGAGGCAAAAACTCATCTACTTAATCTTCTTTCCTCGTACCTAAAGATGACCAGAAAGGATCACAAAACCCAGATCCTTTTGCATTAGAAATGGCTTGCCTTTGTTGGCCAGTTCCATGGAGGTTTGGTAAATTCCAAGGATTATGATTTTAGAAGAGACAGAATGTGGAATAAATTGAAAAGAGAAGGGATTCTCTGAGATTTTGTTTTGTTAATTATGTGCAGCTCAAATCTCTGGTAAACTCTACAAGGGAAAAACACTTTCTTTGTGCAACTTCCAACTGTTCCACTTCTATTGAGGACTGCAAGCTCCTGCTGCAGCCCTTCAGCAGAAACAGGAATTCAAGGGTTATCATCTTTAAAGCAAAAGCAAGCACAATTCCTTTTTTTCCTTGTTAAAGAATAAAGCTATTCAGCTCTCCTTTAAGCATCACAAATAAAAACATTTCTCTCGGGTAAGATATACTATGGGCATGAGTTTGATCAAATGATATTCACTGCTTTCCTTTAATAGTCATTTTGTCTGGGAAGGTCTCTGAACATGGACCTGCATATGGTAAAGAGGCTCACTGGGACAGCAGAGTCAATTTTATACCTTCACACAACATCCAGTCTTCAAACCACTACCCTGAGCACTGTAATCTAAGCTTTGAGATAAGGAGCTGTGTGTTGAGATATCAGCCCTGAAACAGAGCTTTCATATGAAAGGCCAAAGAAAATGCCAGCTGTTCTGTTACTATTATATCCCCTTCTCTCCCCACAGTGAAAGACTATCAACAAATCCATGTAGTTATTTCTTGCTTTTAAAAAATAAAAATTCATTAACCTCACGTGGCTTTGCAATCAGAGCTTGTTTTAAATGGATAAATCTGGGTTTTATCTGCTTTGTCTGAGATTCTCTGCTTACTGATCACAGATTATTCCTCCATTTCACCCTGTTAAAACCCAAACAAAGCATCTTTTGGAATAATCTTGTCTGGGTTTGTTTTTAACATCACTAGAGCAGCCTTTGTTTCCAAGTGCTTTGGGAAGCTCTATCCTGCCTTCCCACATGGGTCTGTAACCTGCACAAACACTACAGAGGTGAGAATCTCTGCTGGTTTGGACTAGTGGGTGTAGGGCCTGCTTAGGACCAAGATAAGATTGTGATCCTTCACAAAAGAAACAATTCTCTTTCAGAACATTTCAGCACTTCAAAACACAGGATCACTACAGCGAAGTGAAGACAATTTTAGCATTTTCCTTAAATACATACTACATACAAAACATAAAATCTTGAAGTCCTAAAACCTTGGAGAAGACATATCCTGCATGAATGCATAAAACACGTAGAAAGAGTTTAAGACTTCTAGGGAGGGGAAGAGGGCTCTTGGGAACACGCAACGGACAAGGTTCAGGTAAGGGGCCAAACCTGTACAACAGTATTCTTCTGGTGCCTTCTTCTTATGCCTTTGCCTCAAATATTTTGTGCCTTGGATATAAGTTTAAAGGGTGCTTCACCCTGAAGCTGTTTTGGAAACCTGCTAAAGCAGTTGCTGTCAGTCTTACCATCATCATGGCTGATACCATCCAGGATTCACCTGAGGGCAAGTGCTGAATGGGAATCCAGAGTATGCACCTGTGAACAACCCCAGCACACCTGAGAAACAGGCAGGGCACCTGCCTCAATGGCTACAAACCACAAGTTTGTAGCCATGGGACCATGGAGAAAATACAAAGAGAAGTCCTTGGCTCTATGAAGCATCACATGCACATGGATCACATAGTTAACAGAATGCTTTATCATGTACTTTCAATGACGTGGAGAATCTGAAGGAGCACTTAAGTTTGTTACTTTTTTTATTTTTGCCTGTCTCAGTTCCCTCTCCTCCACAAAATCTGTCTCTTACCCATAACCTTTCCTAATAGGTCACTGTATCATTCCAGGAATTGCCAAGGAAAGCAAACCACAAAGCTGGCATCTCTCCTTCTCAATCGTGAGGCCAGAGATGGTCAGGCTTGGTCTGACCATGTCTCTCTGGTGAATTTGTTGATATTCCCTGCTCAGGGATGAGGAGGGAGCAAAGAGAAGAGAAAACCCTTCCTTTCCTAATTTACTTGTGTGTTGAAAAACCAGATGACTAAAACATAAACTCTATCAGTTTACACTACATGAACGGGCCTACAGTTTTGCAATATAATAGATACAGCTTATCCACATCACAAAAAACAACAAGCAATTTTTCTGTTCTATTCTAACACAATTTGCCTTTTCCTTTTGAACAGCAGTTTGCAGCTACAATTAGGTTGGTATAGGAAACCTGCATATACTTGTTCCTTACATTAAAGAGGAGACAGGACAGACTACCACAGGCATCTCCCTCTCAAATTGAGAGAGGTCAGCTCCCAAAGTGCTGCATTTAAACCTGCAAAACTGTTGAGAGCATCACACATGGTGCCTCAGCATCTGTGCGGGCTAATGCTCTGTATGAGTATGACTGCAGCAATCAGTGCTTTCCCTCAGATTAAATGCCATATCCCACACACACCAGAAACCCTGGAAGTATCTACTCTAGTATTTTACCTCTACATCAGACACTTTCATGCGAGTGCCCTCTTTTCCCACAAATATATCATCGATGTCAACAAGGATATAGCGATCAAGCGTGAGACAAAGGCGCTTGCCAGTCAAGTAGGCAATGGCATCCACGAAAATGAGTTTGTGCAGCCAAAAATTGAGGTTATTGCCAAAGAGGACCCGCTGGATCCCATCATGCAGACCCAGGTCCTGCATCACTGTGGCATGCAATGCTTTGTGAGTGGCCAGATGAGGAATAGACTCCGAAGATTTTGTGCTGGCCAACAGCACTGGCTCATAGGTGCTGTGGTTTGACTGAAACACAGTCCAGTCATCACCAGGCAGAGGACCCTGCTCCACCTCGTTAGCCCGGGTGACGTAGAGCAGGGGAGCACTAGGATTGATGTGATAGTCCCGCAGCCCCAAGTTGGAATGTAGGAAAAGGGGGAAACCCTTGAGCTGTGCACTGAGCAGGCTGTTCTCATTAGCTTTGAAAAAGCCTATAATCCCCACTCCATACTCTACACAGTATTTGTCTAGCAGCTCTCGGTTCCAAGCATCTAGATTCACATATTTAAGGATGTTCTCGTAGATAATGAGAGCATAGCGTCCTCTGTCTTTGTCTGTCAGGGTGGGCATATCCCCTTTGCCAGGGGCGATCTCTGTCCTGTATTTAAACCGGCTGGATTCCAGGATGGCCACTATCTCCTGCCCCAGCTGGGAGTAAATGCTTTCCACAAAGACGAGCACCACGGGATCTGTGCGCGAAGTGTCCACAGACTTTGTGAGCCTCCAGCTGGCTTGCGGCGGGATCAAGATGCGGTGCTGGTTGCTGCAGTCACTGAAGGGCAGGGGTGGTGGCTCCTTGATTTTGGGGTTGTTAGTGACATAATAAGCCAGGATGCACATGGAGATGAGGCTGAAGGCAATGAGCAGCAGGATCAATCTGTGCAGCTCCAGCTGTCGCACATGCCGCACCACTTTCCACAGCTGAATCATGGTGAGGCGGGCGGCTCAGCCCCTCCTCACACTCTGCACCCACGCTGGATTGGCGCTTGGGATCTCCAGTGCCGCCGTGGCAGTGCCCAGCAGCAGCTCACAAAAAAGAAAGTGCAGCTGCAGAGAGAGAAAAAGCTAAAGCAAAGAGCAACAAGGCGAGACTCCCAGAGATCTGCCATTTATCTCAGGTAACCATGGCCCTCAATTCCCATCGCTCTTTTGTGTGCTTCCTCGGGCTCCTCTCTTCTCAATCAGAAGTCTTTGGAGGAGCAAGGATTCCAGAATCTCGTCTCCAATAGCAAATCAGTCTGTCATTCTGTGCACAAGCAATTTCAGCTCAGCCTTCCCAGGTGTCCTGTTTCTCATTTAGCTGTTTCACATTCACATGATGGCACCTTCTCTTTGCATCCTGCAATTTAAAAAGAAAAATTCAATTCTCAGTATGGCTTCAGCATTTAGTAGGCTTGAGATGAAATGGCAGGATTAGCAGGTGATAGGTGGGCAGCATCCCTCACCCATCAGCAGGTCTGTTCCCTGGGAAGTGCCACACCCCATTTGTGTGGGAGCTTGACAGAACAACCACAACGACCTTTGGAAGAAAGGTCCCAACAGAGCACAGCAACTCAACGTTCATCTTGGGTGAGATTCTCACACACTCCAGCAAACAGAGCCAAGTACATGGCCGTCCCTCAGCCCTCTGCAAGCCACTCAACAGAAAACATGAAATGATTTTATTCTAGCCAGTATTTCAAAGCTAACAAGAGGAGAAAGCACTCTCTGCAAGGTTGCCCCATTTGTCCTGGGAGCTCACTTTCTTCCAGAGGTCTCACAATACAGCTCTGTAGAGGCATCATCCCTCAGGCAGCACAGAGGGCGGGGGGCACAGGCTCCCACACTCTGCACACTTAGTGGTTGCCAACTGATTCAGTGGCAACATCTCCTGAAACCTTCATCGCCTTTTCTCACATGCCACTGATGAACATGAAGGCAGTTTTAAATCACCAACAGCATGACATAAATTTGGGTTGATCTCAAGTACATGAAAGCCTCTTGTTACGAAGCTCTCTCACCTCCTGCTTTGTGTTCGTGGCAGCAGACCATTACACCATATGTTGTTATTTTCCCAGGAAAAAAAATGCCAACAAAGCCAACAAATACCAAATAATCCAAAACAAACACCAGAGAAACTAACTAAATCTCTCCTTGGTTTAAAAATAAAGTAAAACTCA
>VRYO01001366.1:11568660-11610982 GCA_009812075.1 Sialia sialis
TTTCTTATATAGTAAAGCTCCACCAGAAAAGGAACTACAGTAATTTCACAGTTATAAGCCGCACCTGATTATAAGCCACACCGCCGGGTAGACCACGGGATTTGTCCATAGATAAGCCGCACCTGAATATAAGCCGCACCACTGGGGTAGGATGGGTTCTTCAATGAAAAAGGTGCGGCTTATAATCGTAAAATTACTGTACTTGTGAGGCCGAAGCTTATTTTGCTCCACCAGAATTTACTTGTGAGACAGATGCTTATTTTGTAATGTGTATTACTAGACGGAAATAACTCCTTTTGAGTCAGGGAAAATATAGATGAGGCCAAAAGTCCTACTCTTGGCTGTTTTCCAAACTGTTGGTGCAGCTTGAAGCAGAGACAAAAACCACAAACAGATTTTATATTAAGAGATATAATACTGCTAACTTTATGGCAGCAGATGGAAGAGAGTCAGAGTGCTCTTTACACAAGCCTTATGATGATCATTAAGAATTATCTCAACTCCCCTGCTATAAGCTCAGCAGAGCAGGGACTGGTTTGTGTAGTGCACAATGAAACCTCAGCCCTGATGAGGTTTTCAGAATAGCTGTAGACTGCCAGTGTAAGGTATATCACACAAATCATTTTCCACTGGAGAAAACTGAGACAGAGCAAAACTTACTGAAGGTTGCACTGCAACACAGCAGATGGATCAGGAGTTTTGGCAGAATTACCCCTGTTCCCAAGACTCCAAATGGACTGGGGTCTCCATTCTCAAATGGCCCTCTATAATGACAAGCTGGCTTTGGAAATCCAGCTCAGTCAGCAACAATAAGATGGGTTTTCCTCATCACAGATAACTGATCATCTTTCAGTTTTGTCACTACATACTGATAACTTTGTACTGGAAAAATGACAGGGCAGAGAAGGTGAGAAATAACTATATGAAGATGTAAAAAACAGAACTTGTATAGTTTTTTCTTTTCCTTGCTACTGATTTTGAATATATGGTTCCTTGGGCAGTTCCTGTAATACACCAGGAATTCCAGTGTATCCATATAGTACCTAAAACCATGTGCCACCTTCCAAAAGCAGCCAGGAAAATAGCCTTTCCACTTCCAAGCTCTTCCCATCTCACTGACTCTGCAATGAAGACCCCAATTACAGCTCCAAAGCTGCTGAGAGGCAGAAGCAGAATTCAGCAGGGCAGAGAGAGGTAAAATAGAGACATACAAAAAATGCTGTATCTTTTTTACGAGATGAATTCTTTGTAAGACAGAGCAATACACGGCTCCATGCATATCACAATGCTGCATATATGAGAACTGATCTCATTCTACTCCTGTGCAACAAATTCATGCTGAACACTTCACTCAGATTCCAATAATAGTCAATTTTGATGGAGAAACATGAGAATTCCAAGTTATTTCCTTCCCAAATAACTCACTTCCTTTTGCTTTTCAATCCTACTGAATAAAATAAAAAGATAAAAACTATTTTGGATTTAAAGATTCACTATCCTAACATGTATTAGACACAAAGTTGTTTTTGCAGAAGAAAATAATGTAAAGAGGAGCCCAAGCATCATTTCTATGACTTTCCAAGCAATGTGTTGTTTCTGGGGTAGAATTTGTAATATAAACACCAGGGTAATGGTAAGAAAATCAAGGAGATGTTGGTTTATGCAAAAGCCTGCAAGGTTCTACTTTTACAACTCTTTAGCCACAAAGCACCAACATGGAAAACACTTCCCTGGCTGGACTCATTCATCTCTCCAATTTAATTTTTACTTTTGAACTGACTCTGTTCTGTAAAGAACTGTATTTTCAGTTTCCCAGTTATCAGTTTAAAGATGAAAACCACAGGACAACTGGATTATTCTGTAGAATAAGAATGAAACCAGAGTCTAAGCTAGGCTGTCACACCTGCAGTGCCCAGCTGAGGGGCACCAGGGAGAAGAACCCTTTTGCTGGGCACTTCTGAATCACAGCAGTGTTTTGATAACAATGATTCCATTCAAGCCTCTAGCGAAGCTCCCAAACAAGCCCCCATTTGTTACACGGGGAGCTCAAAAACACAAATTAAAAAAAAAAAAAAGCCTGTATCAGATTGCTGCTCAAGAATCTGTCAGCTCTCATCTCTTTAACAAGGCTTCACAGCCAGAGGGCATGCCAGCTGGCACGGGATGCATTTCTTTCTTTGGGGACTGCATCAGCTGGTTTAGGTTCAAACGAAAAGAGGAAAAAAAGCAACAAACAAGTACACCAAAGAAAATTTATATTAAAAGGCGAGAGAACTGTCAGAAACCAGTCATACACAAAAAGCTGAGAAATATCTACACTACAGAAAGAAAAGAAAAAAAAAGAATTACAGTGAAAATTATTCACTCTTAAAGGATAAGAAAATACCTGTGTCCTCTTTTGACATCGAGCTCTTGGGAATCTAACACCAAAAAAAAACCAAACCAAACAAAAAAACCCCCAGAAAACAAAACAAAACAAAACAAACCCAAAAACAAAACAAAAAAACCAATCCCTGCCCCCCCTAAAAAACCAACCAGGTTTCTAGATAAACTGAAGTCCACTCTGAACTCCGCAACTGCCTCAGTGCAAGTTGTGGGAGGTGTCTGTCAGAATGCACAGCAAGAATGAAGTGTTCAGAGGTCCAAGGATGCAGGGGCAGCAAGCATCATCCTGCCAGAAAAGCATCTCTAGATCACAGGGCATCAGCTGTAAGGGCAGCGATCCCACACATCACCAGCATTAAGACAAAGGCTCCATCAAAGTGAGGTGTTCTGTTTCCTAATGATATACAGCGTTAATGTGAAACACACACTGCTTTGTGAATTATCAACAGCTAAGCCACATGGCAACTGATGTGATAGGAAAGCAAGATAACAACCCCAACCTCGTGGTTTTAACATCTGATCTCCAGATATTTCCAGTGCTTAGAAATGACTGTGATAGATCAGAACAAACGTTCAGGACCAGCACTTACCCCAAACCACTTTGGTAAGCGGTTTTGATGAGAATATAAGTATTTGGGGCTTCTGGTACATTCGTGCCAAGGCACTTGGAAGATACTGGGTATCATCTGACATCTTTATCAACAACTGTCAATGCATTCCCAGCTGAGCTACAGAAAGTCTTACCACCCAAACCCCAGTGTGACCAGTACATTTCCCCAGCCCTTTTCATTATTCATAATATAATCTCTCCATCTGGAATGCACAGCAGCAAGATCTTGCCTTTGTCCACAATAGCTCTATTTCAGAGGCCTTCTGCACTTCCTGTGAGATGGTTGCTGCCTTGGGCCCCAGGGGGACTGCTGTAATTGAGTTACACAGTAATCAGAGAAGGAATCTGATTGATTTTCCAACCCATTCCACTTTAATGCTGTCATCAAGACTCAAAATTCCTCATTAGTCTGCTCCATTCTGAGACACCACAGCCCCTCTCTTTGTCTGTGGTGGTATCTGTATGCAGAGCCTCCAGGTACAGCCTCTCTTTCACAAACATGGGGAACCTGGTAAGTAGTGTCAACAAAACACAGCAAGCTACACAGCAAAAGAATTAGTAGAAAGCTCAGGAGAATGAATGCTACTTGTATTTTACATACTGGGGGGGAAAAAACATTGTGGAAATTACAGCCACATTGCAATGCAATTGCCATGCTCATTTTTGGGCTCTGGCCATGTGTTTCAGCTAACATCCACTGCCAGTCAAATCCTGCCATGAGAAACTGCCTAAGGAATACAAAATTCAGATCAAAGACACAGAAACACTAATGGTGCCCATGCTGCTCTGACAGACAGGGCTGCAGCCTCCAGCCAGCTCTGTGTTTTGCTTGGGCAAGTCCCCGTGCAGGGAAAAGCCTCCCAAGTACAGACCTGTGCTGAGCCAGAAAGCTGCCAGCTGGCCAGCCGGCTTGAAATGTTCCAGTCTGATATAACAGGAGAAAACCTGTGTGATGAAGTAATAATTATTTTAATTCTTTCACCATCACCCCTAGACAGGTATGTAACTTCACATCTTCCACAAGAGCAACAAACTGCTGTCCATGCTGAACAGATCTGCATGCAGTCCTCTCATCCCAGCCTGCTGGAAACCCAACTGCAGCCATGAATTTACCCTTGTGCCAGTGCAGTGAAGTCTGCAGACAACATGAAGATAGATTTTGGAAAGACTTTGCAGAGGGCTGCACAGAGATCCCATGACTCCCGCAAGGCTGTTGGTATTTGGATACATGATGGATACCTTTGTTTGCTGGAGATCTTGATTCTCTTGCTCTTTTATATTACAAAAAATAAACATTAGGTTTACTTCTTCTCATGCCAGCGACAGAGGCTTGGTCCAGCATTGCCTCTTAGAAACATAATCCAATAAACCAATCCTTTCCCCTGAAAACAAAAAGGTCCTCCTCCTAAGAGCTTCCAGCTCTTCCAGGTTTTCAGCTCCCTGCCTTCTCCCCATCATTATACACTCACTGCTTAGGGTCGTTACAACCAACCTGACTCATTTTCTAAAGCAAGGGAATTTCAGACTTTTACACTGAGGTATTCTCTCAAGTTAAACGTCAGAACCATAAACCGCAACAAGTTTCACAGACTCAGCATAGGACAAATTTGGGAAGGGGAAACAGTTTGTTGTCTTGTATTTTCAGCCTGCTTAAATAGTGGATCTGCAAATAAGGAACTTGAAGAATTGTTAAAAAAACAATTCAGCAGCCACTGATGCTCCTTGATAAAAATTGTATGTCACTTGGCAGCTGCACACCTCTGCTGAAATGAAAAGGAAAGACTACAGGTATTGTAGCAGTGGAAGTGCTCACACAAGTCAGAGCTTTTCAGCAGCTGAGGGGATGTAATTGCTCTGAGGATGCACAGGTCTCTGAAATGCAACTGCTCACAGGAGAAAAAGGAGACACCTTCTTCAGAGATAACTGAAGGGACATGAAGGGACATAGTCATTGCTTCATTTCATGTGGTACTGAGCTTTTAAAATCTAGGGATGAGGCCAGCACAAGAACAGCAGTTTCATTTTGGCCATACCTCTCCTTCTGTTTCCTGTGCTGTGTGCCTGCTCTGCCCCTAACCCTTTTCCCACACCCGGGATAATGAGGCAGCAGCTCCTCTCTGCATCCAGACACGCAGAGCTGTGGGACAGAGAGCCAGAGACAGGGCAGTCTAGAGCCTTGCAACACAAAGGCAGCCCAAGCTGCTCTACAATCCTCCCCCAGGTGGAAAGTGAGTTCTTCAGTCACCCTAAAGGAAGGGAATGCCATCTTCAGCCTCCTTTCATCAGGAATTAACACGCACGCTCTATCGTGGCAGCGCATCTCCAACTCAGCTGTGGGAACAGGAAATAGATGCAGTTCCTTCCGCATTAGATACAGACAAGAATCTCATTTCCAGTCTCTCATGCTCCCTGCTTATCACAGTTCACATCAGCTATTCTGCTGCAGAAAGAAAAATGTTTTCTCTGGTGATTTCTCTTAAGTAACTTAATCACGTGGGGAAATACAGTCAAACAGTGGCAAAACAAAAAAAATTCAGTGTCAGTCAGAGTTGAAGTGTTTTAATATGGAATGTATGTTATGAAAGTTTATCTGTAATTGTAATGAAAGCATCCCAACCATTTTTCCTATGAGAACTGAGAATATTTTACCTTCATTAACAAGAAGCTGATCTTCTATATTCAGTTGCTTCTTCCTTTCACATAACACAGAGGAAAGAATCTTTTACAATCAGTTTTGTCTAGGAAAACATGACAGTAGGCAACAGATTTAATACCATTACACTGAAAGTTTGTCCAAACCGATATCAGAAGAAAATTGTCAGTACACTCTACCAAATCCTAAAAGCTTAACAAAGCTCTTGAGTTCACCTTTCTGGTGTATCTGCACTAAAATTTAGGGTCAGAATCTGCTAGGCTTGTAAAAACATGTTCCCAGCTGTTTACAGCTGCTCCCTCCTACCTGCCTTCAACTGAGATGTTCTACCCATCAGTGCAACGTTCATGGCTTATCAGCTTTTGCAGTACCTAATTATCCAGCTCTCTATTACCTTGGTGTGATTGAAATAAGTAAGTCTCCTGGACTCAGAAAACAAAACAGTCACATTTTTGCTGGCTGAGCTATTGCAAGACAGCTTTTAACACAAAAGAACAAGGGTGGGGGGGAGAAAGAGAGGCAAAAGTGATATAAGCAGGCTATAAATCTGGCCAGGCAAAAAGAGTAAAAACAAACAATGGGAAGTAAAATGAGTGGAAAAGGCACAAATTCAGGTATTTGGAGATTACATAGGCTGGGTGAGACAATCGTTTGGAGGCTTGGTTTTTACAAGACAGGAGCAAATCCAAAGTACTCTCCTGCCCTTTCCAAGCCTTCATGGCCATCTGTGCAACGAAAAATCATCATCTGCTTTTTTCACAAGCATTATGGTAGAAATAGATCTTAGGGGGGGCACTGAACCCACCAACAGTCTCTGAATGCCCTGAGCAGCCTCCACCTCCTGAGCTGTGAGCTGCACCTGAGCTCAGGCCAGACCCAAACCATGCTCCAAGTACAGTAATTCACACTCATAAGCTGCACCTGGTTATAAGCTGCACTTCTGGGTAGCCGGGAAGGTAGCGAAATTTGTCCATAAATAAGCTGCACTGGGTGATAAGCTGCACTTTTTTTTTTAAAAAAAAGTGAAGATCCATGTGCAACAAAGTAATGAGTTAGTAACAGAATCCAACCAGTGGGGTTTGCTGTCAGGTGCTCAATTTGCAAACAGTTTTCAGCAGAGCCTTTAAAGGCAGCCCCAGGCGCCCTCCCCGTGCCGTGGGCCCCAGCACTCCCATCCCCAGCGCTGGCTGCCACAGCCCCTTGCCTGCTCAGCAGTGGCGGCGGCTCGCCGGCAAAGCCGGCTCGGTGGGCTGGCCGCCGGAAGGTGGCAGCGGCTTGCCACCCACTCACCAGTGGCTCTGGCTCACCACCCACCCGGCAGCGGCTCCGCGGCAGCTCCCTGTCCGGCCACGGCTCCGCAGCAGCTCCCTCCCCAGCTGGCTCGCACTTCCAGGTTGGCATTTCGCTGGAATTTGTCCATAAATAAGCTGCACCTAGTGATTAGCCACACTTCCAGGATTGGCTCGATTCTTCAGTGAAATAGGTCCGGCTTATCAGTGTGAAATTACTGTATGTTCTGCCTTGCTGACTTGACCTTTGTGCACCCACCTGGTGACTGGCACCCATCACTGCCTGCCTCCGTGGGTGCTGTTTGATGCTGCCTGTGCCACAGGGTGGATGGAGATCCTCTCCCTGCATCATGGGATGAGGCAGCTCCAGCCTAGTGTGCTCCTCATGGCCTTGAAGGACCCCACAGCAGCTCCACACACTGTTACTTTTCCATACACAAAGGATGTGTAAGTGACAGGAGGACAGAGACTGCTAGAGAAACAGGGTGATAAAAAGTTGTGACTATTGTTAGACTTCTCTGTCTTCTTGTGGGTGGAATTATTTAATTTTCTCTCCAACCATCTGTGTTTGCAATCGTTACAAAATCCCAGGCAATGTGCATTTATTTCCACACCTTACACTATGCCATGCTTGCTAATCAAACAACAATAATTTCAACCCTGTACCTTCTGTTTCTCCTTGTTTCTACTTTGTTTTTAGATAATCAACTCACAGAAATGAAACTCTTTTGAAAAGAGATGCATTTCAAATATATTAATTTTAAACTGTACTGTAATTACATGCCACTAGTTTTCAGTCTTTCTCCCATTTTCTAGACTTAATTACTAGAGTGGGTACTATACTCTTACATTTTTAATTAGTCAACTGTTTATGAGTAGCATTTTTTTTCTGCTATAAAGCACTGCACCTTTAAAATATTCATTCATGCAGAATTAAATCCAGGACCTCATTAACAGCCTAATTAAGAGTACCCAGAACAACTCAGCAAAAAAGCTGCCATATTTGCAATCAAATCTACCCTCTAATAAAACTAAAGTTTTGTCAGGAAAGCTCAAGACTTTTGAGCAAAATATAGATCTCTTTTATGGACTGCAGCTGAGGTAAAACTGATCTAGGTATTGAAAACTGCAAGGTGCCCAATTATAGGTTTTTGGAGACTTGGGCATTCCTCCTCCAAATTTACAGGTAGTAGTATAATGCCCAATGAAATGCAATCAATTACTGGAAACAGGATGAATTCTTTATTATTAACATGGAAACTGCTCATGTATTGAAGTATATTTTTTTTTCCATGAAGCAATTTAATATTAAGTTCACTTACAGCTTCTGATAATGAAATAACATGCTTAATCTTCAGGTCAAAATAATGGAGTCAGTCTGTGCCATTTTGCAAGCATTTACAGGTATTTACAGGATAAAACAATTATGGGACTATTTCTGTTTCACATGTAGCAGTAAGAGACAAGGACAAATGATATCAGAAATGGGACTTAAGAAAAAAGAAGCATTCAGAACACTGTTGATCACAAAACTTAGTCTAACACATCATTAATGTTTTCTTTGGCTTTCTTAACAAATCTTCAGTTTAGTTCAAATAAGTGAACTGAAAACAGGAAATCCCAATAATTTTTTAAAAATCAATGATTCAATTGCCTTATCTCAGTTGGAATAGAAAGAAGATAATTGCCAGAAGAGCAAAATTCTCTTCAAGTAGAAATGTGCATCTGCCTGTCTGGTGAGGTCTTCAGTAGGACAGAGGACATTTTGTTTGGTCTAGGCTGGTACAGGGTATTCAGTCCATAAAATGCATTGCAAAAAACACAGTAACTTGATCCCCCGCTTGTATACAACAACATAATCACTTACCAACACGTATTTCTACTAATATGGTGGGCCTTGTGCTTGTTTTTGTGGAAAGACTTGTTCCACAAAGAGACAGACGCAAAATGGTTTAGAACCAGCACGCAGATCCATGGAGTGGCTGTGCGCTTGTCCATGTTAAGGAACAGCATGCATGGCAGCACAACGACCCCCATAGTGAGCAATGACAGGAGAGAGCTGAGCACCACCAGATCTGCCACAGCCCTGAGCTCTAGTTTCATTTATGCAGGTTTATCAGCACAGCTGAACTTTGCCTGCACAGACAGGCTAGCTGATGGCACTTGCTGTAATACAGACACTAATTTTCCACAATCTAGGAACTACTTTAAGATAAAATGTGGCTGCTCTTTAACAGCATACAGAAAACAGTGAACTATGTGAAAAATTCTGTACTCAAAATGAGATGCGGAATTTATTACTAATAATCATATGAAGATCTAATGCACACAGTGCTCAACAAAATAGTGGCAAACACACTCCTTTATCTTGCCATATGTACCATCTCATATTAAGAAACATGACACAGAACAGCTGATATAAGAAAGGAAAGCTATAAAAGAGAGACAATTAGTCAAGTAAACAACTCGGGAATTATTGCTGGAAGAAATGGGTTCACAAGAGCAGAGAAAGGGAGGGAGGATTTGGCATCAGAGACTGGGAGACTGTTCCAGGAATAGGAGGCAGCATGAAACAAAATGCAAAGCAGAGAGTAGGAGGAAGAGATAAATGGAGGAGTACACAGCAAGTCAGAGGGGAGTAAGAGAAAATGACAGCTCACATTACTTAAGGAGGCAGAAACGTAGTGCCTAAAGACAGAATTTTCCTAAGATGTTAGGTCTAGCTTGCCTACGTTTAAAAAACATAGGTTCTCTAATAACCAAAAAAGCATGGTCTAAAAGGCTTAGCAACTCCTCTTCAAAGATGAATTCCACTAGGAACAGGCCAGCATGCTTACAGCTTATGTATTTAATGCTGACAGAGGAGGGCTCGAGCAGTCTGAAATTCACAGTGTCACGCAATATTCCAGACACACTGCAACATTATTGCATCCATATCCTGACTAAAGGCACTACCGGTTTGGTTGTAAAAATCTGCTGTACTCACTGCATTCATCCCTTTCCTTTGTCCAGAGCAAACAGTTCTGGAGCAATGGAAGGCAAGAGCTACATTAAGGCAGTAAAGTTGCCTCAAATACAGTCCTTCAGTGCTTTCTGTCCTTTCAATTGTGAACTGTCCCACACAGAGATAAAAGTGATATTAGCTGACAGTTTAAATTAGCTAGAATCAAAGAATATCAAAGAATGATCACAAGAAACATTAAAAATGCTGAAATGTCATCATTAATGTTGAAATCCCAAGTTCAAATGTGCTAACTGATCTCACTGAAGTAACAGATATTTTATAGTTTTCAGATTACTTAACATTATATCTTGTGCACAGATGTGACTGGAGAGAAACAACTGCATTTAGCATGCTAGTAATTCAGACTTGACTTTGCAGCAACACTGTAACTAAATAATTAATGCTTTCTCATAGCCTCAGATTAGATTAACACTATACTTCTTGACAACATTTTCCTCCTTTTTCTACAGTGCTACAAATGAGAGAGCAGAGGCAGACTGGATCCCAAGTCTGAAGTTTCCTACCTTTTTCATTACAGGCAAAACACAAGAATGAAATAATTTCTAGCTAGGCAGCAACTTTGAAGAGCTATGTTACTAAAAATATCTAAAGATAAACATATTTTAAAATTTTAGGCATTAATTTTATTAAATACAGAATTACATTTTAACTCTCACATGACTAATTTGGTAGTTGAAATATAACCATTACAGATTTTTGGGAAGGCGTGCTGTTTTCTTATACAACAGAGAAATGAAACCTGTAAAATTCAATCCTCATTATGAATCTGGGTTAATGTTTCTGCAGAAATTTGAAATGCTTTGACTTTGTCCCCACTCTCCTGTGAAGTGCTAAGTGACTTGCAGAATATCTGTCATTTCAAGTGTTAACAGAAAGCACATTCAGAGGATCTGCTGACATCTTGGTACCTGTAGCAAGAATCTTGCTCCAGTGGCTTCATGTTTATTTTTGCCTCTATTCCCCATTGCTTGCCTGTATTTTTCCAAACAATTTAGTTGACATGACCAGGCAGCAGTGAGGCAGCTGCCTGCCACTGGATGCAACCCAGCCTCCTCTGCTTGCCAGGTGCTGGCTCTGCTGCCTGACCTCCCTCTGAGCTAAGAGGGGCATGGAGAAGTGTGCAAATTCAGCATTACCACCCACCCCACCCAGGAGAGCAGACCTGAACATCATTCTCCTCCTCAGACACACAAGGTGGCAGTTTGACAGATGCATTGGTCATTTCAGCCTCAGGAAACCCAGAGACACAGCCCTTGGTTTCCAGCCGTGGTTCCCTGTGCTCAGTCAGGCTGGCCCTGGGCAGCAGTGCCACAGGGTGTGTGTAAGGGTTATCAAGCTTTCTGCCACCCTCACTCTGCTCCTCCAGAGTTAACACAGGGTGACTGTTCTCTAACTAATTCCTGCACACAGGATTCAGTTCTGTCCTCTCACCCAAATGCCAACTTCCCAAAGCATTCAGAGAGGATGACTCCACAGATGAGCTAGGCGGGGATTCTGTGTTCCGGAGCTATTCAGTGCCCTGCTTGGTTTCCATCTTTCTGTTCTTGCAAGTTCAGAAGAATAAAAGGACAAGCAGCATTACCACAGGAGATGAGACAGGGTAGGACATTAAAATCTTAAATTTCTTCTTTGTGCACTGGTCCACAAGCAGCAGAAATGGGTTTAAAGAATCTTTGAGACAGTGAGAGTTCTTCATGTACTCTCTGGGAGGGAGCCAGACATCATCCTAAAAGCTAGGGAATTCAAGGGTAAAGCCGACTTCAGTCCTTTACTCCACTTTTACCTTGATGTGGTTACAATTTCCAGAACTCCATCTGGAAAATGGGAATCACATTACACAAAGATGCTGAGCATCAAGGCCTCAACAGCACTTTGTGAATGTATCAGAATGAATTGGTATCCTGGTGTTACCTGGGTAAAACACAAACCGCAGAACAGTGATAAGGGTGGGCTCGCCACCACTTGTTGCTCTACTGCAAACACTCCAGAGAACCAGATCTGAGACAGACAGGAAGTCAAAAATTCTCCATCAGTCCTCAATTATCAGAAGGACTATAATTCAGCTTGGTTTGCTGGCAACATAAAGGCTGTTCCATGAAAGGGGTGCAATTTCTCTTCCCTCCACTGCATTTTCCAGGCTCCCATATATTTCTTTTCCTTCACTGCTGCTATTTGCATCAAAAACGGGAATCACACTCGTTCAAAAAGAGCCACCTCGGAGGTTAAACTACTGTCAGTGACATTTAATTTATTGAAAAGGGGAAGACAGAGCATTTATTTTAGGTCAAACTGCTTATATATGAACAATCACCTTGGACTCTGCAAATGCTAAGAATACAAATAAAGAGGAGATATACGAGTCCTCTATTTTTCTGGGAGAGTTTCACTGCCCTCCACAAAACTAAACAGAGTAGTCCAGCAACTGATGAAACATTTGCAGGCTGAATCAATGACACAAATGCTTCCACCTCAGAAGTAACACCTTATCTTCTACTCCCTGCTCCTTATACAAATAAAACCCAAATAATCTATCAGTGGGAGACACTGGAAGTTTGTGCTATGTGCTCTCCCACATTCCCCATCCCTCACCCTAGGAAGACCCTCTGGCCTTTACACAAATATATTCTGCATTTAAGTTTTCAGTATAAAAATTATTTACTTATTCTGAAATGAACAGAGTGGTCACTAAGCACCACAAAAAGGCTGAAAAGCTACCAAAGCAGACATACTAAAGCAGAGGGAGGCATACTTCTCCATTTGGGTTTTTTTCAGTTCCAAAACGGAGGGTTTCTGCATAATCTCAGCTCATATGAAGGGTATGAAAAAACAGGACTACACTATGTTCACATGATACCTAAAGTCAGAGCCTTTTGTTTGGAAGAAGGCATCACATCGACTGAAAGCAGCCTTTCAAATAGCAAGCCACAAAACCAAATTCCTCTGAGGAATATTTTGCATTAAAAATGGCTTCATACTTGCAGTGAAATATTCCAGCACCAGCCATATTCCAAGAACAATGTGTGCTGCCTCTCCACAAGCCCCTGGGCTGGGCTTCCTGACTCTATAGAGAGTTTGTTATTGCCCTAAGGGAGCATTAGATACAGAAGAGCTCATAGTTTTCCTTTCACTTCATGCCTGGGCTCATCATAATGTGTGCAAGCTGGCTTAGTCTGCAGACCTTCCTTTTCTACATCTTCCTTCTCCTATTTTCCAGCAACCCAACAACATTTTTTACACATGAGCACTATCAATTGTCTCTTTTGAAACAAGGTTATTGAAACCACCACCTTCCTTAGAGTGCTGCAGAGAATAAGACAAAGTTCCCAGCTCTCAAACACAACTGAACGCTTTTACCGCACCGGGTGACTCCATCATGAAGCATCAGAAAACAGGCACCTCACAGAGTGATAACTACTCTAATACCTGCTCTCGTCCAGCTCTGCTCTACCAGTGGCACTACACCCTGCTGGAAGAAAAATTCAGCAAGATCCAGATGTGTGAAAGAAGGTACAACAACAGGGACACATATATACCCAAGTGGTAACACCAGGCTGAACAGGGGCCTTGCAATGAGAGCTTAACTGTGCCTTGAGGCAAAGGCTGCTGCACTCCTGGAACACCTCACACATACTGCAGCATTTTACTGTGCCTAACATGGCTCTTCCACAGTGAAGGACAGCAGCAGGGCTAACAACTTCCTGTTATATTTCATCTAAGGTGAACAGTTAACCATTGCAAATGGTTCAGAAAAATAGAGAATGTTTACATTAGAAGATCATTTGTATTGTTTAGTAATTTCCTTCAAATAATCAAAGTTGAAAAGCCACATAGGAGGCTGTCTGACAATTCCAGAGTGAAGTAAGAGCCAAGATTTTTGGAGATAGCAGCCAACCACCCTTCAACAATATTCTTTGGCTCTCTTTTGGTTAAGCACTCCTATCAAAATATACCTTTTCTTTATATCTTTGAGATTCTTGAACTGTATGGCTTATAGAAAGGCTACATCCTAAAACAACATATTAAAAAAAATCACAGCTATTTTAGCTAACCTGAAACACATGACATCACTTAAACAGAGACCATCAGCTTTCCTTATCCTTTATGAATTTGGGGACTGAAGCGGAAGGGTAGAGAAGGTAATTGAAAACTGTGTCTGCTCTTCCATACAGCCATACTTCAGAGGGCAGGTTTTAGATAGCAAGAGCTATGTCTACACTGTTGCTTACAATGCAGGCTAACAACCTCACCTATATTTGTTACTTTAAGATGAAAAACCAAAGGCCATTAAGAAAAGAAGCCTAGTAAAAAGTCTCAAGTCTATGATCCAGGCCATGCTCTTGCTTTCTATATCTGCAGTGTCTGGCCAAATTTCAAAAGCATCTGTATTAGCAACATGAACATGACTCGTTAATAAGAGAATATTTTCAAAGACCTAAATTCTGTTTAATGTGCCTTGACCAGGAGAATGGCATCTATAGGTCAGCTCGAGGATCAAGAAGTTTCTTAATGACCAGAAAAACCCTCAATGTTCTGAGTGAATAGTTTTTCCCAAGAAGTTCATAGAAATCAAACACACTGTTAACCAAAGGATCATAATTTACTAGTCTGTGGTGAAAGGAAAAATAGTATCTATAAAAAATTCAATTTCTAAGCTTTTATCTTGCTAAATATTAACTAAGCAGAACTAACTTTGCTCTTGACATGCAAACAAGAATTTAGATTGCTGCGTGACAAAACACTAGCAATTGTGGTTTAGTCCTTAGGAAACATATAAGGCATCATCTGACTTTTAAAATGTTGTGTGCAATGGCTCTGATCGTTACAGTAATTTCAACAATTACCAATATTGCTGATACCTCTTTATCTACCAGTCTGGTCTCAAGACATGAAGTGACAATAAAGATTCAAGGGAGTTATCTATTCATGGTGTATCACAAGCAGAGCCTAGGCAAAGGCATGTGCAGCTACAACCACATCCCCTGTGCATTAATGAGCCAACAGTTCATCATAGGCCAGATTTCATCCTCCTCCAGCACATTTCAGAACCTGAATTTAACCCAGCAGCAAGGTTAGATGCAGAGACATTCTGTGGGAAGGGAAAAGGAGAGCAGGAGGAGGCAGAGAGAAGGAACTAACAAAGAGCTTAATGAGCAAGGAACTATAGCAGGCATATCAATATGAGATACAAGGCCTGCCAACTCCACTTAGTGCACTGCCTAATACAGTCACTGAATAGCAGCTCCTCCATCCTCCTCTCAGAGCATTGTCCTTGTGGATAATGACTGGTTAACAAGCAAACAGGCATGGAAGAAAACAGTGTTTTCTTGTAACAACCTAGGTAGCACTTAGAGAGAAGGAATAGCAAAGATAAGCACAAAGATTCAAATTCCTACCTTTAAAAGTGAAATCCTTATACGCAGTTACTCTATCCAAAGGGGTCAGACAGTCAGCAACCCAAGGAAAGACATGGAGCCAAATGGAAAGCAAGAAAGCCTGAGAGCTGGTCTTCACAAAAACCATACAGTAAGCTGGCCTTTTTGGAGAAGGGCAGCTGGGCTGCACAGTTGGTAGATGGATAAACCATTAGTAGCAGTGGCTGCCTTCCCTTCAGTGTTGCCAAAATCTCTTCGTGTCATTTTGTGAACCTAAGGATGCTGTAATTTTAAGCACAGGCAAATGGAAAAATGTAAATAAATTCATTCTATTAAAAAGAGCACATTAGTGCAGAGCAGAAGCACCATTAAAAAGTAGCTGCTACACCATACTGCAACTACAGGTACGGGGCGGGCAAAGCACAGTCCCACGTAAACACACCAAAAGCACAGCTCCCTTCCCCCAGAAACTATCTTGCCTTGCAGCTCCTCTCTGAAAGGCTTCCATGTCACACCCTGAAATCTCAGGAACAATGAGAGGAAAGTAAGGAAGGTGGCGTGCAAAGGAAGGCATGGTCCAGCGCTCAGCTTAGCATGGCACACGGCAGATTCGGGACACTCCGTCAGGGTGGGAACAGCTCCATTCCTCCCTCCTCTTACACACTGTGCATCTAATCACGGTAGGGCAGGGCGCTGAACTCCACTTGCACGGCAGACAATGGGATCTGGCAGCAGTTCAAAGGCACTTACAGCGAAGTGACTGAACAAGCTCAGTGCTGGCGCAGGCGGCCGAGGATGCAGTGCCCCACTTTCCTGCCCTGCACACTCAGGCTGCAAAGGCAGGTGCTGCACCAGGGCAGCCAGCTCTCCTTTTGCTCCAGGGGCACGAGGATCAAGGGGAAACCCAAAAGGTACCACCACCAAGAACAGCAGCAACTAAACCACGTCAATAAGGTAGAGGGAGTGGGGGAAGAGGAGGGACAGGGATACAGAGAGGAGAGCAGGTGGCAGGCAAAGGGGGAGAGGAAAAAAAGGGAGCCCATGGCAGCAGTGCCTGGCACCCTGACAGCCTGCTGCCAGAGTTCATCTTCTGAAGCTGTCGTGGGTTTATGGATGCCTCTAGACTGACAAGCTGACATGATGAGGGAAACTACACTCAGAAAATGTATTCAGCAGCAGTAAATTGCTTCTCTTGCCCTAATGTGGTTTGCAGCTTCACTCAGGGAACTGATCTCATTTGGGGTGGCGCAGGGAGCAAATCAACTATGTATATTCAGACACTATTATTGGAATCTGGAGACTGGAATAAATCTACAGATAGACAAAGAAAAATCACCTTCTCGTGCACCACTAATAAAAAATTCACATGTTAAAAGAACAAATACATAAATCTCAGGTTCTGCTCTGTCCCTATGTAAGCATTTTTGGTAGCAATGGTTGGGGGTGGGGCAGGAGCTAAGCTCCTGAAAGCCTGGCAGAAGAGGGGTTCTCTGCTTCAAAACCTAAGAGAAAACGGTGTCGTAGAGAAGCAGAGACAGGCAGGAAAGGAGGCACTTCTGACCACAGCAGCATACCCTGCTCTTCAAAGATGCAATGCCCCAGGTACGCTCAAAGTTGTATCCTTTCCCAGCCAGGGTTTGGGAGTAGAGGGTTTTCAGACAGCATGACACACTAGCACACATCTCCAGAGGAGTTCTTCTAACAGGAGCTGACAGTGCACAGAGAACTCTTCTGTGGAAGGCAGGGAGAGCTTAATGCGCTGGAATGTTACAGGGTATTAGTGCTCTGGGAGAGGCCTGAACCTCACTGATTCATCAGGTGCCATCTCTGATATAAAGTGAAAAAAGCACCTCCTTAAAATTTTATCCTGACAATACCAAACTAAAAACTAAAATCAGAAACAAGGGTCAAGTACCAGGCTCTTGGGTTTACCTACTATGATTTAACCTGCTTTTGTAGACTGTCCAGCTTTAAGGTCTGCCTCAAAGATATCTCCTACTGTCTCATTGCTTTGACAGGACAGAAAGAAATCCCTGTAAGCTATGGCAGAAAATGCTTTAAAATGTTTATTATGAGTAAATTACTTTCCCTTTGAATTAACAATAAAACTCATTCTGAATAGGCACACAATTATGTATTATTTCTGTCCTATAATGGCACAATGATTTGCTCAGTGTTTTTTAATCCTAGAAAATATATTACAAAAACATTACATTATCTTATATTACAAAAAGAGCACAAATTCTACATTCATTTATTTAATATGAAAACTAAAAAGAGCATGGAAGTCTTTCAGAAACAAAAGCACACAGACACAAAGATATTTATTGCTAAGCAGAGAATAAAAGACGGGGTGCTGAGGGATAAGGATTACACACATAGAACTAGAGCTGCTGTCCTAATCAATCAGTGAAAGTTAAATGGAAGTTGAGCACCTTTGAAAAATGTTTCCACATCTAAGAGAGGAGACAATCTCTATTTTGCCTTATTAAAAAGAAAATCTCACATACATGCCATGCTACAGTGCAGCGCTGCAAATCTGCAAGCCTCTTTGTGAACTGCAGATGGATGTTGCTGAGAAAAATGTTCATAGAATTGTAACCCAAAACCATTACATTTTTTAGCTTCCAGCTCTCATCTATGCCAGTAAACAAACCCTTTCCATTCAAGCTGCAGTATGCAAACAGCAGATGCTGGAAATCTCTTGATACTCCACTAATCAGAAAGACGACAGAAAATTCTGACTCCACACAACAAAGAACCAATTTTTAGAATAACCATGATTTTCATTATGGGTTTCCACCAAACACTTAATACATCTTTCTTCAGTCTCCAGTGTTTTATAGACATTCAGGCTTACTGGACACTTGCTGCTAACCTTTTCAAATCTATTAATCTAGCAAATCCTCTATATGTATGAAGACAACTAACTTTTGCTCACTGCCTAAAGTCAAAACTTCAGTATTTCTCTCAAAGGCTAGATTTCCTCTTCTTCATCCTCCTTAACCAAACCCCCTGCCCTTTCCCATGCCCCACCAACTCTCACAACTATTCCACAGTGTCCTCCAGATCAAAGGCAAGCAGAGGAATAATTTAGTCCAACTGATGCTAAGCACCATTTCAGGGCAAGTACATGAACAATGTCCTCATGCTAGTAGGTAGTTATGGTGAGATTTCAGTGATATTTTTCTGAACAGTTCAGTCCTAATTACCCTGCCATAACACAATAATGTAGCTCTGCAGAGTGCAGAGTTTGTTGTGATTGTTTCCAAAGAGCCCTGGAAATAAAGGGGGAAATTATGGATATTGCTACCAGTAAACAAACAGTCTCTACTTCTGCTCAATTTAAGGACAGTCTCCCCTTCCCAGGCAGCTTCCCAATCACTGGGATAATCCCTTAAGTCTTTCAATAACATGGCCTATGCTGGCTGTGATGTACAACAAGGCCTATCTGAAACTACTGCATGATCTTTATACTTGCTACTCAATGGATTTTAATCACATAGTGACAGCAGAGGCACACCACCAGTTCAGAGGGTCTTCACCAGAACCAGCAGACTCCTTCTGAGGAGTCCAAGAAAAGGTTACCAAGAAAACCAAGCCAATCCTCAGAAGTTCTGATTGAAGTTTTGACACTGTAAAGGTGTCAGTATCTTTATTAGGCATTTTATTTTTTAGAACTGTGAATTAAAACATTTTAAAAGTAATTTTTGTGAGAGTAATGCCCAGAAAAAGGAAAACAAACTCAAAATATCTAATCATGATTCAGACAAAAGTCTCTCTTCTGTTACTGGCTGAAGCTGTGCCTGCTGCAGTATTTCTGGACTAGTCTGTATCTTTCCTCTACTTCTAACACCCATAATCTGGAAAACTCATCTAAAAATCAGAATCAACAACTCAGAGAAAGAAAGGTGTCTTTTAGAGACCCTACACCTTAAGAAAGAAACATGTTTTTTACAAAAACAAACAGTATTTGCAGTATTTCCTCCTCACTATGGCCATACTGTGTAATGGCATGATTTCTATGACGCTGCTAAGACCCAAACCTCTTGCTGTGTTTTGTATCAATAACTTAAGAGTACATGAAACCAAGGTAAATATGTTTCAACTAAGTACCCTTCGTTTGTAAATAACCCAATCTTTAAACATTAAATAAAAAAAAAAAAACAACAAAATTCCACCGTCCAAGCAAATCTGTTAACATATACTGAGATCCCAACTTCATAAAGCAAGACCATTGATAATTCTCTCTGATATCTCTCATTTATTATATTGCAATGTTTACTTGAATTTTCATGAAGACTCTAAACAATTGGACAAAGCACATTTTTAATGCCCTGCCATGATCAAAGGATATGTTTTTCTGTTGCATGTTTTTCAAAATACCTCAGGTATTTTTTGGCTACCAAGACACAGGAAGACATGTCCTTGTTTGGTTTACATTATTTAAATTATTTTCTTTTTGTGATCAAGCTTTATTTGTAAGTCATCATGGCACAATAGCATAGATAGTGCTATCCACGAACAATTCTTAACCTCCGAACAGAAACACGTAACAAATCCAGAATGGTTTATGGTAAAGTGCCAAATCAGAATTACTCACCCAAGTTCTTCAGCCTCATACACATACCCTCCCCATCCCCAGTTTACCCTCTCCACAGATTTTGTTCCCCAGGGCTCTGGTCACCATCTCACCAACTCAATTTACCATATCTACAGCTGGAAAACAACACACAGGATGTAATGTAGCAGCCCCATAAATCTTGAAATTCTCACCAAAGCTAGTGAAGACCAAACATATTTGTGTGTAAATTTCCTTGAAAAAATACCCACAAAAATAGATTAATATTGAGGTACTTAAATACTGCACTTACTAGCTGAAAAAAAAAAGTTTATTTCTTTTGAGTTCCTCCATCCTTCCTCACCCAAATATTGATACAGGATAAAGATACTTGGGCACAACTCGAGATTTCCTAGGGATCACGAAAGAAGAAGCACTTTAGCAACTGTGGAAGGGATAGAAGATCCAAGGATTCATTTAAGCCAGCCAATATCTGCCTGTTAACAGAAGAACAGTTTCCTCTCCTGAATTTCCTCTTTAACTAAGGATACCAGAGATCCACCCCAAAGCACAAGGACTACAATTAAACGCAACAAGAGCTTATTGCCTTAACAAGCCATGTGAACACTGCCAGAATGCAGGCTGGGATTGCGCTGAGAAAGGAGATCAACTCTGCAGACTTGGGTAGGTAGAATCTCTTCAGCTTCAATCAACTCATTTTATTTGCATATATTTTGGTAAATTTCTAGCTGGCTTGAATGTTGATGTTGTGAAATCTACCCTATCTGAAATTCAGAGACAGCTATGTCATATTATCCTTTTTTTTTGTCTCGACACTGAAATAGCAAACAAGAATGGCTCTTGAAAAGGTCCTTCTTGCCACTCTGGTTGTAGTTGATGTTGGCATTAAGAGGGGAAACAAAGCAAAGCAAAACAAACAAACAGTAAAAGGTTTGTATCCTAAAAACACATCTCTGTCTCTAACAGCAGTAGACAAGTCAATGACTAAGCACCCCATTTGGAATGAAGTGCCTATCCAGGGACACAACAATTTCTGAAGCCAGAATAAACATGTGAGTGAAAACACTTCTTTCTCTTCAGTGAAACAGAGGCTTTGTTATTGGTACCAGCTCTATCATTAAATTTCGTGTGAGATGGCAGTACAGCAAGAAGCTTTTCAACCATTAAGGAGCTGAAGGTGTCAGTACCTGAGGGCACCATCAGCCCCTGGTGACACGGACTGATCTCTAGTGGACCCTCCATGCACTCCCTCTGCACCCCGATTCCAGGCTGGGCTGGCCCCCTGCTCTCTGTCTGAACTTGGCTGCAGGTTTATCTTTCTGCAGCCCTGCCCCTGCCTTCATCTCCTGGATTGACTTAGGGTGTAGGAAGCTCTTCTGGAAAGACCCCTCATGTATATGGTGTAGTTTGTACCAATTCTGTCTTTAGCCCTGGGTAGCCTTTGGACCCAGGCTGCTGCTTTGTGTCCAGCCCTGTGTTAAACTCCTGGATGGAACCTCATTGCTGTATGCTGCCTGTGAGTATCAACAAACACAGTCACCAGGACCCAGCTCTGCCTGCTGTGCTCAGCCCTTGTGAACTGTGCCCATCAGCGCTGGCACTGCTGCCCTGGGGCCACCCTTGCCTCTGCTCCCCGCTCTTGCTGTGCCTCACAAGAGGCTGGTGCAGAGTGGCTGCAGGAACAGATTTAAAAATCAGTGGAAACAATATTCATCTCTTGTAACTGTCAACTGTACAGGTCTTTTCTGGGAAGCCCTCCAAGTTGTCCATAATCAAAACCTAAGTTGATTTCTGAAGCCTTTTAGCATGGCCTTCAGACAGACCCTGGCAGTTTGGTGTGGGCCTTGGATCAACAACTTTAATACAGGATACAGGAAATATCATCTGAGACACTAACAGAGCTTTGTAATATATTAAGCACATGAATCATTTTGTGCAACAAGGTGAAAGAAAGGAAGAATATGTGACTGCATTATAGAAGAAAACATAACCATAATGAGCTGCTTTTCATCTTCCATGTTAAGGGAGGGGGAAAGCTCTTCATGTATTGAATACAGCATTCCCCAACCACAGTATTCATTTAAAATACATGATGAATGGGGTGAGAAGGGTCAGAGTAAAGCCATTCAATTGACAAACAGATGATACATCCAGAAGGGAGGAACATGTCCCCACAAAGCACCCTAAGTCATGCCCTTCTGCTTTGTAATTAATTTTTTTTGTCTCTATTCAGCTGTGCTCACATTTCTTATCTCACAGATCTCCAAAGCCCCCTTAGGACATGCTTATAAGGAGGAAAAGATACTGAGGATAGTGGGTGTTGCTATGCAGGCTGCTGGTCTTCCATGGTCTTTACACTTCATTGTGCCTACAATTTCAGATAGTTAATTCATTTTTGTATTCATCTTCAATACTCAACAGAATCATCTTCAGCAACAGCCAATCCTTAAAATGGCGTAAATCGTAACTGGCAAAAATCCACCATGAGGGTGCCAGTTCTCAAACATCAGACCAATAAGCTAATTAAAATGTTTAAAACCAAATCCTGTCCAAGCACTAAAATTCATCCCCATTGTCTAAATGTGACACAATGTAATGAAGACACACGATTTGATAACATTAGGTCATTTCCACAAGTTTCAGAGGAACTGGTTTACTGTTTACTGGTTTACTCCTCCAGAAATGGAGATGAAGAACTGGTGACTGCAAAGGAATATCTGGCAGACAAATCCTTATTAGAACCAACTAACAAAACAGACACAGTTAGCAATCAGAAAAAGTTAAAATATAACAGAAGTGAAAATAAGTTATTTGCCCCTCTATTTCTGCTACAACTGAGCAGAGTTGAGCTATCTCAAATGAAAATAAAGACTTTTGGGAAAATAAAGATTTTTTTGAAAAGTAAGCTACAGGCATTTTGGGACTCACTTTCAGTAATTTAACTGTGGAATGTTGCTGGCATGGGCAGGAAACATTAAGACATTAGTTTTAAGCAATAAGTAAGTATTGCTAACGATGAACTAATCATGTATTAGCACTAGGAAAGTCTAAATTCCACTGTTAAATTAATAATAACTTAAATTTTCCAATAACTCTGCTTTCATGTAGAGTGAAATGGATTCTGCATGGACTACCTGGCTGTGTATTCTAACTGCATGGTCCCCTTTCCATCTCCGATAATTTCTACATCTTTGCTATCTTTACCCATTTTCTACCCTTTGTATCAATGAAATCAGTGGTGCAGTAGCAATTCACTGTGGCTGTACCTGAAGTCTAACACTGCTCTCCCCTTGCTTTTCTAGCCATGATGTCACATTGACACTGGTAGAATACATGAAGTGTTCCATTAATATTTCGATTTTGACTCTTTCCCTTATAAATATTTATCAATTTCACACGTGAAAATGACACCAAATGTCTCTGGAAGTACACCACTATTCAAGCTGAATAGAACGCTAACGTGGTCGCTACACTCATTCTACTCCATCTCAAATTTTTGTGTAACGTATTCTTTTTAAAATCTTGAGTTTGCAGAATTAGCTGCAGCTTCTTCTACCACTTTACTCTTCACAAGAATCCATTGCAAGTATAAAAACATGTATCACAAATTTCAAGTTCTTTTTGTTCCTTTACTAGTCTCTCTGCAAATGTCACCTGATAAAAAGTTTACAGGAGACAAGATTTAGTATTCCAATCACACTGGAATGAGCTATGATAACAAGGCCACATCAGCTTCATAGGTCATACCTCTCTTCCAAAATCCTTTTATCTAACCAAGACTGAAGGACTCTTGTCTACGTGTCTCTAGAAAACTCAGGGTTAGGATTAGGGTTGTGAAAAAGCACAAAGCTGCAGCGTGAGTGGCTGCCAAAAGAAAGCGTGAGCTGCGTGGAAATCGGCCCTAGAGGAAATCTCATTTGGGCAACCGCCGTTTCAGGAAAATTAGGGTAAAGTTCAGCTTCTGGTTGACAAACAAAGGAATTTAGAATGGTAGCCTGTGTAGGGCTCAAAGCGCCCCAAGTTCTTGTTTCAGCATATCCACTACCTCAGCTGCTGTACACTGGAACTCAGACTAAGCACCAGCTCCTGCAATCTCCTTTCTATAAACCCAGGCTATTTGCCCAAGTCATGAGCTGTTCCATCCTCCCTTCTCTGTCCCTGATTTTCTGCACACTTGAAGCCGTAGTGGTCTACTCAGACAAAGCACTCTGAGAAATCCATATAGCACTCTTTAAGGCATGAAAAAGTATTTCAACCAGATTTGTTCAGCACACATACAGAACTAAATGATTTCTGTTCTTTTCAAGGAAAAAAACCCTAAGAACCTTTCACTGGACCACATCATCCCCCTTTCTGCACTGATTGTACGAACTTCCACTCCTAAGAAAGGATTAACACTTTTGTAAGTATATTAGCACCTGAAAATTATAAATATCACAGGAGGCTGAATCTCTGCAAGTTTTCCATCATACAGCTTAGCAGAATGGCGGGTTTTGTTGTTTTTTTGTTTTGTTTTGCTATATTAGAGGGCAGTATTCCAATATATATGCTAAATAAATTCCACAAAAATAACCTTCCCTCACTATTCAAGCAGAAATTGGGGGGGGGGGGTGAAAGTTGGAGTCCTTTCCTTCAGCACAAAATTTTGACCAATCCAGTATTTCTATTTTTAATTTTTAACTACATTTATGATATTTCCTGTGGGTTTAAGTCATGAATGCAGTTCCAGTATGCTGGGAGCAACATAAATAGTTATTCCCAAAGGGATCTTACAGCTGTTATGCACAGGTCAGAGATTCTGTGAAATGCAAAATCTGAAACTTTAAAAGCTTTTTAGCCCACATTCTTCCCATTTCTTTTCAAAGGCAGAGTTAATGGATAATGAACAACATTGCCCTAAATTTT
This sequence comes from Sialia sialis, assembly GCA_009812075.1. Classification (NCBI taxonomy): domain Eukaryota; kingdom Metazoa; phylum Chordata; class Aves; order Passeriformes; family Turdidae; genus Sialia; species Sialia sialis. The sequence goes on from VRYO01001366.1 coordinate 11,593,482, forward strand.
GCCCAGAAGGTATAGAAGCAGTAACTCCATCTAAATAAAGTAATATTTAGCAGTAAGCAGCCACTCAGTCCTTTCACAATATTGCAGTCCCAGAAATGCATCAGAAGTTCCTTCCTTATCTAAATTAACTCATCTGCCACTTTATGCTGACAACCCTACAACTGAAGACCAGAGACATGAAATTGTTTCCTCTACAACTCTTCATAGAGGGATGAAGGAGGAGTGCCAACTTCATACTGCAGCAAAAAGTCTAGCCTCCTCCTCCCTTCTCTACATAACACCATGCCTCTTTTCTGACATGAGACTGCTCTGAAGGACTTGAGTTCTTCCCCTCCAAATCTGGATATGCCAGTCCATAAAAATGCAAAAGATTGTGCACCTACCTTTGATCACAGTCTGCTGAAGGAAAATACTCATCAGTTGCTTCACTCAGGAACAAGGTTCTGTTTTAAAATAAATAAAGAAGAGACAAAACAAGACTTAAAAGAATGTTTCCCTCTCTTCCCTAACGTTAGCCTTCAGCAGTGTTGGTAAACATTTACTTAGCAGGAGCACCTTGCTCCGCACAACCAAGGTAATGATTACACTGCACTGAAGAGGGCATGGGGACAGACTGAGGCCATGACAACAGCCCTGGTGGCAATGACTGGACAGGGCTGCATGGCAGCCAGCTCAACTGTGCACAGTGAGAAAGAGTGGGGCAAGATGAGAAATGACAAATGCAACAAATCAACAAACCAAGGAACTTGGACTTAGAACCACAGAGGAAAAACAAAGTTCCCAGAACAAGCAAATTCAGTATGAGCTCAGAGAACTGGAAATGCCAGCACGATCCGAACGGGATTTCTCACACCTGTTCATTAATTATTGCTGCCTTTGAAACAACCAACAAAGCAAACTATAAGACATTACCTTCTTTTGTCTTGGCCACAGCTAAACCATTTCAGTAAAACTTCAACGGTGTGACGAAGTCTGTGTAGTCTATTCCCCAAAGCCCTTTACAATGAAGTTTACTGTGGAACAAAAACAAACCTCTCCAAGGAGGGAGTCACAGCCTCCTCCACGCCTGGCTGGCTGGCGATCACAAGGATGGCAGTGCTTTGTGGAGGCAGCTGGAGCCCAGGAAATGTGTGTACACACACACTGGCACAGGCACACGGAGCAGCTCGCCTGGGAGGGCGTCTGGAGGGAGGGAGGGCACAGACTAGACTGCTACGATTTTACTATACCTGTTGGACAGCCTCTCAAGTCAGCTCTTTCACATCACTTGTGCCCCAGATATGCAGGTGCCTCTGTAGCCTTTCAGTTCACACAGACCCTGATTCAGCAAAAATTCTGACCTTTGAGTTTCCAATAATCTTTAATACCTCTACAGCCAATTACTAAACAAGAACCACACTTGCTCTGCCTGTAAATATAATGAAGCACACCCAGCTCTCTGCCTTCCTCAAATAATTACAAGTGCAAAAGTTTCTCCTTTTTCCTGGTTAAAGAGCAGTTTAGTAAAAAAGTCACCTATCCTTCTGCATGACACAATTTTCCTCTTTTCTTTTGATCCATAATTCTTATCTTCCCTCTCTTAATAGTTTGAGAAGGCAGAATAAGAAGTCCTGCATGCCTGGCCTTTGCACATCCCAAAACACCAGGGGGTAAACATCAGAACAGCCAGATGCAACCAGCAAACAACTAAACTACAGAAGATGTGAATGTTTGATTTCATTGTAAAATGAACAGACAACTAAAGAAATCTTTGGGGTTTTTTTCACAGAACAATCCAGTTAGAGCCATTGAGAAAAACAGTCAAATTAGGAAGTTCATTATTAGCAGAATTTATAAAATTCTACCTTAGAATAATCAGTAAGACCCACACAAGCAGATACACCAACATCCAACTACTACCATTTAATAGAGGTTTCCCACAGGGTGTGGCTCTCCATTTCACTGCAAAAATATCTTGCACTCTCTGATGTAAACTATTATCAAAGTGCTGAATTGGAACAAGACAGACTATCACCTTGATCTAGTTGGTTTTACTTTCCAGAATACAAAAAACTTGAAAAAACCCAAAAGGATTAACAGACAGCAAATGCAGGGGAGACAGAGGAACACAAGTTTCAAATAATTTTCTCTTCAGCTTTTAAAAATGTAATTTACACCTACTTACAGAAACTCAGAAAACTGTTACACCAATGAGGTAAAGAAACAGCTCTTTGTAGTGCCACAGTTTACCACTAAGGCTGTCAAAACAGATGTAACAAGAAAAAATGCAACAGAAGCTGGTAAGAAAGGGGCAGAATTTAATGGCAGCTGAATGGGCTAACAGGGAATTTAAACTGAATGCAATAATTTATAAGCTTGCAGTGATTTAACACAAAGAACAGAGCAATATTATCAACCAGATAGAAAAATCCATCAGTAGAATGAGACTGGAATTGGCCAAATCTGATTTCACTACAAGATTCATTTGTAGACAGAACTCCAAATTCAAAGAGTGGTTTAAAGCAACATGAAGGGGAATCACACTGTTGTCATTTCCACAGAAAGCCATGCAAAGTGACAAAAAATTTTCCTAACAATTTCCCATTTCCCTCCTCCATACATACCCTTGTGCCTATCCCTGAGAGGCAAACAGATTTGTATGTTTGCAAAGCCCTCAGCACAATGTGTATTACCACCATTATCAACAGCTGCTTAACACCAGCTCTCAAATGCTCAACAGAAGAGGCAACCCCACATTTCATCTCTAGGCATCAAAGCATTTACTAATTGAAATGAAACTCTGCATAGCACACAATTAAGTGATTTTGGAAGGATGTCATTAACTCTAGAAGCATATCTTTTCCCATGTTTGTATTTACTTGCAAATTTACCAGCCATGAGAGTGGAGTGGGAAAGCTCAGGAGCTTGTGTCCCAGCCAGGCAGGCTCCTGCAGGAGCTCCTGCTAGTCAGGGTGTGCACTGTACAGAGACTCAATAAGCCATGACATTTGTATTCCTGACAGTTTTATTTCTTCAAACAGCAGTCACACTGTAAGTTTCACTTTACTTTTTCCTCTACAATAAAGGCCAAATCTCAGTATAACAGATGCTGTCTGGAAATTCCAGGACACATATGAGAGCACATGTGTGGTCCCCTTCACCATTACAACATAAAACAGCTTTCAGGAAAATCAGAAGGGTGCTTGGTGGTTTTAAGCATAAAAACCTTAATATTTACACTAATCAAATATAACAGGATCCTCTTAGTCAGAAGAAGAACATTCACACAGGAGCCCAACCAGGCAGAACTATTTTCCCATTAAGATCTTACCCTCAGTCTGGGCAAACAATCCAAGTCACACTAGACAGACAACAGTTCTACCCCATATGTCTCTTTAGTAATTACACCAAAGAAACATGACTGCCCTTAGTTTAAAAATATTAATCATTTCAAAAGCCCAAATCAGAAGCATAGTGAAAAGATATAACAATAAAGCATACATGGGAAAAAGAGAATATAGTTTGATATAGTAAAAATATGCAAATATTTACAGAAATATGAGAATTTAAAGAAATACAGAAATACAGAGTAGGAAACAGAATAGAAAGCCCTGCTTATCAAATGGTGGAAATTTTAGTTAATTCCTGAAAAAAATAGAATTCAGAATAAAAACCACAGCCACCTGAGGTCTGCATTTCTTCAGTACATACTTTATGAGAATTGTGCATTTTTACACTCCAAAGCTGCACAAAGATGAGCAAAGACAGGGTCAGCTTTCTAGCGGATATAGGAAATAAGTGTGAAAGGACTGCAGCAATCAAACTAGAAAAAGGGAAAAATATATAGAGAAGGAGAAGAAGAAAGACAAAGCTATCTGGGAATAAGTGGAACCAAGGAACAATTATCAGAAAATGTTACTGTCAGAAACCGCAAATGCTCAAGAAAAAGAACAATGCAGAAAACTTTATTCACTGCCAGAATCTCCAAAAAAGTGAAAGAAATGGAAACTAGGCAGCAAGGATATACTTGAAATAGTCAATTAAGGACATTGGGCATTATTAAAAACACATGATTACATTCACTTTAACATATTTATTTGAGACTACACCTGAAATACTGCATCCAGCTCTGGAATACCCAGCACAGGAAGGACACTGACCTGTAGGAGCAAGTCCAAAAGGTGGAGGACCACCAAGATGTTTATGATGGATGAAGTACTTTGCTGTGGGGAAAAACTAAGAGAATTGGGATTGTTCAGCCTGGAAAAGAGAAGGCTTTGGGATGACTTAATTGTGTCCTTCCAGTACCTGAAGGAAGCCTATAAGAAACACGGAGAGACAACACTTACAAGCATGCAGTGACAAGACAAGTGGGAATGGCTTCAAACTGCGAGTAGGTTTAGATTAGATAGTATGAAGAAATTCATTACTGTGAAAGTAGTGAGGCACAGGTTGCTCGGAGAAGCTGGGGATGTCCCATCCTAGGAAGTGTTCAAAGCCAAGTTGGGTGGGACCCTGAGAAACCTGTCCACGGCAGAGGGGTTGGACTGAGATGATGTTTGAGATCCTTTCCGTTCTGTGATTCTGTGATAGTTCCTTTATTACTCATTCACTACATCCAGCAGAATTGGTTTAAGATGTGAAATGTTTTCATACATATTGAAGCTCTCAAGTGATCTTGTATTTTTCAAAAGAGAAAGCAGTCTAATTTTCAAAGTTCTAGAACTGATCTCTTAAATTCCTTCTTTCCCTCTTGTGTGAGGGGTTGTCTTCAACATAGCTCAGCAGCAAATTTTTCACAACAGAAGAAAAAGGCAGAACCATCTGATGAAGGAGAAGCATCAAGGTCACAGCACCCAATTGCCAGAGTTCAAGAAGTGTCTGGCTCACATTCTCATGCACCATGATATGATTCTTGGGGTTCTCCTGTGCAGGGCCAGGAGTTGGACTTTGATTATATTTGTGGGTTCCTTCCAACTCCGAATATTCTAAGGTTTTATGATCACTTGGATAATGTAAAGCAAATAGCTTAGTACCATTCATCATTCATCCCATGCCCTACTTCAGCTCTTGCATGTCCTTACGGGGCATCACCTTGCCTATACACAAAGGAAAGGATTCCTCCCTTCATGGCATGAAGGGCAGGTGGCCAGGCCCTGTATGCCATCAACATGACTGTGCTTGCTTGCAACCATGCTGCTCTGAAATGCCCATGACCCTGACTGCTTCAGCAGTCTGATTTTCAGAAAGGCCAATGCAGGCAGTGGAGTGTTAAAATAGTAATGCTGCCTTTGCCTCTGCCCTTTTGGCTCCTGCTATCAGCTTAGCTGTATGCCACCAGACAAGCAAGAAAGCAAACCAACTGCAATCAAGCTTAATGGGGAAAAAGCTATCAGTAGCTTTCTTCCCAGTGCTGCAACCTAGCAGCTAAAATCATGCACCTTTGTGAGAAGAAATTTGTACAGAAAGGGGGAATGACTGCAATATCATGAAAAGATCTTTCCTAGTTGTTTGTTTTTGCTCTCATCAGGTGGTAGGAAGGAAGCAGCTTTCTCAGCTGATTAAGCTCCATTGCCACTATTCTCTCTTCCTCTGCACTCCCACCCTTTGTTTGTGACTGTTCCTTAACAAGCAAAGAAGAGTCTTGAAGAAGGGATAACTATGATTTATGTATTAGATAGATAAATCTTGAATGTCTGTCAGTTTCTGTCCTGCCACGGCCTCCTGGCAGCAGTGCTGTAATTAAGTTGATAGCATTGAGTATTCTCTGAATTACTGGGTTAAAGTAGTAGAGCACTGTATTTAAACCTGTCACCCCATTCAGATAATTTAAATAATTCTGCTAATGGCTTGTTTAGGCTAATCCTCCTCAAAGCATTCCAAATTAAGATCACTCAAAGGAACTAAAAACACCTAGTTTGGTACCAGTGTTCCCTGGTCCTAGTAAACCATGGCTCACACAGTCAAAGCAATGCCTTATCCCTCTGCACCTCTCACAAAGCCATTGCTATCTTAAAAAAAATACTGTTAAAAAGGAGCAGCAAACAAATAACCAGATTCATGAAAGGCAATAGTGTTACATTTCCAGACAGCCTGAAAACGCCTGGGTGCTCAAATCCCACAGGAATGAACTTAATGTCAACCAAAAGCTAGTAAAGGTTTTGGGCCTAACTGGTGACCCCCAGTAAAGCTGCCAGCTACCATGGAGAATTTGAAGAGGAAGAGGATAATTCACTTCTCTCATTTTATTTTTCCATTAAATAAAGAAAAGAAAGCCAGAAGCCTGCCGACTTTATGCTTTTCCTTTATCACTATCAATATTTGATCTGGACAGTGCTGCCTCTTCAGGCTCCTTATGCTTACTTTTATCTCTGTGTTTTAACATAAATGACATGCACTCTACATTGCAGAGCAGATTCCTCCAGTATCTCAGATGCTGTTGGGAAAAACGTATAAATAGCTTCTCATTTAACCTCACCAATGGGCCTATAATGATATGAATCTGCAATTTTAAATTATGACACACCTCCACCAAGGAATTAATTAGAACTAGAATTAACATTGTTCATTTTTATAAAGGAGGAAATCAATGAAGCCAAAAATCTATACACAAATATAACATATAAAACATTCAATATGATGGTAAAGACACACTGCAATAAAGAAAATGGAATTTTGTCCATAATTAAATCTAAATCTGCTGTTTAAGCAACTTTCTTCACATGCACTTTAAAATTCATAGTAGTAACCTCCAAGGTGGCCAAAAAGTGGCCATACCACGGTTGGCTGTACAGAAAAGAATATATAATGAAAAGAGATACTCAATCCAATAAATCAAGTATGAAATTACAAGTAGTTTTCCTGGATACAAATACAGAGCTGAATGAAATCCAAATCTGGAAGAGTAAGTCTATCTTGAAGCCAAATTGGGCAAGATTTATTGCAGATTGCCTGTATCTGCACCTGTTTTATTTCTATACATGGAACAGGGAAAACAGGGGGAAAAAAAAGTAAAATCATACTTTTAGGGGAGTTAAGGGAAAGAAGAAATCAAAGCTTCCTACCCAATTACTTTTTACATGCTTGCTTAATGTTGCGCCCCAAATTCAGCTTAGCCAATGCTCAGAAACAGACATATCTTCAGGATTTTCCTCACACTTCAGGTAAGATAGCCTTCTTTCTCTTTCCATAGTCTACACAAGCTCTGCTCCCCACCGCTACTTTCCAAAATAATTGCTGAGGATAAAGACTGCAGGTACAGTCAGTTGATGAGGAATACACAAATGTTGAATAGACTGTTCCCTCCTCCCTCAGGCCTCCCAATTTTCACTGACGTTGACTATATAAATGCTCAAACCATCACCAAACCTTCCCACAAATGGAAATAGGTACCTGATCCACTCAGAGAAGTCTTCATTACCATATATGCTTGTTTGGAAGTGTATCTAAATGCAGTATTTTACTCTATCCTTTATGGTTTTTTGTCATGCAGAGGTAAAACAATCTGCTGCACAAGCCTATTAGGAAAGACTACAAATCATGCAGTTGCTTGATCCTATTGTACATTATGCCTGGAAAAAAAAATCTTTGCATAAATCAGTAATTTTCTTTCTCTTTATTTGCCATGAGATAATAATACAGATTATGGCTACTGAGAGAGCAGTGCCACAAATATTTGAGAAGAGCAGTGTCAATTCTTTAAATGCCAAAGGTGCAAGGACTTGGCTGCATACTTTTACTTGATCTTTTGAAGTCAACATTCTGACTATGGTTGAATTGTAAGGAAGAATGGCATCTGAAAAAAAGTACACATGATCAACCAACCTGAGTTCAAGGAACACCATAAATGCTTTGAGATTAGCAGTTAGAAAAGCCTGCAGATTCTCTAGGACACTGGGTTATGATCAGGGAGAGGTGTCAGTACTTACAGACCAACTCATGGAAGCGCGACTAAAGCAGCTCTGTGTGGCATTGTTTGAGAACCACTGACCCAGAAAGACACTAAAGTAAAGCTGGACATAACACTCCCAATGCAGGCAGCACTCAGCTCTGTGTTCTTCTGCTGGAAGGGAAACTCTGCACGAAACTCCACAATTTCATAGTTCACGTAAACAGCTAAAGGAGCTTTTATGCTGCTCACCTTCTTAATTTCCTTGCATATCTCAAGTTAAAAGCTCTCTGCTGCCATCCTTCTTTCTCTTCCCCTGTCTTATTCTATCCTTTCACAGTAATTCTGAGTCAATCAAGTTAAATTCCCTGCCTTTTCATGCAAACATCTGACTTTCCCAGCTTCATGGGAATCTCAGCAAAGGCCCCCCTCCCACTCCTCTCATCCCAAGACATTGAGGCATGCACAACTTTCCCTGAGCATCATTTCGGAATAAGGCCACGCTTGTGTTTTTAAGAGAGGCATCCAGCCAGCTGGAGGTTTCTTTATGGCTTCACTAAGTGAAAAGCCTTTTAGACTTGTAGACTGAGCCAAAACCTTGACCTACCATGCCCTTGAGGGGCCAACAACATTCTTCCATTTCTCGAGAGAGAAAGTACATGAACTGTCAGTTTGACAAGGCACTCAGGCACATGGTGGGACTCGTGGGGTGTCCTGCACAGACACAGAAGTTGGACTTGTTGATCCTGATGGGTCCCCTCCCAAGTCAGCATATTCTGCTATTTTATGATTCTATGCAAAAATCACATGACATGGTGAGTGAGTATTATCACTGTACAATACTATCAGTGTTTCAGTAGATAAAATACAGAAAGGTCCCACGTGCAGGGCAATTATTTTTTAAGACTTTGAATCAACTCTGCTCCATTTTAAGGCAGTTAGAAAAAATATTCAAATGTAGAAAATTCAGTTTGAGTTTCAGAACATATTCAAGTGTCAGTGTGAGAATCTGATCAAATGCTTGTCAGAACCATCAGAAGTATTTCCACTGAATTGAACAAGCACAGGGTCAAGATCTAAATTTATGTTATATCAGTATTTGCACATACATTTACAGATCTAATCACCATGCTGATACATTACTATCATAATTTTTTTGCATGTAATTGTCTAAGCATTACACGTGACTCCCAGCAAAGGGTTGGGTTTTTTAATAATATTAAAAAATTCTTTCTCCTTTGGGACCCAGCCATAACCCATTCTTATCTCTGTAATAACACAGATTTCCATCACACTAATCTTCCATCCTCAATACAAAAAGAGAATTTGCAAAGTGGATGACTAACCACCCCCTTTCAGTTAAGCATCACTCTGCTTAGGTGTTTTGACACTCCTAAGCTATATTTTTCTACTCATTTTTTGAAAATGCATGTTCCTTTTGTTCCCCTAGATTTACAATAGACAAAGTCAGAGACAATGCTCCATTTGAGTTAACTCGTAAACCAGCAAAAACGTCAGGGGAAATTGCCTTTTCCATCCTAGCAGTGCAAACAGCAGGTCCAGCCTTATTTAACAGAACATCTTGCTGGTAACCTGCATAACCCTCACACTGTCCTGAACACATCCTCGCTCCTATGAACTCAGCACCTGCAGATTATAACGCTTTTCATGGGAAACCGTTTTTTTTCTCATTCCTTCCCTTCATCTTAACTACTAGTCTAACCTGAATTGTAGAAACCAAAGAAAAATAATTTCCCCAACGCCAACACTCAAACCACCATTTCCACCAGGCAAAGGCTCTGCCATCTCACCCTCACCCAGACTCAACTGTCAAAAAAACCCCAGAGCTGTTCAAATACAACAGCATTTAACCTTTCTGCCAACAGAATAGCAGAGCTCTCCCTTAAACAGGCTAAGTATAGTTTTTATGATCGACAGGACAGCGAAACAGAGGAAGAGAACACAAGCTTGGACACTTACCATGTCAACAGCAGAACTGGGTACATGAGGACACAGGCACAGAGTTCACAGGCTCTAACCATTGACTTTTTGCCTCTGGAACACTATCTTGTGTGCAACCATAGCATTCCCTTAACCTTCTGCCTCACATGGAACACAGGCCATGCTCTCTGAGGTTCCTGGCATAGGCCAGGGCTGGCACTGTGATGCTCTCAGAGTTGTATCTTCCAGGTGTCATCCTGTATCACCACAAACATTAAACATCCAACATTCAATATAGCTCACCTCAAATGTTAACCAAACAGAAAAGGCAGATTATGGTGAAACAAAATAGCTTTGCACTAAAAGTCACAGTTTCTTCCTTTTTTTCCTAGCACCTCCTCTCCTATTCCAGGGCACCCTCAGTTTTAATATTTTCCCTACCTAAGAACATACCACACTGCATCACAAAATTTAGAATTTTTTTGTATGCAACAAGAAGATTGATACCTTATTACCTAGAAGAGCACAAGTAGTTCTAATAAAATCAGAATTTCGAGGTTATCAGAGCCATTTTCCCATTTTCAATGGTAGCTGGATGACAGCTTTCTGTCTCTTTTGCTGCCTTTCTTGTCTATCTCTGCAGGACTCAAGCTAATAAGCCTCCCATTAATGAAATGACTATGCCAAGGTACTGGCAGATGGTCCTGTGTTCCAAGCACATCTTCCCATTCCCTCCCTCCCAGAAGTCCTAACCTATACACAGTGTAATCACTACAAAAACATATGCTCCCTGACAGAGAGCTTCCCTCCCATTATCTCTGTACTCCAGGGGACTGGCCCCAAAACCTCAGTGACACAAAGCAACTCCCTTCCTACTCAAGTCTCAGTTTCCTATATGCCTGAATACACATTCAGCAGGTCACAGCTAAAGTACTTGTACTTAAAATCCATATTAATCTGTCCATGACACTGCTCATAGCCTAGTCCATTTCTAAGCGAAATGCACATACAAAAATATATTTTTTTTTTAAAGTAATATATAGCTGATACTTCTTCACTTTGTTATTGCTTTACTTACAGTCTACTAATAACAGTGCAGGAGCCTTTCTCAAAGATGAAAAGCCATTAAATGTAATTTATTACACTGGTTACAAGGAAATCTCTTGAGCAACACTTTCACTTAAATGCTGAGTCAGTTACTAATTGGATATCTCATATATCTTAAAATTATCTGTTTGTTTCATCTGCTGGCTCCCTCTCCCCCATCAATTTAATCAGATTATTGTGATTGATGAATTCATTAATATGGTCATTGCATCCTGAGAGCAGAGCAACTTTTATAGAGAAAGCTTCAGGAAGGAAGAGCAAATATCTCCCTTTTGCACACACGGATTGCTACACACAGAGGAATAAATGAATGCTATCCATTTCCCAGCTGTGGGAAGGGCTGCACAAAGGATATTTCCAGACACTTAGGATCATTGTGGCTGGCTCTGCTGGAGCTCCTCAGAGAAGGGATATGATGGGCACAGATAGGTCACTATAATGTGAAGGGTTGTTTTAGCTCTCAAAATTGACTCCAAACCTTCTGAGAAATCATTTCTTTACAGAGGAAGAGAAAATTTTTATTGTCAATTCTTCTCTGCATTTAATCCCAAAAGTACTGAATAGCTTTTCCACACTGCCGATGGGAAAAAACCCAACAGAAAGCAGGAAAGCTTCCCTTTAATCTTTGCTATCTCCTTTTCAACTTCAAGTTGAAAGTCTTCAAAGTAAGACCTTTTCTCATACCTCCTAACACCTTAAGTCGCTGATTGTCATAGGGAATCACTTCAACGTAGTAACTCAAAAACTATCTACCTTACAAAAGGTGAAAGAGTTAGAAAGCCTGTATATTTTCAAGTGAAACAAAAACAAATAGGTCAAATGCAGGAAGTAGTGCACAAGGAAAAAAAAAAAAAAAAAAGAAACGTTCATTAGGCAGAAGTAAAAATAAGATAATTATGCTTCTGCATCTATTGTCATTAAAAAAATAAGGAAGCCAAAATGCTTTGATAGCACATTTTCCCAATCTTCCCAAACACTAAAGAAAAGGGAAAAAATGTAAAGAATGTGGCACTTACCCGGAAAAACAGTAACTACAGAAAAGCAGGAGCACTGCTCAAGTTCCCAGGAGCTGTGACCGCAGGAACGGAGGAAGATGATATAAATGACCTCTACCTTTGCCTACTAGATGTCTCAAACTGTATTCACTCTCCCTTGAGCTGTAACTTTATAGCTTTCTAAACACATCACAAACCAGATGAAAAACCTATGTCTTAAGAACATCCTAAGACACCAAATTCCTAATGAGGAAATCTAGACTCTACCTTCTGCCAAGGTGACACTGAGCATTTGAAGATCAAAAAGGCTCTTGGTGAGCGTTTGTTAAGTGGAGAATTTGGACGAGGATTACTTTGGGAGGACAGCCAGTCAGATAAACAGCAGCAAGCAAACAGGAAAAGCTACTTGTTGTAGGCAGAAATGCACAATAGGCTTCCAGAAACTAACCAAAACTAACCATGCCATACGTAATTAAAGCAATTTATTACAGTTACATGGCTTCACGCATTTGGAAATGCATTTCCCCAGTTTTAGTCTGGGAGAAATGTGCTCATTCTTGAAAACTGAAAGGAAACCCGTAGTAAACAGTTTTGAAAAATTCAAGAACAAAGTGTGAGAATGGAACATTTGATATGGCATTATCTTGCAAATGTCTCCAAATTCCTCTCTGGTCAGTGTGTGGGCAGCACATTCCCAGGACAGAGAGCAGGGTAGGCGGGAGAAAGGGGACTGTAAAGCTTTTCATGAACAGAATTTTTGTCTTTTCCCGCTGAGGTCCACCATGGACCTAGTGGAGTTGTGGGGAGGAGGGAGGGAAGGGCTGTCCCCGGGCACGGGGAGCCCTGACACCCTGGAGGAGCTGTGCCAGGAGAGCACAGCTCACACAGAGCCTTTGATTGCTGTGCTCGGGCTGCTGGGGCCTCCACAGCCTCTTCTGGATGTGCCATGCCCAGTCACTCAAGAGCAAAGTTAATCCATCACAGTGTTCTCGTGAAACAGGCAGTCCTTTCCCCATCCCCTGCACAAATGAAAAATAAAAAAGTCTCATAGCCCAGACTTTCCCTGACCCCAGCAAAGCTCAGGAATACAGGGAACAGCTCCCTGAGCCAGAAGAACTGCAGAGGACAGTTTGTGCTGACAAACGAGGTCAATGGGCATCAATGCCAGCACAATCACGTTTACACGTATGTCATCACTCACCTTGCTGCTGCAAGCACAGGAGCCACCCTACACCTTCCTGCTACAGGAAACATCAGAAAACACCCCAGCACACAGTACATTTATTCTGGTAGAATGCTGGTAGAAATAGAAATGTGGACTTCACACTCTCTAGGGAAGGACTCTGGCCAGTGTTGTACTCTCAAGCATCTTCTGCCAGCAGGTCCTCCTTTCCCCCATCGACCAGCACCCTCTGTAGCACAGGGCAGCTCTATAACCAAGGCAAGGTGAGAAAGCAAGGTGTGGAGCTCTGAACACAAGGACACACTTTGAAGATGTGGTATGAAATAACATGCAATTGCTGACAAGTGGATGATAAGCCCTGAGTATGTAGCAGATAGCTACTAGTACAGGCTGCCTATGGACAGAACAGCACTGAATAGCGCCCATAAGGTAGGGGGCAAAGGAAAAGGGAGAATCTTCATAACTGGTTTATCTGCACGGCCCATCGTTACTCCAGGTATCCCTCACTGAGGGACATGGAAATCACAGCCTGTGGAAGAGCCCTGGCCCCTTTCAAAATATTCTCCCCGTGAGAAACATAGGATGCATTAATACATGGTAGACTGCAAAAATGGTAAAAGTGAGTGTTTGGGGTCTTCTGAGTTCAGGGTTAATTTCTGTCCCATTTTTAGACCAGTAACATCTGGCTGGTGTAGGATGTAGAATGATATAAAAGAGAGAAAATTACTCTGCCATGTAAGAAGAGAACGACCTAACAAGCAGAACTGAAATGCAGTAGAATGACAGAAGCCAAAGGGCTGCAATCACAGTGGGCTACACACCAGAATATATCACACTAATGAGGTAGGAAAAGATTTGTCACATGCAGAGGATTACAGAGAGTCTAATAAAAACATTTTCTATTAGGAGAAAAACAGAATCCAATTCATATGGAAACAGCTTTCATATCATACAAATCATGGTACAAAATACAGAACAGAAATTCAGAAAGAATGGCATGTAACACTGATGCAAAACAAGCTGTCTGACAAAATCAGACTAAGAACTAATCAAGACTAAGAACTAATCAAATGTAACAGGGGAAAAATATTTCAAAGACTTGAAGTCACAAATGATTTCAAATGAAGGATTTGGGCTTTTGTGCTGTATTCATGGAGCAACCAAAACAGCTAACACCTGACCTGTGGAGGACTCTATGCACTTTGGCAATACAAACTGTAATCCACACAGTAATTTCATATATACACTTATTCCTCCCAGAAAAACTGAATTATGTAGAAGAAACATGAGCACACATTGTATTTAAGCGAAGTACTAAACAGTGAAAATTATAACCACTCATACTTCTTGTTGAACAAGGACATAAATAAATTGCTAACTCAAAAAGAGGGAAAACTAGACACCTTAATGAAGGCCCACTGTGTGCTCCATAAAAAGAAGTGACAATAAAAAATACATTAAGTTGATTAAGATGCATAAGAAACTAAGAGATGAGTAGTACAAGAACTAACATGTGCATTTCATGCATTTCACTGAGAAACACTGTTCAGTTCTCACCAGTTGTTCCTAAAACAACAGAAGAACATTGAAGTAATGGATTGAAATTGCTAATTGACAAAAACAAAGAAAACCATCTAAAGCACTTGAAAAAATCCTCAACAGTCAAGAGGAGAGGCTGGTCAGAGTAAGAGCTATTAATTTGGTTTACTAATAAAAGAACAAGGGAATACATAATGCAACTCAGGAGCAAAAATGTGGGTAATTTGAGATTATATAGCTACACATCACACACAATTATCCTGTAGAGCTTACTGTGGCATTACACTGATGTTAAGAAAATTAAAAAACATTAATATTCATAAGTAGAATACTTGAATTAGAACAATAAAAACCAATCAGAAAAAACAGAAACGCTCCCATTTCAAGGAAAAACGCAACAGCAAACATCTAGGAGAAATGTAATATAGTAATTTTCTACAGAAGTTTTTTCTTAAACAGAGCTATTGTTGACAAAGGAAAGACTTGGAATCTTGATGGACAGATGCTCTGATCCACTAAGGAAAATGGAAAAGACATACCAGCAGCAGCTTCATCTGCAGAAAAAAAATATAAATTACATCACTGTAGTGAGAGTGATAAAAAGAACAACGAGCTTCTGATTTAAGGTTAAGAAGAGAGACAACAGAAGGACACAGTCAAAGCTGTAACAAAAGGTAAGATAGCAGTAATCACCAATATTGGGCCAATCTTTTTAAAACCAAGGGGGTTTTGCAGGCAGTTTGAGCATTCATAGTGATCTTTTAAATATGGTTTAAGGATAACAACCCTTAAATATGAGAGACAGACCACTGTTGGTCCTGCAGCAAATATGAGGAGAGAGAAAATACAATTTTTGTTGTGTGCCACATGCTGTTTACCAGTAACATAGGTGGCTGGTATCAGGCAGGAACAGCTTAAAAAAACAATTTAAAAAGAAGAGTGTCACTGAAATACTATCAGCAAGCAAAGAAATATTCTAACCCTCTATTCTCCTTTTTTCATCTTTGCAACTAGTTCAGCTTCATAAAGACAAAGGGATCTTGCAGGCAGTTTGTTCCAGGCTGGGACTGAGGGCTGAGGCTTGAGCTGAGGGCAATCCCTGAACTGCTGAAGAAACAAAGGCACAGGTAGAGGGCCAAAATAGATTTTTCAGGACATTGTGTCTTCAGGGCTGATGCTTAGTTGCTTTCTATAACCTCTGAGTGCAATAAAGGGCTGAGCCCATGTGAAGGAACAGACAGATGATGTGCCAAAGATCAAGGGTGGTTTATATCTCACATTCTACTATCCCCATGGAAATATACACAAAAGAACAGATCTCTGAGAATTGTTATTACTCCTGGGAATATGTATAAAATTACAGATACTTGAGAGCAATTTTCTTACAAATTATGTAAACATATTCTCACCAAAGTGGGTGAAGAAGGACAGAAGGTGTGGGGAGTTGGGAAATACTTCTTTCCCACTTCACCTGCACTATAGTGCTCTCCTGTAATTGCTCGTTTGACCCATACTGGCCTCTTCATACCAGTGCAGTCTCCACTCAACTATATTTTAAAAGGTCTGAAGCAGCATTTTGCCTCCAGCAATCACCATCCCAAGTGTTCTAGACGCTCTTGACAATACAGCTGCACCCTTTTTCAAGGCTCTGCTAATGTCTTACACACCCTCTTCAAATGCAGCTCAGGGAAGGGGAGCCTCACCTGCAAGGGAAGGCACTCCTGGAAGTCAGAGAAGAGTGAGGAGGTATGATATGAGCAGAGAACAGCAAACCTAAAGAGAAGATAAAATCTTGTGGACTAATTCCTTCCACATGAGCAGCACTGGGCTTGTCTACATCGATACTCTTTAGAATTCCCTGTTTCAGTGCTGCCAGTGCCCGCAGGGAAGTACTGCTCTGTACCAGTTTCCCAGGCACAGCCATTATTATGCCTCTGTGAGATACCCATTTCTCTCCTTCCTGGAATTTCCTTGCTTTAAAAAAAAATTCAACAAGCACGGTTTAGAATTTAAAACCATAAATACACACTTCTCTGTATGTTGGAGGAAAAATCCGGGCCCAAGGGTATCATTTCACACATTCAGTTAGGCCATAAAGAAAGGTACTGTGGATGCAGAAAATAACAGCCCTCTGTGGTTTGTTGGGGTTTGCCACATAAAACTGCAAACATTCAACTTACGATTAAAAATCATACACCTACTTTTTTTGGTCAAGTAGCTTAAAAACGTAAAAGTACACAAAGTTGTTAGCAATGTTCAGCCAACAGTTACAACACACTGACCTCTACCTTAACTCAATATGGCTCAAACTTCAAAGCCTGCTTAAAACTATTTAAATACCAACATTCTTAAGCATAGCAGACATGCTGCATACTGGAGCCAGCATGCTGCATGTGAAATCCAGTTTCTGCAGTTCCTCCCCCTTATTTCCCAGGCTAAGCTTACCTGTTCTCCAGAGCAGGACTTTCCTGTTGTATTTCTGACTGAGAGCAGTGGTGTTACACTGCTCTATCACCCTTGGATTACTGCTTTTTATTTCCCTGCCATGGGCTGACCCTGGCTGGATGCTAGGTGCCCACCAAAACTGCTCTATCACTCCCCTCCTCACCTGAACTGAGAGAGGAAATATAATGAAAGGTCCAAGGGTGGAGATAAGGAAAGAGAAATCACTCACCAATTACTGTCATAGGCAAACCAGACTCGAATTGGGGAAAAAATGAGTTTCATTTATTACCAATCAAATTAGATTTGGATACTGAGAAATAAAACCTTATCTTAAAAAAACACCTTCCTTCTTTCCAGGTTGCACTTTATTCCTGATTTTCTCTACATCCTCCCAGCAGCACAAGGAAACAGGAATGGGGGTTGC